>JAHRHZ010000077.1:26290032-26342792 GCA_024137785.1 Ginglymostoma cirratum | reverse complement strand
CACACACACACACACACACACACAGGCACTCAAAGACTCACACACATGTGAATCTGTGGGGTAAAACTGTATTTGCAGGTACATTCTATTTTGTTCCAACAGCACACAATTTACAGACAGTCAGTCAATGTGACATTTTGCAAATTCCTACTTTAGAAATAAAACCAGTTTGATTCCAAATCAAAATACAAACAGATTCTAAACAACGCCTGACGCCAAACATGTATTGTCTGACATAAAATGTCACCTCTTTACACTGGTAAAGCCTCTAGTTCTCTCAGGACAGTGCCTCGAAAAGAATTCAGAGATTTGCATACACATTTTAGTTAATTAAAGGGTCATTGGACCTGAAACGTTCACTCTGTTTTTTTCCTTCACAGATGCTGCCAGACCTGCTGAGCTTTTCCAGCAATTTCTGTTTTGTTTCCTGATTTATGGCATCTGCAGTTCTATCGTTTTTTATTTTCATTTTTTATTTTGTTTTTTAATCAATTAAAACCTTCTAAACTGGTTAAAGATTTAATAGCATCTTCGGACTGTTTAATAAATCCTCATCAGTGGTTTGACCCTTTGATCTTTTACTTATAAACTCTGTGTCTGATACTACCTCCCTCACTAACACCTGAAGAAGGAGGAAGAGTCCCTTCTCCCAATTCCTTCGCCTCCACCAAGTCTGTTCCCAAGATGGGGCGTTCCACTCCCGAATTTCCCAGATGACCTCTTGTTCCAAGGACCGCAATTTCCCCTCTGCAGTGGTTGAAAATGCTCTTGACCACATCTCTTGCGTTGCCCATGCCTCTGCCCTCACATCCCCTCCCGGCAACAAAAACAAAGATAGAATCCCCTCTGTCCTCACGTATTACCCCACTAACCTTTGTATTCAACGTATCATTCTCCGTCACTTCGGCCACCTACAATCCGACCCCACAACCAGAGATATATTTCCCACCCCATCCCTATCTGCCTTGCATAGGGACCACTATCTCCGCAACTCCCTTGTCTGCTCCACACTCCCCACCAGCCCCACCACCTCCAGCACCTTTCCCAGCAACCGCAGGAAGTGCTACACCTGCCCCTACACCTCCCCCCTCACCTCCATCCAAGGCAGCGAACAAATCTTTCACACCAGCCAGAGGTTCACCTGCACATCCGTCAATGTGGTCTACTGCATCCGCTGCTCCCGATGTGGCCTCCTCTACGTCAGTGAGATCAAGCGGAGACTTGGAGACCACTTTGTAGATCACCTGCGCTCTGTTCGTGACAAACAACAACACCTTCCAGTTGTGAACCATTTCAACTCCCCCTCCCACTCCTTGGGCAACATGTCCATCCTGGGCCTCCTCCAGTGTCACAATGGCACCAACCAGAAACTGGAGGAGCAGCACATCATATTCCACCTGAGGAGCTGACAGCCCAATGGCCTAAATATGAATTTTACCGGTTTCAAAATCTCTCTGACCCTGGCCTCATCCCATGACCAACTCTCCCTCTCATCCCTGCCTCCTTAACCTGACACAACTTGGCCATCTTCTCTCCCACCTATCGGTTCCTCCTACCTCACTGACCAATCCTCACCAGTCCCTACCTGCACTTACCTACCATCATCCCACCTACTTTCCCCAGCCCCAGCCGTCCTCTCTCTACTTATCTTGGAGCTCCCTTCCCCCTCCCCCGTTTCTGAAGAAGGGTCCTAACCTGAAACGTCAAATTTCCTGCTCCTCTGATGCTGCCTGCCTCCAGCTCCACACTGCGTTAGCAACACTCGAAAGCTTGTGTTTTCAAATAAACTTGTTGGACTATAACCTGGTATAGCGTGATTTCTGACCTTCCCCTGTATTCTAAACCTCCAACCCTGGTGAAATCTTTCTGCCTGCCTGATATAACAAGGTGTAGAGATGGATGAACACAGCAGGCCAAGCAGCATCAGCGGAGCAGGAAAGCTGACGTTTTGTGTCTAGACCGTCGATATATGCTGTTACCACTCTTTGGCTAAATGAGATTAGTCTATGTCAACTGTCCCAAGTCATTGACACCCAAGAACAATGGGTCTGAGGTGCTACTTGATTACTGAGCCAGATTAATTCAGTCTGTTGGGGGAAAAAGACATCATCTCTGTGTTCTATAAAGTTTTAAGCAAATGCACTTTGTTTTAAAGATCTACCACTTAAATTTAACACTTTTTCTGTATCTCCTCTGTGGAAAGAAACAGTCATTATTGATGTGCACAGTATTTTCCAAACATTGCAGAACTTTCCAAGTTAATGTAAAGAACCTTTTTTCAACAAAATACCAATGCAGGTGTGAAGTTCTGACTCACACACATGCAGTTGTTTGACCTATTTATCTTGACTCTGTTCATGGTCCCAATGTTGGCAAATCTCCTGATAACAAAAAACTACTTCAACCATTTATCACTGCTGTAGAAATGAGCACTTCTACATGAAACAGTGACGTTGACAGTGGCAGGAACTTCACAAAGCAATTCTGCGATGTAACAGCTACTCCAATTAAAATTTTATTAAAACCATTTGGAGGATATTAAGCTTCATTTTGTTCATAAGTTCAATTAGTTTATGTGTAAAGAACAAAAATATTCCCATCATGGTAATATTTCTTACCTTGTGGTGTGCAACAGTACAAAAAAAACTTATATTTATTGTGACTCACAATAATATGTTCCAAAGCTCCTTACAGCTTCTGATGAAGGAAATACGGCGAGGAAATTACTGTCCTTCTGATCGCAATCTACTAAATTACAACTGCATAAAACTCAAGGGTCTATGTGTGTGAGATAACAAGCGTGGGGCTGGATGAACACAGCAGGTCAAGCAGCATCATAGGAGCAGGAATACTTTGACGTTTCGGGCCTAGACCCTTCATCAGAAATGGGGGAGGGGAAGAGGGTTCTGAAATAAATAGGGAGAGAGGGGGAGGCAGATAGAAGATGGATAGAGGAGAGGATAGGTGGAGAGGAGGCAGACAAGTCGAAGAGGCGGGGATGGAGCCAGTAAAAGTGAGTGTCGGTAGCGGGGTAAGGAGGAGATAGGTCAGTCCAGGGAGGATGGACAGGTCAAGGGGGCGGGATGATGTTAGTAGATAGGAGAGGGGGGTGGGGCTTGAGGTGGGAGGAGGGGATAGGTGGGAGGAAGGACAGGTTAGGGAGGTGGAGATGAGCTGGGCTGGTTTTGGAATGCAGTTGGGGGAGGGGAGATTTTGATTGTCACGGTTGGGGCCAAATTGGGAAGGCTTGAATGTGGATTGTAGTCCATTGGGGATGATCTGGTTCCGTAGGCAGGTACTAAGAAAGGTGATGTGGCTGTAGTACCTGGTTTGCTTCAGGATGTGGTCGAGCAGTTTCAAGGCCAAAGAGATTATGAGAGAGTTGCAGTGGGAGAGAGATTCCCTGAGGTTTGTCCGGAGGTTAGGTCTCTGTGTGTGCTTCAGACTTCAGGGTCACCTATAATGCTTACTACCTTTTTAACAAGATACTTTCACTCCTAGAGGGAAGAGAAAGACCTGTACTTAATTTTCATCATCAGATGTTTTGCAGATTTGGAATATTTTGGTTTGTATGTTTGTAAGCAAATGACAAATAAAACACTTTAATCTTTTTTTTATTTGAAACTAACAACTGTCATGTTATTTGCTTTCCACTGCTATGTTATAAGTTACTTTTCCTGCTTCCATTGCTCCTGTCTGTCATTCCTTGCTTGGGAAAGTAGAAGAATGATTAAAAACTGAAAGAACTGTGGATGCTGTAAATCAGGAACAAAAACAAAGTTGTTGGAAAAGCTCAGCAGGTCTGGCAGCATCTGTGAAGAAAAAACGGAGTTAACATTTCGGGTCCAGTGACCCTTCATCAGAACAGAACAGAATGATTAAATTTTGTCTGACCCTCTGCCAAGGCATCTTATATGTCATTTTAAAGAAGTAGGATTGAGCCTGTTCGAGAATTTGACCTATTTCTCACAAGTCTGGAGCAAAGGTCTTATGAGGAAAGGCTGAGGGACTTGGGTCTCTTCTCATTGGAGAGAAGAAGGCTAAGAGGGGATTTAATAGAGACATACAAAATGATCAGAGGATTAGATAGGGTGGACAGTGAGAGTCTTTTTCCTAGGATGATGACGTCGGCTAGTATGAGGGGGCATAGCTGCAAATTGAGGGGTGATAGATTTAAGACAGATGTCAGAGGCAGGTTCTTTACTCAGAGAGTGGTAAGGGTGTGGAATGCCCTGCCTGCCAATGTAGTTAACTCAGCCACATTAGGGGCATTTAAACAGCCCTTGGATAAGCATATGAATGATGATGGGATAGTGTCGGGGGATGGGCTTAGATTAGTTCACAGGTCGGCGCAACATCGAGGGCCGAAGGGCCTGTTCTGTGCTGTATCGTTCTATGTTCTATGTCACTGCCTAACTCCTCAACGAGGCTGAACCTGTATGCCTTCATTTGAAATATTTGATTTATACTGTGGGATTTGGAAACACATTTTCTAGGTTTAAACCATTAGCCCCTTGAACAAAGGAACTGGCCACATGAGACATGCAGTCCATAAACACAGCAGAAAGTTGATCATTCCACTGACCGTTTGTTCAGCACAACAAAGGAACTATAGTGATTGTAGATCAGTTCCTTAAAAGCTAACCTTGATCCTATTAAAATCCAAAGAAGAACTTGCATTAATGTTATGCCTCACACAACTTCAGGATGTCCCAAAGCACTTCACGGGCAAGTAAGTACTTCTGAATTGTAATCATTTGTAGTGTAGGAAATATGACAGTAAATTTGAGTATGAGCTCAAAGAACAACGTGATGGTGGCCATTTTCTTTCTGTATTGTTGGTTAGCAACCATCTGCTTTTTTCAAAGTGCTGTGAGATCTTTTTCATCCACTCTAGCAGGCAGATGGAGCATCAGCGTTAATACCTCATTGATAAGATGACACCTTTGCCTCATTGATAAGATGACACCTTTAAAAACTCTTTCAGAATAGGTATGATTTGGTGGCAATTACTGAGATGTGGTCATAGGAAGTCCAGTTTTAGAATTGAATTTCTGAGAGTACTCAAAGTTTAAGAAGAATAGGCAGGAAGGAAAATGAGGTGGTGTAGCTTTGTTAGTAAAGGAGTATATCAGTGCTGTAGTCAGAAATTATATTAGCCCTGGTGATGAAGATGTAGACTCAATCTGTGTAGAAATAAAAAATAAAATAGCAAGGGAAAGAAGCTCCTGGTGGGAATAATCAATATGTCCCCAAACAGTAATCTTGCAGTTGGGCACAGTATAAAGGAAATAGGGCCTTGTAAGAAATGTAAGGCAATAACCAAAGGTGATTTTAATATTCAAATAGACTGGATTTATCAAATCAGCAAGGAAAGCCTTGATGGATAATTCATTGAATGTGTCTCTTAGAGCAATATGTTGGGGAACCAATCAGGGAGTAGGCTATTCTAAATTTGGTATTGTGTAATGAGATTGAAGATCCTCTATAGAAGGGTGATCATAGCATTCTAGAATATCAAATTCAGTTGGAGGGTGAGAAACTGGTGTCCTACACTAGCATTTAGTTTAGAACAGATCTGGCCTTAGTGGATTGAGTGGGTAGACTAAGGAGAGGACAGTTGATGAGCATTGGCAAATGATTAAGGAGATATTCAATCACTCCCAACTAAAATATATTTCAGAAAGGAAGAACATTTATAAGAGGGGGAAAAATCCATGGCTAAGCAAGTAAGTTAGAAATAGTACAGAGACAAAAATTAAGGTGTATCATATTGCCTTAAAGCATACAAATGGTGAGTAGCAGACAGGAAGGTTGGGAAACTTTTAAAAGATCAACAAAGGGTCACTAACAAAAAGCCATAAAAAGACCAAAGATAAATTGTGAAAGAAAACTAGCATAAAATTTAAAAATGTATAGCAAAAGCTTCCATAAGTATATGAAAGGGAAGAGAGTAGCCAGAGTGAATGTTGGTCTCTTGGAGGATGAGACTGGGGAGTTAATAGTGGGGAGCACAGAAAAAGCGGAGTCACTAAATCAATATTTTGCTTCAGTTTTCACATTGGAGAACACCAGTACCACTCCAATTGTAACAGGTGATGCAGAGGTTACAGAAAGGGAGGACCTTAAAACAATCAACATCAATAGGGAAAATATACTGAGCCAACTATTGGAATTGAAAATGGCAATTTTGCAGGAGGGTGGGTGGGAGGAGGTGTATTCCTGCAATGCCACAGTGATGCCATGCGAAGGCTGCAGGAACAGCAAATCATATTCAGCCTGGGAACCCTGCAGCCCAATGGCATCAATGTGGATTTCACAAGCTTCAAAATCTCCCCTCCCCCAACCGCATCCCAAAACCAGCCCAGCTCATCTCCACCTCCCTAACCTGTTTTTCCTCTCACCTATCCCCTCCTCCCACCTCAAGCCCCACCCCCATCTCCTATCTATTAACATCATCCCGCCCCCTTGACCGGTCCGTCCTCCCTGGACTGACCTATCTCCTCCCTATCTCCCCCACCTACACTCACCTTTACTGGCTCCATCCCCGCCTCTTCGACTTGTCTGCCTCCTCTCCACCTATCCTCTCCTCTATCCATCTTCTATCCGCCTCACCCTCTCTCCCTATTTATTTCAGAACCTTCTTCCCCTCCCCCATTTCTGATGAAGGGTCTAGGCCCGAAACGTCAAGTTTTCCTGTTCCTATGATGCTGCTTGACCTGCTGTGTTCATCCAGCCCCATGCTTGTTATCTCGGAGGCAGGAAGTAAGACCAGTTAGTTTAACATGTCTCACTGGAATTACAAGTCTCTTTTCCCCTGGACCTTTTCTACTGCTTGCGATGGTTACTGCACATTGTCCCATCCAGTGGAATAAGTGAACCAACTTGCCTCTTCGTTTCCAAACAAAGAACAGAGCCTCATCAAAAGAAACACCAAGAATTCATCATCATTGACACTAAAAGTTAAAGAGTGCAGCAACCAAAGGATCCCCTGCATCTTTGGCAGCTTCCTTCACTACCAAGGCTTTCTGATAAAGGAAATTAGGCTCTACAACCTCACCTTGCAGCGGGACACTGCATCCTTGGTGCACAATGTTGCCATTCTTTCTAGTAATGCTTCAAAGAAAGATGTAAGATCTGTAATATTTTTCTGTGTTCCAAGGGAAAGTGCTTCATCAACTGACTGGGTCATGAGTTGATTTCAATTTCTACTGTAGGTTTGCGGAAAGGAGGTTCAAAACCTACACGTGCGTTTTCTGAAGAAGGGTCTAGGCCTGAAACGTCAGCCTTCCTGCTCCTCTGATGCTGCTTGGACTGCTGTGTTCATCCAGCTCTACACCTTGTTATCTCATGCAATAGCAATATTGATTGAGAATGATATACATGGTTTCTTAAATCTCTCACTGATTGTTGCAAATTATAGCATGGATGTAGCCTTTTACTATGATTTCACTACTCGTGAGCCTGAACTTTGAAAGGATGCCATGGATTCTTTTTCTCAACCATGCTGCCTAACCCCTATAACCAATGTGAAATTACTTTTTCTATCATTTACCATGGCACATGCAGACCAGAAATCATCTTCTGACTCGAACATTTCACCTAAGAGGTATCCTCAGGGGCATCTACTTCCTGGACTAATGCAGAGATAGGTGGTCTGTTTTTCTACCTTTGAACTATGGGTTGTAATCTCCTATTGCTGCTTTGGCAAACAACTTGAAAATGACTGAACCAATGACATTCATGGCATTCTGCATCAGTGACCAGATATAGACTTGGCACCAATATGGGCTTATCTCACTGCATTGCAAGCAAGAAGCAATGGTGGGAGGAATGCTATATTCTCATTGTGGTTGCTGTCTTGATGGCCCAATAGCAGCCCTCTGTTTAATGAATTGCACTGAATTGCAGTCAACAGTGTGACTCCTGGGACATTCTCTCTCCTATGCTCTGTCCTCAGCATCCTAAAAGCAAAGAGAGAGGTGGAGAAGTTTAGGGAAGGAAGTCCAGAGTTTAGGTCTTGGCAGCTGAAGGCAGGCCCAACAATCATGGAGTGGTCAAAATCAAAATGAAATATATACAAACGAATAAAAATAATTACTTAAAATAAATATTTAAAAAATATAAACCTTTATGCTTAATTTTCACTGATACAAAATACTAAAGTGATGAGATTATGAATGGAACGAAAACAAAGTTGCTGGAAAAGCTCAGCAGGTCTGGCAGCATCTGTGAAGGAGAAAACAGAGTTAGCATTTTGGGTCCGGTGACCTGAAACGTTAACTCTGTTTTCTCTTTCACAGATGCTGCCAGACCAACAGAGTTTTTCCAGCAACTTTGTTTTTGTTCCTGATTTACAGCATCCGCAGTTCTTTTGGTTTTTATTTAGAGATTATGAATGATTTGGTTGGTGAATGGACTCTGATTGTTGGAGACATTGCCTTGGATTTATCACTACTTCTGGAATGTTACATGTATCCTCTGTGGAGAAGACCAATGCAAAATATCTTATCAAATCATCTGCTGTCTCCTCATTGTCCATGATTATTGCTCAAATCTCAATTTTTATAGAACCAGCCCTCACTTTATTAAACCTTTTCTTTTTAGAATAATTATGGAAACTCTTTCTATCCGCTTTTATATTTCTGGCTAGCTTTTCTCTTATTTAATTTCCCCCTCCTTATTAAATCTTTGCTTTTTTAAAATATTCTGCCCAATCTTTAAAACTACCACTTGCCTTTGGAAAATTATGTTTTTAAAATTTAAATTTGATATTATCTTAAACAATTCTAGTTAACCAAGGATAGTGGGTCTATTTCTTGGAAATTTTCTTCCCTTTGGATGTATCTATACTGTGCATTCTGTCATATCCTCCTAAATTTCTGCCTCTGTATCTCTATTGACAGGTCCTTTAACCTAATTTCCAAGTTCACTTTCTTCTCTGCTTTTATGCCCTCAAATTTTTCCATATTTAAATTTGGAAATAATAATCTCAGATCCATTCCTCTTTCCCTCAAACTGAATGTAAAAATCAATGAAATTGTGGTTACTGCTAGTTAGGGATATTATCATATAGAGATAATTAATTAATCCTATTTCACTGCACAACACCGGGTCTAGTATAGCCTCATCCCTCATCAGTTCCAGCACATACTGTTCAATAGAACTATTCCAAAAAAACTCTATGAGCCCCTTACCTAAGATAATTTTGATCCCCTGATTTTACTGGTCTATGTCTGGTTTAAAATCTCCTGTGACTATTGCTGTATCTTTCTGTCTGGTTCATATTATTTCTTCCCTTATTCTCTATACGCTATTACTCAGCTAATGGTAGAAGACACATCTATCACTTCAAGTGACTTCTTGTCTTCATCATTTCTCATCTCTACCTAAATCATTTACACATCTTGGTTTCCTGAACTTAGGTCACCTATCTCTACTATGCTAATATTATCATTCATTTTTTTTTTGAGAATCCTGTCCTTCCAAAATGTTTTGTACCCTTAAGGATTCTGATCCCAATCTATGTCCTCTGTAGCTAAGTCTTAGTAATGGCTGCTGGATCATGTTTCTTTTTGTGCTTTATTTTCAATGTCTCATTATTCAGATACAAAACTTTTTTTCCTGTTATTATTTTTGTAACTTCTTGTCTTATCACTTGGTTTATTCTTCGATTTGTACTCTTTATCTCAGTCTGTTTATAATTTTCTGGGTTAATATCTTTCCCTTTGCTCTTGACTACTCTTGACTTACCACATTTTCCCAAATTTGATCCCTTGCCCCCACAATTTGTAGCTCGGGTTGTGGGTGTTGAGGTTGGTTGGCTCGCCGAGCAGGTTTCTTATGCCGCAGACGTTTAGTTACCGTGCTTGGTAACATCCTCAGTGCAGCCTCCGATGAAGTGTCGGTGTGTTTTCCCACCTGGTTTTTAAACTCTGGGGTCCGTTGCGATGGATTGCCTCACTTCCGGGTTTCCTCCGCAGTATATGGGGTCGAGTTCAATGTGTTTATTAATAGCATGCTTCGTGGAGTGCCAGGCTTCGAGGAATTCTTGTGCTTGTCTCTGCTTAGCCTGTCCCAGGATCTTAGTGTTGTCCCAGTCGAAGTGATG
Organism: Ginglymostoma cirratum; assembly: GCA_024137785.1. Lineage (NCBI taxonomy): Eukaryota > Metazoa > Chordata > Chondrichthyes > Orectolobiformes > Ginglymostomatidae > Ginglymostoma > Ginglymostoma cirratum. The sequence continues at coordinate 26,332,681 of JAHRHZ010000077.1, read as the reverse complement.
GTTCTCCTTGGCCATGTGGATTGAGATGAATGAGTATTGGTCGTGTCTTTTTGTAGCCAGTTGGTGTTCATGTACTCTTGTTGTTAGTTTCCTTCCTGTTTGTCTGATGTAGTGTTTCCCGCAGTCTCTGTAGGGGATCTTGTAGATGACATTGGTCCTGTTCATGGCGGGGAGAGGGTCTTTAGTTCAGGTGAGCACTTGTCATAGGGTTGATGTGGGGTTGTGTGCCACTCTAGTGCCCAGTGGTCGTAGGAGTCTTGTGGTGCGTTCCGACGTGTTCCTGATGTAGGGTAGTGTGATGAGTGTGTCGGGGTGTGTAGTATCTTTCTGATGCTGTTCCTGTAGGCATCTTCTGACCCAGTTCTTTGGATATCCATTATCCTTGAAAACTTGGAAGAGGTATTCCTCCTCCTCTTGGCATAGTTCCGTGTTGCTGCAGTGTGTTGTTGCCCTTTTAAATAGTGTTCGCATGCAGCTTCGTTTGTGTGTGCTGGGATGGTGACTGTTGAAGTTCAATACCTGGTCTGTGTGTGTGGCTTTACAATGTACTTTCGTTTGCAGTTCCCCATTTGTCTTGTGCTCTACCATGACGTCCAGGAATGGGAGCTGTTTGTTCTTCTCCTCCTCTCTGGTGAATTTTATTTCGGTGAGGGTGTTATTTATGAGTTTGTGTGTCTCCTCTAATTTGGTCCGTTTAATGATGACAAAGGTGTTGTCTACGTAGCGTATCCACAGTTTTGGTTGGATTTGTGGAAGGGCAATCCTTTCTAGTCTTTACATCAATGCTTCTGCTATTAGTCCGGCGATAGACGATCCCATGGGTGTCCCGTTGATTTGCTCGTATGTTTGGCCGTTGAAAGTGAAGTGGGTGGTGAGGCATAGGTCCAATAGTTTGAGCATGTTGTCCTTGGAGATGGTTTCACTGGGATCGTGTTCTTGTTCAAGTCGTGTTGTCATTGTTTCCCTTGCTAGTGGTATGTCTATTGATGTGAATAGGGCAGGGACATCAAACGATATCATGGTCTCTTTGTCCTCTATCTATTTGTCTTTGATGGAGTTGAGGAATTCTTGGGCTGAGTGGTTAGAGTGGGGTGAATTGTTGACTAGGTGCCTGAGTCTTCTTTGTAGTTCTCTAGCTAATCTGTGTGATGGAGTGCCTGGTAGGGAGACGATGGGTCTGAGTGGGACTTTTGGCTTGCGCACTTAGGGGGACCGTAGAATCTGGGTGTGTTGGTTCCTTCGGGTTTCATTCCTAAGAAGTCTGCTTTGTTGATCTGTCCTGTTTGTTTGAGTCTTTTTAGCGTGTAGAGGATTTTGTTGCCCAGTTGTGGTGTCAGGTCAGTTTGCACTTGCCGGTATGGGCTCTCGTCGGCGAGCAGTGCTTGTGCCTTGGAGATGTAGTCCCTTTTATTCAGTATCACTATCATGCGCCCTTTGTCTGCGGGTCGTATAGTGACGTTCTTGTCTTTCTTTGATCCGTCCAGGGCCTGTCTTTCGCGTGTGTTGAGGGTGTTGAGTTCGCTCCTCCTGGTTAGTGTCAGGGTTACTGTCTGCTTTATAGTTTGTTGTGTTTCTTCATTGATATTGTTGGTCTTGAGTGTGGCTTCCAGACTTAGTTTGAGATCCTTTGTAATTCCCTGGTTATGTGGCTGGCAAAAGATCAGTCCCAGCATGGTTCAGGTTGAGACCATCACAATGTATTCATCCCACTTCCTCCAGGTCTAGTACCAGTTCCTCAAAAACCTTCTCCCACCCCAGTCTTTGAACTACGCATTTATGTTTCTGATATGATTTTCACTGGGCCAATTTGCATGTGGCTCAAGTAACAGTTCAGACATAACGACATTTGAAGTTCTGCTTCTTAGTTTGATGCCTAGCTCCTGATACTGACGATGCAGAAACTCCTTTGTCCTGCCTACGTTGTTAGTACCTAAATGGACTTTGATGATTCAATCCTCCCCCTTCCACCACAAATTCCACTTCAATTCTGAGCAGACGGCCCATACCCTGGCAGCATACCGGCTATAGATCTGCCTGGACTCACAATCTTTGTTGCAGAAAACAGTGTCAATCACCTCACCATATAAAATAAATCAAAGAATTGTGGGTGTTGGAAATCTGAAACAAAAACAGCAATTGCTGGAGAAACACAGCAGGTCTGGCAGCACCTGTGCTTTCCCACCTGACAGGCATTCGTTCTCTGAAAGCCAGGACCATCATTCATCCTCTTGGAGTGGATACCTGCAGCGAAACATTCCAGTCCTTCCATCCTTCTGTGGTTAGCCGGCTTACCCTCTATTAACTGGATCCTTGTAGGTGTCTTGGAAACCAAGATAAAGGGCAGAGCCTTACCAAGAGAGTTTATTGATTTATTCACAATCTTCACAAAAAATTACCTCAGTCCCAGATGTCTGCTCTTTTATGCTCCTTTGAGTGCTAAGTGAACAAATGAACAAAAATAAACTAATTAAGCAATGAATCACCCCTTAAAGGAGCACTGTGACGAAAATCAAAACTTTACGGGAAGCTTTATAGGCATATAGGCACCAATGATATAGGTAGAAAACGGGATGAGGTCCTACAAGCAGAATTTAGGGAGCTAGGAGCCAAGTTAAAAAGTAGGACCTCAAAGGTAGTAATCTCAGGATTGCTACCAGTGCCACGTGTTAGTCAGAGTAGAAATGAAAGAATAGCCAGGATGAATGTGTGGCTTGAGAGATGGTGCACGAGGGAGGGGTTCAGATTTTTGGGACATTGGGACCAGTTCTGGGGCAGGTGGGACTATTTCAAATTGGACGGTCTACACCTGGGCCGGACTGGAATGTCCTTGGGGGTGCTTTTGCTAATGTTGTGGGGGAGGGTTTAAACTAATGTGGCAGGGGGATGGGAACCAAATATTGGACAGGTTATTGGACAGAAAGGAGGTAGTAACTAAAGCCTGTAGGGAACTAGATAATGGAGTCAGCGAGACGAAAGGGATGAGTAGGCAGGGAGCAGATGATGAACACAAAGGGACAGGTGGTCTGAGGTGCATTTGTTTTAATGTGAGAAGTGTAATAGATAAGGCAGATGAATTTAGGGCTTGGATCGGTACCTGGGAGTATGATGTTATTGCTATTACTGAGACTTGGTTGAGGGAAGGGCAAGACTGGCAACTAGATGTCCCAGGATATCGATGCTTCAGGCGGGACAGAGAGGGAGGTAAAAGGGACGGAGGAGTTGTATTACTGGTCAAAGAGAATATCACAGCTGTGCTGAAGGAGGGCACTATGGAGGACTCGAGCAGTGAGGCAATATGGGCAGAGCTCAGAAATAGGAAGTGTGCGGTAACAATGTTGGGGCTGTATTACACGCCTCCCAACAGCGAGCGTGAGATAGAGGTACAAATATGTAAACAGATTATGGAAAGGTGTAAGAGCAACAGGGTGGTGGTGATGGGAGATTTTAATTTTCCCAACATTGACTGAGATTCACTTCGTGTTAGAGGTCAAGATGGAGCAGAATTCGTAAGGAGCATCCAGGAGGGTTTTCGAGAGCAATATGTACGTAGTCCAACTCGGGAAGGGGCCATACTGTACCTGGTGTTGGGGAATGAGCCCTGCCAGGTGGTTGAAATTACAGTAGGGGACTACTTTGGAAATAGTGACCTCAATTCTGTAAGTTTTACAATACTCATGGACAAAGACGAGAGTGGTCCTAAAGGAAGAGTTCTAAACTGGGGGAAGGCCAACTATACCAAAATTTGGCAGGATCTGGGGAATATAGATTGGGAGAAACTGTTTGAAGGCAAATCCACATGTGATATGTGGGAGGCTTTTAAAGAGAGGTTGATTAGCGTGCAGGAGAGACATGTTCCTGTGAAAATGAGGGATAGAAATGGCAAGATTAGGGAACCATGGATGACAGGTGAAATTGTGAGACTAGCTAAGAGGAAAAAGGAAGCATACAAAAGGTCTAGGCGACTGAAGACAGACGAAGCTTTGGAAGAATATCGGGAACGTAGGGCGAATCTGAAATGAGGAATTAAGAGGGCTAAAAGGGGACATGAGATATCTTTAGCAAACATGGTTAAGGAAAATCCCAAAGCCTTTTATTCATATATAAAGGGCAAGGGGGTAACTAGAGAAAGGATTGGCCCACTGAAGGACAAAGAAGGAAAGTTATGCGAGGAGTCAGAGAAAATGGGTGACATTCTTAACAAGTACTTTGCATCAGTATTCACCAAGGAGAGGGACATGATGGATGTTGAGGTTAGGGATAGATGTTTGATTACTCTAGGTCAAGTCGGCATAAGGAGAGAGGAAGTGTTGGGTATCCTAAAAGGCATTAAGGTGGACAAGTCCCCAGGTCCTGATGGGATCTATCCCAGGTTATTGAGGGAAGTGAGGGAGGAAATAGCCGGGGCCTTAACAGATATCTTTGCAGCATCCTTAAATACGGGTAGAGGTCCCAGAGGACTGGAGAATTGCTAATGTTGTCCCCTTGTTTAAGAAGGGTAGCAGGGATAATCCAGGTAATTATCGACTGGTGAGCCTCACGTCAGTGGTAGGGAAGCTGCTGGAGAAGATACTGAGGGATAGGATCTATTCCCATTTGGAAGAAAATGGGCTTATCAGTGATAGACAACATGGTTTTGTGCAGGGAAGGTCATGTCTTACCAACTTAATAGAATTCTTTGAGGACATGACAAAGTTGATTGATGAGGGAAAGGCTGTAGATGTCATATACATGGACTTCAGTAAGGCGTTTGATAAGGTTCCCCATGGCAGGCTGATGGAGAAAGTGAAGTCGCATGGGGTCCAGGGTGTGCTATCTAGATGGATAAAAAACTGGCTAGGCAACAGGAGAAAGAGAGTTGTAGTGGAAGGGGGTTTCTCAAATTGGAGACCTGTGACCAGTGGTGTTCCACAGGGATCTGTGCTGGGACCACTGTTGTTTGTGATATACGTAAGTGATTTAGAGGAAGGTATAGGTGGTCTGATTAGCAAGTTTGCAGATGACACAAAGATTGGTGGAGTAGCAGATAGTGAAGGGGACTGTCAGAGACTACAGCAGAATATAGATAGATTGGAGAGTTGGGCAGATAAATGGCAGATGGAGTTCAATCCGGGCAAATATGAGGTGATGCATTTTGGAAGATCTAATTCAAGAGCAAACTATACAGTAAATGGAAAAGTCCTGGGGAAAATTGACGTACAGAGAGATCTGGGTGTTCAGGTCCATTGTTCCCTGAAGGTGGCAATGCATGTCAATAGAGTGGTCAAGAAGGCATACGGCATGCTTTCCTTCATCGGACGGGGTATTGAGTACAAGAGTTGGCAGGTCATGTTACAGTTGTATAAGTCTTTGGTTCAGCCACATTTAGAGTACTGCGTACAGTTCTGGTCGCCCCGTTACCAAAAGGATGTGGATGCTTTGGAGAGGGTGCAGAGGAGATTCACCAGGATGTTGCCTGGTATGGAGGGCTCTAGCTATGAAGAAAGGTTGAGTAGACTAGGATTATTTGCATTAGAAAGCCGGAGATTGAGGGGGGACCTGATTGAGGTCTACAAAATCATGAGGGCTATTGACAAGGTGGATAGCAAGAAGCTTTTTCCCAGAGTGGGGGACTCAATTATTAGGGGTCATGAGTTCAAAGTGAGAGGAGGAAGGTTTACGGGAGATATGCGTGGAAAGTTCTTTACGCAGAGGGTGGTGGGTGCCTGGAACACGTTGCCAGCGGAGGTGGTAGACGCAGACATGTCTTTTAAGATGTATCTGGACAGGTACATGGATGGACGGGGAGCAAAGGGATACAGACCCTTAGAAAATAGATGACAGGTTTAGACAGAGGATCTCGATTGGCGCAGGCTTGGAGGGCCGAAGGGCCTGTTCCTGTGCTGTAATTTTCTTTGCTCTTTGTTCTTAACTAATTAAAATATCATATTGGGAGAAGATAATGCAATCCAGACTACATAATGCCCGTTGGTCCCTGTGTCTATTTGTCATATATGCATAGACAACTAATCAATGAACATGTATTATGTATTCTCCTTTTAATCTTAACTACTTGACATTAATACCGACCGCCTGTTCATGAAATTAATTTGATATCAACACCTTCCCCAGACTTCCAATTTTGGCCTGCCTCCTTGACCAAGCCACTATGCAACTTAGAGTACCACCACTCAATGGCATGACACAGCAAAATGCTCGGCAAAAGGACAAAGCAGCAGCTACATCCTCCAAAGTCCAGCAAAGACAGTACCTGACCTGATTTACACATCTTATGTGCAGCAGAGAATCTAAAAGGCACGTCCTGCTCTGTCATAGAGCACGCAGGAAGGGGAACCTAATTCTGGTGAGCTGGCCCTTTAGTAAGTATTACTGACATACAAAAGAGCTACCTTTAGCCTGCCTTTAAAGCTCTGAAAATATAACTGTAAATCTTCATGCTGCCGTAGGGAAACCAATATTTTAGCCTTTTGCACAATTAGTTCCTCTGCCTGCTTGGGTTCCTGCTCCTAGGAGTAGCACTAATGTCTGCCCCAGGAATTAATGGCCAAGAAAAGTTCGTTTATAACATGACTGGGTAGGTCAACCTGCAAATCCTTCTATCACATGCCAATGGCTGGTGGTAAAATTGGAAGAGATTCCTGGTCAGCCATATGATGAAAGAAACTTGCAGCCTCTCCAATCTCTATCCAGTTGCTCCAAAGTGTAAATCGTAAGTCCACATTACAACAACAACCTGGACTTTGAGTGTAAAACACCAAATTCAGAGGAATGCAAAATACAAACCGAAAGAACTGCAGATGTTGTAAATCAAGAACAAAAACAAAGTTGCTGGAAAAGCTCAGCAGGTCTGGCAGCATCTATGATGAAAAAATCAGAGTTAACATTTCGGGTCAAGATCCTTCCTCAGAAATAGAGATAACAAAGTGTAGAGCTGGATGAACACAGCAGAGCAAGCAGGAGAAGATAGGTGGCGAGGAGACAGACAAGTCAGAGAAGCGGGGTTGGAACCAGTAACGGTGAGTGTAGGTGGAGAGTTAGGGAGGGGATAGGTCAGTCTAGGCAGGACGGACAGGTCAAGGGTCAGGATGAGGCTAGTAGGTAGGAGATGGGGGTGGGGCTTGAGGTGGGAGGAAGGACAGGTTAGGGAGGCAGGGACAAGCTGGGCTGGTTTTGGGGTGCGGTCGGGGGGAGGGGAGACTTTGAAGCTTGTGAAGTCCACATTGATACCATTGGGCTGCAGGGTTCCCAAGCGAAATATGAGATACTGTTCCTGCAATCTTTGGGTGGTATCTTTGTGGCACTGCAGGAGGCCCAGGGTGGACATGTCGTCGAAGGAATGGGAAGAGGAGTTGAAATGGTTCGCGACTGGGAGGTGCAGTTGTTTAATGCGAACCCAGCGTGGGCGTTCCGCAAAGCGGTCCGCAAGCCTCCGCTTGGTTTCCCCGATGTAGAGGAGGCCACAACGGCTACAGCAGATGCAGTATACCACATTAGCAGATGTGCACGTTAACATCTGTTTGATGTGGACGTCTCCTTGGGGCCTGGGATGGGGGTGAGGGGGGGAGGTGTAGGGGCAGGTGTAGCACTTCCTGCGGTTGCAGGGAAAAGTGCCGGGTGTGGTGGGGCTGGAGGAGAGTGTGGAGCGGACAAGGGAGTCACGGAGAGAGTGGTCCCTCCGGAAGGCAGATAAGAGTGGGGAGGGAAAAATGTCTTTGGTGGTGGGGCCGGATTGCAGATGGCAGAAGTGTCAGAGGATGATGCGTTGGATCCGGAGGTTGGTGGGGTGGTATGTGAGGATGAGGGGGATTCTGGTTTGGTTGTTATTGCGGGGAGGAGGTGTGAGGGATGAGTTGTGGGAAATGCGGGAGACAATGTCGAGGGCGTTTTCGACCACTGAGTGGGGGAATTTGCGGTCCTTGAAAAACGAGGACATATGACATATTCGGGAGTGGAATGCCTCATCCTGGGAGCAGATGCGGCGGAAGCGAAGGAATTGGGAATAGGGGATGGCATTTTTGCAGGAAGGTAGGTTGGAGGAGGTGTATTCCAGGTAGCTGTGGGATTCAGTGGGCTTGAAATGGATATCGGTTTCCAGGTGGTTGCCAGAGATGGAAACAGAGAGGTATCAGAGATGGTCCAGGTGAACTTAAGGTTGGGGTGGAAGGTGTTGGTGAAGTGGATGAGCTGTTCGAGCTCCTCGTGGGAACATGAGGCGGTGCCAATACAGTCAATGATGTCATGGAGGAAGAGGTGGAGTTTAGGGACAGTGTAGTGATGGAAGAGGGATTGTTCCACTTTTTTTTGTGGATGGTTTGGGAGATGGTGTTTTGGTGGTTGGGGGTGGGATCATGATCCAGAGGGCGGTAGGAGGAGGTGTCGGAGAGTTGGCGCCTGGCCTCAGTGATGTAGAGGTCAGTGCACCATACTACAACTGTGCCTCCCTTGTCCGTGGGTTTTATGGCGAGGTTGGGATTGGAGCGGAGGAAGTGGAGGGCTGCATGGGAGAGGTCGGAGTGGGTGAGAGGGGTGGAGAGGTTGAGGCAATTTATGTCTCGACGGCAGTTGTAGATGAAGAGGTCGAGGGAGGGTAGGAGGCCTTGGAGTGGTGTCCAGGAAGAGGGGGGAAAAGTTTTTTCTCTCGCTCGGTATGAGATTGACAGGGGAAGGGCGGGGTTTTACTAATGGGCGGGGCCTGGCGCTCGATGGGCGGGGCCTGGCGCTCGATGGGCGGGGCCTGGCGCTCGACGGGCGGGGCCTGGCGCTCGATGGGCGGGGCCTGGCGCTCGATGGGCGGGGCCGTACCTGGCACAAGTCGCTGTCAATAAAGTTGCTTTCTTTTGAATTTTCCTTTTGCCAAGATGGCGGATTATGATCTAACGATGCGAATCGCAAATTTCCTGGACCGGCACCTGGTCTTCCCGCTGCTTGAGTTCCTGTCAGTTAAAGAGGTAAAGTCTCGGATCGCCTCGCTCCGCGCACATATTGCTCCGGGAGTCCGGTAACGGTACCAGAGCGGCGCTCGAGGCTTCTCAGGGCCCTGCACGTGAAACAGGCCCAAGGCCGGGCCTAGCCCTCGAGTGAGGAGCCCGCCCCCGGCACTGTGCTCTGTTGAGGGTGCGGAGTCCTGATTCCCAGACCGGAGCTTCTGGTCTTACCGATCGCCTTTCTTGCTTTTCTGCGTTCCCCCGTCACGAGATGCCCCTGGTCAGATAACCAAAATTTGTTCAAGTGAATGCGGTAACGGAGGCGAATAAGTTATAGAGAGGCAGAAGACTGGAGAGGGATTTCAGACCTTAGCTGAAGGTATAACCATCGCCTGGCTTTCGCAGTTTCTCCAGATCAGCAAGCGACTTGCTTCCACTCCAGTTTGATGTGTTCTGACATGGCTGATCAACGCAATGCACGATCTGCCGGGACTATGCCGCACGCTGAGCAGGTGAAGTTTGGAGATTTGTGTGTATCTACTGTGATGGTTCAACTGTGCTTCTCCAAGTTTCTGACGAAAGCTTTTGAGTGAAACTTCTCCTTTTTGATCCATCACAAGCTAGGCACTCCTTGACTTAGTAGGGATTTTTGATTTCTTCAAGCATGCTTTGGGGACATCTTTAAAACATTTCCCTGTCCTCCTTGGAGTGTTCTAAAATTGTGTTTTGAGTGAAATGGTTTTGTGAGTCTGGTGAGTGATATGACCTGCCCAGCGGAGAGCTGGTTTTGACTCATTAGTGCCTTGATGCTGGCTCAGGAATGAATCCTGCTGTTGGACCAGTTTTCTTACTACTGGCTTTGTAGGGTTTTGCAAAGGCACCACAGGTAGTATGTCTCCTGTACTTTGAAGTGCCTGCTTTAGTTTGTCCTGATCTCTGATATAAGTAGGAGTGTGGAGATCATCACCCAGAAAATCACAATGTTTCACCATCAATGGTGGAATAATGATGATTGGGGATATGAGAGGCCTGAATTAGAGAAGGGAAGAGATCTTGGAGGGTTGTGGAGTTGAAGAAAAATTATAGAGATAAGATCCTGTGGAGACCTCTTATAAACAAGGATAAGAATTTTAATGTTGAGTTGTTGTTTGATTGGGAAGCAGAAGGCGAGCAAGTACTGGAATGATGGACCGAATTCAGATTAGATTGCGGGCATCGGAGTTTTGTATGACTTTAAGTTTTATATGGATTTTAGAAAGTGAAGAGCGACTGGGAGTGTTTTGGAGTAGTCAAGTCTAGATGAAAAGAAGACATGGATGAAGCATGAGTATGATTTAGCAGCATGTGAGCTGAGGGAGCTATGTTACAGAGGTAGAAATAGGAGGTCGTAGTGATAGTTTGAACATGAGGCTGGAAACTTGAATGCAGGTCACAGTTGTCCCTGAGATTGCAAGCAGTCTGGTCTAATTTCAGATTTTTGACAAGAAGAGTGACTGTAGACTGAAAATTGGCTTCACTTTGTCTGGCATATAATTACATATTGTATCACATTTAATGCAGTTTTGAATGTATGCTACGATCCTTGGTTGTAGTATTTTTAATATTTATTTTTAATTTAAATCAGTAGTCTCCTTCCTAACTGATTGAAGAGTCAACAGTGCGCGGCCAGTTTTAGGGTTGTACTTTTTTGCTCATAAATTCTGTGCCTTATACCTACTCTCTCTCACTATGCCTGAAGGAGGAACTGAGCTCCGAAAGTTACATTTTCAAATAAACCTGTTCAACAATAACCTGGTGTTGTGTGATTTTTGACTTTTATTTTTAATTTGGAAAGTATCCCCAAAAGTCAGTGGATGCTCTGGATTGGTTGACATTTTCATGATGGAGAACAATAGAGTTGTGTGAATGCTACCTGCAAAAGCATATGGAGTAAATTTGGCTATACGAATTTGAGTTCCAGATCAGAGGCAGGTAACAAAATGTTGGAGGTAGGATTGAGGAATAGAAGGATCTACTGCTGTTCTCAATGTTCCATAGCAGTAACTATAAAATAGGTCACAGCTACAGGGAAAAAAAATCATAAATCCTCAAAAGTGATGGGGCAAGTTGATGAGGTATAAGAATACCTTAAGTGGTTTATTTAGCTTTTAAAATAGGAACAGTGAATGAAAAACTAAGAAAAGCAATAACAACAAAGATACTTAAATCACTGGCTTGACCTTGGTCAAGTTATTGTGTAGAATTTGGAGTACTGCATGTTGACAAAGGTGTCAAGACCCATGGAGAGGTTATAGAGAAGATTTACTCGGATGATGGCATTAATGGAGAGTTAAGTATTGTATGTCGGGAAATGGAAGGAACTACTATTGATCTCCTTCGAGTAGAGAAAACTGAGGCAAGAACAGGCCTATCTAATACATCAGCGTTTTCCCATATGCATTGAGTGCTTGTATGCTGTCTGACTGGTAAAGATCTCAATGGCCCTGTTTTATCTCCTATCCCACCCCAAACCAATCACTTGTCCCAGGGCAAGGAGCAGGGACTTTGGTTTTGCTGTTTGTAATGACAGATGCCTTGCTCCTTCTTTTCTGTCTTTCTTAACCTGTAGGCACATCAGTCAATTTTACTGTCCCAACTGTTGCCTACCTGAAATAACAAGCATGGAGCTAGATGAACACAGCAGGTCAAGCAGCATCATAGGAGCAGAAAAACTTGACGTTTCGGGCCTAGACCCATCATCAGAAATGGGGGAGGGGAAGAGGGTTCTGAAATAAATAGGGAGAGAGGGGGAGGCGGATAGAGGAGAGGATAGGTGGAGAGGAGGCAGACCAGTCGAAGAGGCGGGGATGAAGCCAGTAAAGGTGAGTGTAGGTAGAGGGGTAGGGAGGAGATAGGTCAGTCCAGGGAGGATGGACAGGTCAAGGGGGCGGGATGATGTTAGTAGATAGGAGATGGGGGTGTGGCTTGAGGTGAGGGAAAACAGGTTAGGGAGGTGGAGATGAGCTGGGCTGGTTTTGGGATGCGTTTGGGGGAGGGGAGATTTTGAAGCTTGTGAAATCCACATTGATACCATTGGGCTGCAGGGTTCCCAGGCTGAATATGATTTGCTGTTCCTGCAGCCTTCGGGTGGCCTCACTGTGGCATTGCAGGAGGCCCAGGATGGACATGTCATCTGAGGAATGTGAGGGGGAGTTGAAATGGTTCGCGACTGGGATGTGCAGTTGTTTGTTGCGAACTGAGCGCAGGTGTTCTGCAAAGCGGTCCCCAAGCCTCTGCTTGGTTTCCCCGATGTAGAGGAAGCCACAACGGGTACAGCGGATGCAGTATACCACATTGGCAGATGTGCAGGTGAACATCTGCCTGATGTGGAAAGTCTTCTTGGGGCCTGGGATTGGATTCAGCCTGGGAACCCTGCAGCCCAATGGCATCAATGTGGATTTCACAAGCTTCAAAATCTCCCCTCCCCCAACCGCATCCCAAAACCAGCCCAGCTCATCTCCACCTCCCTAACCTGTTTTCCCTCTCACCTCAAGCCACACCCCCATCTCCTATCTACTAACATCATCCCGCCCCCTTGACCTGTCCGTCCTGCCTGGACTGACCTATCTCCTCCCTACCCCCCCACCGACACTCACCTTTACTGGCTCCATCCCCGCCTCTTCGACTTGTCTGCCTCCTCTCCACCTATCCTCTCCTCTATCCATCCTCTATCCGCCTCCCCCTCTCTCCCTATTTATTTCAGAACCCTCTTCCCCTCCCCCATTTCTGATGAAGGGTTTAGGCCCGAAACGTCAAGTTTTCCTGCTCCTATGATGCTGCTTGACCTGCTGTGTTCATCCAGCCCCATGCTTATTATCTCGGATTCTCCAGCATCTGCAGTACCTTTTATCTCTGTTGCCTACCTGAATCCAACTCTGATAACTGAATTTGTGCTCCTTCATGCATTGTTCATTGTGTGGCCTTTCGGGGAAGTTAGTGATTAATTTTGATACTGTCATGTATAGATTCTGGATTGATAAATTGGTAATAGTAATGGCTGGAAGCAGTGGCTGACCAGTGGTAAGGACTGGACACAGTACATCATCAATTGATTGGTCAGAACTGAAAACAGTTCTTGAGCTGTGGACTGATCTGATCTGAACCCACTGCTTGGGATGTGCTCTGATCAGAACTGTGCACAGATACAGGCTATGATCTTACCAGGACTGAGCATGACACTCATCTGTAGTCCGACCAGAACTGGATGCAGTGCTCAAGCCGTTGTCTGACCAGCATACCATGTGAAGTTTGAATAATTCTTTACAAATATTTGACCCATTTTATTTACAGATTTACAATGAAAAGGAACTCCTCCAAGGGAAACTGGATCTTCTTAGTGACACTAATATGGTTGACTTTGCTATGGATGTGTACAAGAACCTATACCCTGATAAAGAAATTCCACAAGGTGAGTTGTATGCAATATATTTGAATATAATTTGGCATGTAGAATGTAAAATCTTCACAATTCAGACAGTGAAAACATTAATTCATTATCTGGCCTGTAGAAATGTACTTTTATGGAACCATATTTTTATTTTATTTCACAAAGTTAGTGTTTAGATTAGATATATGCTTCTCAACTGCAACTTCGTAGTTCTCGGAAAATTAAATAGCTAATATACAACTGCATGGTGAATGGAGTATACTTTAATGCCACTTATCTAGTGGAATGCTGTAGACTGCTGCAATGCCTGCCTTGCCACTTGCAGCAGGCTTTGTTCAGTTAGAGAAGGAATAGTAAGAAGGTGAGCCACAGGTTGAGGAAAGGAGACTGTGTGTGCTGTGGCGGACGGTGGAGTTGACTGTAACTGAACAGTTCTGTACTGGAGTTAGCAAGCAAAAGTGTGCATGTTGGACGTCCTGAAGGCCTGTGTCAAGCAACCAGATTTCTTTTCCCTCAACAAATAGTTGATCTTTGATGCCCATGAACCTCACAGCAACAATGTCCTCCATTCTTGGCATGTTTTTCTCCAGGAATAACTGCTTATAAAGCTTTTTTTTTGTTTTCTGTATCCTTGCCTTGTGATGCATGTATGTCTCATGTTATAAATAACGATAGAGAATATGTACATACACAGCAGAATTTGCTCAATATGCAGTTGAAGTACCACAACCAGCCAGAAATAATTTGCAGTTTGAGTCACCACAATTATGTATGAGTCTGTAGATGTGAGGTTAGAAAACCACAACAGGTCAGACAGCATTCGAGGTGTAGGAAAATCAATGTTCTGGCCCGAAATCCTTTATCAGGATGTGTGACGGGGAGGGGAGCCCAGAAATAAATAGTCGGGGATGCTGGGGGAAGACTAGGAGAGATGGTGATAGTTGGATGCAGGTAGCATGTTATTGTGAGTGGTCTGTGCGAAGGGTGGAGGGGATAGGTGAGTAGGAAGATGGATGGGTTAGGTCAGATTAGGAAGGTGAGGAGGAGGGGGTGGGGAGGGCGCTGGACGTGGGATAAGGCTGGGGGTGGAGGATTTTGAAGCTGGTGAAGTCAGCGTTGAGGCCATTGGACTGTAAGCTCCCAAGGCAAAATATTGGGTGGTGTTCCACCAGTTTACATTTGGCGTCATTCCGACAGTGTAGTAGGCCAAGGATGGACATGTCACCAGGGGAGGAGGAGGAATTAAAATGGACAGCAACCTGAAGGTTGGGTTGGTTTGGTTGATGTGTGCCGAGTGCAGGTGCTCTGTAAACCAGTTCCTGAGTCTGCATTTGGTTTCCCCGATGTAGAGGAGACCACATCGGGAGCAACGGATACAATAGATCGGGTTGGATGAGATGAATCTCTGCCAGATCTGGAAGGATTGTTTGGGGCCTCGGATGGAAGTGAGAGGGGAGGTGTAGGGTCGTGTGTTGCACCGCATGCGGTTGCAGGGAAAGGTACCGGGCATGGTGGAGAAATTGGTGGCGAGTGTGAAACTGACGAGGAAATTGTAGAATGAATGGTCCCTGTGGAAAGGGAGAGGGCTGGTGGTCTGAGTGCCATAAAATATTGCCATTTATGGGCCCACTCATGAAACTCACTGTAGATGAACAGAAAATGAGAACAACTTTATATCATTGCTGAAAAGGCAGCATTGGTAGCATCAAGTGTAAATCTTGTCACTTGCTTAAAAGAGACCATTTACTCTTGGCACCTTTTTCAATTCACTTTGGGTGTGGCTGATCTGCATCCAGACTTTCTGCACCTTTGATTGATATCCAAAAATATTCTTAACACAAACTTGATGTTTTCTTTCATATGAACCCAAATGAAATAATCAAGTTGTTTGCAAATGTGTTTAACACTACAGTAAGAAAGTTTTGTCCATTGGTCTGTATATATGCCTTCAGTTCATAGCTGCAGTCTGAAACGTGCTATCCTCTCTCCCAGCATCTGTCGACGCCCCAAACCCCATTTCAGTTGTGTTATTAATGCTCATCGCAAGTAAACAGGTCTGTGGATAGTTTTTGTTCAGGAACCGCTAACACCCATCCTGTTCCTAGAAGAATCTTGTCTATGATTTGAGGTGGGGTGTAATTTGCTGATTGGAAAATTGAAGATCATTGGTGGTAGGTTGAAAAGTAATAGATAAGGAATGTATCAGACTAACTCTTAAACCAGTTTTGTTATGATTGTAACCTGTGTTACAAACAAGAACTTTATTTATCTAGCATCTTAACCACCTACTGGCTGTAAAGCACTTAAGATAATGCTCTTTAGGGAAGGAAACTGTCATCCTTGCCTGGTCTGGCCTACATGTGACTCCAGAGCCACACCAGTGAGGTTGAACATAGAACAGAACAGTACAGTACAGGCCCTTCGGCCCATGATGTTGTGCCGAACTTTCACTGGAAACCTAAGGTCTATCTAACCTCCACCGCTACCTTATACCATCATCCATATGCCTATCTAATAGCCGCTTAAATGAGGCCGACTCCACTACCCTCTCCGGTAATGCATTCCACGCCCTGACCACTCTCTGAGTAAAGAACCTACCTCTGACGTCTCCCCGATATCTACCTCCTTTCACTTTAAAACTATGTCCCCTCAGAAAAGCTACCTCTACCCTAGTAAAAAGTCTCTGGCTCTCTATTCTATCTATATCTTTGATCATTTTGTACACCGCTATCAAGTCACCTCTCATCCTTCGTTGTTCTAAAGAGAAAAGCCCTAGCTTTCTCACCCTTTCCCCGTAAAACCTTCCCTCCAATCCAGGCAACATCCTGGTAAATCTCTTTTGAACCTTTTCCAACACTTCCACATCTTTGCTGTAATGAGGTGACCAAAACTGGACACAATACTCCAGATGTGGCTGAACCAGGCTTTTGTTTTGCTGGAGCATAACTTCACGGCTCTTGAACTCAATCCCTCTATTAATGAAAGCTAACACACCATACGCCTTCTTAACAACTCTATCCATCTGGGTAGCAGCTTTCAGGGAACTGTGAACATGAACCCCAAGGTCCCTCTGCTCCTCCACGCTGCCAAGAATCTTTCCATTAACCCTGTATTCTGCTTTCAAGTTTGTCCTTCCAGAACCTCTCACTTTTCAGGTTAAACTCCATCTGCCACTTCTCAGCCCAGCTCTGCATTCTATCAATGTCCCTTTGTAACCTAGAACAGCCCTCTGCACTGTCCACAACGTGACCCACCTTTGTATCGTCCGCGAACTTGCTAATCCGCCCTTCCATTCCTTCATCCAAATCATTTACAAAAATCACAAATAGAAGAGGACCCAGAACAGATCCTTGTGGTTGACTCTTAACTGCCCCCTGGGCAATTAGGGATGGACAATAAATGCTGCCTTGCCAGCAATTCCCTCATCCCATGAATGCTTAACGAGAAATAATGAAGTACTTTTGAAATATTGACCTGTTAGAATGTGGAAAGTACTGCATTGAATTTGCACATAGCATGATCCAACAAACATCAACAGTGACAATGATAAGATAAACCAAAGCAGTAAAGTAAATTGACTTAACCTAGTAACTTAGCTAATAACTGTTAAGTTTCATGTTCTTCAAATAAGCTGTGGACATTGTCAGAGATCTGCATTGAATTTCACTGTTCGCTGGTGATCTTGGAATCCACTCTCCACACACAATAGGAAAAGCATCTGTGTATTCATGGTGGAAATGTCCTTGTTAGATTTGTTTTTGCTCCTGTCCAAAGGTGAAGAGCTGTGAGGAATTTCCCTGGCCTGGACTTCCAATGCCACTTACTGTTTCTTGGTTTTCTTTCTGTTGCTGTACCATGATGGACATTTGCCAGCTTTTTAATTCTCTGACGGTGGTTGAGATTTGAGCTGTGCCGTTCCTAGTCCTCCCTTCTGTTGTGTGGATTTATGGAAATAAATTCCAGTTCTGGTTGTAGACTGTATCTGCCTATAAGCAACATGTAATAATTTTGTTGCTTTTGCCATTCTCATCATTTAAGTTACTAGGCCTGTACATCAGTAGCTTACAGGGATCAGAGCCTGATTTTCAGCTGTTGTAGTTAATTTTGATCATTGTTGAAGATGGAAAGACTTAAAAGTATGCAGCATAAAATGTTTAATCATAGTGCTAGAACCTGTGCCCTAAATGTTTTTTTTAAATCTATGTTAGAACCAGTAAAGAGTATGAGCAGATTTTTGTGCACTTACAGATGTTACAAACAGTTCAAATCATGATTGATCTATCACTTTACTTGACTTGATCACACTGTCACAGAGCTCAGTAATAACATTTCTAAATTCCAAGCTGCAGTGAAAATCAAGAAGCACTTGAGCCATTCACGTAAAGGAGTGTGGTTTGATAGCCATGATGCGCCCATACAGGCAAGGGTGGTGGAAATTTATAACCTGAGACAAGGTGGATAGGGAAAAATGCAATTTTTGAGAATTCTCTTAAAGTAGCTGTAATTATTATGGCTGGGTCGCCATAACTTTGTTTGTCATAACATTCACTACAATTCATGGATATCTGCAATAAGGAAAGATAAACTTGCATTTCTGTATTACTTTGCAATTCTTTAGCATCTTTCATTTCTGTCATGTCCTGCATTTATGCACTGTATGACACTGGGGCCCCCGAAAACACTTTATAACCAATTAAATACTTTCAAAGTCGTAGTTCTTTGCAATGTAGGAAATGCGCCAACTAATGTGTGTAGCAAACTCCTGCTCGCAGCATTGTGGTAATTACCAGTTGATGTGTTAAGTGTATTTGCTTTAATGGGAGAAGTCCGTTACATTTTATTAAAAAAATTTGTCAGATCCTCTACATCTGCCTGAGGGGGCAGACATAGCTTGGTGTAATGGCATTATCAGAAAAATTGTACCACGAGTGCAATAATCCCTGAGCATTGAGTTGAATTCACAACTTTCTGACTCTGAGGCAATAGTGCAATGAGTTGTGGCTAAACTGTATCAGTGAGTAGATCGAAGAGGAATTACCATGTTCTGTAATCATGAAATCCAGACGATGAAGAAAGGTTTAGAGCAAACATTCGTTGAGAACTCGTGTGCTAACTTAATGTAAGTGGGAAATTAACATTCACATTGTCTTAAAATAGGAACAACTATATTTGTCCAATTAACTATCGCTTGTATCTAATCTTTAAAGAGAGTTCAAGAGGAATTAAAATCCTGTTTTGAAGACATTGCCTTGTATAAGCCCACACCCATGATCATTTGTGTGAAACAGATCTATTTGAATTCGCAGCCTTGCGAGAGAAGCGCACCACTGTTGTTGCTCAGTTGAAACAGCTTCAGTCAGAAACTGAACCAATTGTCAAGATGTTTGAGGATCCGGAAACAACAAGGCAAATGCAATCAACCAGGTAAGCAAATATGAATCTTATAATGCATTCATAATTAGAAGTGTAGGCATTTTCTGTTGATATTTTTCGTGGTGTCATATGTAGAGAGCAGCAGTGATGACTTAAATGCTAACTGTGCGATCTGATTTTTAAACACGTTGCCCTATTGAAAAGGGTGCTCAGTAATAAGCTGCTCCACTTGTAACTTCTGGTTAGGTCTTGTTCTACTTGACACATCTCAACATTTAGTAGTAGGTGTTCAGATGAAAACTGGTGCACGGAATTGATCATATGTGCAGAAAATATTTTCCTGTTTGAGGCGCCTCGTTTTTAATTTAGGCATCATACGTTAGATTTGTGTTTTTTACATATATATTGCAAATTGAAATACGCAGATAGCACCATTCGTTCATGTTGTCTACAACTAGTGCCATGAATGGCTTTGTCTTTCTAAACCTGCTGCACCTGAAGAAATGAGTAATCTTTTCCTGCAGCAATTGCTGTAAGCTGTCAGTTTTGAATTGGGGGTTGGATGGGGGAAGCAATAAAGCGGGGCGAATATTGCACCCCGGCCACGCGCGCACTCTCAACGGCCCGCCCCAGACCCACCACAGACCGCAGTAGCTCTCAAGATTGAAGTAGACTTAGATGGACAAACCCGCTCATGGCACTGATAGAGTCGAATAGGTGAGTGGTACCATTTACAATTACAGTATTTGTTTTTGTAATATTTCAAATGTCACTAACACATAAGTGGTTAATATTTTTGCTTAAACCTCAGATTTGTGTCCGTAAACTTTATATCAACTTGATATAATTGTGTTCAAAACTATCAATTTCCCACAATCTCCTTTGCCTCCGAGGAGAACAACTCTAGCTTCTCTTATCTAACCTGGTAACTAAAATCTAACATCATGGTAAATTTTCTCTGCACCCTCTCAAGAACACTTCCGTCCGTCCTTAAGTGTGGTGACCGGAACTGGACACAGTACTTTAGTGGTGGCCTAATGGTGGTGTTCAACATGGAGAAATATTGACTCATCACCCAAGTTGGGGGAGGAATAATAACAGGACACTTTATGTCCGTGTTTGACCTGATACCATGCAACAGGATGCGGTCCAGATTCATTGTTGAGGACTCCAGGGCAATTCTCTTCTGACCATATAACATCATCCGGCCACCTCTGTTGGGTCTGCTCTGCTGATGCCACAGGATATAACCAGGGATCGTGGTGGCATTGCCTGGGACATTGTCTGTAATGTACGATTACATGCGTATGGCCATATCAGGCTGTTGCATGACTGGCCTGTGAGACACTTCTGGCGCGAGTCCTCTGATGTTAGTGAGGAGAGCTTTTCACAGTTGATACAGCCAGGTTTGCTGTTGAATTTTCTGGTGCCTAGTTTGAAGTTGGGTCATCTGTCCAGTTTTGTTCCTTTTCTTTAGACTTTTTATGTAGTAAGACACAGTTGAATGTCTTTCCAGGCCATTTCAGAGACAACTGCATTGCTGTGGGTCTGGAGTTACACGTAGGCCAGACCAGGGAAGGATGGCAGATTTCCATTTGTAAAGGACATGTGTGAATCAGATGGGCTACCTTGCTGGAATTAATGAGCTGAATTTTATTCTTTTATGTTTAATCATGGCTCAGTGATGTTATTCTCTTTCTCTACGCTGAGAAATGTGAGGTAAATCATTTTGGTAGAAGGAGAACATAGAGACAATATAGGCTCAGTTGTAGAACTTTGAGGGGACTACAGGAGCAGAGGAACCTCTGGGTTCACGTACATGACTCTCCTGAAGGTGGCCAAGCAAGTTGAAGCAGTTTTTTAGAAAGCATATAGGAGTTTATAATTAGAGGCACAGAGTATAAAAGCAAGGAAGTTTAATTTGGACAAATGCAAGATTTGCATTTTGGTGAAACAAGCAACGGCAGGACTATACAATTAAAAATTGGACCTTGGGTGGTGTTGTCGAACAGAGACACTGAAGGGTTCAGGTATGTAACGCTTTGTGGTTTACGTCACATGTAGGTAGGGTATTTAAGAAGATCTTCAGCATGCTTGCCTTCGTTGCTCAGACCTTTGAGTAGAGGAGTTGAGACATCATGTTGATGAGGCCTCTTCTGGAATACTGTGTCCGGTGGTGCTCACCCTGTTATAGAAAGGATATTATTAATCTGGAGAGGGTTCAGAAAAGATTTACCAGAATGTTGCCGGGAATGGAGTGTTTGAATTATAAGGTGAGGCTGAATTGGCTAGGATTTTTTTCATAGGAGTGTAGGAGGTTGAGGGATGACTTTTGTAGAGGTTTATTAAATCACGAAGGGTATGGATAAGGTAAATGACAGGTGTCTTTTCCATAAGTTGGGGGATTTCTAGACTGCGGGTATATTTTTAAGGTGAGAGGAGAATGATTCTAAAACATGACATGGGGGCAACTTTTTTTTGCAAAAGTATGGCTTATGTGTAGAATGAACTTTCCAAGTAAGTGGTGTATGCGGGTACGGTTAGAACATTTAATAAACATTTGGATAAGCACATGAATAAGAAATGTTTGGAGGGATATGGGCCAAGTGCAGGCAACTGGGGCTAGTTTCGGGATTACGGTCAACATGGACTGGTTGGACGGAAGGGCCTGTTTCCATGCTGTATAACTAGACTTTATAAGTGATGCTACACCTCTGCAAATCATTCGTCAGAACACATTTGGAGTACTGTGCTCAGTTCTGGGCATTCTGTTTAAGGAAGGATCTTAAAGCCCTGGAAGAGGGCAAAGGAGATTTTACCAGAATAATACCAGGAACGAGGGATTTTAGATTCAAGTAATAGTACAGAAACTGGGCTCATTCTCCTTGCAGCAGAGACGTCTAAGAGGTGACATTATTGAGGTGTTCATAATTATTGACGGAGTACAGAAGGATGTTTTGTTTCCATCAAATAGTATGTCAGTAACTAAGGAGCACAAGTTTAAGATTGTAAGCAGGACAGCTAGGAGTGAGATGAGGAGAAATGTTTTTACTCGGAGAGCTGTTGGAATTTGGCATGTGCTGCCTGGGAAAAAGGTAAAGGTGGCTTCCATAGGAGTTTCAAAAGAGAGCTGAATATATGGTTTAAAGTAATAAATTTAGAGCATTACAGAGAGCCGGAGGTTGGGAATAAAAACCAAAAGAACTGTGGATGCTGTAAATCAGGAACAAGAGATCGGGACTCACTGGGTAACTGTTTTGGAAGCCAGTATAGATACGATGGGTCGAGTGGCTTCCTTCTGTACTGTAAAATTCTGTTTTTGGGCTCATCAGCAATTATGAAGTATACCCTAGTATCTTGGCTAACACATTTTTCCCTTGTTGACATGAAGGGAGAAATGGGGAGGTCAGATTTGAAGCTTACCACTCCATTTTAGTTATAAACTCAGGGCTGCGCATCTTGTGCTGCTATATATGCCACCAACTACTGAACCTTATTTATTTACTCTTCAATACTCTGAATGGAAACTGTGTCACCATTCTCTTGTTGCACATCTCGCAGTAAAAGATGTGCACGTACAAAACCTTTACATTAATAGGTACAAGAACTGGTGAGGGTGAGATGAGGAGCATTCCTTTTTAATACATCAAGTTTTTGCAATCTCAAATGCACAACCCAAGGAGTGGAAGCAGAATCGATCCAAAATGGAACTATATACAATGAAAAGAGAATAAAAACACGCAGGGCTATGGGAATAGACCCAGGATAAGTGTCTAATTGTGTCACTCTTTCAAAACACTGGCACGGACACAGACCATATGGTTTTGTTTTATATTGTACGGCAAATATTGATAAATTCTTAATTTGCAAATCTCATGGCAAATTATGCACTAACAAAATGACAGTAGTTCTTTATGAATTATCTTCCGGAATTTTTCAATTCTTGAAGGGCAGGTTGGAGTAGCGATTTCGTATTTAAGCTATTTGTTTAAATCTGGGCAGTGGAGTGGACTTGATTCAATTTATTCAAAGCCAGAGTGTTCTATATTTTTCTATGAAACAAATCTATTAATCTCCATCTGGAGAACATTTCAAATGCTGCTAGGTTGTTTTTTTTAAAAAGTATCTGCTTTTTAGTTCTGATCCTGCACATTATTTGCTGTTTCCAATTATAAGTATTACTACTAAATTATTTTACCATGTAGATGAATGGTCCAAGGAATTATATGTGTATTTTTTATAATTATATTAAGTGTACTTTTACTGGTACATTAAAGAAAGTATTCCATTGAAATCCTGGATCTGAGAGGTACCAACAGACTGTAGAGCTTAAGATGAAATGAGAAGCTTCGGATGTATGTTTGCAGATCAAAGTTGCAGGACCGACTCTGTAGAAGGTGTCATTAATAGATTTGACAAGCCACATCAAATATAGGGCAATGCACAGCCCTGGGTTTCTTCCATGTGAGGAATTGCAATTAGAACTAAAGGTCAACCTACAATGAGGGGCTATAGACAAATGGGCCTTGTCCTGACTATTCAAGAAGTAATTAAAGATGTTAACTTTTTTTTGATTCTAGGTACTGTGCAGTGATTTTGTTGAGCTAGTGGCTTTTCTGCTTACCCTGCTACCTATGCGTAGTGCAATAAGTAGACCTTTCGTACTTCTTTTAAATAAATGCAGCTCAAGTTTCATTGATGTAGGATTCTGTCGGTGTGTCTGGTTGATGGTAGGTTTCAGGGTGAGGCTAGCAATTTCAGTATGGTGAGACCCTGTTCTCTCTCTTTATTTCAAAGATATTGAAGTCAGGGAATACATTGGGAGTCACCCTCTGCCCTCGAGTCCTCGACTTGTTTTGGTTAACATGCTTGTGTTCGGGGGTGGCAGTGAAGAGCTTTTTAAAATTAAAAATAAAAATGTAAAAGGAAGTGATGTCCGTCTCTAAACGGCATTAGAGAACAGATGGATTTTTATGACAATCAAAATGGTTGTCATTGCACCAGCTTTTTATTCTAGATGACCTGCTTTTGACTGCTCTGGAACCAACACTAACTCTTCACTCTAAGAACTTAACTTATTATATCCTTCCCTTACCAGAAGCACTTTTCTGTGGAGCCATCCTGTTCCAAGGTCTTCCCAGGACTAACACATTACTCAAAATTAAAAGTAAAACTGAAAGTTTCTATCTCAGTAAAGGGGTCTCTCTCAAGCTGAAGGAAATGAATTCCAGAACTCTAACAAACCTTTGAGGACCCTATTTACCATGGTAGGTCGTAAACAAAAGTAGCTTATTGCACAAAACCCATCCACTCTTAGAACAAGCTTAGAAATAACTGCTTTTTGAATGAAGTCACCATGGTTACAAATATCTGCAAGCTAATTATTAACTTCAGACACAAATATTCAACAGTTGGGAGCTCAACCTCAGAAAACTAAGCTTACAGCAACTGACATGAAAATTTATACATTAAAATTCCGTAGTTTACATTTCAGTAATTTTTGGGGATTTGTGTAGATGATGTAGGAATCCTACATCACCTGAATCCCTTTGCTTCCTCTCAACTTGTGGATTTTCCATGTCTTGTCAGAGTTTGTTCTATGCATGACGCATTCCAGTTCCCAGATTGAGCATTTAACGTACTTATCTTGATGTTAATACACTCCATTTTATTTGGCAGTAACATGTTTAAAAGACAGTTGAAATGCAGTTTTGTGAAGTTGCTATGACCTCTTTAACTGGACAGTGGGAGCCAGGAAAGGAATAAAGCTCAGCAAGAGACATTGAAACTTGAGAAGCATCTAGTAAACCAAAAATAAAACACACTTGGGCAGAATGGGAGGAATAGAGGACTGATAAGCGACTGGAGAAAATCGGTTAAATTGTTACTTTTTAAATGAAATATTTTAAATGTTTAGTAATTCTGGTTTTATAAATAAGGAAAGTTCTTGCTTTTGAGTAGCTTAATTATAGTAATAGCCATTGGTTCCAGCTCCTGCAGTGATGCTGAAACTTCCACTGTAAATTGATCAATGTGGTGATACCTTGAATGTGCTGGCAATCGAAGTGGTCAGTATTGTGTATGGAATGTTAAGGGAATTGTCTGGTCATAGCTGGTACAGCTTGTTTTACCTGGGATCACATGAGAAACTGGGTTGAAAATTTGCTTCATTTGTTTATGGATAATCTTAACCATGGTAACTTGCCTACTGTCACTTCAAACTGGATCCAAACCCTTGTTCCAAAGGCCAGTAATCAGCATTCTGTTGTGCACTGTGTCTGATAAAGTATTTTCTGAAATGAGGATATTGGGCAGTGTTTTCTAATTAACAACTGTAATGAAGTGGTCTGATGAGTGGATTGCTCAGCTGTGATTTTTGCTGTGGGGCTGGAGCTCAATACTTTAAGCATGAAAATGGAGAATTTATTATCTGGGCCCTAATTGCCTGATGTGGAAGGCAAGCAGTCCATTGGTACTCTTCAGGTTTCTAAATGGTTTAAGAATTTGAGCCAGACCAGAAACATTGAGCTGGTAAAATTCACCAATTCACTGCATTTGTAAAGAGAAAATGGCCCAATCTGCCTGTCAGTGTTTCGCAGTGGGAAACAATTCAGAGCATTATAGATGTAATTTCTTCTGAGCTTATCTTATTACTGGACTTGTATTGTTTTTCTGTACATTTTGAGGAGAGAGTCATTTATAAGTTTTAAAGCAGGTGCACTATTTTAGTTTAAAATATTGATAGGTTCCCTTCTGTGCCCATTCCAGCCCAAACTATCTTTCCAAGAAGTATTGCTTTTGGTTGATTTGCTGAAAAAAGAATTGTATGAGCTTGATTAGAACTTTGAGTACCTCTAATATTTGAAATTAAAATCTATGGGCAATTAAACTGCGTGTGCTGGGAACAGCATCAGATCAGGGCGAAACTATATTCATTTTATAATGGGTTAGGAGAAAGAACAAATTCACAGAAATGGAATTGACACTGTTTACTATCTGCTTCAGTTATTAATATCATAGTTGGGGTAAAATTAAAGAATTCTGTTACTTACTGTTGTTGTAATTGGTTTTGAATGGTTAATATGTTTGACACTGGTTTGATGAGTTTAGCATATTCTGTTTAACTAAATAACATGACTTCAGCTTTGATTCATGAGTCCATCTCTACTGCTAGGCAGCTTCCTCACTTGGCCTGATTTGGCAGCTCTTTGAAGCCACTTATTGATATATTAAGTATTCATTTCAACATGTAATAAATGATCTGCAGAAATATGCATTTATTTTCAACTGATTTTAAAAAAGATGCATTAATGGTGTGACTCCTTCATTTGCTTTTAAATAATTTTTCAGATTTATGTATAATTGCAGATGAACCATGAACCCTCTTGAACATTGGTTAGCCCATTATAGATACTACGTCAAAAAGCACAGTAAAATGACATTACAAGCTGTTAACTAACATTTTCCAGTTCTTCACAAGAAATACCTTCCATTCATTCTTTAGTTCTGAATCTGAATTTAGTACTTCCGGCATGGAGCTGCACAGGACGCAAAATTGAAGGCATGACAGAGTTAGCGACAGCTTTCATTAAAAGCCACTGCCAAAAGTTCTGGATTTACTTAGCCATGTCTGTGAATGGTAAAGTGCTGTTTACAGTGACAGTTTTGTAACTTGCTTTAGGAAGTTTGAGAAAAGATTAGATGTTGAAAGTATCATATCTCATGTTCACCTCCATAAATGCCTGCTTCAGAAAGATTAAAGGTGTAGAAATGCTCTTCAAAAGACAAAGCCTATACTTAAGGGTGCAAGCTCTATTGAAGTTGTTACTGTGAAGAGTCAATTCATTCAATATTGTCAGGTGCTGATAATTAACCTGTTTTTATGCAATTCCTTTTAAATCTCCATTGTGCAATGTCCCCACCCCTTTCCCTTGTAGACTCTATCCTTCGCACCTGCATCCCACCCTTGCAGGTTCAAACTCCCCATCCTGTCCCATCAGTAGACAGCACCGTTAACATCCGACCTCCTGGCCTCTGCATTCCTGGAAAAAGGCTTATCAGTTTGAGATCTCTATGCATTGTTTGAGGCACTGTGTTTACGGCTAATAATGGGACAAATGACCACTTTGGTAATGATCTGCAGTATCCGTTTGTGCACCAATGTTGAATGCTGCATTTTCCAATAACTTCCAGCGCATTGTCATCTTAACTTTGGTTCTATGGTGCAGGGCCCTAACTGAACTGGTGTACCAGTGACAAAACATGGGATGCAACGGGAAATAGTTTAAGCCTGGGAACGAGGGTGAAACTGAACAGTGTGGCAGCCACATGCTTTGTATGACGCAGTACAGTTTTCAAACATTTGGTTGGATTCAACACCAGAACTGGATGCCATTTTAAGAGACCAATGCACTACAATCTTCTTAAAATCCCAGCTAACTGTTGTATTCTGCAGGGATGCTTGACACCAATAACAGTTTGGTGCAAGTTCAAACTAAAGCTCGCTAAGAACCAGTTAAGTATTTTACAGATGCACTGGGGAAAATTTATTTTCCCTTTTTAACCCCCCTGGCTTTTCATTGTAACAAAGCACATTTGGAAAAAGTCAACATGTGGTAGGCAAGGATTGGGATGAGATGCATTCAGCAACTTCCACTCGTGGGCTGATCATCACATGCTGAACAGGTGGTCCTCATTACCCTTCTTCATGTTCAGAAGATATTTAGAAATTACACACTGTGATGCACATGGACCAATCTCCTTACAGTGTAGAAATTTTAAAACAAATAAGAGAATGATGATAGCCGTTTTATGTATGGCAAACAGTTGTGTTCATCCGGTTGTTCTTGCTGTTGTTAACGGGTAATTAGGTGCCCCAAGCTGCTCAGGCGTTTGAAGTTGAGTCCTTGTATAATTGAGCTTTAGTAAGGAGCTGTGCCACAAGGCAGAAGTCAGTTGACTTTGAACTTGAATGGTGTTCTGAGTTAAAGCACTGACAGTGCTTGACTGTACGTAGCTCTGTAATTAATATAAATTATAACTTATTCAAAACTAGTTGCTGGTCATCTAACACGAGTTAAAGAAAATCTTGGGAATAGCAAGAACTGAAGTCAGCATCAATACAGCGTGGAGTTGGAGGAACACAGCAGGTCAGACAACATCAGAGGAACAAGAAAGTTCACGTTTGATGAAGGGTCTAAACCCGAAACGTCGACTTTCCTGCTCCTCTGCTGCCTGACCTGCTGTCTTCCTCCATCCCCACACTCTATTGATTTAAAGAAAATGTTGTTTTCTACAGTACAGCTAATAGAAAGATGAGACTCATTTTGAGTAAGCCTGGTTAAATGTTGCGAGTTGAAATATAAACTTCCACGTGGATCTGAATTTTAAACAAATGTAGGTCTTTGAACAAATCTGTATTTGAGCAAGAGGATGATGGCTAAAGTTGTACGGCCCTATTTATGTTTAATTATCTTCACTACAAGTATTTCCTAGTGTATATACTGAAATCGGGGTAACTAGAGTTATATTTCCATCTTTACATTAAGACCAAGTGATAGTAAAGCTTTCCATCTAGTTTGGTTTTACTTTAAATGTCATGATTTATTATTCTAATTACTGGCTTATTTGGTCTGTGGAAAATCTGACTCTTCAGGAGTTTGTCACAATCCTGTTTTTTTGAGCATATCTCTGTGACCAAACAGTATTTTTTTCCATGTAACTTGGTTTCAGATTTTGTTTGGACTAAAGAGCTTAACAAGGCAAGGTTTTATGAAAACTGAAATCGAGAACCTAATTTGAAATATGGCTACCTTAATTCTTGTTGTCATAATCTCACGGCACAAATATGATTGATTCATAGCTGTCCTCTGAAATGGTCCAGCATGTCACTCAATTGAAGGACAATTAAGGATTGGAAACAAACGCTGACCTTTCCAGTGCTGCTCATATCACATGAAAGAATATAAAAAAGCACCATTCATATTGCACATCAAAAGTGTCATATCCGGTGAAAAATAGAAATTGACTCAAAAGACCACTGTTTTACCTCTTCACGCTATACATGAATCCAATTGGCCAGCAACAGCCAAAAATAATTTTAAAAATGAGTCATTACATAGTGGATAGGAAAATACTCCATTAGCTGCAGTCAGAACTATAGTACGAAAGATGATGATGATTGTGGTCTTTGGGGGCTGATGCGAATCTATCCTGACTGGCTTCATCAATGGCCTTCTGTCCATAGTAAGGTCTGAAGTGAATTGTTGACTGGATGCAGACTGAAGTAGTACAAGAAGACTGATTTACCACCACGTTTTCAAGAGGGGTTTGACATGATCAGTAAATACCAGCATTGCTGGTGACACCCACATCCCATGAGTGATAAAATGGTTTACGTTTAAAGCTAAAGCTAGAGTTTAAAAAAAGTTCTGAAAAAATAAGTTTTGAAGCTCTGTGACAAAGACTGGGCCTTTTCATATTCTGATTGCACATGAAATCCTGTATAGACCTGTACTTCTTGCTGAAGCTCTCAATATGAGGTCTCAATTCTGAAGAAGGGTCTAGGCCCGAAACGTCAGCCTTCCTGCTTCTCTGATGCTGCTTGGCCTGCTGTGTTCATCCAGCTCTACGCCTTGTTATCTCATTGACTTCATTCAGTTGGCCAAGCTACTTCCTGCCTCAATGGTGAAAGCTGTTAGAGATTCTACTTGATGATTATTATGTATTCTCATCTGCATTGGTGAAAACTAGCTGGGTCAACGTGAGTTCCAAAACAACTGAAGTGACAAATTGAGGAGAGAGACAGTTATGCAGCTAGATAATCTTGCACAGAGATGGTCAAAGGTATGACAAAACCTTTGAAGTGCAGCACAGGGGGGATTAAAACAAAAATAAATAAAAAATGTAATCTTTGCATTGATGAGAAATAATCTTCCAATGATGCAGTGTATCAGGACTATTATTTTTATGCTTAAGGCTAAACACTGTCAAAATAAGCCATGCCAAGGTACCAAATCAAGAGTTCAGTAATTTTGTAGAGTGTATAATTGTGCTGAAGGAAAAAAAACTGAATAAAGATATTCTGAAGAGGTTTCCATAAGTAGAGTCTTGGAGTCATAGAGCTATACAGCATGGAAACAGACCGTTTTGCCCCACCCATCCATGCTGACCGGATATTCCAAATTAATCCAGTCCCACTTGCCAGCACGTGGCCCATATCCCTTCAAACTTTTCCTATTCATATAGCCATCCAGATGCCACTTATATGTTGTAATTGTACCAGCCTCTGCCACTCCCTCTGGCAGCTCATTGCATACATGTACCACCCTCTGCATGAAAATGTTGTCCCTTAGGTCCCTTTTAAATCTTTTCTCTTTCATCTAAAACCTGTGTCCTCTAGTCTTGGACTCTGCTACCGAAGGGAAAAGACGTTGACTGTTCACCCTATCTGTGCCCCTCATGATTTTATAAACTTCTATAAGGCCACCCCTCAGCCTGTGACACTCTGGGGAAAATTGCCCCAGCCTATTCAGCTACCCTCTGTAGCTCAAAACCTCCAACCCTGCAACATCCTCAAATCTTTTCTGAGCCCTTTCTAGTTTCACAACATCGTTTACAAAGCAGGGTGACCAGAATTGAACGTAGTATTCCAAAAGTGGCCTAACCATTGTCCTGTAAAGCCACAACATGACCCCCGAACTCCTGCACTCAATGCACTGACCAATAAAGACAAGCAAACCAAAGTGTAGAGCTGGATGAACACAGCAGGCCAAGCAGCATCAGAGGACCAGGAAGGCTGACGCTTCGGGCCTAGACCCTTCTTCAGAAATGGGGGAGGAGAAGAGGGAGGTGGACAGAAGATGGATAGAGGAGACAGACCGGTCGAAGAGGCTGCGATGGAGCCAGTAAAGGTGAGTGTAGGTGGGGAGGTAGGGAGGAGATAGGTCAGTCCAGAGATGATGGACAGGTCAAGGGGGCGGGATGAGATTAGTAGGTAGGAGATCGCCTTTTTCACTGTCCTGTCTATTTGTGCCTCAACTTTCAAGGAACTATGAACTAGCATTCCAAGGTCTCTTTGTTCAGCAGCGTTCCCCAGGACCTTGCTGTTAAGTGTATATGTCCTGCCCTGATTCGCTTCTGTGAAATGTAGCACCTCACACTTATCTAAATTAAACTCCATTTGCCACTCCTTGGCCCACGAGCCCATGTGATCAAGGTCGCATTGTACTTCTCCGCTGTACCACCAATTTTAGTGTCATCTACAAACTTACGAATCATTCTTCCTCCTATGTTCACATCCATTTATATAAAATGACAAAGAGCAGTGGACCCAGCACCAATTGTTGTGGCATTCCGCTGGTCACAGGCCTCCAGTCTGAAAAGCAACCCTCCACCACCACCCTCTGCCCCCACCTTCGAGGCAGTTCTGTATTCAAATGGCTGTATCCAAATTCTTCAAACAGATTTGACACCTTGAATTGACTTTGTGAAATATGATTAAAAAAAATTGGACAAGCTCTAGTTTTTCCCTGGGTGCTTTACCATTTCTACACAACTAAGCTTTTAGCTCTTTACAGCAAATGTGACATGCAAAATGGAACTCATTGTCCCGTTTTTGGAGAAACGTGTGTGGTGTGTAGCATTTATCAAGTAACGCATGCTCCTGCTTCAGGTTTCGTTCGAGGACTAAAAAGGTTCAGTTGAAAGCACATTGCTATGTGTTAGGAGCTTATTACTGTACAACCATTCACGCTGTGATTGCGCACATTCAGTTGTTTTTGCAGAATCGGCAGAAGTTCAATAAACTGCCAACCAATGCATAGTTTCATTGTTAACCAAATGTGCAATAAAACAGTGTGTTAGGTATGGTTTGTAACCGTTTAAATGTTGATTTTGGGCTAATTTAAAATGACACCAGTGTCTGAACTACCTTGGTGCTGATGATTGTATGAGGGTACATGTATGAAATAGTGTGTGTTAAGATTTAATTTCCAGTGGTATGTATCTATTAGAATGATGATAGTCCCAGAAATTGTTGGTTGATGCATTATTCTTGGTTCCAATTAAATATTGCTTTTTTTTAACGCCACCCTTTTGTTACTTTTAACATCATAGGGCATTATTCCTGTAATATGCTTTAATTCTAATAATTGCTAAATGAATGTATTTTGAATTATTAAATTTTAAAACTTTTCTCTATCTAAACAGGGACGGACGTATGTTGTTTGACTATCTAGCAGATAAGCATGGAGTAAGTGAGCATTTGATTTCTGTGAATATTTAATAATGAGTGCAGTATAATATTGTAATTCATTTTCTCTGAAATGATCCATGAGTAAGGAATGAATCAAAGCATTCATACTCTCCCTTACGCTTGAGGCAAACTTTGAAACCCAGAGAAAAAGATTGAGGCATTTGAACAGTAAATTCGAGCAGAATAGAACCGGAAGGGATGGATAGTTTAACAAAAATTGCAAATCAATGAATGAGGTAATTGCAGGAAATAAAAATATATAAATGCAGTTTGGTTTCTTTGTCTGAATGCATGACACATCTATTTTTATTCATTTATGGGATGTCGGCATTACTGATTGGACCAGCATTTATTTCCATACCTAATTTCCCTTGAACTGGGTGGCTTGCTGGAGCCATTTCAGAGTGCAGTTTTAGAGTCAACCATGTTGCTGTAGGTCTAGAACCACATGTAAGCTGGACCAGTTAGGCAAGGCAGATTTCCTTCCTTAAAGGACACCATTGAGCCAAATGGGGCATAACTAAGAGTTACATGGTCACTGTTGGGTAGCCTTTTATTAGCAGATGGTGAAACCCAAATCTATGGTGGGATTTAAACTCATGCTTCGGATGATGGATTGCTAGTCCAGTGACTTTACTACTCCCTCTCCCATTTTATCTGCAATAAGAGAGATGAGCGATAGGCATAAGTAGAAATAAGTGCTAATTGCTAATCACCATGCCAGAGATATGGTTACAGATTAATTTAGATTGGGGAAAAAAGTATTCTAGGTTACATTGTGTTTCCAAAGGACAGACAGAATGGCAAAGGAGGAAAGGTATTCTCGATAGTAAAAGATGGCAGAAGAACAGTTGTGACCTGGGATCTGACCTCCCAACAGCGTGATGTAAAATCAGTATGGCTGAAAATTAGAATCATAGAATCCCTATAGTGCTGAAAGAGGCCCTTTGGCCCATCGAGTGTGCACCATCCCTCCAAAGAGAATCCCACCCAGACACAGCCTCCTACCCTATAACCCCACATTTACCATAGCTAGCCCACATAGCTTGCACAGCCCTGGATACTACAGGACTATTTAGCATGGCCAGTCCACCCAACCCACGCATCTTTCGACTGTGGAGGAAACTGGAGCGCCCTCAGGAAACTCATGCAGAATTGGGGAAAACGTGCAAACTTCACACGGTCAGGTACCCAAGGCCAGAATCAGACCTGTGAGGAAGCAGTGCCAACCACTGAGCCATCGTGCTGCCCAAGGAATAACGAGTCAGAAAGGATTGGTAGTAGTAGGTTATTGCCCCCCCGACAGTAATTATACCATTTGGCAGAAGATTAAACAGGCAATTATTGATGTTTCTAGTAATTGCAGTGTAATAATTGGGTGCAGGATTTTCTAATCTTCATTTGGGCTATGAA
Source organism: Ginglymostoma cirratum (assembly GCA_024137785.1). Lineage (NCBI taxonomy): Eukaryota > Metazoa > Chordata > Chondrichthyes > Orectolobiformes > Ginglymostomatidae > Ginglymostoma > Ginglymostoma cirratum. The sequence goes on along the minus strand of JAHRHZ010000077.1, from coordinate 26,299,293 downwards.
AATGAAATTAGCAAGGGTGGTCCAGAAGTTCTTTGCTGAATTTTTTTTTGACAGTTTGTTGGAGCTGAGGAACCTACTGGGGTGAGACAGTCTTAAACCTAACATTGTGTAATGAAGTATGGTTAATTTGTAGCATTGTAATAAAATTAGAAAATAATGATCATAATACTATTGAATTCGATGTTAAGTTTGAAAATGACATACTTCAGTCGCAAGAATCTTAAACTGAAATGAAACCAATTACACTAGTATCGAAGAAGAACCAGCTAAGGTTATTTGGGTTGGTGGGTGAAAAGGTGTGGTGGTCATTCAATAGTGGAAAATTCTTTTGAAAATCCAGAGTGTTTCTAAAGTGTGTTGGAAAATAAAATCTCAAAGAAATGCCTATCTGTGTCTCTGTCAGGAAGTTGAGGTTAGTATTTGATTAACACTATTATTTTTTAAAACAAGTAGCAAATCAAAGAATTGTAAGTATATGAGAAATCAGCAGTGTACAACAAAGAGGTTGATCTGAGGTGGTAAAAATAGACTCTGAAAGTAAACTAGCCAGAAATATAGTTACAGATTGTAAGAGATTTTACAAGTGTATAAAAAGGAACAGAATTGCTAAAATAAATGTAAGCTCTTCGCAGACAATGACAGGAGACAGTGTCATGGGGAATGAGAAAATGATTATTGATGATAAGTGGAGCCAGTAGGTGTACTATACCTGAATTTCCACAATATATAAGCTACCATGCAGGACATTAATAGGCATGTTATAAGTTTATGAAGTTGGAAATATACATTGGCATGGATAGAGGATTGGCTAAGGCACGGAAACAGACATTAGTGGTAAATAAACCAGGCATTTTCAAGACGGTTGGCCGTGAATAGTGGAGTGCAGCAAGGATCATTGTTGGGGCTTCAGCTATTTATCATTTATGTTAAATGACTTGAAGAGAGTGTGACCTGGCTAGGCTTGCTGATGGTGCAAAGTCAGATAGAAAGATTTAAACTGTTTGGAGGACACAGATTGCTAAAAGATGTAGGCAGCTTAAATGATTGAGGAACAAGATGGCAGGTGGAGTTTATTTGAAGTTGTTTCCATTTATTTATAAGAATAGAAAAACAGATTTTGTTTGGGCGTGAAATTTGAAACTGTTAATGTTCAGAGAGAATTGTACAAGGAATGCAGGAAGTCAGCACAGAAATGCAGCAAGCAATTAAGCACTTCTGAAGAAGGATCTTTACCCAAAACGTCAGCTTTCCTGCTCCTCTGATGCTGCCTGGCCTGCTGTGTTCCTCCAGCTTCACACTGTGTTATCTCTGACTCCAGCATCGGCAGTTCTTACTATCTCTAAGCATGTGGCGTATTGGCCTTTTATTACAATAGGTCTAGAGTACAGGAATAAAGAAGTCATAATCTCACATTTTATTTTGCTGACATCACATCTGGAATACTGTGTAGTTTCAGTCTCCACATGTATGAAAGGATATATTTCAATTGGAGGCAATTCAGCAAAACTTCACAAACTTGATCCTAATGAGTAGAACATTGTCCTTTGTAAGAGATTGTGTAAATTGGGCCCATGTTGTCTGGAGTTTAGAGAAATGATAGGCACACTCATTGGAATACATAAAAAGCAACTTGGGATGGTAGATGCTGAAAGGTTGTTTCTACTGCTTTGGGGGTCTAAAACATGGCACAGCCTTATATTAAGGACCAATCATTTACGACCAAAATGAAAAATTGCTTTCTTCTAATGGTTGTGAGTGTATGGAATTTTGTACCTCAGCAGGTTGCGAATGCTCCATCTTTGAATACGTTTAATTCTGGGGCAGGGAATTGTGGGATATGGAAGCAGACAAGGAGATGGAGTTGAATCCTAAGATCAGTAATAATTGCACTAAATGGTGGAGTGAGCTTTACATATGATCTACTGCTGCTCTTTCGTTTCTTTAAAGTATGTTTGAATAGCGTAGACAGACTTCATTTTTAATGGGCACAATCAAGTATGTTGTAACAAACTATTTCACTATTTGCTAAAATGGTTCATTACATACCTAGGATATGTTCTGATGTCAAATGGAACTTGAGTTCATACGTTGCAAAACTCAGATTTTCTATCTTCAATTGGGAAAACTGATGAAAAACACATATTTTAAAATCTGCATACCATGATACAATCTATAAGAAATTGAAAACAATAATTTGTCCTTGATTATTAAGCAACAGAAGCAATATTTTCATTTCTGAAAGAATGTGTTTCTGCCTTGTTCTTTTTTTAATCTATTTTTGTTTGAAGTTTCGTCAGGAATATTTGGACACCTTGTACCGATATGCTAAATTCCAGTATGAATGTGGCAATTATTCTGGCGCAGCAGAATATCTCTACTTTTTCAGAGTTCTGGTGAGTACCATTTCCTGCAGGTATACGTCAATGTTCTGATCAAATTCGCCTTATTTTCCACGATTACCAGAAATTATTTCCTACACAACTGCAGTCGTGGCTGAAATGTAGCTGCTATACATAATTGCAGATATGACTTGGGAGCAATGGTATGGTATTGAGGTTGGAGCAGGGCTCATTTGGTGAGTAATACTTTTACTTGTGATTGACTCAGTGTTGTATCAGAGATTAGAAAAGGGCAACAAGTCTTAAAGAGAATTTGCAAGACCATTTGGCTCCGTTGTCAGACATGTGTCTCCTTCCATCATTCTTCATCTAATTCGACTAATATAGCCTTCAATTTCGTCCATCTTCCTCCTAAATGCATCTATGCCGTTCTCAAATAATCCACGTGGTTGTCAATTCCATATCCTTACCATTCTGCATGAAGAAGTTTCTCTGGAATTCCATGTTGGTTTTGTTCAAGGCTGTCTTATTTTAGTTGCTCTTTGTTTGGCTTACCACACAATCTGATCATTTCAATGTTGTTGGTGAGTTTTATATTAAATTATGCGCTCTTGGAGAATTCTGCTAGCCCTAGATCTGAACCAGGGCCGCGAGCTCTATCAAGGCAACTTCCTGAAACTGTTTAGTAGCTGACACAATGTTGCCTAAATGGTTTGGCTTGACGATTGTAAATGCCTTTGATCCTGAACTCCCGAGGTATTGGTAATGACTGAAAACTTGTGCAATTCTTAAAAATTCAAAAAAAATTCTCAAGAGTGTGAGGTGCAAACGAGAGAGTAAGCACATTTGTTTACTCTACAGAACAAATGGATTTCTGAGGAATCTGTCTGAAAATTTAAAGTTGATTTTAATGTTACTAGCTTGTGTTGTCATTGTCTAGCCAATAAAATTAGTTGTTGAGGCAACCAGGAAACTGGCCGTTTTGATTCTAGTCATGTGTGATGCCATAAATTTAATTGCTAATAGTCCTAGAGATCTACAGCACATAAAAAGGCTTTCAACCCATTGAGATAACAAGCATGGGGCTGGATGAACACAGCAGGTCAAGCAGCATCATAGGAGCAGGAAAACTTGACGTTTCGGGCCTAAACCCTTCATCAGAAACCCATTGAGCCTGCTTTGGTCAAAAGCAAGCAGCTAACTATTCTAAGATAACATGGTGTAGAACTGGATGAACACAGCAGGCCAAGCAGCATCAGAGGAGCAGGAAGGCTGGCATTTCGGGCCTAGACCCTTCTTCAGAAATGGGGGAGGGGAAGGGGGTTCTGAAATAAATAGGGAGAGAAGGGGAGGCGGACAGAAGATGGATAGAGGAGAAGATAGGTGGAGAGGAGACAGACAGGTCAAAGAGGCGGGGATGAAGCCAGTAAAGGTGAGTGTAGGTGTGGAGTTAGGGAGGAGAGGGGTCAGCCCAGGGAGGACGGACAGGTCAAGGGGGCAGGATGAGGTTAGTAGATAGGAGATGGGGATGGGGCTTGAGGTGGGAGGAGGGGATAGGTGGAAGGAAAGACAGGTTAGAGGTCTAGGCCCGAAACGTCAGACTTCCTTCTCCTCTGATGCTGCTTGGCATGCTGTGTTCACTCAGCTGTACACCTTGTTATCTCAACTATTCTAATCCTGTTTCAAAGCACTTGGCCCATAGCCTTGTATGCTTTGGTATAACACGTGCATATCTAAACACTTAACTATTATGAGGGGTTCCATCTCTACCACCCTTAAAAGCAATGAGTTCCCTATTCAGTTGGAAACAAATTTCCTCAAACCCTTCTAAACCTCCTGCCTTTTACCTTAAATCTATTACCCATATCATCGATCCCTCTACGAAGGGGAAAACTTCCTCGCTGACTACCCTATCTATGTCTTTTTTAACTTTACATATCTCAGTCATGCTCCCCCTCAGTTTCCACCAAGGAAAACAACCACAGTTTATCCAATCTTTCTCCCTTACTGAAATTCTCCAGCCCAGGCAACATCCCAGTTAACCTTCCTTGCACCCTCTGCAGTGCAACCACAACCCTTCTGTAATGTAAACAGCAAGGTTCACAGAACATGGGGAGGGCTGAGATAGTTGAAGTCAAAATGAAGCTGGAATAGTGACTTTAAAAAGTGTTCTTATATTGCTTGTCAGTCAAGGTTCAAATGCATTCTCATTTCTGAATCAGAACACATGGGTTCAAGCCCTATTTCAGGTCTTGAGCATAAATCAAAGCTGACACTCCAGTGCAGTACTGAGGGAATGCAGCATTGTCTGAACTGCAGTGTCTCGGGCGAGATAGTAAAACAAGAATTGTTAGTTCTCAGATGATGGATTTAAAGGATTCAAGGGGATTTAATTAAAGAAAAACTGGGGAACTTCCTTTGGTGTCTTGACCAATGTGTATAACTCAATCAACATCCCCAAGAAGTATGACCTGTTCACTGAGATAGAAAAAATTCAGATGCTGGAATCAGAGATAACAAAGTGTGGAGCTGGAGGAACACAACAGGCAGGCAGCATCATAGGAACAGGAAAACTGAAGAAGGGTCCTGCCCCAAAACATCAGCTTTCCTGTTTCTCTGCTGCTGCCTGGCCTGCTGTGTTCCTCCAGCTCCACACTTTGTTGTCTTTGATCTGTTCACTTTTTTTGCAATTGGATGATCCTGCTATGTGCTGATTTGCTAAGTTTCTGATTATTACTTTTCATAGATACTTCCTTGACTTCAGAATACAAGAGGCAGTCTAGAAATAAAAGTCTTGTCTAAATTTTCAAGTTAATGAGAGGGAGCCTCTGATGTGATGTGGCCTCTGACTCGAGCGGTGCTCGAAAAACCATTAGAAGCCTGCTCTGTCATTTGACAGGATCGTGGCTGATATGGCTTTCTGTGTGCCCACTTTCATGCATTTCCCCATCGTCTTCGATTCCCCTATTTATCTCAGCCTTAAGTACAAAAAAAGGACTGTACCCCCATGGCTCTCTGTGGCAAGGAGTTCCAAAGAAATTCTTCTTCATCTCACTCTTCAGTTGGCACTCCATTAATATGAGACGATACCCTCTGGTCCTAGACTCTCCAATGAGAGGAAACATCCTCTCAGCATTTACCTTGTCAAGCTTCTTAAAAATCGTATATGTTTTAATGAGATCACCTCTCATTCGTCAAAACTTCAGTGAGTAGAGTCCCAACCTGTTAGCACTTGCTCAAAAAAAGAACCCTCTATGCCAGGGATCATCATAATGAACCTTGTCTGAACTGCTTTCAATGTGTAGATATCTTTCCTAAATAAGGGCATTGAAACTGCTCACAGTAATCCAGGTGTGGTCCCATCAGCACCTTGTGCAGTTACAGAAAGACTTCCGTACTCTTGTACTCCAATCCCCTTGAAATAAGTGCCAACATTCCATTAGCCTTCCTGATTACTTGCTGCCTCTGTGTGCTTGCTTTATGTATTTCATGCACAGGGACCCATTTGTCCCTTTGTGTTGCAGCTTTTTCCAACTCCCCTCCATTTAAATAATATTCTGTTCTTTTGTTCTGCCTTCTAAAGTGAACAGCTTCACTTTTGCCCACTACTTAACCTATCCGTATTTCTCTGTAAACAGTTTGTATCCCTCTCAAAAGCTGCCTTTCCACCTATTTTTGTCTCGTCTGCAAATTTGGCTACATTTCATTCACTTCTGTCTTTCAAGACGTGTTGGAAACAGTTACAGTCCCAGCACTGATTCCTTTGAAACAGCGCTAGTTATAGGTTGCCAACCTTAAAAAGAAGCCCTTATCCCTGCCCTTTCGTGTGCGTGATCCAGTACATGCCAATATGCTACCTCCAATACCATGGGCTGTTAGCTTCTGACTTAAACGTTTGTGAGGTGCCTTGTCGAACACCTTCTGGAAATACAAATACAGCATTTCAACTGGTTCCCCTCTTGTCCACTCTTGTTGAGGTGTTTCGAAAATCTCCAATAACTTAGTCAGACATGATTTTGGATGGGTAGGGGAGGGGACCTGAGGCGTAGCGGGTGTGGGGGAGGGGAGGGGACCTGAGGCGTAGCGGGTGTGGGGGAGGGGAGGGGAGCTGAGGCGTAGCGGGTGTGGGGGAGGGGAGGGGAGGGGAGGAGCAGCGGGTGTGGGGGAGGGGAGGGGGAGCTGAGGAGCAGCTGTTGCAGAGGCGTGTCAGTGGGTTTGGGGGGGTGGCAGCCGGTGATGATCAAACTCAGAGGATGGGAGCTGGTGAGCATCGGGTGCTGATAAGCGGAAGTCAGGAGATCTTGTTTATTGTTGATCTAACAGGAAGTCAACTAGTGTCTGAAAACCACAAAGTGATCCTGCAGTGGCAAAGCAAAATTCTTAGTATAAACTGTAATAACTCTCGACTTCAGCAGTATAGTCAGCATAAATGGTAAATGCAGGAAAGCCATGACACCTGATAGGTCACTTGAGAACTTACAGTACTTCTATAGGGTTGAATTTAATGCCAGTGTGATGTAATACAGTGCTGGAAATGGACCAGAGTTTTATAATGTAATAAGTTGAAATAAAGGCTTGAACTAGGTTTCTGAAGAATTGGAAATTGATTTCTATGTTGAATTTCTGCATTAAATTATGACTTAAACTCCATTCTGTGGGTAAAGTAAATTTAGGAGGAGGAATAAAATCTTGATTCCAAAATACAAATAACGTTAAGGTCTTTGTTGAGACCATATCAGAAGAGGGTGAAATCATAAACATCATCTTCCGTTACTTTTATTTGTGAATTTATTGATGTTGAGCAGGTTTGAGAGTCTGTTATTCTTGTTGTGACTGGGACATGAGGAATGTTCTGGTAATCAAGCCCCACTACTCCAGGGTGTTGCACAATTAGTATAACTGTTTTGATTCAATTTCAAACGTAGCCAGTAGTTTATCTTTTTGTCCTCCTATCCGGAATAAAAGACTTCTGCCAAGTTTTTTTAAGTCAAAATAATCTGTTTATTATAAAACAAAACTCAAGTCTAAAATTGTGGCCAAAGAGGTTGGCATCTAAGGTATAATCCAGAATTAGAACTATATCCCCTTTTAATCACAATGCAAACACATTAGCACATCGTAAGAAACAACCAAGACTCTGCAGAGATGATAGTTTAGAAAGGCCAATAGAAACCACCCTCCTCACAATATTATGAAAACCAGAGAGAGATTTTGACATAACAAGGTGTGGGGCTGGATGAACACAGCAGGCCAAGCAGCATCATAGGAGCAGGAAAGCTTGACGTTTTGGGCCTAGACCCTTCATCGGAAATGGGGGAGGGGAAGAGGGTTCTGAAGTAAATAGGGAGAGAGGGGGAGGCGGATAGAAGAGGGATAGGGGAGAGGATAGGTGGAGAGGAGGCAGACAAGTCGAAGAGGCGGGGATGGAGCCAGTAAAGGTGAGTATAGGTGGGGGGGTAGGGAGGAGATAGGTCAGTCCAGGGAGGACGGACAGGTCAAGGGGGCGGGATGATGTTCGTAGATAGGAGATGGGGGTGCGGCTTGAGGTGGGAGGAGGGAATAGGTGAGAGGAAAAACAGGTTAGGGAGGCGGAGATGAGCTGGGCTGGTTTTGGGATGCGGTTGGGGGAGGGGAGATTTTGAAGCTTGTGAAATCCACATTGATACCAGGCTGAATATGATTTGCTGTTCCTGCAGCCTTCGTTGTTTAGATTCTGAAATAACTCCGCCAAGAGAGGGGAAGAGGAAGCTTGCAGCTTTATTGCAAACTTTGGAGGCTTTCTTCCTTATTAGTCCCTAAAGTTTTGAAACCGAAACAAAGAGCAGAAAGAAATGCTAGGCAACCATCAGCACAGGGACACATTGTCTCTTCCAAAGCCAGGTTTTCCAGCATTGAAATATGATAAACCCCATCTTTTATTTCTTAAAAGCTTTGTTTAGCTGTTTCCAAAGCCATTCAACTTTTATGTAATCAGCAGGTGGATCACAGCCTAGATTAAACTGTTGATTTGAAATCACGTTTTCCCTTTTCCTTTGGTTAAAAAAAAACTGTTAATCCAGAAAGTGTCCAAACAGTTTTCCTGTTTTTCACATCATCCATAAATGTAGTTATGTAATCTCAACACTCAAGTGGCTAAGTAAATGCTACAAGCTGTGATCTTTGAAGCTTTTTTGTACTTAACCATTGAAAATCAGCCATGCATCAATTCAGCTGTAATAGAATTGAATTGTTTGACCTCCATCCACTTGTAATTAAAATTATGAAGTGGCAAGTAATCTGCTTGTATACATTAGTTTTTTGTTGCCTGCTTTTGAAGAAATCTTTACAGTACAAAGCAGTCCTTACCAATTCTGCCTTGATGCCTAGATACCAGAAAGATAAATGCGCTAGTGTTTGGATAGATGTGAGCAACTGCTCTTTTTACTTTGCATGTTTCCTTTTGTTTTATTTTGTGTTACCAGTGACAAGTATGTGTGTGGTGTTTGCTCAATTTCACAAATGTGTCGAACTAGTTACTTATTAATTCACAGAGGAAAGGCAATGTCAGGAATTTAAGGAACAGATGCGCATGTAAGAATTCCATTTATCAGAAGAAAATCCCACTGAAACAATGCCTTGTAGCCATTAATGAACAAAAGTTTAAAAACATTCTGTAGAAGTTTTTTTAATCCAATAAATTACTGTTCTGTCATGAGAAGTTTGAAATCTGAAGCAGCAAAAATTAATTCCAGCAGGCTGGCTCATACTTCATCAACTTTTAACTGATCGACTAGAATTAACTTGTGGCTCCCGAACCACAATGGTACACGGTCAAACTAAGCCATTTGGGCTTTTACCAGTGATAACAAGCATGGGGCTGGATGAACACAGCAGGTCAAGCAGCATCATAGGAGCAGGAAAGGCTGACGTTTCGGGCCTAGAC
>JAHRHZ010000077.1:26277413-26289632 GCA_024137785.1 Ginglymostoma cirratum | reverse complement strand
GTCTAGGCCCGAAACGTCAGCCTTTCCTGCTCCTATGATGCTGCTTGACCTGCTGTGTTCATCCAGCCCCATGCTTGTTATCTCGGATTCTCCAGCATCTGCAGTACCTTTTATCTCTGGGCTTTTACCAGTGCTTGCTTCAAGTAGTTTCTATGTATCAGTGATGGTTTGAACCACTTCACTAGTTTTTGTAGGGCAACAAGTTCAGGGGGTTGAGAGAAATAAATTTAATGTATTTCCTTTCTGTTTCAACAGGTTCCTTCCACAGACCGGAATGCCCTGAGCTCACTCTGGGGAAAACTAGCATCTGAAATTCTGATGCAGAACTGGGAAGCTGCAATGGAGGATCTAACACGACTGAAAGAAACCATTGATAACAACGTAGGCATCTTTGATTATATTGCATGTTTTCTTCCAAAGATTCAATTGGTTAACCTGAAGTAAAGTGATCTTTTGACAAATTTCATAAGAATTCATCGCTAAGCTTTGGTGTATACACTTGATACAAATGGAGCTTTGACGTAAATTTTAACTTGAAGATTAAAAAGTTTATTTCTCCTTTTATTTCTTAGTCTGTCAGTTCACCACTCCAATCTCTGCAGCAGAGGACATGGTTAATTCACTGGTCTCTGTTTGTATTCTTCAACCACCCTAAAGGCAGAGACAATATCATTGACCTCTTCCTTTACCAGGCACAGTGAGTACCTTAAAACTACCGTGCTTTTGTTTGTTTAACCTTGCACATAACTGAATTTAACAGTTAATTAATGGAAGCATGCTTGTTGGAGGGGGCTGTCATTTAAAGCGTGAGGAATTTCTTCTCCTGAAGACGTTTCATGTTTGGAATTCTTGTCCCCAGACAGCAGTGGAGGTGGGTTCATTGAATATATTCAAGGTTGAGTTAGAGATCTTTTTGGCCTACAAAGTGATAAGTGTAAGGAGGGTAGGCAGCAAAGTAGAGTCAAAACCACAGTTTGATCAGCTGTGACATAGCTCAAGGGGCTGATTGGCTTACTCGTGCTCCTATTTCTTGTGAAGGTTGAAAGTCACTAATTTTTTTCATGTTATGGACTTGTTCTCTGGTGCATTTCACCCAGTAACTGAAAAACTTAAGCTGACCAAGTCACTTGCGATCTGACATATTGAATTGTATTGAAATCCAGGAAAGTAGTTGTGCAAGTTTTATGTTAATTATCATTGTAGTGATTTTTATTTCTAGCATCTGCAATTTAATTTCTTGCCAAAAAAGTGGAGTCTGAACATGAGAGCCTGTAAACAAGTCAAAACATTACATTTGAACCTTGGAGGACAAGGGAAATTGAGAGCTTAGTCAAAATGTAAAAGGAGGCACATGTAAGGTCTAGGAAACTGAAGACAGACAGAACCCTTAAAGAATCCAAAGATAGCAGTGAAGAATCCAAACAAGGATTTAGGAGGGGTAAAAGGGACCGTGAAATGTCTCTTGCAAACAAGATTAAGGAAAATACCAAGGCATTTTGTACAGATATAAGGTTAAAGAAGGTAGCGAGGGAAAGAGTAGATCCATCCAAGGACAAAGGCGGGAATTTGTGTGAACTGGAGGGAGTAGATGAAGTCCTTAACAGATATTTGCATTGATATCCATAAAGGAGAAGGGCATGATAGATAGGGAGTCTTGGGACGAGTATGTTGATATTCTAGGGCATGTTACTATACAAGAGGTGGTGGTGCTGGGTGTTTTGAAAAGTGTTAAGGGTGTCAAGTCCCCAGGATCTATCCCCAAGGGAGCAGGTGAAGAAATTGCTTGAGCCTTGTATGCAATCTTTGTGTCCTCCTTTTAGTCATAGGAGAGGTCCCAGAAGACTGGAGAATAGCCAGAGTAGTTCTTCTGTTTAAAGGAAGTGCAGCAGAGATAATCTGCGAAATTACAGCCCGATGATTCTTACGTCAGTGTTGGGGAAATTGAGTCTTCTGTCCTGTAAATGTGTCCAAGCCAGTTAATAAAAAAAAAATGCAGCTTTATAAGTGTCAACATACTTGGGATTTTTTTTTTCTTTTAAAAGACTGCTTTATTCACCATTGCGTTCTTCCATGTAATGCCTTTTCATTAGAATCCCTACAGTGTGGAAACAGGCCCTTCGGCCCAACAAGTCCACACCGACCCTTGGAGCATCCCACCCAGACCCATCCCCATCCCCCTTCTAACCCACACATCCCTGAACACTACGGGCAACTTAACATGGCCAATCCACCTAGTCTGCACATCTTCGGACTGTAGGAGGAAACTGGAGCACCCGGAGGAAACCCACGCAGACACGGGGAGAGTGTGCAAACTCCACACAGATGGTCACCTGAGGCTGGAATCGAACCCAGGTCCCTGGCGCTGTGAGGTTGCAGTGCTAACCACTGAGCCACCGTGCCGCCCACAAAATATTCCTTTTATGAGGAATATCTTAAGATCATGCATTGAACAGGAGGTGAATGGAGGGAATAGCTCTTTTATGATGAAGTTGCATGTTAATGGTTGGAGGAATCCAGTTTTCATTCCTACATAGTCCTAAGGAAGCCTGAATCAAAATCATTACAGTAGAATTTGAAATTTTGTAAGATGTCACAAATATGACTTTTAGCGTGGTAATACTGAGGCTACATTGAATGTGGATTGTTGATATGAACAAGAATTTTTTTTCTTCTTTATTCATTCATGGGACGAGGGTGTCGCTGACCAGGCAGCATTTATTGCCCATCCCTAATTGCCTAGAGGGCAGTTAAGAGTCAACCACATTGCTGTGGGTCTGGAGTCACATGTAGGCCAGACCAGGTAAGGATGGCAGCTTCCTAACGTAAAGGACATTAGTGAACCAGGTGGGTTTTTCCGACAATTGACAATGGATTTACAGTCATCATTAGATCGTTAATTCCAGATATTTATCGAATTCAAATTCCACCATCTGCCGTGGTGGGATTCGAACTCGGGTCCCCAGAACATTATCTGGGTCTCTGGATTAATTGAATTCAGTTAGTGAATTAGGAATCATAAACTGGTCTCGGCAATGCTGACAGTAAGATCATTGTCGATGGCTGGAAACGCCATCTGGTTCATTGTCTATTAAGGGACGAAATCTGTCATCCTTACCTGCTACCAGGTAACTCCAAACGTACAGCAATGTAGTTGAGTTTTAATTGCCCTGCAATCGGTTATATCAAACTGCTACAGAGAAGTCAGTAAGAATTTAAAACAGACAGAACACCTGGCATTCTCCAAAACATCAGAAAGGAAAACTGTAAACTCAGCTGTTTGGATCTGCAAAGGTGAAAATTGGGGGAGCTATCCCACAAACCAGTTATGTAGCTTCCTGATGTAATCTACTCATTTGAATCACAAATTACAATATCCCAGGTGACATCATTCCATTTACTGGTTCTGTCCTGCCCTGTTGATAGAGCAGACACGCCAGAGGTCGTGGTATAGTACATAAGAACATAAGAACTAGGAGCAGGAGTAGGCCACCTGGCCCCTCGAGCCTGCCCGGCCATTTAATAAGATCATGGTTGATCTTTTCGAGACTCGGCTCCGCTTACCCGCCCATTCACCATAACCCTTAATTCCTTTACTGTTCAAAAATTTATCTAGCCTTGCCTTAAAAACATTCAGCGAGGTAGGTTCAGCCCCTTCACTGGGCAGGGAATTCCACAGATTCACAACCCTTTGGGTGAAGAAGTTCCTCCTGACCTCAGTCCTACACCTGCTTCCCTTTATTTTGAGGCGATGTCCTGAAGTCCTAGTTTCACCTGCTAGCGGAAACAACCTCCCTGCCTCCACCTTATCTATTCCCTTCATAATCTTATATGTTTCTACGGTAGTCTACAGTCAGGAAAGAGTTGCCCTGGGCATCTTCAGCATTGCTTCCAACCCTAGGAAGTTTCATGGCATCTGGTCAAGCATGGGCAAAGAAACCACCTGATGCCTACCTACTGTTTCTCCCTTCACCCGTCCGACCTATACCCTTTCCCTCAGCTGATGAATCAGTTAATTCTGCAAATTGAACACCATTTAGAAGCAGCATTGAGGGTGACAAAGACACAGAGGTCAGGAGCTGACTGGATACTCTGGGTGGAAGAGTTCAATGTCCATCATCAAGAGTGGCTCAGTAATGCCCCTGTTGACTAACTGGCTGCATTCTAAAGGAAATGGCTGTTGGAATGGGTCTGTGGCAGATGGTGGCGGAATTGGCAAAAGAGAAAATCCAAGCTGATCTTGGCCTTGCCAATCCACCTGTCATCATGCATTTGTCTATGTTAGTCTCAGTAGAAGTGACCATCATAGTACTTGTGGAGACAGAATCCCATCTTTACAATGAGGACATCCTCTCTGATGTCATGTGGCAATGTCATGTGGCAATGCCATGTGTTTCATGGGAGAAGTTGCAAATGCTTTTAGCACTCAAAACTGAACAGCTGGGTCACTAGCTGCAACAGAATTGTATTCAACCACAATCTCTAACTTCATGGCTCGGTTGTAAATGCTGAACATTGTGCAATCATCAGCAAACGTCCCCAGTTCTGATCTTATGATGGAGGGAAGGTCATTGATGAAACAGCTGAAGATGGTTGAGCCTAGGACATTACCCTGAGGAACTCCTGCAGAGATGTCCTGGAGCAGAGATGACTGACCTGTAACAACCATGGCCATCTTCCTATGTACCAGGAATAATTCCAACCACTGGAGGGTTTGCCTCCAATACCCACTGATTACAGTTTTGCTATGGCTCGTTGATGCCACACTCGATCGAATGCAGCCTTAATATCAAGTGCTGTCACTCTTTCTCTCACCTCACCTCTGGAATTCAGCTGTTTTGTCCATGTTTGAACCAAGGCTGTAATGAGGTCAGGAGTTGAATGGCCCTGGTGGAACCCAATCTGGGTGTCACTGAGCAGGTTATTGCTGAGCAGTTGCTGTTTGATAGCACTGATGATGACATCTTCCATTACTTTATCGATGATGGAGAGTGGACTGGGGTGGTAATTGGCTGGGTTGGATTTGTCCTGCTTTTTGTGTACAGGACGTACTTGGGCAATTTTCCACATTGTCGGGTAGATTCCAGTGATGTAACTGTACTGGAACAGCTTGGCTAGGGGAGCGGCAAATTCTGGAACACAAGTCTTCAGTACTGTTGCCAAAATGTTGACTGGCCTGTAAGCTTTGCAGTATCAAGTGTCTCTGACTGTTTCTTAATATCACGTGGAGTGAATCAAATTGGCTGAAGACAGGTATCTATAATGCAGGGACCACTGTAGGAGGCCGAGATGGATCATCCACTCAGCACTTCTGGCTGAAGATTGCTGTGAATGCTTCGGCCTTATCTTTTGCACTGACGTACTGGGCTCTTCTACCATTTGAGGATGGGGCTATTTATGGAGCCACCTCCTCCAGTGAGTTGTTTAATTGTCCACCACCATTCACAGCTGGAAGTAGCAGAACTGCAGAGCTTCAATCTGATTCGTTGGTTGTGGGATCGCTTAGCTCTGTCTGTCACTTCCTGCTTATGCCAGGTTGACACCTCATTTCCTGGTATGCCCTCCTGCACTCTCCTTTGAACCAGGGTTGATCCACTGGCTTGATGGTAATGGTTGAGTGGTGGTTATGCCGGGTCATGAGGTTGCAGATTGTGCTGGAGTACAGTTCTTCTGTCGTTGATGGCCCACAGCGCCTCATGGATGCCCAGTCTTGAGTTGCTAGATCTGTTTGAAATCTGACCATTTAGCAGCGTGATAATGCCATACAACATGATGAAGGTTATTCTCAATGTGAAAGCAGGACTTTGTCTCCACAGGGACTGTGCAGTAATCACTTTTACTAATACTATCATGGACAGATGCATCTGCGACCCGCAGTTAGTAAGGATGAGGTCAAGTATGTTTTTACCTCTTGTTAATTCCCTCATTACCTCCTGTAGATCCAGTGATGCTGCTGTATCTTTTAGAACCCGACCGGCTCAAACAGTAGTACTTCTCTTTAAAGCTTTGCTTGTCTGCTTTCCAATTTACTTGACTTCCAAGAAATTGGCTAATAGCCCACATTTAGACTTTTTTTCTTTTAGTAACTACTGTTGAACAAAACTCCCAGAGTAAAACTGTGTTACCAACAGTAATATTGAGTGTACAGAAAAGGAAAGGTTGGGGCTTGCAAGTTAAGTGCTGCAATAACCATAAAATAACTTCTAATTGATAAGCCTAGAAAATGATTCAGTCCAGTAAACTGGGAACAATTTCTTCAAGTGATACTGTCTGGAGCCATCCTGAGAGCAGGCTGCTTTACATATGGCATTGAGCAGTGGGATAGAATCGTTGATGACTTCATGGGAAAGGGACTTCTACGTGACAGTGATCCTATTGCGATAACATTTCAGGTTAGTTTTAGTGGAGAAGGGAAATATAATTACATGAAGCCAAAGCTAGCTAAAATGAATTTGGAAACTAGGTGAAAAGGTATATTAGTTGATTTGCTGTGTCAAGTTTTTAAAGAATGTTTAATAACTCTTAAAGATGGTGCAGTGAGAATGCATTATCTGTGGTTAAGTAAGGGAGTTAAGGATAATATCAACTTGAAAGCAACACTGCAATTCTGCCAAGGTTAGTGGTAGATCAGAAGATTCAACAGGTTTTAAGGACCAACAAAGAAAAACTTAAAGTAACAGAGTTATAAAGTTGAGTATGAGAGAGCTTGTTGAGACTATAGAATCAAACAGTACGAATTTTGGCAAGTATTTAAATAGGAAAAAGGAGCTGCGTCTAGTGTTGGTCCTCAAGTACGTAGTTTTTGATTCATTTATGGGATTCAGATATCACTGCTTGAGTTTGTAGATTTTTTTGATCCACAGGAGTCGAAGGCTCAAACTTTTTGGGCAGGATATGACAGGCACAAAATGTAGCTAACCCCTCACCACCAGATCAACTGTAAACTAACTGAATAGTGAAACAGGCTTAATCCTGCTCCTTTGTTCTGTTGCAGCAGCTCAGCAAGGTGAGTTTGGCAGCACCTTTCAAATCTGCACCATCTACTACTTCGAAGGGTATGGGCAGTAGATGCAAGGAAGTACCACCACGTGAAATTACCTCTCCAAAGCCCACAGTATCCTGACTTGGAACTGTTTGCTGTTCCTTCACTGAGTCAGATTTCTAGAGTTCTCTTCTGAAAAACGATGTAGTTACCTATACCCCAAGTTTAAGAAGGCAGCTTTACTGCCACCACCTTGAGTGCAATTAGGGACAGGCAGTAAATGCAGGCCTAGCCAGTATTGACTATATCACATGAGAATTAAAACCAAAGACCAGGATTGGGTGTCCCAGTCACCCAGCCACACAATTACTTTGGCTATAGAATCTAATTAGAGGCCAGCTATTGTTTTCATGTGTGTTGCATTCCTGGCTCCCTAAAACCTTTACAGCTTCCATGCAGCAAAAGACCAGATTGTCGCAATGCACATCCCCTGCAAAAATGACGGAGGCAGCATTCGTTGTTCATCCCTAATTGGCCTTGAGAACCGCTACAGTCTGTTTGGTGTTGGTATGCCCACGGTGTTGTTAGGGAGTTTCAGGATTTTGACTGTGACGGTGTCACAACCTAACTGGGAAGAATGTGCTGATAATTGTGTCCCACTATTCCACAAGCTGTCACAAAATACATAAATGTATAAAATTCCAATGAGACCATCAAAATGACCAATTGCCTGATTGTGTCCAGAGATGTGCAGACTAGATGGATTCGCCAGGGGAAATGTAAGGTTACAGGGATAGGGTAGGGGGTGGGTTGTCTGGGTGAGATGCTTTTAGGATTGTTGATGCAGACTCCATGACCCAAATGGCCTGCTTCTGCCTTGAAGGGATTCTATGACGGCGACTCGGGAGAAAAGCAATTCACACCAGGTTTCGTCATTAAGTAAAATAACTATTTATTGTAACACATTTAACTTGCACAGCAGCATTGAAAACCCTCCCATTTCTATCTACTGCTATGCAACTTATGTATACCCCTTCAAAACCTCAAAACCTTCAAATGCATACATTCAGTTACGATTAAGACAAAACAAATGTTTTATAAAATATACTACGGTTTTTAAAAATGAGAAGAGGTATATAATTGGTAGATAAAAATTGAGGTATATAAGCTGCTAAAGGGAATTGACAATATAGACGTAGAGAGGATGTTGTATCAGAGATAAAAGGTACTGCAGATGCTGGAGAATCTGAGATAACAAGCATGGGGCTGGATGAACACAGCAGGTCAAGCAGCATCATAGGAGCAGGAAAACTTGACGTTTCGGGCCGAAACCCTTCATCAGAAATGGGGGAGGGGAAGAGGGTTCTGAAATAAATAGGGAGAGAGGGGGAGGTGGATAGAGGAGAGGATAGGTGGAGAGGAGGCAGACAAGTCGAAGAGGCGGGGATGGAGCCAGTAAAGGTGAGTGGAGGTAGAGGGGTAGGGAGGAGATAGGTCAGTCCAGGGAGGACGGACAGGTCAAGGGGGCGGGATGATGTTAGTAGATAGGAGATGGGGGTGTGGCTTGGGGTGAGAGGAAAAACAGGTTAGGGAGGTGGAGATGAGCTGGGCTGGTTTTGGGATGCGGTTGTGGGAGGGGAGATTTTGAAGCTTGTGAAATCCACATTGATGCCATTGGGCTGCAGGGTTCCCAGGCTGAATATGATTTGCTGTTTCTGCAGCCTTCGGGTGGCATCACTGTGGCATTGCAGGAGGCCAAGGATGGACATGTCATCTGAGGAATGGGAGGGGGAGTTGAAATGGTTGGCGACTGGGAGGTGCAGTTGTTTGTTGCGAACTGAGCGCAGGTGTTCTGCAAAGCGGTCCCCAAGCCTCCGCTTGGTTTCCCCGATGTAGAGGAAGCCACAACGGGTACAGCGGATGCAGTATACCACATTGGCAGATGTGCAGGTGAACCTCTGCCTGATGTGAACTCCCTACCTACGTCCGTGACACCACTCACGCCCTCCACCTCCTCCAGAACTTCCAATTCCCAGGTCCCCAACACCTCATTTTTACTATGGACGTACAGTCCCTATATACCTGTATTCCCCATGCTGATGGCCTAAAGGCCCTCCGCTTCTTCCTGTCCCGCAGAACGGACCAATCCCCCTCCACCGACACCCTCATCCGCCTAGCCGAACTCGTCCTCACCCTCAACAACTTTTCTTTCAATTCCTCCCACTTCCTACAGACAAAGGGGGTGGCCATGGGTACCCGCATGGGCCCAAGCTATGCCTGCCTCTTTGTAGGTTATGTGGAACAATCCCTCTTCCATACCTACACTGGCCCGAAACCCCACCTCTTCCTCCGTTACATTGATGACGGCATCGGCGCCGCCTCGTGCTCCCACGAGGAGCTCGAACAGTTCATCCAATTCACCAACACTTTCCACCCCAACCTGAAGTTCACCCGGACCATCTCCAACATTTCTCTCTCCTTCCTGGACCTCTCTGTCTCCATCTCGGGCAACCACCTAGAGACAGATGTCCATTTCAAGCCCACTGACTCCCACAGCTACCTGGAATACACCTCCTCCCACCCACCCTACTGCAAAAATGCCATCCCCTATTCCCAATTCCTTCGCCTCCGCCGCATCTGCTCCCAGGATGAGACATTCCAATCCCGCACATCTCAAATGTCCTCATTCTTCAAGGACCGCAACTTGCCCCCCCACAGTGGTCGAGAACGCCCTCGACCGTGTCTCCCGCATTTCCCGGAACACATCCCTCACGCCCCGTCCCCGCAACAATAACCAAAAAAGAACCCCCCTCGTCCTCACATACCACCCCACCAACCTCCGGATCCAACGCATCATCCTCCGACACTTCCGCCATCTGCAGTCAGACCCACCACCAAAGACATCTTTCCCTCCCCACCCTTATCTGCCTTCTGGAGGGACCACTCCCTCCGCGATTCCCTTGTCCGCTCCACACTCCCCTCCAGCCCCACCACACCCGGCACTTTTCCTTGTAACCGCAGGAAGTGCTACACTTGCCCCCACACCTCCTCCCTCACCCCAATCCCAGGCCCCAAGAAGACTTTCCACATCAGGCAGAGGTTCACCTGCACATCTGCCAATGTGGTATACTGCATCCGCTGTACCCGTTGTGGCTTCCTCTACATCGGGGAAACCAAGCGGAGGCTTGGGGGCAGCTTTGCAGAACACCTGCGCTCAGTTCGCAACAAACAACTGCACCTCCCAGTCGCGAACCATTTCAACTCCCCCTCCCATTCCTCAGATGACATGTCCATCCTTGGCCTCCTGCAATGCCACAGTGATGCCACCCGAAGGCTGCAGGAACAGCAAATCATATTCAGCCTGGGAACCCTGCAGCCCAATGGCATCAATGTGGATTTCACAAGCTTTAAAATCTCCCCTCCCCCAACCGCATCACAAAACCAGCCCAGCTCATCTCCACCTCCCTAACCTGTTTTTCCTCTCACCCCAAGCCACACCCCCATCTCCTATCTACTAACATCATCCCGCCCCCTTGACCTGTCCGTCCTCCCTGGACTGACCTATCTCCTCCCAACCCCCCTACCTACACTCACCCTTACTGGCTCCATCCCCGCCTCTTCGACTTGTCTGCCTCCTCTCCACCTATCCTCTCCTCTATCCATCCTCTATCCGCCTCCCCCTCTCTCCCTATTTATTTCAGAACCCTCTTCCCCTCCCCCATTTCTGATGAAGGGTTTCGGCCCGAAACGTCAAGTTTTCCTGCTCCTACGATGCTGCTTGACCTGCTGTGTTCATCCAGCCCCATGCTTGTTATCGTAGAGAGGATGTTTCCTCTTGTGGGGTGATCTGGAACGAGAGATCGTGGTTTTAGAATAAGGGGTGGCGATTTTAAAACACAGACGAAGAGAAAATTATTTCTCTTAATGGGTTGTGAATCTGCAAAATTCACTACCCCAGAGTGCAGTGGATGTTGGAGTAATTTTAAGGTAGAGATAGATGGATTTCTAATTAGTAATGGTTTGAAGTGTTATTTCAGAGAGTGATTTGTGTCCTGTAGATGGTGGACAGGTTTTGTGGAGTCAGGGGGTGAATTATGTGCTGCAGAGTTCCCAACTTCTGACATTTGATAGAATACTTTCCATGGGTGTGAATCAGTAGAACTCCGCCAATACCCAAACACTTAGCATCCAGGGCAAAGTAGTCCTTTATTTGGTACCCCAGCTGACTTCCTTCAA
Organism: Ginglymostoma cirratum; assembly: GCA_024137785.1. NCBI lineage: Eukaryota > Metazoa > Chordata > Chondrichthyes > Orectolobiformes > Ginglymostomatidae > Ginglymostoma > Ginglymostoma cirratum. The sequence continues at coordinate 26,278,417 of JAHRHZ010000077.1, read as the reverse complement.
TACTGGCAAGCCGTGAGCACAGCCTGTTCCATTTACAATGATCACTGCAGCAACACACCAAAAGTTCTTGACAACTACAGAGGGAAATCTGGAAAAACAGGGCAACAAGCCTATCACTTCCAACCACTCCAAATCATGCAATATTCTAACTTAAAACTACATTGAGAATGCTTTATCCTAGGCTAAAAATCCTGGAATGCCCTTTTTGTACTGAAGCATCTTGGACTATTCCAGTTCAAGAAGCTGGTCCATCACCTTCTGAAGGGTGATTAAAAATGGCAATAAAGGCTGCCTTTTCCAGTAAAATTCACATCTGTGAATGACTTTTTAAAAAATCAGAGCTTGGGTGTTCAACATAACAGTTGTTGTGAATGAGATAGTAGGAACTGCCGATGCTGGAGAATCTGAGACAAAACGTTTGTGGAGCTGGATGACCACAGCAGGCCGAGCAGCATCAGAGGAGCAGGAAAGCTGATGTTTTGGGTCGAGACCCTTCTTCAGAAATGGGGGAGGGGAAGGAGGCTCTGAAATAAATAGGGAGAGAGGGGTAGGCGGATAGGAGATGGATAAAGGAGAAGATAGGTTGAAAGGAGACAGACAGGTCAAAGAGGCAGGGTTAGAACCAGTGAAGGTGAATGTAGGTGGGGATTTAGGTGGGGGATCGGTCAGTCCAGGGAAGACGGACAGGTCAAGGAGGCGGGATTAGGTTAGTGGGTAGGAGATGGGGGTGGGGCTTGAGGTGGGAGGAATGCTTAGGGAGGTGGGGACTAGCTGGGCTGGTTTTTGAATGTCATCGGGGGAGGGGAGATTTTGAAGCTTGTGAAGTCCACGAGTGGCTTGGGGACCACTTTGTGGAACATCTATGCTCAGTTCGCAACAAATAACTACACCTCCCAGTCACGAGCCATTTCAACTCACACTCTCACTCTCACTCTCACACACTCACACTCACACTCACACTCTCACTCTCACTCTCACTCTCACTCTCACTCTCACTCTCACTC
>JAHRHZ010000077.1:26242359-26277403 GCA_024137785.1 Ginglymostoma cirratum | reverse complement strand
CACTCTCACTCTCACTCTCACTCTCACTCTCACTCTCACTCTCACTCACTCACTCCTAGGACAGCTTGTCCATCCTGGGCCTCCTGCATTGCCACAATGATGCCACCCGACAGCTGCAGGAACAGCATCTCATTTTTCGCTTTGATACCCTTGGGCTGCAGGGTTCCTATGTGGACTTCACAAGCTTCAAAATCTCCCCTCCTCCGACGACATCCCAAAACCAGCCCAGCTAGTCCCCACCTCCCTGACCATTCCTCCCACCTCAAGCCCCACCCCCATCTCCTACCCACTAACCTAATCCCGCCTCCTTGACCTGTCCGTCCTCCCTGGACTGACCTATCCCCCACCTACATTCACCTTCACTGGTTCTAACCCTGCCTCTTTGGCCTGTCTGTCTCCTCTCAACCTACCTTCTCCTTTATCCATCTCCTATCCGCCTACCCCTCTCTCCCTATTTATTTCAGAATCCCCTTCCCCTCCCCCATTTCTGAAGAAGGGTCACGACCCGAAACGTCAGCTTTCCTGCTCCTCTGATGCTGCTCGGCCTGCTGTGTTCATCCAGCTCCACAATGTTCCATCTCAGTTGTTGTGAATTAGTGGTTTGGTCATTGTAACTTAGTTGTGTTTTGAGTGATTAAAATTTCTTTAATCGTGGATATTTTGAAAGATTGCTCATGACCACAAGCACATAGATTGTTAATGTGTGTTCACAGTGTGTTTTATGGAACTTTTCTTATAATAATGGTTCAATATGTATTTCCTGTGTTGAGGGACAAGTTGTAAATGCTATAATGCTCTGAATGTAAACTTTCAAATAGGAAGCTTCCTTTTTTTAAAGTGAGATGAAAAGGATTGTTTGAGCAACTTTTCTGCGAATTGCTGAAGGAGTAACTTGCAAAGAGTGCTGCTTCGTGAAATCGTTTGGTGTGTCGAGCTTCTGCAGTTTAAAATTAATTGTCCATCTTTGGGCAGTGTGAATATATGCACATGGCTTGCATATCTGATGGCCCAAAGGGATCTGTTGGTCTTCAGTTAATACACATTTTATTGAGGATGTGTGGGAAGCTTCTAATGTAGACCACATGAGTGCTAAACGCCTACTGCAGTGCGTGGTTTGGATGAATCCTGTTCAAATTACTAGATGCTTTCCCTGTTCCAGGCTTTTCTAATTTGCCCTCAGGAGTGTGTCACTGATTCTGAATTTCTCTCGTTTCCTGCAGTGCTCTGTTGGTAAAGAAAATTACTTGCCTATTTTGTCTCCACTTGAGGTTGTCAAGAGTGTTTTTTTTGTGTATGCTTAGCCTGTGGCTTTCAAAAAGCCACTGTTCTATGCTTGTTAAAGTGGGGTTGAATGAAATCAAACTGATCTTACTACTGATTTATATTATCAGTGGGCTTGAGATGAGTGCATTGAGTGGGTTGCTGCTTACAAAATGGTAACGTATTGTTTTGGTCAAAGGGGTCCTCTCCAATGCCTTTGTAACTGAAATGTTTTAAGTATGCAGGGGGGAAGAAAGGAGTCTCTCAAAAACTATTGTAAGTTTCTGTGAAGCATATTTCGTTGCACATTAATTATGGTTACTTAAACAAGGTGCTATGTAAAAACTAGACATTATCCCTAAAATGGAGAGATTTAAAGGGATATTTAGTACAAGCATTCACAATTGTGGAAAATTTATATATTAGATAAGAGAAACTTCCTTTAGGAAGAGAATTGGTAACCACAAGTAGAACGTTTAAGAAATTTGGCAGTAAGTTGGAGAGTTTTTTTATTTGCTCTAAGTTGTGATCTTGCTGTATCTGCAAATGTGGTGTATACGAAATTTCTAAAAGGAAATTGAATGGACAGTTAGGAAAGAATTTACAGGTCTTTGGGAAAGAATGAAGAGGAGTGGGACTCAATTGAATAGCTATTTCCAATAGTCCTCATAAGCACATGGGCCAAATAGTCTCCCGTGTTGTAACATTCTGACATTTCCAAGCATCAGTGTACCCAGGCCAGAAGACATGTTTCTCTTTAATCCTCAAGAATTCAGAGGAGGAAGTCACATTTTGGTTGATGTTTTCAGAACTCCACAAATGCTGGTGAAGGGGAATTGGACAGTGACAAACAGATTGAGCATTCATAAAGGGAGTTAAATAATGAGGTCAGTATGTGTACCTTCCAAGTTGGGTACAATATTTGTGGCCACTGCTTGGGGTATTACTGAATAACCCCTGTTCCTGTTTGTGTTGTCAAATACTTTCTTTGTCTATCCTTAACCTTTTGTCATTGGCTTCTCTGGAAATGATTTGGAAAAACAACCTCATAATTGAAGTGTTATGGGCAGTCTATTGAAGAGACCTGGCTGGTCCCAAATGAACATAAGAGTTTAAGGCTCTGGCGAAGATTTGTAGCTCGAGTTGTGGGTGAGGTTGTTGACTTGCTCGTTGAGCTGGCTGGTTGTAGTTCAGATGTTTCGTCACCATGCTAGGTAACATCGTTAGTGCGGCCTCCCATGAAGTGATATAGTTCTACTCCACTTAGTATTTATATGATTTGGTCTGTTGGGGTGTTTTGAGTCTTTTCCATTTTTATTTGCAAGGGTTTGTCTATAGGATCTAATTCCACATGTTTATTGATTAGCATTATGGGTGGAGCACCAGGCCTCTAGGCATTCCTGTGCGTGTCTGTGGTTGGCTTGAGCTAGGATGGTCACGTTGTCCCAGTTAAATTGATGGCCTTCATTGTCTGAGCGTACTGAAAGAGGGAAAGTTCGTCGTGTCGTTTTGCTGCTAGCTGGTGTTTGGCTAGTTTCATTCCTATCTGGCTGATGTAATGTTTCTGTCAGTTCTTCGATGGTATTTTGTACACTACGTTGGTCCTGCATGTCATGGGTATAGGGTCTCTGGTCCTTTGAGTGTTTGCTGTAGCGTGGCTATGGGTTTGTGTGCTATCCTGGTTCCTGGTGGTCGTAGGAGCTTCATCAGCTCTAGTATATTTTTGATATACGGTAGTGGGGCCAGTGTATAAGGTCTTATTGTGTCCTCTTGGTGTTGTAAAAGTATCTAGTAGACATCTGCGGATGAAGTTGGTGGGGTATACATTGATAGCGAAGACCTTGTATAGGTGCTCTTCCTCCTCCTTGCGAATTTCCGGTGTGTTGTGGTGGGTTGCGGCCTGTTTGAATAGTGTCCGTACACAGCTTTGTTTGCGGATGTTGGGGTGATTGCTGTGGAAATTGAGGATTTGGTCAGTGTGGGTTGCCTCCCTGTATACTGTGGTTTGGAATTCCCTGTTTGCTGTTCGTTCTACCCTGACAGCTAGGAACAGAAGTTGATTGTTGTTTTCCTCTTCACTCGTGAATTTGATCCTGGTGGGCACGTTGTTGATGAGGTGGTGTGTCTCTTCTAATTTAGTGCATTTAACGATGATAAATATGTTGTCCACGTATCGTATCCACAGTTTTGGCTGTATGCGGGGGATGGTCATGCTTTTCAATCTTTGCATGACTGCCTCTGCAATAAGTCCTGTCTATACATTGGGTCTTGTTATTGTGAAACATCATTAGTTAATTGTTACAAACTTTGTGAACATTAGATCTTTTAGTTCCCCAACGAACAAGTTAAGAGCCAAAAAAAATGGGCAAAAATGGAAGTTAATTTTCTCAATCAGAAATTCCCTTCATGATCATTTCCAGCAGGTGTTGTTTTCTGGCATGTAATCTGAGCCAATGAAATGACTACTGTATTTCCTCAGAGATAGTAAGAACTGCCGATGCTGGAGTCAAGAGATAACACAGTGTGGAACTGGAGGAACAGAGCAGACCAGGCAGAATCAGAGGAGTAGGAAAGATGATATTTCGGATCGGGACCCTTGTCAACTTTCCCACTCCTCTGATGCTGCCTGGCCTGCTGTGTTCCTCCAGCTCCACACTAGATTTCCTGAGTTGAGCACTGTCACGGTTACTTTTCGTCCCTAATGCGAATGCTTGTTGATTGGGTTATGTCATCATACCCTATCTTGAAGTATACTGATGATATTGTACTTGTGGGTCTCATAAGGAATAATGACATAAAATGAAGGAATACTTGTTTGGATCCGAAGTAACACAAAAGACCCCTGTGGTATTTTTTCTACCTTTTCTTTCTTGTAGTATGTGATTTCTTCTCTGTAATCACCGAGATGGGATAAGTGACCTACTTTATCGAATGCACTGAACTTGGATTTGAAACATGCCTGAGCGTCATAACCTAGCCCTCCCCTCCCATGTTGAGATGAATGGAGTTGAATATTGTGGGTTTATTCTGGGTCAACATGCAATAACATCTGTGTGATAGAATTTAGTTGACTTCAATTATATGAAAAGCAGATTGTGCTTTTGATGAAGTTTAAATTTGGTAGTTTCCTTGATGTAAATACCTACAGTGCTTATTAGTTTGTGAAGATTGGTTTCCTCCATTGTTTGGAATAGTGTGTTTGATGTCAGCAAGTGAAGTGTTTGTATCTTACTGTATGTTGTTCATTTTGACATCTGCTTCCTGTTGATGGGATATCTCCCTGTTTTAAAAGATTTCCTGTCTCTATGCATGATTTCTGATTGGAGAAACCCTGAAGCAATCCTGATTGGCTTTTCTCACCCTTATCTCCCACATGATGAAATTAGTCATGTGATTAAAATCAGATTTTGACTCGAGTTCTCAGCCAACGTCGCTTTCTCTCTCTCAAGAGAAAACAGGCTGTGAAACAGTGAAACTAAAAGCTCCGTGAGCATGAGACTCAGCTTTTCATGCTAATGTCAATTCCCACCTATTTTAAAAAATTGAAATTGGCCTGCCATATTACCAGCTCACTACTATCAAGTGTGTCCTACTATAACTGACCGTGACCTCTATTGGTCCTTGCTTCTCCTGTGGATTATGCAGATGAAAAGCAATATGTCTGTGCTTCCATGGGGTTTGTCTGAGAACATTTTTGGCCAAAGAATTAGTAGGTGCCTGGGCTTTAAGTCTGAGTTATTATTGAGGAGTTGACCTGTATAAGAGACTGCATGTAAAATTAAAGTGTGTGGCATTGAGGGTAGTCTATCGATATGGACAGAGATCTTTTTGGCAGATGGGAAATGAAGAGTGGGGATAAATCGGTGTTTGTAGAGTGGCAGACAGTGTCAGGTGGGCTACTGAAGGGATTAGTGCTTGGACTCCAACTGTTCACAATAAATGCTAATGATTTAGATGAGAGAATTAAATGTAATATTTCCAAGTTTGCAGACGAGACAAAACTGAGTGTGATGGTGAGCTGTGAGGAATATGTAGATTTGGACAATTGAGTGACTGGTCAAATGCATGGCAGGTCAAGTATAATGTGGATAAATGTGAGATTTACTCAACTTGATAACAAAAGTAGGAAGACAGATGATTAATACTCACCATAGTCCTAGAAGAGTCTAGGGCTGTGCTGGGAGACAACTGGTGGTGGTTTGACCAGGTGGTCATCAGGTCTCAAACAAGGGACATGATTGAGAAGACAGGGCTTTCTTGGTGACCTTAGCTAATATGGGAATTGAACCCATGCTGTTGACATCACTGCATCAAGAACCAGCAGTCTAGCCAACTGAGCTGCTGACCCACAAAGGTAAAGTCACCATAATCCCAGAGGACCATAGAGAGGGGCATAACTGTTGGTGAGTTTAACCTGAGGGCCACCTTATCTGTGGCAACCTTGAGAAGGTAACATCAGCTGTTGTGGGAATTGAACCCATGCTGTTGGCATCACTCAACATTGCAAACTAGCCAAGTAAGCTAACTGAAAGCAGTAGTTGCAACAAGACCTGTGTGTGCTTGTGCACCAGTCCCTGAAAATAAGCATGCGCGTGCACGCAAGCGATGAAGAAGACAAATAGCATGTGGGCCTTCATAGTGAGAAGATGAGTACAGGAGCAGGGGTGTCTTGCTGCAATTATACAGGGTCTTGGTGAGATCACACCCAGAGTATTGTATACGGTTTTGGGCTCCTCATCTGAAGAAAAATGTTTTGGCTAAGAAGGGAATGCAACAAAGATCTACTGAACTGATTCCTGGAATGGCAAGACTGATGTGTAAAGAGAAACTGCATCAGTTCGGACTACATTCACTGGAGTTTAAAAGAATGAGGGAGTATCTGAAAAAAACCAATAAAATTTTAATGGAACTCAACAGGACAATCGCAGATAACAAGCATGGGGCTGGATGAACACAGCAGGTCAAGCAGCATCATAGGAGCAGGAAAACTTGACGTTTCGGGCCTAAACCCTTCAGGGAGGATGTTCCCAATGACCAAGGGGTCCAGAACTAGAGGTCGCAGTCTAAGGCTATGTTGAATGCCATTTAGGTGTAAGAGGAAATATTTGTTCATCCAGTGTGTGGTGAGCCTGTTGAATTCTCAGCCACAAAAAGTGATTGAGGCCAAAGCATTGAATGTTTTCAAGATGGAGCTAGATAGAATTCTTAGGGCGAAAGATGTCAAAAGGTATGTGGAAAACACGGGAACTGGGTACTGGGTTGAACGATCAACCATGAATATATTGAATGGTGGATCTGGTTCACATGTCCGAATGGCTTCCTCCTGCACCTATTTTCCAAGTTTCTACCTAATCTCTTGATGCCAATTTGACTGAATAGGAGTCGGCACAAAAGACTGAGGCTGAACTAAGGTTCATGCGCAAGTGTATGTGAAGACATCACCCTTGCTTGACTGAGGTTGGTTTAAAGGATATTTTTCAAAGAAGGAAGAGTGGGATGGGTTTAAGGAAGTTTTTGGGAATTTACAGGGTTTATGGTTTACTTGTTTGTAGATATGCCATTAATGGAATAAAGCTATTAGGAATGACCAAAGCCAGAATTAGAAGAACTCAATTCTGTTGTCTGGCGAGACATCAGAGATGGAGCCAGTTGAGGGCATGGAGTAATTTTAATATAAGGATGCAGGCTGTAAACGCAAAACATTTGTACACCTGAAGCCAGTGTAGATCAGTGAGTACAAGAAGGATATGCAAATGGAACTTGATGTAAGTTGAGGTATGAGCAGATGGTGACCTATTGATATCACTGGATTGGTAATCTGGAGGCCCAGGTAAATGCTTTGGAGACATGGCTTCAAATCCCATGATGGCAGCTGGTAGAATTTAATTTCAATTCATCAATCTGGAATGTGAAGTTGGTTTCAGTAGTGGTGACCATAAAAGTGTCATCTGTTGTAAAAATTCATCTTGTTTCCCATTGGGAAGGAAATGTAATACCCTTACTTAATCTGGTTTATATTTGACTTCAGAATCACCCAATCATAGAGTTGTAATGATGCTAAAGGAAGCCATTCTGCTTGTACCTGTGCTGGCCCTGACACCTTGACTTATTGTCAATATCCCACCTTTTCCCCATAAACCTGCACATTTTTTTCTGTTTAAATAATTACCAAATGCCCTTTCGAATATCTCAGTTGAACCTGCCTCCACACTTGTAGGCAGGGCATTCTTTCGTACTTGTTATATGAAAACATTTCTTTCTTATCTTGCATTTACCAAACACTAAGACTGTACCAAATAAAAACCAAAAGAACTGCAGATACTGTAAATCAGGAACAAAAACAAAGTTGCTGGAAAAGCTCAGCAGGTCTGGCAGCATCTGTGGAGGAGAAAACAGAGTTAACGTTTCGGATCCGGTGACCCTTCCTCAGAACTAAAACTGTGCCTTCTGGTTCTAAATCTGTTTACAAATGGGAATAATTCTCTCTTTGTCCAGACCTCAATAATTTTGAAAACTTCTATTAAATCCCCTCCTTCTCTCAAAGGAAAACAGTCCCAACTTCCCTCATAACTAGAGAGTCTCTAGAACCATGCTTATAAACCTCTCTGTATGCTCACCGATGCAGTCACATCCTCCTTGTAAGTCTGGCACCCAGCACTGTACAAAATATTCCAGCTAAGGTCGAACCAATGTTTATATAGGTTGAGCATAACCTCTTTACGATGTAGTACTTTATGTCCCTATTTATGAATCCTATTTTACTGTAAGCTTGAGTAACAGCTCTGTCTACCTGTCCTGTCACCTCTTAATAACTTGCGTACATATTGGGTCTCTCTCCATTCAGAATAGCACTGTGTTTCACCTTGCTTGTTCATGTTCCTTGTCCCAAAGTATATCACTTCAGACTTATTCTCATTGAGCTTCATCTACAACCTATCCACTAATTCCATCAATATGTCAACTCCTTTTGAAGCTCTGCACTGTCCTTCTGACAGTTTATAATTCTCCCAAGTTTGTAAGTGTCACCCTGCACACCCGTACCTAAATCACTTACGAATTTCAGCAAAGCAGGGGTCCCAAAACTGACCCATAAACCTTTTTCCAGCATGGAAAATATGCATAAACTGTTACTTTGAATCCATCCCTAGCCCTATTTTGTGTTTGTGTTGCTACGTTCCCTGATCTATAACTTTTCTCAAGTCTATGTGGCACTGATTTGGCCTTTTGGAAGTACATGTCTTGCCCTCATCAGCTACCTCTGTCTCTTCAAAAACAACTCCAAGTTAGTAGGTGCAAATTTTGCTTGACAATTTCATACTGATTCATCTGAATCAATCCACGTTAAATCATGTGACTATTATTTCTGTGCCGAATAATCATTTCTTGCAGTTTCTTGATCATTGAAGTTAAACTGACTGGCCTGTAATTGCAGGGTCCTTGTGGTTGACTGTTAACTGCCTTCCGATGTGGCTGAGCAAGCCATTCAGTTGAAGAGCAGTTAGGGATGAGCAACAGTTGTTAGCCTTGACACAATGGCCATACCTCAATCAGCATCATATATAATCATGATCACAGTACTTTTGTGTAAGATTGCAGTCTGCAGATTTGCTGCCACATTTCCTACATTTCAATGTTGACTACATTTCAAAAGTACTTCGAATGTTCAGTAGTCATGAAAAGTGGAATGTATGTATGAGTCTGACATTTTTCTTATCCCACATTCAGTTCTATCTATTATGGATAAGATTTCTGAAAAATGTGTTTGGATCACAAACGCTAGCTTTTGAACACACCAAAGTGTCATAATTTTTGTTTGCTGAAGGAGAGTGACTCCTGCTGTCAACATTATTAACTTATTCACTTGTTTTTACACCAAACTTTTATTAGTAAACAAGTGATCCTCCCAAGTTGCACACTACTTCTGTCTCTGATTTTAAGAGTGGAGCATGAGTAACAACAAATCAAAAGCTGAAGTAAATTGTTAGGATAATGAGGGTCCTAAATCAGCAGAGGGATTTGGGAGCGTTTGATTTGATGTTGGGAGGCATTCCAAAAGCTTCAAGTTCACTGACAGTGCTTTATTGGCAGTAGTTTGGTTGGTGAGATTGAGGGAAGTGTGTGGTGTTCTCCTGACAAGCCAGATGCATTGAGACAGGGTTATGTAGCTCTGACTGTCCTTGACTTGTCAATGTGCTGTCATTACATTTCAATGCCAAAAAGTCTGCGCTGTTACAGTGGCTACATCATCGCCCGACTTGACTTCTGTGTCTCATTGAAGGAATCTTTGAGGTTGGATATTGAGATCTAAGATAGTGATTTGATGGTAAAACAATACCTGCAAGTAGGCATTAAAAGTCGAGTGAAACCATCTTCATAGGCAATTAGTGGAAGTAAACTGTCCACAGCTGACCTGTAATGTCAGTACTAATATGATATTTGATACATTTGTAATAGAATACAATACTAGTAAGGTATTATGTTCTATCGATGGCTAAAGACTTGGGTCAAGCTTGTACATGAACTCTTCATTGGGACATGGTTGAGATCTTAGAAACAATTTTCTAATTGCCGTGTTGTACTATAAATAGATGCAATAAGTGCGTCATTTAGATTTTAATATTGATGTTCTCCCAGTGCACAAAGTATGTGGCTTAGATAATGTGTCTGAGCCATGATCACTTGATTTCAGGTTTGGTGCTGTGTCTGTTCGATGTCAAGAAATTAATTATTGTGAAAAGACATAATTTAGACTGGCTATTTGAGCTGCTTTGGACTTCAACTGATATTGAATGCACATTGTTCTAAGCATTATGGGCTAAAATGTGAGATAACAAGGTGTGGGGCTGGATGAACACAGCAGGCCGAGCAGGAAAGCTTGACGGTTCGGGCCTAGACCCTTCATCAGAAATGGGAGGGGAAGAGGGTTCTGAAATAAATAGGGAGAGAGGGGGAGGCGGATAGAAGATGGATAGGTGGAGAGGAGGCAGACAAGTCGAAGACGCGGGGACGGAGCAGGTAAAGGTGAGTGCAGGTGGGGGGGTAGGGAGGAGATAGGTCAGGTCAAGGGGGCGGGATGAGGTTAGGAGATGGGGGTGGGGCTTGAGGTGGGCGGAGGGGATAGGTGGGAGGAAGGACAGGTTAGGGAGGCGGAGATGAGCTGGGCTGGTTTTGGGATGCGGTTGGGGGAGGGGAGATTTTGAAGCTTGTGAAATCCCCGTTGATGCCATTGGGCTGCAGGGTTCCCAGGCTGAATATGATTTGATGTTCCTGCAGCCTTCGGGTGGAATCACTGTGGCATTGCAGGAGGCCCAGGATGGACATGTCATCTGAGGAATGGGAGGGGGAGTTGAAATGGTTCGCGACTGGGAGGTGCAGTTGTTTGTTGCGAACTGAGCGCAGGTGTTCTGCAAAGCGGTCCCCAAGCCTCCGCTTGGTTTCCCCGATGTAGAGGAAGCCACAATGAGTACAGCGGATGCAGTATACCACATTGGCAGATGTGCAGGTGAACCTCTGCCTGATGTGGAAAGTCTTCTTGGGGCCTGGGATTGGGGTGAGGGAGGAGGTGTGGGGGCAGGTGTAGCACTTCCTGCGGTTGCAGGGAAAAGTGCTGCGTGTGGTGAGGCTGGAGGGGAGTGTGGAGCAGACAAGAGAGTCGCAGAGGGAGTGGTCCCTCCGGAAAGCAGATAAGGGTGGGGAGGCAAAAATGTCTTTGGTGGTGGGGTCTGATTGCAGATTGCAGATTGCGGAAGTGTTGGAGGATGATGCGTTGGATCCGGAGGTTGGTGGGGTGGTATGTGAGGATGAGGGGGATTCTTTTTTGGTTATTATTGCGGGGATGGGGTGTGAGGGATGAGTTGCGGGAAATGCGGGAGACACGGTCGAGAGCGTTTTTGACCACTGTGGGGGGAACTTGCGGTCCTTGAAGAATGAGGACATCTGAGATGTACGGGAGTGGAATGTCTCATGCTGGGAGCAGATGCGGCGGAGGCGAAGGAATTGGGAATAGGGGATGGCATTTTTGCAGGAAGGTGGGTGGGACGAGGTGTATTCCAGGTAGCTGTGGGAGTCAGTGGGCTTGAAATGGACATCGGTTTCTATGTGGTTACCCGAGATGGAGACAGAGAGGTCCAGGAAGGAGAGAGAAGTGTTGGAGATGGTCCAGGTGAACTTCAGGTTGGGGTGGAAGGTGTTGGTGAAGTGGATAAACTGTTTGAGCTCCTCGTGGGAGCACGAGGCGGCGCCGATGCAGTCATCACTGTAACGGAGGAAGAGGTGGGGTTTTGGGCCAGTGTGGGTACGGAAGAGGGATTGTTCCACGTAACCTACAAAGAGGCAGGCATAGCTTGGGCCCATGCGGTCACAAGCTTCAAAATCTCCCCTCCCCCAACCGCATCCCAAAACCAGCCCAGCTCATCTCCGCCTCCCTAACCTGTTCTTCCTCTCACCTATCCCCTCCTCCCACCTCAAGCCCCACCCCCATCTCCTACCTACTAGCCTCATCCCGCCCCCTTGACCGGTCCGTCCTCCCTGGACTGACCTATCTCCTCCCTACCCCCCCACCTACACTCACCTTTACTGGCTCCATCCCCGCCTCTTTGACTTGTCTGCCTCCTCTCCACCTATCCTCTCCCCTATCCATCCTCTATCCGCCTCCCCCTCTCTCCCTATTTATTTCAGAACCCTCTTCCCCTCCCCCATTTCTGATGAAGGGTCTCGGGCCGAAACGTCAAGCTTTCCTGCTCCTATGATGCTGCTTGGCCTGCTGTGTTCATCCAGCCCCACAACTTGTTATCTCGGATTCTCCAGCATCTGCAGTACCTTTTATCTCTGGGCTAAAATGTGGTTTGTTTCCATTGGTTACAGTTAAATATTCCCCTTAATATCTTGTAAGGAGAAGCCCATGTTTTTCTAAATCCAATGTAATCTCCAAACTGGTTGTCAAAAAAATTTTATATGGTCTTCTGCCTTTTTAAAATCTGTTAATTCTTTCAAAAAATGGCGTACTTTTACATCTATAAGATTTCTAATCATCTTGTTTTGACATGTTCTTCCACACTTCTGTGGCAGGTGGGTCTTTAGCCTGAACCTTCTGGCTCAGAAGTAGGGACACGACCATTGTGCCACAGAGCCAGAGATGGTGACATTTTTTTCTCTTAGGTTACGAGTCTTTGGAGCTTTCTTCAAAGTAAAAGTGGTGAAAACACATCCCTTTTAAATATGTTTATGGCAGAGGTAGATCATTGTGCCATTGAGGTCAATTCCAGACTGACTTTGAGAGAATCAATCTCAAAGTTTATTTATCCTGTTCAGTTTAAACACCCATTCCAGGTACAAGTATTTTTTACAAGTAAATTTTACAGAATTTAGTAAATCTATCAAAACACATACAGAAAAGACCCTTAATAAAAGCACTTTAAAAATAAAAATCTCAATAAAAGTTGTGACACTGGGCTCATGTCTTGTCTCGTTCTTTTCTGTTGACTGAAGTCTTTCTGTTTTGGTTTTCCTTTCTTGTACATGAAATCACTAAGAATTACCCTTTTAACTCTTGCTAGCCACCACAGACTGCATGACCAGAGACATCCTGAAATCTGATTGCCTTGCCAATGCATGAAAAAGCACATGATCAATCTCAGATTAACTAAACAGTGTATGTCAAAGTTTTTGTTGATTTCTTCATTATTAATAGTTATCTTAGTGCAATCACTTTCTACTTTCTCCTGATTGATTTTTGACATGCCAATCACTTTGTAAGTTCACCCCATCATATCAACTTGTTACTCAAAATGTTGTACCGCTGAAGTAATTTGAGTGTGGACTGACAGTGTAAATTGACATCCCCAATGGCTAGCAATCATTCCAAATCAACTCCACCTAAAAGTTGTCTGAATCCCATGTGAAGTGTCTCATTTCTGCTTGTCGTAGGGCATGGGCTCATGGCCTTGCAGCTGAAAATTGCTACCAGTTTAGTATTCTCATATATAATATTGTCTGGAATTTAGAGCATTAATTCTGCCACTATGTAGAACAAATCTGAAATTCTAGTTAAGCTACTGTTCAAACTTAAATGTTTCGTGATTTTTCAACTGTTTGTATAATTAAACTATATGCTTATACATGTATATGTATGTACAATGAAAAAGAATAATGAATAAATAAGTCGTTCTTTAATAAGGGACTGTGGGGAGAGTCAGTGGTTCTGAATTGTGAACTTTATACCAGTTGATGTATGGGTTTTACTTCTCCAAAGTGCATGTGCTTTGTTAGCATGCATGGGTGTGAATCAAAAACAGGGTCTAAACTTTTTTTTGACTGGACAGTATCAGCTCAATGTTCAGACTTTGAGAGGGACTAAAGCCTCTCAGTCCGGAAGTAAAAACAATTGAAGCATTTCAAAGACACAGGTGGATCAATGCATACACGTTGGGAAAAGTGAAGCTTTCTCCTTGAACTAAATTTTGTTCAAATATTGTTATTAGAAATTGTCAATTAGAGATTAAATGCAGCAGCTACAAAAAAATTCTGATTAAGGTCAACATATGTGCTGTGGAGTGTTGTGCTGTACTTGTTCTAGCTGTTACATGAGTGGGGAAAACACGATCTAAAGTCTGCTATCAGTTGTTTATACAACATTAAGAAATCCATTGACAATATTGCCATCATACTTTGGAATGGAAAAAATTACTGGAAAATTGTTTTTAAATTTGGTAATCCTTCCTGGTTATTGTTTTGTTTGCCAATCTGTGCCCTTCAATGAGGGAGAAAAAAAATTAATTCTGTTTATGATGCAAATAACATTTAGGTAAATTTTATTCCCTGTGCGAACAACATTTGATACTCATTATAAGCACATGCTTTTAGTATAATTGTGAGGGGTGAGTGGTAATGTATGTACCTTAACTGGATCAAGATAATGCATATTCTGCCGCAGGAGAATAAATTTCCACCAGAAAATGCAACTTGAATCTGTAATTACCGTGTCTTTTATACGATGTTGATGGAGATGCAGAAGGATGGAATCGTATTCAAAAAGCAAGTACTCAAAATTTGAACCAAAGCAGAAACTGCTGGAAATACTGAAAAGATGAGAAATTATTTCCTCTGATATGAGGTGTGGGAATGGGATTTGAAACAATTGGACTTAAGAACCAGAAGTTGAAATAACTGGACAAAGGCTGGTATCCTGTCACCAAGTCACCCTTTATTTACATCTGGCAAGTCCTTTACACTGATTCAGCTCCCTCAGCCAGCTGTGAGTGAACAGGGTGTCTAACGCTCCTGTTTATACCTATCAACCAGGGCTCCCTGATTGGACTAGATTAACAGCCTCAGTTGGGGAACTCCTATTGTATGAAGTCCACCTGGCTGACCTCCTTGCAAACAGTGAAGAAATAAGATACAGTTTCTTTTATGGAGTATATTGTCATGAACTGGAATGTGTTGCTGGAAATGTCCGTAGAAACAGATTGAACAATAACTTTCAAGGAAGTTCTAGAAAACATGTTCAAGGTTATAGGAAAGATTGTCAGCAACAATCTACAATGACTTCGGTGAAGAGACAGTGGACACTGTCTAAGTTTGGTGCTGTGAATAGATGTAGACAGATAATGTGAGGGACAACAAGATTTAAGATCAAATGTAATGTAGGGAGGGTGAAGTTAGTTACTTTGGTTGCAAGAATTCAAAAAATGGGTTTTGCATAAACATGTGAAATGTCAGTGCTCATGGAGACATAGATAATAGAACAGTACAGGCCCTTCGGCCCACGATATTGTGCCGAACTTTTACCCTAATCCCAAGGTCTATCTAACTTCCACCTCTACCTTATACTATCATCCATATGCCTATCTAATAGCCGCTTAAATGTCCCCTAATGAGGCCGACTCCACTACCGTCTCCGGCAATGCATTCCATGCCCCTACCGCTCTGAGTAAAGAACCTACCTCTGACGTCTCCCCTGTATCTTCCTCCACTCACTTTAAAACTATGCCCCCTTGTAGTAGCTACCTCCACCCTCGGAAGAAGTCTCTGGCTGTCTACTTTATCTATACCCATGATCATTTTGTACACCTCTATCAAGTCACCTCTCATCCTTCGTCGTTCTAAAGAGAAAAGCCCTAGCTCTCTCAACCTTTCCTCGTAAGACCTTCCCTCCATTCCAGGCAACATCCTGGTAAATCTCCTCTGCACCTTTTTCAAAACTTCCGCATCTTTCCTGTAATGAGGCAACCAGAACTGGACACAATACTCCAGATGTGGCCGGACCAGGTTGTTCTATAGACAAGTGTGATCATGGTTAACATGCCAGCAGTGTTCCTCATAATCTTTTTTGCTGTTGCAAGGACCTCCAGGGTTCACACCTGCTACTGGCTTTTGGAAGCAGAAGTCATTATTTAGCGGAAGCAGAGCTGTCCAACAGCTGTGCAGCTCGGAGGGAGTATTGCATACAGATACAGCAAGCATTTAAAAGGCTTGGTACCCTTTATTACAAGAGATTAAAGTACAGAAATAAAGAAATGTTGCTGCAATTGTACAATATATATAGACGCCTGATCTGGAATGCCATTTTAGTGTCCATATTTAAGACTTGTGTTGGAAGTGGTATGGTGAAGCCTCACTATGCCCTTGGCATAGGGTAGGAGATGGAGGAAGTTTTCAAGAATGATGTCATCTCATTGAAATTTGGAAGATTTCTGAGGGAGGTTGACAGGGTTGATGCTGGGAGAACACTTTTGCTGGTCAGGGTATCTAGAACACCTGATCTTTTAGGACTGAGATGAGAAATTACCTTTCACAAATGGTTGCCAGTCTTGTAAATATCCTACCTCAGTGGATTATGGAGTCTCCAATGTTGAGTACATTGAAGTTTAAGGTAGAGAAATTTTTGGTGTTTGAGGAAGCCAAAGGATGCAGGAAGTAGGTGGGAAAGTGGAATGTTGCTCAATGATGCATATGTATTATGTACTTACATGTGAGTGGGACTTAATTGTACAGCTCTTCATTTGAGCTGACACGATGGGCTCAATGGCCTTAAATACTGTATCATTCCATGCTTCACTCCGTGAAATAAGCGGTGAGGTATAGAGAAATCCGAGGAGCTGATTTTTCAGGTATAACGCAGAGTTTGTTAATTCTGAAAAGATCCACACCTAGAACATGAACTCAAGAATGTTGTGTTTTGGTTTCCTATTTCCACTGTCTCACGCAGCTGTATGACATCTACAAAATTGAAAATTATTGTAAGACAAAAGAATCATTTAAAAGCTATATTTGGCCCTGAGCCCATTTTTAGAAACAGTGTACTACAACAGCGTTAATTTGGCTTTATCCTGTGTGCCTGATATGGCAGCATCATCTTGCATTTCTTTGCTGTATCAAAAACTTCATTTCAAAGTAGCAGTATGTTACATAAGACTGAAGTGGCTAAAAATTAATCAGAGATGATAGGTACTGCAGATGCTGGAGAATCCGAGATATCAAGGTGTGGAGCTGGATGAACACGGCAGGCCAAGCAGCATCATAGGAGCAGGAAAGCTTGACGTTTCGGGCCTAGACCCTTCCTGGCTAAAAATTAAAGCTAGTAAACGTGTGAATTGTCAGAGTTAAGGCTGCAGTGTAAATGGTTTTTGGAACTCATGTAAAACTTGATGATCCTGGTTGGGAAGGACTTCACTCATTTTGAGAGGAGAAGAGCAATCTGTTTGCATTGGATAAGAATTGATTTTGTAAAATACTGCTACTGGAAGGTTGCCAAAGCCTTGGCATTAATCAAACACACATTGAGGTTGGAGCATTCAACTCAATCCTCAGCTGTTACATGAAACAGTCTTGGAACTGTAATCATGGTAGTCACTTGATTCTTTTGGGGTACCATTAATTCTGTTCATAATCTGAAATTGGAGAAAACAATTTTGTATAACTCAAGTGAAAAAGGAATGGACTGCAAGTTATACATGGGATTTTTAAGTATGGGTGAATGCTACTACATAATTTCCATCAAAAGGAACCTTGGCAGGTTCTATTGCCTTTAGAAACTCAAAACAAGAACAGCACAGAAGGAGGCTATTTGGCCCATCACCCCTGTCTGCTGAAAAAGAGCTATCTTTCCAATCCTAGCAGATTGGAAAATTTAATGTAACTCCTTCATTCAACAATGGAGGAAAGGCATAGCAGTGAAATAGAGATGAATCAGCTTTGCCCCTGTCATCAGGAAAACACTGGAAACCCGTTGTAAGGAGATTGTAGTACAGTGCTTAGAAAATCTCAGTGCAGTTAGGCAGGGTATATGTGAATGGGAAATGGTGTGTCACACGCTTATCTTTGAGGAAGTAAACAATGTAGGTAAAAGGGACCTTGTGAATGTGGCATACTTGGATTTTATCAGCATTTGCCAAGATACGTTTATTAAATAAGCATAAGGACCAGGAGTAGGCCAGTTGGTCTGTTGAGCCAGTGCTGCTGTTTAATAAGATCATGGCTGATTAGATTGTAACCTCAAATCCAAATGCCTGATTACCCCGATAGTCTTTCATCCCTTTGCTTAACAAAAATCTATCTACCTCTTTCTTAAAAATACTGAAGGTCTGAATGATCCAAAGTATAGGTAGAGTGGACAGCCAGAGACTTTTTCCTAGGGTGGAGGTAGCTGTTACGAGGGGGCATAGTTTTAAAGTGAGTGGAGGTAGTTATAGGAGAGACATCAGAGGTAGGTTCTTTACTCAGAGAGTGGTCGGGGCGTGGAATGCATTGCCGGAGAGGGTAGTGGAGTCGGCCTCATTAGGGGCATTTAAGCGGCTATTAGATAGGCATATGGATGATAGTATAAGGTAGGGGTGGAGGTTAGGATTCGGGTAAAAGTTCGGCATAACATCATGGACTGAAGAGCCTGTACTGTGCTGTACTGTTCTATGTTCTATGTCTCTCCTTGTGCTCCTTTTTCAGGAAGAGAGCTCCAAAGGTGCTGTTTTAGACTGGTTACCCCTTATTTTTAAACAGTGACCTCCAGTGGGACACTTTCACTGAGGCTACTAATTCAACCCACAATACCGGTTCTAGTCTAACCTTGCTTTCACTTGACTCCAGAAGGTCCTGTTGTTCAGTAACTATCCCAAAAACTCCCTATGAACTCTGCTTCTTGGCTGCTTTTGCCCTGTCTGTAATGCAGATTAAGATTCCCCATGATTAGTGCCATACTCTTCTGATTAGCTCCCGTTATTTCCTCCTTTTGGTTCCACTCTGCTGTGTAGTTGCCACCAGAAGACATCATTCTCACAAGTGACTTTTAGCCTCTATTTTTTATGATATCTACCCAACCCATTTCTACATTTGCATTCCTGAACTTGGATCTTCCCTCTATTGGGTAAATATCTTCATTGGATAACAAAGCCACCTGCTGTCTTTTGCTAGCATTCTGTCCTTCCTAGATATCCTTCATCTTTTGATATTCAGGAAACAATTATGCCATCCTCCAGCCATGTCAGGTGACATTTCGGGTCAGGACCCTTCTTCAGAAAGGAAATACGAAAGAAGGGGTCCGACCCGAAATGTCAGCTTTCCTGTTCCTCTGATGCTGCCTGGCCTGCTGTGTTCCTCCAGCTCCACACTTTGTAATCTCTGACTCCAGCATTGGCAGTTCTTGCAATCTTACTAACTTGTACATATTTATTTCCTATTTGTGCTCTCAGTTTGTGTTTTGTATCGAATACAACATGCATTCATATTGAGAGTCTTTAGTTTTTCCTTTGATTGATTTTGTAGGTTTTTTTTGGTTTACTCCTTAGATTTGTATTCTCTATCCCTTTCTGTCATGATCTGATTATCATTTCCCATATTAATACATTTCTCTTTAGCCTGGTTTATAATGTTTTATTTATCACATCTTCTCAAGTTGGATTTCCACTACTTAGTTTTAGTTCTGTTTTACTACTCCTGTTATGTGGCTCACAAGAACATTTACCTCAGCGTGGCTCAGACGTAGATTGTCCCATTATTATACATCCCATTTTTCCCTGTACTGGTGCCAGTGTCCAATGAGTCAAACGCACTTCTCCCACATCTGTCTTTGAGCTCTGCATTCATCTATCTGATCGGATTTGCCCTATACCAATTTGCATGTGGCTCAAGTAAAATTACAGAAATTATGACCTTTTTAAGTTTGTTTAATTTGGTGCCTAGTTCCTTATGCTGACTGTAAAATCTTCTTGTTCGTCCCGTCTATGTTGTTAGTATCTACTTGGGCCATGATGACTTTTCTCCCCCTGTAACTTCCTCTTGAGCCTACCGACGATGTCTCAAACCCTGGAACTGGTGAGGCAACCTGGCTATCTGAACTCCCACTATTTGCTGTGGCGGATGGTGTCAATCCATCTAATTGTTCTGTGCCCTAATACCATGACATTCCTTTTACCTCCCTCCCACTTGAATGATTTCCTGTACCACAGTGCCACAGTTAGTTAGTCATTCACTCTGCAACTCTCCCTGTCTTCCAGACAAGCTGAAAGAACTTCACATGTTGGACAATTCTAAACTCTGAGGGTTCTGCCCTCTAGACCCCCTAACTTGCTCCCGTGCAGTCACACTCTCCTGCCACTGAATATTAATCAAATCCTTATCCTTAGAAGTATGAGCGCCTCCTGGTAAAAAGAATCCAGTTAACTTTCCCCTCCTCGATGTGTTACAGTGCCTTTAGGTTTCGGTATCCAAATCATAAGTCTGAGCTACAGCTGTTCAAACTTCAAACAGTGTAGGTATGTTTGCATTGGATCAAACTGGCATCCCGAATTTCCACATGCTGTAGCTGTGACACTTCATTCCTCTGCCAAATGTAATGTGCTCTAATGAACTAATTATTTAATTAAATTACATATCCAAATTTCTTATAATTTGTTATCCTTGCCACCAATTGCAATACCATTTTGAGTCTTAGGAATAGAAAAATCCTTAGACACTTAGCAGACATTCAACAAATGACGAGCTTCTTCTACTGTAGCAGTGAAGTCCTGGAGGCTGAAAACGTTGAAAAGTGTAATCAACAGAGTCCCTACTTTTCTTTTTTGCCCTAACTCCCATAATTAATCCATTTCAACCTTTTGTTGTAAATTACACTCATGTGGTAAATTTTTAAAATTAATTTTAATTTGTCTGCGATGCACCTCCGTGCCAGGTGGCAGTTGAACCCAAACCATATGGCTTGGAGATAGGGACACTACCACTGTATAAAGTCTTTTTTTCTAATCAAAGATCTTGGAATAGTGATTTTATATGTGCTTAAAGAAAAGACCTATTACAGAGGAACTGGTTACAACTGCTTTAATAAATAAAGCCTGTCTGCTATTTCAACAAACACCTTGTTAAAACCCTGCTTAAGTCTGTAACTTCAGAATTTAAGCTGTTGATTTCGTTAAATTCTAACTGCAAGCAAAATTAGATTTGTGCAAATAAAATTGTCTTTCTTACCCATCAACTGCTATCAAAAGTTACTAATCAAAATAACAGCCAATGTGAATGGAGTAATGTATTTAGTATGTTCAGATAACTTGTTATCCAATAGCAAACAGAGATGTAAATTGGTCACTAATGATCTAATGAGTGCAGTCCCATTTTACTAAGAACCCGACTGTTTGTTTATAATCTAAATCAATGACTTGGATGAATGAACCAAAAGTATGATTGTTATGTTTCTGATGATGTGGAGGTAAGTAGGAAAGTAATTTGTGAAGAGACAACAAAGACACTGTAAAAGGAAATAGATAGGTTAAGTGAATAGGCTAAAATTTGGCAGATAGGATATAATATGGGAAAATGGGGGATTGTCCACTTTGGCAGACAGATCAGAAAAGCAGTACTTTATTTAAATACAGAGAAATTGCGGAACTCTGCTATACTAAGGGATGGAGGTGTCCTGGTACATGAATCGCCGTAAGTTATTACGCAGCTACAGCAAGCGATAAGGAAGGTAAGTGGAATGTTGTCATTTATTGCATGGGGAATGGAATACAGAAGTAGGGATGTTGTGCACAGCTTTGGTAAGACCACATCTGCTGTAGTTGTTGTCATGTCATTTAGGAAAGGACATTGTTCCATTGGAAGCAGAATGAAGAAAGCTTACTTGACTGATTCCTGGGATGATGGATGTATCTTTCTGCATTTTAGGAGAAAAAAATACTAGGATGTGCACTGGAGTCATTGTAACTACTGAGTGCAGACCAAGATCTGCAATATGGGATTACATAGGAATAATGTAGGTGGAGCCAGAATATTTCCCCTCTTAAATCTATTTTACCATTCAATAAGTTCATGGTTGATCAGGTTGTGACCTTGACCCACTTGGCTGGCTATCCCGAATGTTTTGATGTCCTTGTGAGTCAATAATCAATCAACCTCTGCATTCAAAATATTCAGTGATCCTGCCTCCACTACTTTCTGGAGAGATTTCCACAGACTCTCACCCAGTGAGGCAGAAGATTTTTCATCTCCATCTTGAATAGGAGATTCCTTATTTTTAAACTGCATTTCCAATTTTAGTCACTCCTACAGGGGTAACATGTTTTCAATATCTTCCTTGTTAAGTTCCCTCAGGATTTGGTATGTTTCAGTAAAATCGCCTTCTGTTCTTCTAACCTGTAATGAATACGGGCTCAACCTCTCCAATACGTCCTCGTGGTGAAGGTTTTAGCAACAGCTTCTAAATCTCATCCATGCCCCTTCTACTGTGAATGTATTTTCCTGTAATGTAGTGACCAGATCCGTGTGTTTCATCAAACCAGCATTTGGTTGCTCAATTCATAGTTTTATGCGACCAGATTTTGCACATTAAACCGATTTGAGATGTGCTTGTTTGAGCTCTAGTAATCAGACAGTTGAAATAAACTGACTGAGAAGGGTAGATACAAGTTCTAGCAGTCTTGGTTTGGAATTAGGCAAATCTATATTCCAGTGTTCATGGATTTCAATTGTTAGAACTAGCTTAAATTACTTTCTAATGGTCTCAGTGTTTAACAATTTTGAATATATTTATCATTGCTCAATATATATTGCTCAAAACGATCTTGTCCAAATCTCTGGTAAAAGGCACACATTCTGCCTCAGTTTCTTCCCAAACTGCTGATTTTAAGATAAAATTATGTCGTTGAGTCAGAGAGCGAAAGTTAGACTAATTACTGAAGTATTATTCTTGGATTGCTGGCTTAAGAGCAGTCTGAGTTGCAAGAGGAAATTAGACCCATTTCATGCAGCTGAGTAAATTTTGGAAATCATCATGCTAATGTCATGTTTAAAGTAAATTTATTCTGTGGCCTGCATCCGTAGCTGACAGTGCCTCATGCATTTATTTTTACATTTTGTTTTATGTTAGAGAGTGTCTGCTCTGCTGTTACCGCATCCTTTCTCACTCAAGCTTGGGAGAAGGCTGAAGTGAGCAGCTGACAGTGCAGTTGCTTGATTGATGTGTAATTCACTCTCCTTCTGGAATAGGAGCGGTACCGCCACCACTACTTTAGATGGACACTTACCGCAGAGTTGTAGTCCAACAGAATATGCAACCTTGTGGCTGGCATATTTCGATTATTACCATCAAACCAACGAATCAGCTCTCATTCAATGAAGTGCAGAATGGCATGGCAGAACCTTAAAATGAGGCACCAATCTGGTGAAACTACAATACAAACTATTTGCTTGCCAAACTACATGAGAAGCAAGTGACAGATGAACGATTCCATAATCAATGGATCATATCTGTGCTCTGCAGTCCAGCCACAAATATTCATGAATAATTGTGGACAATTAAACAACTTAGTGTTAGATTAGCATTTCACCCAGTAACTCAAGAAGTGATACCAATTTTCCCTTTCATACCAAACAAGTTAATAACGGTCAAGAATAGAACCTGAGTCAGTGTCCCAGCAAACTACAGTTGTAAGGCTGTTAATTTTTTTTTGTTGTTTGTATGAATTTTATCAAAAATTTGTTAATGGGATGTGAGTTTCTCTGACTGGACCTGCATTAATTGCCCACCCTTAGTTGCCCTTGAGAAGATGGTGGTGACTTCCCTCTTAAACTGTGCCTCTGTCCATTAAGTGTGGGCCCTCAGCGCTGTTAGTGAATTCCAGAATTTTGACCCACAGATACCAAATGAACAATGAGATATTTCTGAGTCAGGATAGTGAGTGGCTTGGAGGGGAACTTGCATTGTTGGTGTACTAATATATCTGCTTCCCCTGTTCTGCGAAATGAAAATTGTCCTGGGTTTGGAAGATGCTGTCTAAGGAAACTTGGTGGTTTGTGGCAGTGCAATTTGTAGATGGTAAACATTGCTGTTCTCTGCGTTGGTGGTGAAGGTGAATGTTTGTAGATGTAGTGCCAATCAAAAGGGCTGTTCTGTCCCGGATGGTGTCAAACTTCTTGTAATACTGGAGCTATAGTCACTTAGGCAAGCGTTCTATCATGCTCCTGACTTGTGCCTTGTAGATGTTGAACAGACTTTGAGAGGTCAGAAGGTGAGTTATTCACTGCCATATTCCTAGTCTTTGACCTGCTCTTGCAGCCACAGCATTTATATGACTATTTCAGTTCAGTTTCAACTCGGTGATAACTCTTCTTCAATGATGTTGCCAGCAATGGTAATGTTATTGACTGGGGGTGATTGTTTGATCATGTCTTGTTGGACATGATTATTGCCTGGCTCATACACGGTGCAAACTTTCTATTGGTTAGCCCTGGATATTGCCCAGGCCACGTTGCATTTGGACATGAACTACTTCAATATCTGGGGAGTCGCAAATGGTACTCAATGTTGCACAGTCATGAGCGAACATCCCAATTGCTGAGGTTAGTATGGAGGGAAGTCCTGATGAACATAGAACATAGAACATAGAACAGTACAGCGCAGAACAGGCCCTTCGGCCCTCGATGTTGCGCCGACCTGTGAACTAATCTAAGCCCACCCCCTACACTATCCCATCATCATCCATATGCTTATCCAAGGACTGTTTAAATGTCCCTAATGTGGCTGAGTTAACCACATTGGCAGGCAGGGCATTCCACGCCCTTACCACTCTCTGAGTAAAGAACCTGCCTCTGACATCTGTCTTAAATCTATCACCCCTCAATTTGCAGCTATGCCCCCTCGTACTAGCCGACATCATCATCCTGGGAAAAAGACTCTCACTGTCCACCCTATCTAATCCTCTGATCATCTTGTATGTCTCTATTAAATCCCCTCTTAGCCGCCTTCTCTCCAATGAGAACAGACCCAAGTCCCTCAGCCTTTCCTCATAAGACCTTCGCTCCAGACCAGGCAACATCCTGGTAAATCTCCTCTGCACCTTTTCCAATGCTTTCACATCCTTCCTGTAATGGGGCGACCAGAACTGTACGCAATATTCCAAGTGAGGCCGCGCTAGCGTTTTATACAGTTGCAGCATGACATCACGGCTCTGGAAATCAATCCCTCTACCAATGAAACCTAACACACCGTATGCCTTCTTAACAGCACTATCAACCTGGGTGGCAACTTTCAGGGATCTATGTACCTGGACGCCAAGATCCCTCTGCACATCCATACTACCAAGAATCTTTCCATTGACCCAGTATTCTGCCTTCCTATTATTCTTCCCAAAGTGAATCACCTCACATTTATCTGCATTGAACTCCATTTGCCACCTTTCAGCCCAATTCTGCAGTTTATCTAAGTCTCCCTGCAACCTGCAACATTCTTCCACACTGTCCACCACTCCACTGACTTTAGTGTCATCTGCAAACTTACTAACCCATCCACCTATGTCTGCGTCCAAGTCATTTGTAAAAATGACAAACAGCAGTGGTCCCAAAACAGATCCTTGTGGCACACCACTAGTAACCGGACTCCAGGCTGAATATTTTCCATCAACCACGACTCTTTGCCTTCTTTCAGAAAGCCAGTTTCTAATCCAAACTGCTAAATCTCCCTCAATCCCATGCCTCCACATTTTCTCCAATAGCCTACCATGTGGAACCTTATCAAAGGCTTTACTGAAGTCCGTGTACACCACGTCAACTTCCCTACCCTCATCCACATGCTTGGTCACCTTCTCAAAAAAACTCAATGAGATTTGTGAGACGCGACCTGCCCTTGACGAATCCATGTTGACTATCTCCAATCAAACTGTTGCTTGCTAGATGATTATGAATCCTATCTCTTATAATCCTTTCCAAAACTTTTCCTACAACAGATGTAAGGCTCACAGGTCTATAATTACCTGGGTCATCTCTACTGCCCTTCTTGAACAAGGGCACAACATTTGCAATCTTCCAGTCATCTGGTACTAAACCTGTAGCCAATGACGACTCAAAGATCAAGGCCAAAGGCTCCGCCATCTCCTCCCTAGCTTCCCAGAGAATCCTCGGAAAAATCCCATCCGGCCCAGGGGATTTATTTATCTTCACACGTTCTAGGATTGATAACACCTCCTCCTTACTAACTTCAATCCTTTCAAGTCTCATAGCCCGTATCTCAGTCTTCTCCTCTACAATATTCTCCTTTTCCTGAGTGGAAACAGATGAGAAATATTTGTTTAGCACCTCTCCGATCTCCACAGGGTCCACACACAACTTCCCACTTCTGTCTTTGACTGGCCCTATTCTTACCCTAGTCATCCTTTTATTCCCCACATACCTATAGAAAGCTTTAGGGTTCTCCTTAATTCTACCTGCTAATGACTGTTCATGTCCCCTCCTTGCTCTTCTTAACTCTCTCTTTAAATCCTTCCTAGCTAATCTGTAACTCTCCATCGCCTCATCTGAACCATCTCGTCTCAATGTCACATAAGCCTCCTTCTTCCGCTTAACAAGAGATACAATTTCTTTTGTAAACCAAGGTTCCCTTACCTTATCACTTCCTCCCTGCCTGACAGGGACATACCTATCAAGGACACGCAATATCTGTTCCTTAAACCAGCTCCACATTTCGATTGTCCCCATCCCCTGCATTTTTGCTACCCCATTCTATCCCTCCCAAGTCTTGCCTAATCACATTATAATTGCCCATCTCCCATCTATAACTCTTGCCCAGTGGCCTGTTCCTATCCCTTTCCAATGCTAAACTAAACATAACCGAATTATGGTCACTCTCTCCAAAGTGCTCACCTACCACTAAATCAAACACCTGGCCTGGTTCATTACAAAGTACCAGATCCAGTGTGGCCTCCCCTCTTGTCGGCCCTTCGAAGATGACTTGGCCTACGACTGTATGCTGAGGAGCTCCTACTTGTGACCCAGGACGCCCAAGTTGAAGTCCCACCTGCTTCAGAGGTGTGTAAAAACATCTCTGAACAGGTTGATTTAGAAAATACCTATCCCAAGAAACTCCTGCAGAGGTGTCCAACGTCTGTGATGGCTGCCCTGCAACAGCCAAAACCATCTTACTTTTACCCTAGGTATACCTCCCAGTTAGTGGAGAGTTTTTCTCCTGATTCCCATTGACTCGGGTTCTGCTTCAGCTCCTTCACCGTTATTGCTGGAACGGCCCATAGTCTTTGTAGTATCCAGCTTCTCTGGCCATTTCTTGACATTATGTGGATTGAATTAAATTGACTGAAGACTGGCACCTGTGATGTTGGCTACCTCATATTAGCCACCCACCATTTCTGTTGCAAATACTTCAGCCTTGTCATTTGCTAGGCTCTCCCGTCATGAAGGATGGGAATATTTGTGGAACTGCCTCCTCCAGCAAGTTGTTTAATTGTTGGCAATCATTTATGACTATTTGTGGCTGGACTGCAGAGCTTAGATGTGATACATTTGATTTTGGAATAGCTTGTCTATCACTTGCTTTTCATGCAGTTTGGCAAGAAAGTGGTCCGTGTTGTAGCTTCACCAGATTGATGCCTCATCTTTAGACTCTGTATGCCATCCTGCACTTCACTGAATGAGAGTTGACTCCTTGGCTTGATGGTAATTGTAGGGGTGTGCCAACAATGAGAGTGCATATTCTATTGAAGTACGACTTTGCTGCATCTAGCCCACAACACCTCGTGGATGCAGTGTTTGGAGGAGCTAGATCTGTTCAAAGCATGTCCAATTTAGCAGGGTGGTGTTGTGTGGCACTACGATGAAGAGTACCTTCATTGTGAAGGTGGGGAGATACTGTGTCTCCACAAAGATTGTGTTGTGGTCACTCATGCTCATCCTGTCATGGATAGGTGAATCTGTGGCAAGCAGATTGGTGAGGACGAAACCCAGTATGTTTTTCTCTTTAAAAACCAAATGAACTGCGGATGCTGTATATCAGGAACAAAAACAAAGTTGCTGGAAAAGCTCAGCGGGTCTGGCAGCATCTGTGAAGGGCCCTGAAGTTATTGAACACGATATTGAGTCCGGAGGGCTATAGGATCCCCAAGCGCCATTTCCGCCACTTCCAGCGAGATGCCACCACCAGATACACATTCCCCTTCCCTTCCATGTCTGCCTTTCTCAGGGACTCATCCCTCAGGGACACCCTGGTCCATATTTCCTCTGCCCCTAACAGCCACCCCCACCTGCCCCATCCCCCTACAGCACCTTCCCTTGTATACAGTGAAGGTGGAACACCTGCCTATTTACCTCCTCCCTCCGCAGTATTTTCCAGGTGAAGCAACACTTCACCTGCATTTCCCAGAATCTGGTCTGCTGTATTTACTGCTCACAATGTGGTCTCTACACTGGGGAAACAAAATGTAGACTGAGTGACTGCTTTGCAGAACATCTACGTTCTGCTCACAAAACAGACCCTGAATTACTTGTTGTCTACCACTTTAACACACCACCCTGCTCCCTGGCCAACATCTCTGTCTCTGGCTTGTTGCAGTGTTCCAGCAAAGCTCAACGCAGGCTGGAAGAACAGCACCTCACTTTCCGCTTAGGGACCCTGCAGGCCTCCGGACTCGACACCGAGTCCAACAATTTTAGGGCCTAAACTTTCCCATGTCCCAGCCCCCTACCCCACATACCAGCCCTTGATATTACCTAGCCTGCCATTACACACCATCTTTTGATAGTCATTAATAGTCCCCATTTACAACTATTCACCCTCCCAGCCTGATCGTTATCAACTCTTTGTCTGTCCACCTGCTCTTCACTCTCTTTAGGCTCTATCCAATCGTTTACCCCCTACCCCATCCGCCTCCCCCTTTTTCTGCGTATAAACTGACGTTTTCCCAGCCACCATCCATTCTGAGGAAGGGTCACCAGACCCAAAACGTTAACTCAGTTTTCTCCTTCACAAATGCTGCCTGACCCGCTGAGCTTTTCCAGCAACTTTGTTCTTGTTGTTGTTGTTGTTGGTTTGTTTTTCTATCTTGTTGGTTCCTGCACTTGCCACGTACCCACTTAGCAGCTTTGACCTTTTGGATTTGAGCTGCTCAGTCAATAGTGGTGCCACTGGGTCACTGTGATGGACTTTAAAGTTCTTCACCTACAATACACTCTGCACCCTTGCCACCATCAGTGCTTCCTCCAAGCGGGATTCAACATGAATTCTTCATCAACAGGGAAGGACGTAATCGGCAGTAACTCCTTGCCATATTTGACCTGATGCCATGAGACTTTATGGGGGTCAGAGTCAATGTTAAGTACATTGCTCATAATAACTCCCTCTTAACCATATACCATTGTCCTGCTGGTGGGATAGGATATACCTAGGGTTAGTGATGGTTTTGTCAGGACGTGGTCTTAGACCAAAATTCATTGAGCGTGACTGTGTTAGACTTTTGCTTGACTAGTCTGTGAGACAGCTCCTCCAATTATAGCTTAAGCCTGTAGACATTAATTAGAAGGACTTTGCAGAATTGAGTCTGCCACTTTTCTTTCTGGTGCCTAGGTGTGTGCAGTCTAGTTTTGTTGCTTTCTTTTTTAAACCGTTTTATTGGTTTGATACAATGGCATGGTTACTAGGCTACTTCATAGATCATACAAGAGTCAACCACATTGCTGTGAGACTGGAGTCACATGAGGCCAGACCAGATGAGGGCAGTGGATTTTTTTCACTAAGGGATGTTATGCCAATTGACAAATGGTATTTGTCATTAGGACTTCTAATTCCAGCATTTTGTGGTGTTCAACTTCCACCATATGCCATGGCGCTCTCATTAGCGAGTCAAGCAACAATGCCACTACAAAATCATAATGACCCGTCCCAAATATAATTTTGTGTTGTGATGTGCTGGAATCTGAGTCTTGCGAGCAGATGTAACCTCTGTGTCTATTCTTTCTCTAGATATTTAAATGCCATTCAGACGATGTGTCCACACATCCTCCGTTACCTGACCACAGCTGTCATCACTAATAAGGATGTGCGAAAACGTAGGCAGGTCCTAAAGGACTTGGTGAAGGTCATCCAGCAAGTAAGTTAATGTTCATTTTTTTCCCTCCCACTGAATACCCTTTTTTCCAGTATTTCTCAAAATTGACCTCCTGATCTTCTAACTTTTCAAACCTAAGCTTAGCTATTGAATAATTTTTATTCTGTTGAATCTTAGTACCCTCCTACATAGTAGCTTGACAGTTGAGTTTCTGATTTGAAAAATATATGTAGAAATATAGTTAAGTGAAATCTTGGGCAATAATGTTTCTTTGGATAGTTACATTCTTAACTATTGGACAACAAAGGACTATTGTCAGAAAAAGTGCAGTCAGATGTTAATTTTTCCTGGCATAAACGCTTGCATATAGGAACCAGCTGTTGTGCAAACTTGGTTAACCTGGCAACAACTGTCCTTCATTATGGAAAATCTACAAGTCATGCCATGTTGATGCCTGTTTGTGCGAAACATGACACTTCATTTGGTTTGATTTACTATTGTCATATGTACCCAGGTACAGTGAAAAGTTTTGTTTTGCATGCAAGACAGATAGATCATGCCATACAAAGTTCATAGGGTGATAGAACAGAATCAGGAATAATATGTTATGGCTGCAAAGAAAGTGCACAAAAAGCAAGATTAGCATTAGATTTGAAATTTGAGAGGTCCATTCAGAAGCCTTTAAACAGCAGGGAAGGAGCTGTCCTTGAACTTGTTGGAATCTGTGTTTAAGTTTTTTGTATCTTCTGCCTGATGGAAGAGGTTGGGTGAGATTATAACCAGGCTGGGAAGTGTCTTTGATGTTGGCTTTCTTTCAGAGGCATTGAGGTGTAGATGGAGTCAATGGATGGAAGGTTGGCTTGTGTGATGACTGGGGTGTGTTCACCATTCTGTCGTTGCTTGCGGTCCTGGATAGAGCAGTTGCCATACCAACCCATGAAGCATCCAGAAAGCATACTTTTTACGTTGCATCTATATAAGTTGGTATGAGTCCTTTTGGACTTGCCGAATTTCCTTAGCCTCCTGAGGAATTAAAGGCGGTGTTGTGCTTTCTTGACCTTCGCATCAGTGTTAGTGGTCCAGGACAGATTATGAGTCATACTGAAAGTTTGAGTAATTATGTAAACAAAATGTTAGGACACAGAGAGCCAAATCAAATCAGCATCCCTTTCCCTGCATTCACAGAAAAATTAAAATACTCAATGACCCTCAAAATTACGCCAATGGCTCCTAACCAGGCTTTTTAAATAACCTGTATCAGACTTGTGAATAGCCAGCACAAGACACCAAGTTTGTAGCTTAAGCAAAAGAACTAACACATTATTCTTAAATGTAGCTTTATCAGAGAAAAGTTAAACAAGGTAAGATAATTACCTGATTTTCTGAAGAAGGGTCCAGACCCGAAATGTCAGCTTTCCTGCTCCTCTGGTTCTGCTTGGCCTGCTGTGTTCATCCAGCTCTACACCTTGTTATCTCAGATTCTCCAGCTTCGCAGTTTGTACTATCTCTAATATAATTAATGTTTTGATTTCAACCCTATCTTTTTTGATTCTAGCCCCCAGTTGTTTAAAGACAGACAGACAAACAGACACAGTTAAGGGATAAATCAAAAGAAGACTAAATGAGATGTAACTGGCCAGTTCACTCAAACATTGTCTGTGATCCATGATATCATAGGCGCATGCTCGGCTTCTGAAGATTCCGGTCAATGCAGATAACTTCCAGAAGACTCAGGAAAATTCCCTTAATTGTTATGACTTAGATCCGATTATCCAAACTTTGAATAAGCTGATAATTGGAGAATAAACAAGGGAGCAATCAAACCTAAATTCTGCAGCTTTGGCAGCCACATTCCTTCTGACCGAAACGTGCAATTCAAAACCAGTCAAACTTTGGTTTCTTTTTCTGATTTTCTTTTCAGTCTTCTCTTGGCACCAACCTCCCTGTGAGATCCCTGTTAACATTCAGACAGCTGTCATCTGTTTGAACAAAATGCGTCTCTAGAATGAAAACGTCTGTTGGGTACTTTGAACAAGAATCAACCTGCAATTAACTTCCAAACTTGCCCTGAAACAAATATCAGTTTGTTTCTTCTCTTTTGTTTTGAAAGAACAAGCTGCTGTTCACAGGCTTCCTCTGCTCTCACCTCACAGTAACTAGCTCCAAACCAAAAATGGTGATAATAGAAGTAATCAAGATCTCAACAGAAAGCTGAGTGTCATGTTCCAAAGATGGCCTTTAACAGCAAAAGTTAGGTGTGTTTTGTAGTGATCGAATTTTTGGAGCATGGAGCCAGAGTTGCTCAAAGTATAATCACCACTCATCTGGGTTATAAGGAGTGAAAAGATCGGAGGCTGAAATTTATCAGATGAGAATGTTCCAAAGTAGAAATTTCTTGAAAGAAAGGACACTGATAATGCATGAGTAGCTTTTGGAAAAAGGTAGGAATTTAAGGAGTTTTGTTTAGATGTTTTGGATATTTTAGAAGTTAAGCTCACTACATAGCCATTACATTCTTAAGGATCCATTATGTGAATATGCAGTTTGTTAAGCAAAAAATGTAATTGCTTCAGTAGGAAAAAAGATGGTTTAAAATCAGGAGCAACGGCATTGGGGAAATTATGCACATGGCCTCAATATGTAATTGGATTAAAATGTAACAGATATAACCTGAAGACTTTACAGATGAAAATATTTGCAGTTGCATTCCTTCTGTATGTTTGCCTGAAAGATTTAGATCAACGAACAAAGTGCAAATTTTGGAATTCAAGAGCTTTGTCTCTCATCAGCGTGTCCTTCTTTGGTATTGTTCTTTCAGCCACATTGTCATTCTCAGATGAAATATCTGATGTATCAGATGAATAATGTTGCCATTCCCATTCCCATTCCCAGTGAAGAATTTTGAACATTTTAGATTTCAGTTCAGATTGAAAACTCAAAGTTTATTTCTGATGAAAAATGTCAAATCTCAAGATAAATTGATGTTAATATTTCAAGTGTGAGATCCCCTTTCTTATGCCTGCATTCTGGTGCTGCACAGTGTGTGGAGCATGTGAGCAACACCAAGGGGCGCAGAGTTTCCATAATGCAAAATAAACTTGTGCCTTTGGCTCAACTTTGTGAAGACTATCTGATTGCAATATTTAGT
The DNA here is from genome assembly GCA_024137785.1 of Ginglymostoma cirratum. NCBI lineage: Eukaryota > Metazoa > Chordata > Chondrichthyes > Orectolobiformes > Ginglymostomatidae > Ginglymostoma > Ginglymostoma cirratum. The sequence goes on along the minus strand of JAHRHZ010000077.1, from coordinate 26,244,685 downwards.
GTCCAGCTATCTGCTAGACAAGGGAATTTCTCATAATTCATTCTCAATCTTTCAAATCGACCTATTACCCACCCCCTCTGTCTCATCCCAACCTACCCACCTGATTCTAGTTTCTGTTCCTTCTTTGTTAATTGCTGTCCTGCTTTAGCAATCTCTCATTTTGTGATTGATATCAGTGTTTTATTAAGGTGGATTCTAAGTGTTATAATTCCAGAATTTTAATACTTTATTGTTTGTGATTTTGGGAAACAATCTGAGGTTGCTGAATGCTTTGATATTTTTCAAAATAATCAGGCAGTTTAATCTGCATAACAATGTGCAGCACCAGAATGCAGTCATGAGAAAGGGGATTTCACACTTGAAATATTGGAATCAACTTATCTTGAGATTTGAAATCCTTTCTTTCCAAAGAATAATCCTAGTTTTTCATCAGGGGTAGACTTTGCATTTTCAATCTGAGCTGATATCTGAAATATTCAAAATTCTTCACTGGGAATGGGAACAACAGCATTATTCTTATAGGTTAGATAAATATGTGGCTGAAAGAACAATACTCAACAGGACACATTGATGAGAGACAAAGCTCTTGAATTCCAAAATTTGCACTTTGTTCTTTGTTCCATATCTTTCAGGAAAACATACAGAAGGATTGCAAATGCAAATGTTTTCATCTATAAAGTCTTAAATTATGTTATAAAATCTTGGATGATGTAAAATGTCATCTGTAGATTTCATCTTGGATGTTGCAAAATGTGCAATGTGCAGGAACACCTAAAGCACATTGTGGCAGTAATTCATCCCGAATGCCCATAATGATTAGGTGGCGCTGTCTGTTATGCCATTGAGGTATTCACCTCATGCGCATACCTGCTAAAACTTTGACTATTTTGATTTCTTTTTTAGCTATTAAATTGGAGCCTTAAATGGATCAACTTGGCATTTTCTTGCTGTACCACATCTCCATCTCCTTTTTAAAATTACAAATGGGAAGACTTCAAATTTCATAACTGCAGAAACCAACATAGAAACTTGCCTGGCTCAAATCTGTTGTAGTGTGAAGTATTAACCAGTGATGCATGAAAAAAAAAGACACTTTTCTCCGTTTTGTAAATTACTATTCTTCAGCCTCTAAGATGCTTTTCAGAACTCTCATGAATTCTTTGCTGATGTGCTTGTCTGGAATTCAGTATTTGATGTACGGGAATTTCCCAATATTGGGAAGACCAATGCCATTGTGGTTAGCCCCTACCATAAACTGTCTCCTGGCTGCTGATTCTCTTCCCCCTCCCTTACTAATGACTGAGAATTAATCAGCCATGGGTCTGTCCACTCCAAATCACTTCAGCTGTATAACCCTCCAAAGCTTAGTAACATAATTAACCATCTCAAGGAGCTGCAAAGGAACATAACTGCACAGTGTTTGACATTGTGCCAGATAAAGATATTGAGATAAATGCAAGTGACCAAAGCTTTAGAGAAGGAAATCTAGAGCTTATTACCTAAGCAACTGAAATCATGGCCACAATTGTTGGGGCATTTGAAATCGGGTTTCAAAATCAGAGGAAAACAAGGACTTGGAGGAATATGGGGCCGGGGCAGTTACAGGGATGGGATGAATGTGGAAATTGAAGGGAGATGAAAATTTAACTTTGAAAAGTTACTAGACCTGATGCTTGAGTAGATCTGAGCAAAGGGGAATGATAGCTGAATGGAACTTGGTGCAAATTAGGACATTGGCACCAGCGGTTTGGATGAGATGTAGTTGAGAAAGGTGAAGGACCTGTTAACAGAAAATGTTAGTTATGTGCTGCGCAGAACACACACATTTCAATTGCTTTCTTAATTGTAGGACCTGTGTCTTTGTGTCTTGGTGACATTGCTTCACTACATTCCTATCAAGCTTTGTACTATGTGCAGATAGTGTATCAGAAATGGCGAAAGGGTTAGAAAACAATACTGTCTGTGTTAGTCAATCTGTTCTGCAGCAACTGGCATATTAAATTATTTGGCTAATATTACAAGAAATAATGTGTCCTCATTACATCATTTGTGGTATTGTGCTGATCCCCTGTAACATCACACTTCTGTCCTTCACCTTCATCTGATGCAGTATTCCATCAGCCTCTTCTTAGATCATTCTCAAGTATGTTCCAGCTTAAAGTTTGGCTTGAATCCCTTGTGTTTAAATTATTGGACCAAGATAACTCTGTATTGGCACACAAGCTGAGAACATGGTTTTAATTAATTATTTAATTAATTATTTAATTATTTGGAAGAGAGCATAAGTGGTCTGATCAGTAAGTTTGCAGATGACACGAAGATTGGG
>JAHRHZ010000077.1:26210978-26232359 GCA_024137785.1 Ginglymostoma cirratum | reverse complement strand
TGCCGATCCAAATCCACTGTCTAAACCTATCGCCCAATTCCTAAGGATCTGTATCCCTCTGCTCCCCACCTACTCATGCATCTGTCCAGACGCACCTTAAATGAATCTACCGTGCCTGCCTCTACTACCTCTGCTGGCAACGCGTTCCAGGCACCTACCACCCTCTGTGTAAAGTACTTTCCGCGTGTATCCCCCTTAAACTTTTCTCCTCTCACCTTGAACGCGTGACCCCTCCTTATTGAATCCCTCACCCTGGGAAAAAGCTTATCTCTATCAACCCTGTCTATACCCTTCATGATTTTGAAGGCCTCAATCAGGTCCCCCCTCAATCTCCTTTTTTCTAATGAAAACAATCCTAACCTACTCAACCTCTCTTCATAGCTAGCACCTTCCATACCAGGCAACATCCTCGTAAACCTTCTCTGTACCCTCTCCAAAGCTTCCACATCCTTTTGGTAATGTGGCGACCAGAACTGTACACAGTATTCTAATTGCGGCCGAACTAAAGTCTGGTACAATTTTAACATGACCTGCCAGCTCTTATACTCAGTACCCCGTCCGATGAAGGCAAGCATACCATGTGCCTTCTTGACCACTCTATCCACCTGTGCAGCCACCTTCGGGGTACAATGGACCTGAACTCCCAGATCTCTCTGCTCATCAACTTTTCCCAAGGCTCTTCCGTTTACAGTATAGTTTGCTCCAGAATTAGACCTCCCAAAATGCATCACCTCACACTTGCCCGGATTGAACTCCATCTGCCACTTCTCCGCCCAACTCTCCAGTCTATCTATATTCTCCTGTATTCTTTGACAATCCCCTATGCTTTCTGCTCCTCCCCCAATCTTCGTGTCATCTGCAAACTTACTGATCAGACCACTTATGCCCTCTTCCAGATCATTTATGTATATCACAAACAACAGCGGCCCCAGCACTGATCCCTGTGGAACACCACTGGTCACCTCTCTCCATTTCGAGAAACTCCCTTCAACTACTACTCTCTGTCTCCTGTTGCTCAACCAGTTCTTTATCCACCTAGCTAGACAACCCTGCATACCATGTGACTTCACTTTCTCCATTAGTTTACAATGGGGAACCTTATCAAACGCCTTACTAAAGTCCATGTAGATGACATCTACAGCACTTCCTTCATCTATCAACTTGGTCACTTCCTCAAAGAACTCTATTAAGTTAGTAGGGCATGATCTCCCCTGCACAAAACCATGTTGCCTATCACTGATAAGCCCATTCTTTTCCAAATATAAATAGATTCTATCCCTCAGTACCTTCTCCAGCAACTTTCCCACCACTGACGTCAGGCTTACTGGTCTGTAGTTACCTGGAATATCCCTACTACCCTTCTTGTACAGGGGGACAACATTAGCAACTCTCCAGTCCTCCGGCACTTCACCTGTGTTTAAGGATGCTACAAAGATATCTGTCAGGGCCCCAGCTATTTCCTCTCTCGCCTCCCTCAGCATCCTGGGATAGATCCCATCCGGTCCTGGGGATTTGTCCACCTTAATATCCTTTAGCCTACCCAACACATCTTCCCTCCTTATGTCAACGTGATCCAGAGTAAACAAACTTCTTTCTCTAATCTCAACATTCATCATGTCCCTCTCCTCAGTGAACACTGATGCAAAGTAATCATTGAGAATCTCACCCATTTTCTCAGGTTTGACACAAAACCTTCCCTCCTTATCCTTTAGTGGACCAACCCTTTCTCTAGTTATCCTCCTGCTTCTTATATATGAATAAAAGGCCTTGGGATTCTCCTTAATTCCGTTGGCTAAAGTTATTTCATGACCCCTTTTAGCCCGCTTGATTCCTCGTTTAAGATTGGTCCTACTCTCCCGATATTCCTCCAAGGACCGTTCTGTTCTTAGCTGCCTGGACCTTATGTACGCTTCCCTTTTCTTCTTGGCTAGTCGCACGATTTCTCCTGTCATCCACGGTTCACGAATCTTTCCTTTCCTATCCCTTGTTTTCAAAGGGACATGCCTATCCTGCACTATCTTCAACCTATCTTTGAAAGCCTCCCACACATCAAATGTGGACTTCCCTTCAAATAGCTGTCCCCAATCCACATTTCCCAGCTCCTGCCGAATTTTGTTATAATTGGCCTTGGCCCAGTTTAGTATTCTTCCCTTAGGACCACTCTCTCATCTTTGTCTACGAGTATTCTAAAACTTACAGAATTGTGGTCACTATTCCCAAAGAAATCCCCCACTGCAACTTCTACCACCTGGCCTGGCTCATTCCCCAACACTAGGTCCAATATGGCCCCTTCCCTAGTTGGACTATTGACATACTGCTCTAGAAAACTTTCCTGGATATTCCTTACAAATTCTGCCCCATCCAGACCTCTGACACTAAGTGTATCCCAGTCAATGTTGGGAAAATTAAAATCTCCCATCACCACCACCCTGTTACCTCTACATCTTTCCATAATCTGTCGATCTATTTGTTCTTCTACCTCACGCTCACTGTTGGGAGGCCTGTAGTACAGCGCCAACAATGTAACTGCACCCTTCTTATTTCTCAGCTCTACCCATAATGCCTCACTGCTCAAGCCCTCCATAGTGCCCTCCTTTAGCACAGCCGTGATATCATCCCTGACCAGCAACGCAACTCCTCCCCCACTTTTACTTCCCTCCCTGTCCTGTCTGAAACATCTATATCCTGTTCCACATAGTGGCTACAAAAAAGACACGACCAATATTCACTCATCTCAATCCACATGGATAAGGAGAACCACGACTTCAACTGGGTCAACACCAAGATCCTGGGACAGGCTAGGCAGAGACAAGCACGCGAATTCCTGGAAGCATGGCACTCCATGAAGCATGCTATGAATAAACAAGTCGAACTCGACCCCATATACATTCCACGAGGGAGGAAACCCGGAAGTGAGGCAATCCATCGCAACGGACCCCAGAGTTTAAAAACCAGGTGGGAAAACTCACCGACACTACATCGGAGGCTGCACTGAGGATGTTACCTTCCACCCCAACCTGAAGTTCACCTGGACCATCTCCAACACATCTCTCTCCTTCCTGGACCTCTCTGTCTCCATCTCGGGTAACCACATAGAAACCGATATCCATTTCAAGCCCACTAACTCCCACAGCTACCTGGATTACATCACCTCCCACCCACCTTCCTGTAAAAATTCCATTCCCTATTCCCAATTCCTTCGCCTCCGCCACATCTGCTCCCAGGATGAGGCATTCCACTCCCGCACATCTCAGATGTCCTCATTCTTCAAGGACTGCAACTTCCCCCCGCAGTGGTTGAGAGCGCCCTTGACCGTGTCTCCCGCACTTCCCGCAGCTCATCCCTCACACCCCGTCCCCGCAATAACAACCAAAAAAGAATCCCCCTCGTCCTCACGTACCACTCCACCAACCTCCGGATCCAACGCATCATCCTCCGACACTTCTGCCATCTGCAATCCGACCCCACCACCAAAGATATTTTTCCCTCCCCACCCTTGTCTGCTTTCCGGAGGGACCACTCCCTCCGTGGCACCCTTGTCCGCTCCACACTCCCCTGCAGCCCCACCACACCCGGCGCTTTTCCCTACAACCGCAGGAAGTGCTACACCTGCCCCCACACCTCCTCCCTCACCCCAATCCCAGGCCCCAAGAAGACTTTCCACATCAAGCAGATGTTCACCTGCACATCTGCCAATGTGGTATACTGCATCCGCTGTAGCCGTTGTGGCCTCCTCTACATCGGGGAAACTAAGCGGAGGCTTGGGGACCGCTTTGCAGAACACCTGCGCTCAGTTCGCAACAAACAACTGCACCTCCTAGTCGCGAACCATTTCAACTCCCCCTCCCATTCCTCAGACGACATGTCCATCCTGGGCCTCCTGCAATACCACAATGATGCCACCCGAAGGCTGCAGGAACAGCAAATCATATTCAGCTTGGGAACCCTGCAGCCCAATGGTATCAATGTGGATTTCACAAGCTTCAAAATCTCCCCTCCCCCAACCACATCCCAAACAAAACATTTCTGATAAAGGTCTAGGCCCGAAACGTCAAGCTTTCCTGCTCCTGTGATGCTGCTTGGCCTGCTGTGTTCATCCAGCCCCACACCTTGTTATCTTCGAACACAGTGAAGGTAGCTTTGTTCTGAGCCTTACCTGAGATTCAGTAAAATAGTTTTTCACCTTTGTATCTCTGCAACTGGAAGAGTAGATGAGTGAAAAGTATGGTGTTGAATACTGTTCTATTAAGATCACTCATATTAACATATGTCCAGCTGGATTTGTGGTGAGCTTGGTGGTCCGTTCATGATTGAAAAATTGACCCCTGACAGCAATGTGTGCAATGTTCACTGTGTTTACGAGATGCGACCTGAGACATTGTTCTTCAGTATGGTTGTTATCCAAGTGAAGAGTTTTAGCTGCTTGATTTACCTTGAGTGGTGGTCCAAGGTTTCTTCTTAACAAAATAAGAAATAATTGACTGAAGAGTTGATTGAAGAAGCACTGATTGGATTAAATGCACTGTGATTTAGTTAGTATGAAGCACTTCTAAAATTCTGACTGCTCTTTTTTTCTAACCTAATGTGATAAGTAATTCATCTATTTTCCTTTGAGTTTGACAATAAATGGGGGCCATTTATAAACGCTTAAACCAAAGTTGAGCCAGCAAGCCTGCTGTGCTATGACCAAAAGTGGCTGGTTAGCACTTCTCATGACCAATGAATGGAACTATGCTTGAGAAACAACATAGTCACGTTGGACGTTGCTCATAGAAGGTTCAGTTGATTTGTTCAGAGATAAAAGGTACTGCAGATGCTGGAGAATCTGAGATAACAAGCATGGGGCTGGATGAGCACAGCAGGTCAAGCAGCATCATAGGAGCAGGAAAACTTGACGTTTCGGGCCTAAACTGATGAAGGGTTTAGGCCCGAAACGTCAAGTTTTCCTGCTCCTATGATGCTGCTTGACCTGCTGTGCTCATCCAGCCCCATGCTTGTTATCTCGGTTGATTGTTGTAGGGTTTATTGTACAAAGAAATGTTGGACAGGCTGGACTTTACCATTTGCGTTCAGAAGAATGAGAGGTGACCTTAATCAAACATTAAAGAACCAGAGGGGAATTGACAGCCTGGATGCTACAGGCATGATTCCTCTTATTAGAGATATTAGAACGAGGACACAGCTTTAAAAATAAGGAGTCTCCCATTTTAGATGGAGACAAGCAGCATTATTTTTCTCAGAGGATTGAGAGTCTGGAATTCTAATCCCCAGAGTACTGGAGACAGGGTATTTTCAATATTCTGAATATTTTTTGACACTGATTTGTATAAATTCTTAATTGTTAAGAGTTAAAATGTATGGACAGTACAGGCTATATTTAGATCAGCCATGATGTTATCCAGTGGCAGTGCATGCTTGGGGTCCAGATGGCCTGTCCCTCTCCTTCTTATGACCATATAAATGAACTTGGAAAATCTTGTGCTTTCATGTAATTCCATTAACTGGAGCCATTGGTCCAATTTATAAGTGAAGCCTGCAAACTGAATCCAAAACGCTTTAAAATCCTGGAATCCTGTCTAGTAGGATCCTGGGGAATGGAACACCCAGCTCACAAGAAATCCAGCTGGACCTACGACTCCTGCTGATTCATATATAACTGGTGTGGTATTAATACAACAATGTTGCGCACTATATTTCTCTTCTTCAGGATAGGGGTGTCACTGATCAAATCAGTGTTTTTTGCCCTGTGGAATTTTTTTTCAGATCCAGTTATGTTAATGTTGCAGTCAGGATCACGTAAACTAATTTATCAGAATTAGAAATAAAATGTAGTCATTAGCATTGCAGTATTACTCAGAAAATTTTTGGGTACTTAAAAAAAGTGAATGATATACATTTCTCTCATTCTGTTTACTTCAATATGCTCCAATCAAAAAAGGCTGAAATTGATTTATCCATTCCATTCCTTTGCTCCCAAATGCTGGGAAGGTTGGTTTATAAGAAGCTTTTTATCTTGTTTGCTTCTATGTAGCTCAAAACCTAACAATGTTCCCGTTACTTAGCATGTCACTCACTCTGCGTATGCGTACATACAGGTGTTCTGATTTAAGCCATTGGCAGATAAATCTTAAGAACACTAAGTACAAGTGGAAAAAATAATGACAGATGCTGAAAATATGAAACAGAGAATTGGTTTGGCTGGTTACCTTTCAGAAAGAGTGGATGAGTTGAGATTTCAAGTGTGGGCACATCACCAGCAGAGCTCACTCTGCCCTGCTGAGTATACCTGTGACACCAAGAAGTCGTCTTTCCAAACCACCAGAATCACAAAGTTCAAACAGCACCTGTCAGGAATTGAGAGATTTAACTGCAAGTAGTCTGGCCATGCTGAGATCTGCTTGCAATTAGAAACTCCTGCGAATAATGTATGGCTGTGGAGTAGTTGAAAGAATTAGTTTTATGAGAGTGGATTGAGGGTGTTGGTGAGTGAATAGGATGTCGTAAATTGCAATGCCGAGGTGGCCTATTACCTATATGAACCAAAAAGGCTGAATTTCTACATTAGAGATAGCAAGAACTGCAGATGCTGGAGTCAGAGACAACACAGTGTGGAGCTGGAGGAACACAGCAGGCCAGGCAGCTTCAGAGGAACAGGAAAATTGACGTTTCGGGTCAGGACCTTTCTTCAGAAATTCTGAAGAAACGTCCTGACTTGAAACATCAATTTTCTGTTCCTTTGATGCTGCCTGGCCTGCTGTGTCCTCTAGCTCCACACTATGTTGTCTCTGAATTTCTGCATTGTTGTCTATCTAGTTCATCTTCATGACTTTATAGTAGTCCCAGAGAGTTGGTAAAATTAGTAGCACATGTTGATCAGAATCAAATGTTCTTCAGCTACAATAATTTCATTGATCAGGTGCACCTTGTCTCCCTCAAAAACCTGTAATGCTCGTGTTAATCTACTCTCAGTGCAGTTTTAAAAATTAGTTACTTTTTTATTGAAAGAGAGCATAAGTCTTTCATGGGCTCACTGCTTTTCAAAATTAATTTCGCATTGTGATGCATAACCATGCATGATCCTAAATAGTTAAACCGTTGGAGTCTTGTTATCCACTGCTTCAGTGTGATACTACAAAACCTAATGTTTGCACCTGTAAATCTTCTTAACCACTACACGCAGCTTATTACAATGGCACAATCCTGTGGACTGGCCAGTTGCTAGCTTAAAATTTTCATTGGGTACTGCAGATTCACCCTTGTTAGCAATTCCCACCAAATCTGATTTGACTGACCTCTTTGCCTTTTATCAAGCTGTGCAGTAAAGACTGCCTCAAGCTTGACATAAGGATCCCTCTGATCCAGCCTGCTGGACTGTCAAAGCTGGTTCATTCTTGCTGTGAAGATGTCCTTGTGTCCAACTTGGCAGGGAGGTATTTTTTCTACTGTATGATCATACATTGCGCATGACAGGGTACAATCATAGTACCAAACTCTTTGACATTCTCATTTTTCAAGAGGCAATGGAATTAACATAAATAATGCAGAGTTTGTAGGAAATGATTGCTGGGACTTAGATACATTGATGCAATAAATGGTGGCAAAAGGGAGTGAAGGTTGAGGAGAGAGAGAAGTTATGAGGTCTTACATCATCAGAATATGATGTGTAAGAGGATAATGTTGAAAGCTGAGAATTGCTTTTCTCCACTTGTGAACGTAAGAGATCTTGAACACCCAACAGTAAATTTGAGAAATTTTCCAATTTTAAATGCTGCAGGTTAAATTATTTTAAGTGCTGCAGTGGTAAATTGGGGACTTGAGCATTGTATACAGCTGGTTCATATTAAAAGCTGTATTGTACTAGAACAGTTCTACTAAATGTTAAGCTTTTTATGCAACAGTTGCATTGTACTACATTATATCACAAGCTCAAAAAATACGCCCAGCCAAATATTTTACTCCATTTAATATATGTAGGCTCCCATTCGTCATGTTGTTGTACCATGCAATATGAAAGTAGGAGTATTGGTGTACTTGTTTTACTGTCATAAGTAATATTTTGGAGGGAATGGAATGTACAGGATGACAGCCAGTACTGTGATCTAAAGGCAGTAATTTAACCTGTCAAATAACATCCTTGTTGTAGTGATTAGAAACACAAACCGAATTGAATTTCAGTTTGAGCTTAACATTGGTATTTTATTGTCTGATTTATTACTTATGGAGAATGAAATTTACTTTCCATGGAATTTCTGTTCTGGAATTGTAGTGTTATTCTTAAGTCCTGTGTAACTCTTAGTTTGATATTTTAACCTATTTCCATCTGCTGTGTGTTATTTCAGTGTGTTCAGGCCATCATTGATTGGATATGTGGACACTATTTTAGATCTTGTGATTAACAAACCACCACTACATCAATTATGTCACTTTCACTGAATTGTTTGAAATGGTTACCATTGGTTTGAGAAATAAGATCACTTACCCAGTTTGCAGTATTCCTCTTGCTATCAGTTCAAGACTGCTAGCTCTGTATTGTTGGAGTATCCTGCGTAAATTACATGCTTAGAAAACCTAAATGCAGTCAGGCAGAGTCAACATGGTTCTGCGAAAGTGAAATTGTGTTTGGGTAATGTATTAGAGTTCCTTAAGGAAGTAACAAGCAACGTGGATAAAGGGTGACCTGTGGATGTGTTACCCTTGGATTTCCAGAAGGCACTTAGAACGAAGGAAAAAAATCAGAGAAAATTACAGCACAGAAACAGGCGCTTTGGCCCTGCAAGCCTGCACCGACATACTGCCTGTCACAACTAAAACCCACTTCCCTTCTGGGGACCATATCCCTCTATTCCCATCCTATTCATGTAGTTGTCAAGACGCCCTTTAAAAGTCACCATAGTATCTGCTTCTATTACCTCCCCTGGCAGCGAGTTCCAGGTACCCTCCACCCTCTGTGTAAAAAAAAAACTTGCCGCTTACATCACCTTTATACCTTGCCCCTCGCACCATAACCCGATGGTCCCTGGTAACTGACTCTTCCACCCTGGAAAAAAAGCTTCTGATTGTCCAGTCTGCCCATGCCCTTCATAACCTTGTAGACCTCTATCAGGTTGCCCCTCGACCTCCGTCGTTTCAATGACAACAACCCAAGTTTCTCTAACTTCTCTTCATAGCTAATGCCCTCCATACCAGGCAAGATCCTGGTAAATCTTTTCTGTACCCTCTCCAAAGCCACCACATCCTTCTAGTGGTGTGACGACCAGAATTGAACACACTATTCCAAATGCGGCTAACTAAGGTTCTATAAACCGGCAACATTACCTGCCAATTTTTAAATGCAATACCCTGGCCGATGAGGCAAGCATGCCATATGCCTTGTTGACTACCTTTTCTACCTGTGTTGCCACTTTCAGTGACCTCTGTACCTGTACACCCAGATCCCTCTGCCTGTCAGTACTCTTAGGGGTTCTGCCATTTACTGTATGTTTTTCATCTGGATTAGACCTTCTAAAATGCATTACTTCACATTTTTCTGGATTAAACTCCATCTGCCATCTCTCTGCCCAAGTCACCAACTGATCTATATCCAGCTGTATCCTTTTACAATTCTCATCGCTATCCACAGTTCCACCAACCTTTGTGTCATCAGCAAACTTAGTAATCAGATCAGTTACATTTTCCTCCAAATCATTTATATATATTATAGCAGCAAAGGTCCCAACACTGATCCCTGAGGAACGCCACTAGTGACAGCCCTTCATTCAAAATGCGCCCTTCATTCAAAATGCACCCTTCCACTGCCACCCTCTGTCTTCTGTGACCAAACCAGTTTTTTTAATCCATTTTGCAAGCTCACCTCTGATTCTGTGCGACTGTACCTTCTGTATCAGCCTGCCATGAGGGACCTTGTCAAAGGCCTTACTGAAGTCCATGTAGACAATATCCACTGCCCTACCCTCATCGATCACTTTCTCAAAAAGCTCAACCATGTTAGTGAGGCACGATCTCCCCTTCACAAAACCATGTTGTCTCTGGCTAGTTTGACACACTGCTACGTGTAGTGTGTAACTAAACAAAATAAGAGTTCATGGTGTTGGGATTAACATATTAGCATGGATGATGGACTGGTTAGCTAACAGGAAAACAGAGTAGATATAATTGGATCATTTTCAAGTAATTTGTGAACTGCCAGGGATCAGTGCTGGGCATTAACTAATTAGTTTATATTAATGACTTAGATGAAAGGGACTGGGTATAAATATTTTTGATCACCGGTTCACGTATGTTATGATACTTGTCTGGGACAGGTTGGACTTGAACCTGGATCTTCTGACTAAGGGGGTAGGGACACTACCATTGGGAGACGAGCACAAGGTATTGGATAAAGTTGATAATCATACAAAAATAAGCAGAGCACAAAGATTCTGCATAGGGATATAAACCGATAAGTAAGTGACAACAAATTGGTAGATGGAATATGATGTGGGAAAATGTGAACTTGCCCACTTTGGCAGGATGAATTGAAAAGTAGTCCAGTATTGATTTGATGAGAGATTACAGAATTCTGAATTGCAGAGGGTTCACAAAATGATGGCAGACAGCTACAACAGCAGTTTCGGAAGGCAAATGGAATGTTGTCATTTGCTATAAGAGAACTTGTTCTACTGAAACATAAGATCCTTAAGAGATTTGACAGGGTAGGTGGTGAATGAATATTTCTTCTAATAGAAGACCATAGAACAAGGGACACAGTTTAAGGGGTCTCTAATTTGAGACATATTGAAGAGAAATTGTTCCTCTCTGAGGAGGTGGTGATGGGTGATGTCACAGGTTTGTGAAATTCTTTTCTTGGAGAGCAGTGGGGGTTGGGTCACTGCATTTTTATGAGTGAGATGGATAGATTCTTGACTAACAAATAAGTCAAAGGGTGTTGAGTATAGATACACACATGGAGTTGAGGGCACAATTGCATCAACCATGAATACATCCAGAGTAATATGTATGAAGGGAGGAGGGTAGGAATGTGTTACAAGCCAATGACCTTACAGATTCTATGTAACGTCTTCCAGATTTGGAGAAGTCAGCAGCCTGAAATGCTGATTTGATAGATCTTTCCACTGATGCTGCCTGACCTGAGTACTTCCAGTCTGCCTTGCTTTGATTTCAGCTTTCAGCTGGCAGAGCAATCTAGAGTGGCTGAATGACCTATTCCTACTCCGTGTTTGTATATTGTATTGGGAGACACTTGACAGGCCTACATTTAAATGAATAGGTTAGGCATGGCTCATTTAGTAGCATTCTTGCCTCAGAGACCAAAGTTTTGATTTTGAGCCCTATTTGAGGGTTTGAGCATAAAAATCTATGTTGTTGTGCAGCTTAACTCCTGAGGGAAATGAAAACTGCAGTCTTGGAGATGAAACATAAACCAGATCTCCTGCTGCCCATTCAGGTGGATGTCAAATATCCGAACGCACTATTCTGGGAAAAAAAAAAGCAGTGGTGTTGTGGCTATTATTTATCTTAATAAATACCATTAAAACAGATGAACTGGGCATTATCCATTTTGTGAAACCTTGCTGCATACAAATTGGTTGTTGTTTTTCCCAACATTACAGCTGTGGTGACTGTAATGAGGTCAGCCAGGTGTCCCTCACAGAATGAGTTCCCTGATTAGAACCGATTAACAGCCCTAATCAGGGAGCACTGGCTGACAGATGAGAACAAGAGTGTCAGATGTGCTTTTTACTCTGAGAACTGGCTCTAAGGGAGCTGGATCTGTATCAAGGACTCTCCACATGTAAATAAAGGGCAACTTGGTGTCGGGATACTGGCCTCTGTGGAGTTACTTCAACAGTAATGACTAAATTTTGAGAAGACTTCATTGGTTGTAATGTGCTTTGGGATGTCTTGTGGATATGAAAGGTACTACATAAGTACAATTCCTTGTTGGGGGTTGGATTTGAGGAAGGAAACCCAAAGTTTGCGGGCCAAGGTAACTGAATACATGACTGTATATCTCTGACTATGCCAATTTGGGAGCAGGACAGAAACTTTACAGATGAAGTAAGCTGCCTGTGTGAAACTTGTAGAGACAACTTCACGTTATCTGCCATGCCTGACTACTGAGAGTCATAGAGCTGTGCAGCATGGAAATAGACTCTTTTGTCCCACTTGTCCATTCTGACCAGATATCCTAAATTAATCTAGTTCCATTTACCAGCATTTGGCCCATTTACCTGTAAACCATTCCTATTCATATACCCATCCAGATGCCTTTTAAATGTTGTAATTGGACAAGCCACCACTTTCTCTGGCAGCTCATTCCATACATGCACCACTCTGCGTGAAGAAGTTGCCCTTAGACCCCTTTTAAACCTTTCGTTTCTCACCTTAAACCTATGCCGTCTAGATTTGGACTCCCCTACTCCAGGCAAAGACCTTGTCTATTCACCCAATCCATTCCCCTCATGATTTTACAAACTTTTATGAGGTCTCCCCTCAGCATCTGACACACCAGGGAAAATAGCCCGATTATTCAGCCTCTTATTTCTTTCAAAAAATATCCCTTTTGATGTTAATAAATGTAGGGTGTCAAATATGTGTTAATATTTATGACTATTGATTTTATCTTTCCTACAGTATTATATTGCTTGCAATCCATGTAATGTTAAATTCTATCTTTTCAAATTAGCTTCATGTGCTTGTGTTGCAGTGCAGTCTTTGGACTGTTAATAATGGGATTGCTAGTACCAGTTGTCAGCTAGTCAGTGTCTTGTAGCAATGCACAAAGAAGTTGAGATCAAATGCCATCTTGAACTGAATAGGATACGAGTGCATAAACAGTTCAATCCCAGCTCAAAGATTTTCGTATTTTATATTCTGTTCTGCAGCAATGTAGCTTTAACCGAAACCAACAGGGTTGTGTAGCAAGATAACAAGGTGTAGAGCTAGATGAACACAGCAGACCAAGCAGCATCATAGGAGCAGGAAAGCTTGATGTTTCGGGCTAGGAAATTCACAGTACAACTCTCTGTAAAATTTAAGTTTTTCACTTCATACAGCATTTTGAGTACAGAAAGACAGGCTGTTCAATCCAGCAGATCCATACCAATGTTTGATCTCCACATTGATGACTGTTATATTACCAACCCCTTTCCATCCAAGTTAATTTCATTCCATTCCTCTGCCTAGATATTATCCAGTTTTCCCTGAAAAAGTACCGGTGATATTTTCCTCATGCAACGTTCCCTTGAAGATGTGCACATATGTGGCCTTTCACCACTTGTGGAGGTACCTGGTAGGATGTTTACAAGTTTTGCCCCTCAGAATAGTGTGCAAAAAATAACTTCTAAAGGCACTGTATATTGAAATAGACATGGTGCACAACGAAGAAATTTAGATGGACCATAGATCCCAAGAACATCACGTGGGATGAGTTTCACATTCTCACTATGCTGGAAAATTTCTCTTTACTTTGTGAATTGGTTTATTTGTTACCATCTTTACATCTCTTGGGTCTGATCTCATTTGTAGATGATGGCATATTCTCTATGTTGATCTTTTGAAACCTTTCATAATGATTAAAAATCTTTCAGGAATAAATACTGAGCAAAATTTTGATGTTCTCACCTGGTGGGGTAGATTGAGACTTTGAAAGAAGTGGGGGAGGTGATTACAGGATAACTTTGGACTCCCTCGTTTAGTGAAGAATTTATTCCCAGTTTAAAATCTTTGTTACCCAGATTGGCTTAAAGAGTTGTGTCAGGAAGAGTAGACCTGGGGTGATTTATGAGGTATTGTGCAGTTGGAAGGGCCAAGAGGATCACATCTCTCTTTCACAAAATAATATTTAATGTGTAGATGCTGCAATGGTCAGTAATGTGGTATTGGAATTACAGCACAGCAAGGCTTGTTGGTCATGTATTAACTGTTCAGAGATGAGAAACATATAATTGTTCTAAGCCTTGGTGATAGTAGATTCTGAGAGGTAGTATTTATGATTATTTGGAAAAGCACAGTTTTGATTAAAAATTGCCAGCATGGCTTTGTGAGGTTATGCCTCACAAGCATATTGAATTCTTTGAGGATGTGACAAAACACATGGATGAAGGCAGAGCAGTGGATGTGGTGTATATGGATTTTAGCAAGGCATTTGATAAGGTTCCCCATGGTAGACTCATTCAGAAAGTAAGGAGGCATAGGATTCAGGGAAATTTTGCTGTCTTGGATACAAAACTAGCTGTCCAATAGTAGACAGAGTGTGGTAGTAGGTGGAAAGTATTCAGCCTGGAGCTCGGTGACCAGTGGTGTTCCGTAGGGATCTGTTTTGGGACCCCTGCTCTTTGTGATGTTTATAAATGATTTGGATGAGGAAGTAGAAGGGTGGGTTAGTAAGTTTGCCAATGGCACAAAGATTGGTGGAGTTGTGGATAGCGTGGAGGGCTGTTGTAGGTTGCAATGGGACATTGACAGGATGCAGAGCTGAGCAAAGAAGTGACTGATGGAATTCAACCCGGAAAAGTGTGAAGTGGTTCATTTTGGAAAGTCGAATTTGAATGCAGAATACAGGGTTGATGGCAGGATTCTTGGCAGTGTGGAGGAAACAGAGGGATCTTTTGGTCTATGTCCATAGATCCCTCAAAGTTGCTACACAAGTTGATAGGTTTGTAAAGAAGGCATATGATGTGTTTATAATCCTCTCCAACAGTTTACCCAGGAACACAGCAGGTCAGGCAGCGGCAGCAGCAGCAGAGCAGGAAAGTTGACGTTTCAGATTGGAACCCTTCACCAGGACAGGGTAGAGGTTAGGGAACTCGGAAATAAATAGAGGGAGGAAGGGTGGGGCAGGGACTGGGGAAGGTAGGTGGGATGGTGGTAGGTAAATGCAGGTAGGGGGTGGTGGGAATTGGTCAGTGGGAAGGGTGAGGTGGGTAGGTGGGGAAGAAGATGGACAAGTTGTGTCAGGTCAAGCAAGCAGGGATGAGAGGGAGGGTTGGACATGGTATGAGGCTGGGGGTGGGAGATTTTGAAACTGATGAGTTCGATGTTCTGGCCATCGGGCTGTAGGCTCCAAGGTGGAATATGAGGTGCTGTTCTTCCAGTTTGCGTGTGGTGTCATTGTGACATTGGAGGAGGCCCAGAATGGGCATGTCACCCAGGGAGTGGGAGGGGTAGTGAAAATGGTTGGCAACTGGAAGGTGGTGTTGATTATAGTGTACAGAGCACAGATGCTCTGCGACTTGGTCACCAAGCCTGCGCTTGGTTTCACCGATGTAGAGGAGGCCGTTGGGAGCAACAGATACAGTAGACCAGGTGTGTTGACGTACAGCTGAACCCCTGTCAGGGTATGAAAAGTTTGCTTTGGGCCTTGGATGTGAGTGGGGAGGTGTAGCACCTCCTGCTGTTGCAGGGAAAGGTGCCGGGTGTGGTGGGGTTAGTGGGGAGTGGGGAGTGTGGAGTGGGGAGTGGACAAGGGAGTCATGGAGAGACTGGTTCCTATTGAAGGGTATATAGGGGTGGGGAGGGAAATATCTCCTTGGTGGTGGAGTCAGATTGCAGGTGGCGGAAGTAGCGGAGGATGAAGCGCTGGATGCAAAGGTTTGTGTGGTGATATGTGAGGACCAGGGGGACTTTGTCCTTATTTTTGTTGGCGGGAAGAGGGTTTGAGGGCACAATTGTGGGAATCGCAAGAGATGCAATTGAGGGCATTGTGGATCACTGGAGGGTGGAAGTTGAGGTCCTCCATCTTAGGAGCTAATGCAACGGAGGCAGAGGAATTGGGAGTAAGGGATCACATTCTTGCAGGAGGGTGAGTGAAAGAAGGTGTAGTCCAGAAGAGGGGTTAGCCACAACCAAAGTCAGACTCACAGGTCTATAGTTCTTCAGTTCCTCAGAAATCTAATAAATCAGTCTAGCATAGTTTCCTTCCAGTAAATCCTATTGATTCTGGCTGATAGCATTATGGTCTTCTATATACACTGCCATAATTGCCTCAATAATAGATTATAATATTTTCCTTATGAGAGATGTTGGGCCAATGACCTGTAGTTTCCTGCTTTAAGTCTTCCTCCTACATTCACGTTTTTCAGTCTGATGGGATCTTTCCAGAATCTTGGAAATCATTGTCAGAGAATTTATAATCTCAGCAGCAACTTTATTTGAGACCCATGGTTACCGGCCATCAGGTCCTGGAGACTAGTCAACCATTACTTCTGTTAGTTTTCTCAGCCATTTTTCCATGGTGATTGCATTGTTTTAATTTTTCTCTCTGTTTAATCTCTTGATTGGAAGTTGTTTGTGGTTTCCACAATTGAGACAGACACAACATGTCTGTTCAACACCTCTGCCATTTGATCATTTCCCGTTAGTAATTCCCCAGACTCTTTCTAGAGGATTAAGTTTAGTTAGTCGGTTTCTTTCTAAGTACTATTAGAAATTCTTATGAAATGTTTTATAATTCTAGGTAACTTTCTCTCATTGTAATTTTTCTTCTCTTTGTGATTTTTTTTTTCTGATTTTGAAGTTCTGTGCAATCTTATAACCTACCACTAATCATCACGGAATCATATGCTGTTGCTTTCAGTCCTTCTCACTGGCAGATATGTTTGAAGTGTTAAGAAATATCTCATAAATGTCTGGAACTTCAACTGCACTGTCCTACCGTTTAACCTAATTTCCCAGTCTACTCTTGTCACCTTTGTGTTCGTGTCCTTGTAACTCCTTTATTTAAATTTAAACCACTAGTTTTAGATCCACACTTGCCACCATCAGAATAACCCTATGCTTCTGACCGGTTATTCATGAGGTAGTGTGGTCAGTTGCTATTGATTTTGACCCTTGCATATAAACTAACCAGTCTACTTGTTCCTCAAATACCTGACTGCCATGTCATGTGGATTAAAGTGTCTCCTCTGGCACTGATATCTGTTTATAATTGTGTTTATAATGTTGGAGTCATTTAGTTGAGATACTGAAGAGCTGTCAGCACCTGTTTTAATCAACTCCACATGAGGAAGGGAACATGGAAAAAGGGCAGTTTTCCTGATCACTGTCCTTCCAGTGACGTAAAGTTGGAATATATTTCATATTCCCACAGTCATTTTGTGCCCAATGAAGTCATGTACTGGTGACGCACAGATAACTTTGCACACAAGGGAAAAGAACTGCTCTCAACTGTTAAGCTATCAGTGAAGAAGTACTGTTTGCATACAAAAAATAATTGCTGTGATTGAGAGTAATGTGGTTACTTTGTTGTGCCCAGAAGCAAGTCTGTTTAATCTTGAAAGCGCTGTCTGAAAGAACACATAACCGAAATGTATGCTAAGCTGATTTAATTGCGATTGAATTTTCTATTTTAATTCACTATAATTGGCACTCTGATTTGTACTGAATTCAGCTGATTTTAATTATGATAGTAACTAATTATTATGCTGACAAAAGTTTAAAGAGGCTGAAGTAATGCTTTAGAGATAATAGGTACTGCAGATGCTGGAGAATCCGAGATAACAAGGTGTGGGGCTGGATGAACACAGCAGGTAAAGCAGCATCATAGGAGCAGGAAAACTTGACGTTTCGGGCCTAGACCCTTCATCAGAAATGGGGGCGGGGAAGAGGGTTCTGAAATAAATAGGGAGAGAGGGGGAGGCTGCATGGTAGGCTATTGCGGAAAATACAGAGGCATGGGATTGAGGGTGAGTTAGCGGTTTGGATCAGAACTTGGCCAGCTGGAAGAAGACAGAGGGTGGTGGTTGATGGGAAATGTTCATCCTGGAGTTCAGTTACTAGTGGTGTACTGCAAGGATCTGTTTTGGGGCCACTGCTGTTTGTCATTTTTATAAATGACCTGGATGAGGGCATAGAAGGATGGGTTAGTAAATTTGCGGATGACACTAAAATCGGTGGAGTTGTGGATAGTGCGGAAGGATGTTGCAGGTTACAGAGGGACATAGATAAGCTGCAGAGCTGGGCTGTGAGGTGGCAAATGGAGTTTAATGCGGAAAAGTGTGAGGTGATTCACTTTGGAAGGAGTAACAGGAATACAGAGTACAGGGCTAATGGTAAGATTCTTGGTAGTGTGAATGAGCAGAGAGATCTCGGTGTCCATGTGCAAAGATCCCTGAAAGTTGCCACCCAGGACGATAGGGTTGTTAAGAAGACGTACGGTGTGTTAGGTTTTATTGGTAGAGGGATTGAGTTTCAGAGCCACGAGGTCATGTTGCACCTGTACAAAACTCTGGTGCGGCCGCACTTGGAGTAGTGCACACAGTTCTGATCGCCACATTATAGGAAGGATGTGGAAGCATTGGAAAGAGTGCAGAGGAGATTTACCACGATGTTGCCTGGTGTGGAGGGAAGGTCTTATGAGGAAAGGCTGACGGACTTGAGGCTGTTTTCGTTAGAGAGAAGAAGGTCAAGAGGTGACTTAATAGAGACATACAAGATGATCAGAGGATTAGATAGGGTGGACAGCGAGATCCGTTTTCCTTGGATGGTGACAGCTAGCACGAGGGGGCATAGCTTTAAATTGAGGAGTGATAGATATCGGTCAGATGTCAGAGGTAGGTTCTTTACTCAGAGAGAAGTAAAGGCATGGAATGCCCTGCCTGCAACAGTAGTAGACTCGCCAACTTTAAGGGCAGTTAAATGGTCATTGGATAAACATATGGATGATAATGGAATAGTGTAGGTTAGATGGGCTTCAGATTGGTTTCACAGGTAGGCGCAACATCGAGGGCCGAAGGGCCTGTACTGTACTGTAATGTTCTATGTTCAATGTTCTAAGATGATTCCTCGTGAGACTCACCTCCTTCATCGAGCATGTAGCTGCTTTAAACCTCTTTGTGGAAATTATTCCTATGCAGTATTCCCATGGGAGACAGCAATGACGTTTGGAAATGAATGTATTGGATGTACTAGACCTCCATTTTTAGGTATACAACTATACAAGTTGGCCTAGTATATGTCATTCATTGATCTTAACACTTTTTCCCTCTGGGTATCATTGGATTTCAGATACCCTGTCCCAGAGAAGGGTCTAGGCCCGAAACGTCAAGCTTTCCTGCTCCTATGATGCTGCTTGGCCTGCTGTGTTCATCCAGCTCCACACCTTGTTATCTCTGAAATAATGCTTTCATGCTTTCATGGTTCTCTTTTTCTAAAGAATTGGTGAAAGAGCTAAGTGAATTAGGTAGATTAATGGTTGTTTCTCTGATCTCTTGTGGTGTTTTTTGTAAGCATATTAGTAGTAACGTTCAGCACTGCAAGTGCTCATTGTGCAGTTGTGAGTTTGATCTGCATCTGTACCTTCATGTGGTGTCAGTGGTATTTTATGTAAATGGTTTGATTCATATCAGAGCCTTCATTCACTTTGACAATATGGTGGTTCTATTCAGTTGCCAAAAAATAGAGTTGTGATGAGCAAGCATTTAATTTTTGTTTTTAAAGTATTTTAAACGCTTTTATTGTTTAAATGTTTGAGTATTCTAATGAATCATCTTTGTCTGATTGCGGAGTTGTATTGTTACAGTTGTACCCTTTGCACACAGTGTTAAATGCTGACATCTATTCATTCTAAGACAGTATTTCAGCAGAGGCTGTGAAAATGAGCATGCTCATTTGCCTATTTATAGATACTTTAAACCTAAGATATTTTGTAATATTTATTCAAAATTAGACCTAAAAATTTGACATGACGCATTTGTGTGTCAGAAACAAAGTTGGCAATTCAATTCATTGAACTTTTTCATGTGCATGTTAGGCATGAAATATCTATCTCATACTCCCACCTTCCTTCCTAATCCTCCAAGATTATTAAGACCCACATAAATATCCAACTTCAATTTCTAGGGTGGTTCTGCATCATTGGTGTAGTTTGGTGTTGTGTCGTACATTTGAAGCTTCATCTTTCTTGAGCAGAATTCAATATCTTAAAGGTTTAGCTGATCACATAATATTCCAGTGTGGAAAATGGAGTAGTTGGAGCATGAGGTGCAGTTATAATTGTGCTCATTTTAAAGTCATAATTTTGTTCTCATTTCTGCAAGAAGTTGGTTTTTTACATCAATCATTGGAACAAATCTGACATCAGTTGTGACTTACTGGCAGAGTTAGCAGAAGAAATTCGAATGTAAAAGTATAGTTGCTGAATTTTTCCATTGGTAGGCAGATATTTGAAGTTATTTCTTTTCCACTCATTTGGCTACTTGTTTGCTGGTTTGTATGGCCTGGATTTTCGTTCCCTAACAATGAGAAAAATTGGAAAGTGCACTGGGATCTGCAATTTATGGCAGACTCACTTAGATTAAAATCTGAAAGTTGCTGTGCTAACTGGGCTTGTTTGGTGGTGCTGTTTTCGTTCTTCAAACCTTACGGACTATTAGTTTAAACACTTTGCCCCTTTCCCCATAATTTGCACAGATCAATGGTGTTACCATCACTGAATCCTCCACTATCAACATCCTGGGGGTTACCATTGACTAGAAATTCAATTGAACTTACCACATTAACAGGGTGGCTACAGAGCAGGCCAGAAGCTGGGAATACTGTGAAGAGTAATTCACCTCCTGACTCCTCAAAGCCTGTCCACCATCTACAAGGCACAAGTCAGGAGTGTGATGAAATACTCCCCTCTTGCCTGGATGAGTACAGCCCCAACAACATTCAAGAAGCTTGACACCATCCAGGACAAAGCAGCCTGTTTGATTGGCACTACGTCTACAAGCATTCACTCCCTCCACTACTGACACTCAGTAGCAGCAGTGTGTACTATCTATAAGATGTACTGCAGAAATTCACCAAAGATCCTCAGACAGTACCTTCCAAACCCACGACTACTTCCATCTTGAAGGACAAGGGCAGCAGACATATCGGAACACCATCACCTCCAAGTTCCTCTCCAAGGCACTCACCATCCTGACTTGGAAATATATCACCGCTCCTTCACTGTCGCTGGGTCAAAAACCTGGAATTCCTTCCCTAACAGCATTGTGGGTCAATCCACAGCATGTGGACTGCAGCAGTTCAAAAAGACAGCTCACCACCACCTTCGCAAGGGCAACTTGGGATGGGCAAGAAATGCTGGCCAGCCAGCGACACCCACACCCCACAAAAGAATAAAAAAACCCACTAAATGCTAAACCAGAAACAGAATTAACTGGATTGGATGCTGGAAATCTGAAACAAACAGAAATTGCTGGAGAAACTCCGTCGTTCGGGTAGCATCTTTGGAGCGAAAGAGAGTTAATGTTTCAGGTCCAGTGACAGTTCTTCAGAACCAATTGTCGTGAGGAAAACGTGGTATATATGCTGAAGACAGTGGGTAGGAGAAGGAGTAAATGATAGGTGGAGATGGAACAGTAATTGGACAGACAAAGGAATGGATAATGATGT
>JAHRHZ010000077.1:26153049-26210968 GCA_024137785.1 Ginglymostoma cirratum | reverse complement strand
TCCAATCATCTTAAAATTATGCTCCCTCGTAATAATCACTTCTGCCCTGAGAAAAAGTCTCTGGGTATCCACACTATCTATGCCTCTCATCATCTTGTATACCTCTATCAAGTCACCTCTCATCCTTCTTCACTCCAATGAGTAAAGCACTAGATCCCTCAACCTTTCCTCATAAGACTTGCTCTCCAGTTCAGCAGCATCCTGGTAAATCTCCTCTGCACCATCTCTAAAGCTTCCACATCCTTCCTATAATGAGGTGATCAGAACTGAACACAATATTCCAAGTGTGGTCCAACCAGGGTTTTATAGAGCTGCAGCATAATCTCGCGGCTCTTAAACTCAATTCCCCTACCAATGAAAGCCAACATACCATACGCCTTCTTAACAACCCTATCAACTTGGGTGGCAACCTTGAGGGATCTATGGACGTGGATCCCAAGATCCCTCTGTTCCTCCACACTGCCAAGAATCTTGCCATTAACCCTGTATTCTGCATTTAAAATCAGCCTTCCAAAATGAATCACATCAGACTTTTCTGGGTTAAATTCCACCTGCCACTTTTTTGCCCAGCTCTGCATCTTGTTAATGTCCCGTTGTAGCCTACAACAGCCCTCCATGCTGTCCACAACTCCTCCAACCTACGTGTCATCTGCAAATTTACTAATCCACCCTTCCACTTCCTCATCCAAGTCATTTATAAAGATCACAAAGGGCAGGGGTCCCAGAACAGATCCCTACAGAACACCACTGGTCACCGAGCTCCAGGCTGAATACTTTCCATCTACTACCACGCTCTGTCTTCTATTGGACAGCCAGTTTGTATCCAGACAGCCAAATTTTCTTGAATCCTATGCCTCCTTACTTTCTGAATAAACCTACCATGTGGAACCTTATCAAATGCCTTGCCAAAATCCATATACACCACATCCACTGCTCTGCCCTAATCAACGTGTTTTGTCACATCCTCAAAAAAATTCAATAAGGCTTATGAGGCATGACCTGCCCCTCACAAAGCCATGCTGACTATTTCTAATCACACTGTGCTTTTCCAAATAATCATAAATACTATCTCTCAGAATCCTCCAATAATTTGCCCACCACAGAAGTAAGACTGACTGGTCTGTAATCCCCAGGATTATCCCTATTTTCTTTCTTGAATGAAATGTTGGAAAGAGTAATAAAGTTCAGTGGACAACGGGTAAAATATGAAACGGGCTGGGGAAGAAAATATGGAAATCTACTTCCAAAAACATTGAAGACAATTGAATAATTATAATTTTATGATCCTACTGGAAAGTAATCTCTTTCAAGCTCATTTGGAATGCAGTGCGCAACTCTGGTGTCATTTGTATAAAAAGGATTTAGAGACACTGGGAAAGGTGCAAAAATGGTTTACAGTTTCTGGTAAACTGCAAGTTTGTACCGATTGGGGAAATCATGTTTAACAGGTTTATTGGCATTCCCTGAGGAAGTGGATATTGGGGACCTAGTTAGAGTCCTGTACTTAGATTTTCAGAATATGTGTGGTAAGATGCAAAATCAGAGGTTATTTGAAAAATTAAAGCTGGTGGTGTAGGGAGTAACACATTCACATAAAGAGAAGTTTGGCTAACTAGCAGAAAATGAAGTAGAAATAAATGCGTCATTTTCTGATCAGCAAGATGTAATAAGTGGCGTGTCACCAGGATCCTTGCTACAAGCTGAACTTCTTACAATTTATATAAATGAATTGGATGTTAGCTAACTTTGTTGATGAAGTAGCTAGGTAGGAATTTGGCTTGTGAAATGGCCATGGGAGGCTGCAGAGGCATGTAGGTTGGTGAAGTCTCCGGTAATTGAACTGACAAACAGTATAATGTAAGACAATGTAAAATTGTCTATTTTGACAAGAAGAATATTATGTAAATGGTGAAAGATTGAAGAGTTTTGAGATGCAGATGGAACTGGATGTCTTTATTCATGAATCTGAAAAGTTAGTGATCAGCTGAGGAAATAATTGGGAAAGCTGTAGAATGTTATTGTTTATTGAGAGGCAAATTGAGTAAGTAGAGAGGTCATGCATAAGTTATAGAGGGTACTGGTGAGACCACATCTGGTGCATTGTGTGCAGTATTGATCTCCTTATTTAAAGAAGGATATAAATGCATTGGAAGCATTTCAGAGAAGGTTTACTATACTTGGAATGGATTTGCTTTCTATGAAAAAAGTTTGAACAAGCGACTTGGCTTTTGTCCACCAGAGTTTAGAAGTAGAAGATTGAAACATGTATGATTCTGCCAGGTCCTTACATGTTGGGTGTGGAGGAGATGTTTCCACTTGGATAATCTCGAAACTGGAGGTCACCCATTCAAAACACAGGAGGAGAAAAGACTTATCAGAGAGTTGTAAGCCTTTGGAACTCTACTCCCACCATCTTTGGAGGAAGAGAGTCATTGAACATTTTTAAGGCTGGTGTAAATAGATTCTTAATGAGCAAGTTGGTGAAATGGGATGTGAAGCAATCGGGACACCCCCGTGATCTTATTAACTGGTTGAACAGGCTCGAGGAACCGCTCTTCTCTGTTTCTAGTTCATAGACATACATAGAATCCCTACAGTGTGGAAACAGGCCCTTCGGCCCAACAAGTCCACACCGAACCTCAGAGCATCCCACCCACGCCCGTCCCCTTGTAACCCACCTAATCTACACATCCCTGAACACTACAGGCAATTTAACATGGCGAATCCACCTAACCTGCACATCTTTGGACTGTGGGAGGAAACCGGAGCACCTTGAGGAAACCCACGCAGACACAGGGAGAATGTGCAAACTCCACACAGACAGTCACCCGAGGCTGGAATTGAACCTGGGTCCCTGGTGCTGTGAGGCAGCAGTGCTAACCACTGAGCCACCGTGCAGGAAAGATTGTCCAGGCTGGATTTCTTTCCTCATATAAAGAGAAGACTGATGGTGACTTAATTGAGCCTTTAAAATTAGGGAGGAGTTCGGTGGAGCGAATCAGAAAATGTTTCTCCTTGTGGAGAACAGCAAAGAAATCCAATTGTGAATTCAGAAAAAAAAGTCCTGTCTTTATCCAAAGAATGAGTAGAATATGGAATTTGCTACCACAGGTAGTGATTTCTAAGGTTTTGGAGTAGATCTGTAGCTCGGGTTGTGGGTGTTGAGGTTGGTTGGCTCGCCGAGCTGGTTTGTTGTGTCACAGACGTTTCGTTACCATGCTTGGTAACATCCTCAGTGCAGCCTCTGATGAAGTGTCAGTGTGTTTTCCCACCTGGTTTTTAAACTCTGGGGTCCGTTGCGATGGATTGCCCCACTTCTGGGCTTCCTCCATAATGAAATGTATATGGGGTTGAGTTCAATGTGTTTATTAATAGCATGCTTCGTGGAGTGCCATGCTTCCAGGAATTTGCGTGCTTGTCTCTGCCTCGCCTGTCCCAGGATCTTGGTGTTGTCCCAGTAGAAGTCGTGTTCTCCTTGTCCATGTGGATTGAGATGAGTGAGTATTGGTCATGTCTTTTAGTAGCCAGTTGGTGTTCATGTACTCTTGTTGTTAGATTCCTTCCTGTTTGTCCAATGTAGTGTTTCTCGCAGTCTTTGTAGGGGATCTTGTAGATGACATCGATCCTGTCTGTGGCAGGGAGTGGGTCTTTAGTTCAGGTGAGCACTTGTCATAGGGTTGATGTGGGCTTGTGTGCCACTCGGATGCCCAGCGGTCGTAGAAGTCTTGTGGTGAGTTCCGACGTGTTCCTGATGTAGGGTAGTGTGATGTGTGTGTTGGGGCGTGTAGAATCTTTCTGATGCTGTTCCTGTAGGCATCTTCTCACCCAGTTCTTGGGATATCCATTATCCTTGAACGCTTGGAAGAGGTATTCCTCCTCCTCTTGGCGTAGTTCCGTGTTGCTGCAGTGTGTTGTTGCCCTTTTAAATAGTGTTCGCATGCAGCTTCGTTTGTGTGTGCTGGGATGGTTACTGTTGAAGTTCAATACCTGGTCTGTGTGTGTGGCTTTACGATGTACTTTCGTTTGCAGTTCCCCATTTGTCTTGCGCTCTACCGTGACGTCCAGGATTGGGAGTTGTTTCTTCTTTTCCTCCTTTCTGGTAAATTTTATTCTGGTGAGGGTGTTGTTTATGAGTTTGTGTGTCTCCTCTAATTTGGTCCATTTAATGATGACAAAGGTGTCGTCTAGGTAGCGTATCCATAGTTTTGGTTAGATTTGAGGAAGGGCCGTCCTTTCCAGTCTTTGCATCAATGCTTCTGCAATGAGTCTGGAGATAGGCGATCTCACGGGTGTTCCGTTGATTTGCTCGTATGTTTGGCCATTGAAGGTGAAGTGGGTGGTGAGGCATAGGTCCAGTAGTTTAAGCATGTTGTCCTTGGAGATGGTTTCACTGGGATCGTGTTCTTGTTCCAGTCGTGTTGTCATTGTTTCCCTTGCTAGTGGTATGTCTATTGATGTAAATAGGGCGGTGACATCAAACGATATCATGGTCTCTTCGTCTTTATGTCTTTGATGGAGTTGAGGAATTCTTGGGCTGAGTGGATGGAGTGGGGTGATTTGTTGACTAGGTGCTTGAGTCTTCTTTGTAGTTCTCTGGCTAATCTGCGTGATGGAGTGCCTGGTAGGGACACTATGGGTCTTAGGGGGACTTCCAGCTTGTGCACTTTAGGAAGGCCGTAGAATCAGGGTGTGTTGGTTCCTTTGGGTTTCATTCTTAAGAAGTCTGTTTTGTTGATCGGTCCTGTTTATTTAAGTCTTTGTAGCGTGTTTTGGATTTTGTTGCCTAGTTGTGGTGTCAGGTCAGTTTGTTCTGGTCGGTATGTGCTCTCGTCGGCGAGCAGTGCTTGTGCTTTGGAGATGTGGTCCTTTTTATTCATTATCACTGTCATGCGCCCTTTGTCTGCAGGTGGTATAGTGACGTTCTTGTCCTTCTTTAATCTGTCCAGGGCTTGTCTTTCCCGTGTGTTGCGGGTGTTGAGTTCCCTCTTTCTGGTTAGTGTCGGGAATACTGTCTGTCTTATAGTTTGTTGTGTTTCTTCGTTGGTATTGTTGGTCTTGAGTGTGGCTTCCAGTGTAGCTGGCCATTCTGTTTTGTTGGCGTCCCTGTAGTTGTAGTTCAATCCCCGGGTGAGAATGACTTTTTCCGCATCTGTCAGTTTCCTGTCGGAGAGGTTCCTTATCCATGTGTCAGTTCTGTGATGGTTCAGGTGTGATTGGCTTATTTCTAACTTCCGTGTAATGGACGCAAACTAGGGTTCCTTCAGATAAATGAAGTCTTGGCGAGCTACAATAATTTGGTCAACTCCCCATTTTATAATTGTGTAAATTGAAACATGTTTGGTTGTTACATGGTTAATGAGGCATCTAGAGGGGTAGGCTTGTTTTCTCATGAAGGTTTTATAAACTGAATACCACTGTATTTTAGTTTCAAGATAGTGACAGTCTGAAAGGCCACTGTAACACTTATGGTCGTGATTTTGTGCTTGTTATAATTGCTTTGTCTGCCCTACAACAGTTGGATAGCTAGGCACCATAACTTGTGACAAAGGGGAAATACCCTTTTATACATTGCAATTTTTTTACTGAACGGAGTTGTTTTCCTTGGCTTAACAGATCAAGCTTCTGATGCTCTGCAGTACGTTACTGCTCACTGATTAGAGCAATACTGACTGTGTTATGGAAAGGTGGTTGTGGTTTATGGCTTTCTATTATGATGTACTGTCTTTATAACTGACATAGAAATAGCACCATGGAAGTTTTCTTACAACTGAGGTCTGAATTTTGAGCCTGGCATTCCTTTATAAAGTCAGGAATGTTATATCTTACTTAAGTTTACTTGGGTTTACTTAAATACATATCCATTGTGAAAGATTTTACACTTACTTGTAAAAGTCTTGTTTATCCTAATTTCTATCTGCATTGAAGATTTGAAGTGATGGGATAACATAGATTGTTGGTTAATCCTGCTTTGTCTACATCCACGTAATATCCCACTTGGTTTATTTCATACTGACTGCCTTCTAATGCTGTTCTACCATCAGATGGTACTGTGGGCATTATTTACCAAGAGGGAGAATTTTGAAAGCCAGGCCACTTTTGAGACCTTTCAGGTATTTCCCTGTTGAGAGACAGGAAATATTTTCCTATTCTGCAGCTCAATCCCTAATTAACCAAGAATATTATCTACCATTTACTTTGCCTTTGTAGAATTGTCTTTATCTGGTTGAACCAAGGAGTCAAAATTGCTGAATTTAGGAAATCTGTAAAGTTCATTTACAGACCAATTTATTCTCAATGTGACTCTGCAAGTTCTTTAATGTTTGAGCTGAAATTTGTTTGTTTTCCTCTTGGGAAAACTGTGACACCACACTAAATAGTGTCATTAACAGAGGATTTGTAAATAGCGCACGCATGGCATTGATAGCAATTGTGTCGGGATATTTTGTATGTATTTGGGGTTTCTGTTGATGCTCGTTATGTCTACATTATTCAAGCATCTTTTCCATAACTTTATTTTGCTCTCATTTCTGGATTTGCTGACTGGTCTGCCCAGATTTTTCTTGACTTCAAATCTGTGGCCAAGGCTGCAGTTTAAAATGTTTAATGGCAGCAGCCAGCTGCTTGATCTCAGACTTCTGAAATTGCGACTGCAGGAACACTTACAAAATGTCAAACCGTGTTGCATTTACCTCAGACGAGGAAATTCACCAGTTAGCTATTTCAGCTGACAGGGAGAGTCACTTCACATGGCTCGTGATTAGCTCTGGGCAAGAAATTTTGCCTAGCTTACTTGCATGCATGATTTTCTGCTGGGACTGTAAAACCATGGTCTTCAGTTTAGTGGAAAAAAAAATTTGAATGTTGCAAGGACAAATTAAATTATTCATTTTGATGGGATAGTTTTATGTCTGTTTTGTCATATTAATGTACATATTTTGGGCAATTCTTTCTGACATGACAAAAACATAAGTAATTTTTACAGGGGACAGTACTCTTAAAAGCTAAAGTCTTGTTTGTTTACACAGTCTGGCCAGTATTGTATTTATTTATTTTCAGAATATATTTTAAGATTATGGTGCTAAGTTGGATGGATAAAAGTTGAAGTACAGATAGGTATTTATCTAATACTACTGCCAATTCAGCAGAAGAGTCCTTTGTTTTGTTTGTAAGCCGTAAAAGGATAGTGTTTGGTTTCCCATTTTTGGACTCCATCCAAAGCAGCGTTCAGTTTATAAAACCTGAAATGATGATGCTTCACACTTCAGACACTTAATAATTTAGTTACTTTTGGGCATCTGCTTTTTGGGATTCTTGAGACTGCATTCTAAACAGACAGTATAATGGCTGCTCCGTATAAATTAGGGTACAGATTTCCTTATTAAGTAAGCTACAGTCTGTAATACTGTAGACTCTCAAGGTCTTAAGCTCTGAATACAGTCAGTTAATAAGATGTCTGCACGTGTTAAATAAACCTCTTGTGATTTTCCTGCATTTGATTTCACTCTTGTTTTCCAGGCTCCGAACTGGACCACTACAGACTCTGGTTTTTACTGACAAGAATTACAGAAATGTGAGCAGATTGAAGTTCCCAACAGTGCTGAGTCATTCCACCATTTGACGTTCATCTTTAACAACAATGTTTTATTTTAAAGTGGAAGACATTATTGTCATGTTTTGAAGTACATATAAGTGGATAAAATAAAATGTTTAACTTGAAACATTTCAATCTTTCGATCTTATTTTAGGATTATTTGTAGTTCTGTCAATCTTTTTATCACGCAATAAAGTTTGTTCCTATTCTGCATTCAGACTACAAGAGAAATCAGTCTGTTTATATTGTGATATTCTGCAAGGAGCTGAGCGCAAATGATGTATTGCACCATCAAAAGTTGTTAAAATATGTTTGGAAGTGTAAATGGGCAACACTTAAAAGATGCCTTTCGGCAAGAACTGAGGAGCAAAAGCAACATAGTCATTTAGGTGATTTCACCTGCTTGGTTTCAATGAGTAATATAAACACAGCAGCTGCTACGTCCTAGTTAAGATACAGTTGTCTCATTTAACAATCAGATATTGACATCATTGCTCCACCAGTCTGCTAGTAGACTGGAATGGACTTGTCTTATACGTTTAACATATTCCTAGCTCCAGCCTACCATCTGAAAAGTAATTATCCCTATCATTGTTCTTTATTTTAGTATGGCTTATTTGATAACACACTTGGCTGAGAATCTGAAGGTCATGAGACAAACTCGCACACCAGAGATTGACCTCAACATTCTGGCTGACACACTGTGTAGTACTGAAAAGGTACAGCATTATCTTTTGGCTGAGATGTTAAATCAAAGCCCTGTCTGCCCTTCAAGGTGGATGTACAAGCTCCTATAGCATTGTTTCAAAGAATAGAGAGATTTGCCCTGTTCTGGCCAATATTTATTAATCAATCAACAGCATTGGGAAAGCTAATCTGATGGTTATCGCATTACTCTCTGTGGGATATTGCAGTTTTCAGATAGACTTTGTTTCCCACATTACAACAGTGACTAAACATCAAAAATACATAATTGGTGGTAAAGTGGTTTTGGATGCCATGAGGTGCTATAGGAATCAATTTCTGGCTTTTTAAAATTTATCAGTTGTAGGCTGTGACTACTGAGGAATTCATTTTATCTTAACCTGAAAAAAATTGAGATGGTTAATCAGTTTACTAAATTCAACTTTAGTTAATGCTGTTCTGCTGTTATTCAGTGATGTTTTATCTCATTATTAAAAATTCTAAAATCAACCTGTGAGCTGAAACAATAGGAGGGCCAAGAAATCGTTTCACCATTTTGCTATAGTCTTAGTATCAGTACCAATATGTCCATTCAAGTTTGCAGTATTCATAGGATTTTACAGCACATGAGGCTATTCAATCCATTTTGTCTGTTTCATCTCTTTAGGCCTAATTGGATAACACTTCCAATGTACCTGCTTTTTCCTTACAGCCCTGCAATTTTGTTTCTTTTAAGTATTTATCCAGTTCCCTTTTTGAAAGTTACTTGTAAATCTGCTCCCTCTGCCCTTTCAGTCCATGCTGTCTAAATTATGAGAACTCGTTATGTAAAGAAAGCTCTTCATCTCTTCTCTGACACTTCTACCATTTATTTTAAATTTGTCTCCGTCTGGTTACTAACCGGCAGGAAGCATTTCTCTGTTTTCTCTATCAAAACATTCAAATTGGAATACCTCTATTAAATCTCACCTTAATTTCTGTGCCCCAAGGACAAAAGTCCCAGATTCTGTACTTCCTTCACTCTTGTAAATTAGTGGCTGATTGTATCCAAATGTTCCAAAGAACTAATTAAATCCAACCACATGGAGCAAAAAACTAAATGTTGTAAATGCTGAAAATCCAGAGTAGAAGCAGATAGTGGAAAATGTCAAGAAGAGAGTCAGGACCTTTAGAAAGGGAAAAGCAAGGTGATCAACCTCTCCTCTGGAAGGGCGCTGCTTAAGATGGGCAGCTTATTGGGAGAAACAAAATTGGACACAGCTTTGGGGTTTAGATGGCGACTGTTGATGCACTATTGCCCCTACTGTAGGTGCCAGCTAACTTATTCGGTCCAATTATGTGTTACTCACTTTAGGAGGGTATGGTGGGCTTCGGTGAGGGTTCAGAGGAGGTTTACCAGAATTACCAGATGAGGGATTTATGTTAGATGATGAAGTTGGGATTTTTCTCCTTGGAGCAGAAAAGGTTCAGTAGAGATTTCAATAGAGGTATTCAAAATTAAGAAAAGCTTTTAGTAAAGAATGAAAAGAGGGAACTGTTTCTGGTGGCAAGAGAATCAGCAACCCAAGGATTATAGATTTAAGGTGTTTGGAAAAGAGGACGAGCCAAATTTATTTCTATGCAGCAAGTTTATGATCAGGATGCACTTAAAAAGTTGCCAATACTCCAGGATTGAGCTGGAGTCTCCGTGAATGAACAAAACTGTTGCACATTAACCCAGAGACAACTCATAGCAATGTTATGTTAAAAACATTTACCTATTAGTTATAAAAGCACTGGAGAGGGTAAACCATCACATAAGTTACTTGACTGATGATTAAGAATCATCCAATGGATGATGAGTTTTTCCATTTTTAGAATGGCCAGAAGGAGGTGGGGGTGCAGCAAGGATGAGGGTGTCAGGCATCTAAAAGCAAGAGTCTGGGGACAGATTGCATAGAGACAAGTGATTGATGAAAACCTCCTGAGACACATTCAACAGAGTTGGCAATCCTAAATGTACTTCATGAAAGTTGATGGAAACAGATTCAATGTTAATTTTCAAAATGGAATTTTTGAAAAGGAAACAATTTATGGGGCTATGGAAATATAGGGTACAGGGAGTTGAACAAAATGAGTAGTAAATGAAACAAAGAACTGTAGATGCTAGACATATGAAACAAAAACAGAAGTTGCTGGCAAAACTCAACAGGTCTGGCAGTATGTATGGGGAGAAAGAGTTAATGTTTAGAGTCTGGTGATTTTTCATCAGAATTGATAACACTAGGATAAAGTGGTATTTATGCTGAAGACAAAGTTGTGAGGGTGGGAGTTGGGGGATGGTGGAGTGAGGTGGATGCTGAGAGGATCGGTGGAGACAGCCCAGAGAGAGACATGAAAGGGGTGGGCACTATTAATAATGCACCAAGGCATAAGAGAAGCTTAGTAAGTGATCATGAAAGCTGAGAGTAGGGGAGAATGGGTAGGCTGTGTTGAAAACAACCTGATGTTGATAATGTGATAAACCTGACGGAGTGAGAATAGGTTGGCTGTGCTAAAAGCAACCTGTGACATGTTGTGAGGTTTAAAGTAAAAGTTTTTTTTTTATAAAATGCAATAACAGAATTGGGCTCTTAACTTATTTGAACTCAATTTTGAGCCCTTGAGGCTAGAGGGTCCCTAGATGGAAGATGAGATGGTGTTCTTCAAGCTTTGCATTATGGCTCACTGAAGCACTGCAGCAGGCCTGTGACAGAAGTGGTATGTTGAAACGACAGGCAGCTGAAAGCTCAGGGTCGTTTATACAGACAACATCCTGCACAGTGGTCACCCAGTCCGTGTTTCATCTACCTAATGTAGAGGAGACCACACTGAGCAGGTAGATCACTGCTTCACCTGGAAGGTATGTCTGAGACCTTGGATAGTGAGGAGATAAACAGGCAGGTATTACACCTTCTGCCATTGCATGAGAAGGTGCCTTGGGGTCTGAGAAGATGTTGGGAGCAAAGGAGGAGTTGGCCAGGGTGGCCCAGAAGGAATGATCCCTGCGGAATGCTGACAGAGGAGGGAAGAGGAATATGCGTCTGGTTCTGGTATTCCACTGGAATTACGGAAATGGCCACTTACAATCCTTTGAATGGGGGTGCTGTTGGGAGGGTAATTGAGGATGACGAAACACTATCGTTATCGAGGTAAGGATGGGAAGGTTTGATGGCAGAGGTGAGGAAGAAAGGCTGGACTTGGCTAAGGGTTCTTTCAACCATGGTGGCAAGGAATCCTTGGTTGCAGTAAAAGATGGACATTTCTGAGGCTTCCCTGCAGGAGGTGGTATCATCAGAACAGGTAGACTTAAGACTGAGAAACTGGGATTATGGGATGGAGTCCTAATGACTCTTTAATGATGAGCTATTCAGTCAAACAGCCAGGCTAGTGACAAAGATTGAACGAGCTCCTGTGCTGAGAGATTCTGGGAGCTTTGGTATTCTGATTGACAATGCAGTAGAAGCAAAAATGTTAGGATTGTTTTGAATATAATTTCATGCTGTGATCTGAATGTTAAGATAAAAGAACAAGAGGCTTTCATGATCTTCAGCTTGTTCATGATTTTTATTATTTTGGTGCGATTTCTTCTTTTACCCACTTGGGAGAATGAAACTATAACTCTGAATGCTTTGGTGGCATAGCACAGGAACTCAGTACATTGCCAGCCTTCAAGTACTCCATGGTGGCAGCTGTAAACTTTTGTTCAAATTCAACATATTGGAACCTTTATAAATGCATGTAGAACACCACTTTGTCATTTCCAAGCTTCTCACGTTAGAAAAGTTTTGTTGTGTACTCACTGGACTGTTCTAATTCTGTCAGCATATTCTTCCATACATTGAGAAGGGTAGTGTCTGAATTAAAAACACACAAGAAGTTAAATGGATGTTTCCCCTGCCTGAGATAAATAGATATAGTGATCACAATCTCTGAATGAGGGGTTTCCCGTATGGGAATGGAGAAATTTCACTCGGAGGGTTGTGAATTGATGGAATTCTCTACACCAGAGGGATTGGGGTGCTCAGTTCTGAGTATATTCAAAACAGAGATGTACACGTTTTTTTTGATATGGGGTAAGATGGAAAATGTAATGTGAAGTACTAGATCAGCCATGATATTATTGCATGATTGCTTACGTTCTAAATTCTAAGGAATAAAAACTTAAATCATTATCTCCCTTTAACCCATACAAAGTTAAGGAGAATCTGCTCTGTGCCAACTTTGGCCTTGTTTAGACCTATTCACCAAATCCACATTATCCGTAGGAAATGGGGCATGGACTTCCCAAGGATAACAAAAATTACAGGTACCACTCCTCTGTTACTGTCCCATGTACCACAAAGAATGACCAATCAATGAGGAAATAAATATGGGATCTGGGGCTGAATTTCAGGGTGAATGTGGATCCATGGGTAGTGAATCAACAGACAGTATCTGGGTATTTCATGTTAGTAAGACAATTTTGGTAAATTGTAAAACAAAAATTTAAAACACCATTCATAATTTCTGAATACCCAAGCACTTCACATCCAATTCATTTCGAAGTGTTGTCACCTTTGTAGAAAGTACAAATTGGTGCATACAACACCGTTTTACATAGAACGTAGAACAGTACAGTGTAGTACAAACCCTTCGGTCCACAATGTTGTGCCGACCTATTATCCTACTAAGATCAATCTACCCTGCATACCCTACATCGTACTACCCTCCATGTGCCTATCCAAGAGTCGCTTAAAAGTCTCTAAAGTATCTGACTCCACTACCACTGCCGGCAGTGCATTCCACACCCCCACCACTCTCTGTGTGAAAAACCTACCTCTGATATCTCCCCTATACCTTCTTCCAATCACCTTAAAATCATGCCCCCTCGTAATAGTCATTTCCACCCTGGGAAAAAGTCTCTGACTATCCACTCAATCTGCGTCTCTCATCATCTTGTATACCTCTATTTAGTCACCTCTCATCCTTCTTTGCTCCAATGAAAAAAGCCCTAGCTCCCTCAAACTTTGTTCATAAGACCTGCCTCTGGTCCAGGCAGCATCCTGGTAAATCACCTCCGCACCCTCTCCAAATCTTCCACATCCTTCTTATAATGAGGCAACCAGAAGTGAATTCCAAGTGTGGTCGAGCTAGGGTTTTATAGAGCTGCAGCATAACCTCGCAGCTCTTAAACTCAATTCCCCTACCAATGAAAGCTCCTATGATACTGCTTGGCCTGCTGTGTTCATCCAGCTCCAGACCTTGTTATCTCAGATTCTCCAGCATCTGCAGTTCCTATTATCTCTGACACCATACACCTTCTTTACAACCCTATCAACTTGGGTAGCAACTTTGAGGGAACTAGGGACGTGGGCCCCAATATCCCTCTGTTCCTTCACACTGCCAAGAATCCTGCCATTAACCCTGTATTGTGCATTCAAATTCGACCTTCCAAAATGAATCACTTCACACTTTTTTGGGTTGAATTCCACCTGCCACTTCTTTGCCCAGTTCTGCATCCTGTCAATATCCCGTTGCAACCTTAAACAGCCCTCCACGCTGCCCACAACTCCACCAATCTTCGTGTCATTGGCAAACTAACTAATCCACCCTTCCACTTCCTTATCCAAGTCATTTATAAAAATCACAAAGAGCAGAGGTCCCAGAACCGATCCCTATGGAACACCATTGATCATTGAGCTCCAGGCTGAACACTTTCCATCTACTACCACACTCTGTCTTTTTTTGGACAGCCAGTTTTGTATCCAGACAACCAAATTTCCCTGAATCCCATGCCTCCTTACTTTCTGAATGAGTCTACCATGGGGAACCTTGTCAAATGCCTTGCTAAAATCCATAACCACCACATCCACTGCTCTGCCTTCATCCATGTGTTTTGTCACATCCTCAAAAAATTCAATAAGGCTTGTGAGGCATGACCTGCCCCTCACAAAGCCATGCTGAATATTTCTAATCAAACTGTGCTTTTCCAAATAATCATAAATACTATCTCTCAGAATCCTCTCCAATAATTTGCCCACTGCAGAAGTAAGACTGACTAGTCTGTAATTTCCAGGATCATCCCTACTCCCTTTCTTAAACAAGAGAATGACTTTTTCCACCGTCCAATCTTCTGGTACTACTGCAGTGGACAGTGAGGACACAAAGATCATTGCCAAAGGGACAGCAGTCTCTTCCCTTGCTTCCTGTAGAAACCTTGGTTATATCCTGGCTGGCCCAGGGGACCTATCTATCCTCATGTTTTTCAAAATTTCTAGCACATCCTCCATCTTAACATCAACCTGTTTGAGCATATCTGCCTGTTTCACGCTGTCCTCACAAACGTAAAGGTCCCTCTCACTGGTGAATTCTGAAGCAAAGTATTCATTAAGGACCTCCCCTACCTCCCATGATTCCGCACACAAGTTCCCTCCACTATCCCTGATCGGCCCTGATTGGGAGCAGTGAGAGCGCGAGCCAGGGGGCAGCCAGGAAGTGAACTAATATATTTGGGCATTGGCTAAACCTGAAACACTACACGTGTAGTGTCTCCCACCCATCCTCCTCCTCTAACCAAAAACAAAGACTGTGTGGACGGTTGGTAAGGTAAGCTTTTTCTCTTCTTCATTCTTTTGGCAATCTAGAAATGAGGGGATGGAAGCTAGGGCATGATCCTCTTGTAGGATGTAGGAGGTAAGGGTCACCACTACTGTCCCTGCTGACTTCACCTGCGAGAAGTGCACTCAACTCCAGCTCCTCTAAAACCATGCTAGGGAACTGGAGCTGGAGCTGGATGAACATAGAACATAGAACAGTACAGCACAGTACAGCTCCTTTGGCCCACTATGTTGTGCCGACCTATTATCCTACTAAGATCAATCTACCCTGCATACCCTACATTTTACTATCCTCCATGTGCCTATCCAAGAGTTGCTTAAAAGTCTCTAAAGTATCTGACTCCACTACCACCGCTCTCTGTGTAAAGAACCTACCTCTGACATCTCCCCTATACCTTCCTCCAATCACCTTAAAATTATGCCTCCTTGTAATAGTCATTTCCGCCCAGGGGAAAAAGTCTCTGTGTATCCACTCTGTCTATGCCTCTCATCATCTTGTACACCTCTATCAAGTCACCTCTCATCCTTCTTCACACCAATGAAAAAAACCCGAGATCCCTTAACCTTTTGTCATAAGACCTGCCCTCCAGTCCAGGCAGCATCCTGGTAAATCTCCTCTGCAATCCTCTGAACTCTGTATCATTCGGGAGGCTGAGGGGGTGATAGAGAGGAGTTATAGGGAGGTTGTTACACCCAATGTTATACAGGTTAAAGGTAGCTGGTTGACTGTCAGGAGAGGGAAAGGAAATAGGCAGACAGTGCAGGGATCCCCTGTGGCCGTTCCCCTCAATAATAAGTTTACTGCTTTGGATATTGTTGGGGGGTTGACCCACCGAGGGAAGGCCATAGCGGCCAGATCTCTGGCACTGAGCCTGGCCCTGTGGCTCAGAAGGGAAAGGGGGAAGAATAGGAGAGTGATAGTGATAGGAAATTCACTGGTTAGGGGAACAGACAGGAGATTATGTGGTACCGAGCAAGACTCCCGGATGGTATGTTGCCTCCTGGGTGCCAGGGTCAGGGATGTCTCAGATCGAGTCTTCAGGATTCTTAAGGGGGAGGGAGAGCAGCCAGAAGTTGTGGTACACTTCGGTATCAATGACGAAGCTAGAAAACGGGATGAGGACCTGAAAAGTGATTATAGGGAATTAGGATGGAAGCTGAAAGCCAGGACAAGCAGAGTAGTAATCTCAGGATTACTACCTGTGCCACGGGCTAGTGAGGTCAGGAATAGAGATCAAGTGCAGCTGAACATGTGGCTACAGAGCTGGTGTAGGAGGGAGGGCTTCAGATATGCGGATCATTGGGATACCTTCCGGGGAAGGTGGGACCCGTACAAGAAGGACGGGTTGCATATGAACTGGAGGGGGACCAATATCCTGGGTGGGAGCTTTGCTAGAGCTCTTTGGGAGGGTTTAAACTAGTTTGGCAGGGGAATGGGAAACGGAGCTACAGATCAGAAAATGGGGTAGCCAGTGTACAGGCAGATACAGCATGCAGAGAGTCTGTGAGGAAGGATAAACAGTCGGTAGGGCAAAGTTGCAGTCAGTGCAATGGGTTGAAGTGTGTCTATTTTAATGCAAGAAGTGTCAGGAATAAGGGTGACAAACTTACATCATGGATCAGTACTTGGAACTACGATGTTGTGGCCATTACGGCGATTTGGATAACACATGGGATAGAATGGTTGTTGGATGTTCCGGAGTTTAGATGTTTCAAAAGAAATAGGGAGGGAGGTAAAAGAGGTGGCGGAGTGGCATTGCTGATCAGGGATGGTATCACAGCTGCAGAAAGGGAGGTCGTGGAGGAGGGTTTGTCCACTGAGTCAGTATGGCTGAAAGTCAGAAACTGGAAAGCAGCAGTCACTTTATTGGGAATATTCTATAGACCCTCCAATAGCAACAGAGACACTGAGGAACAGATTGGGAGGCAGAGTTTGGAAAGGTGCCGAAGTAATAATTTTCATGGGTGACTTCAACTTCCCTAATACAGAATGGAACCTCCTTAGTGCAAATAGTTTGGATGGAGCAGATTTCGTCAGATGTGTCCAAGAAGGATTTCTGACTCAATATGTAAGATAGGCCGACTTGAGGGGAGGCCCAGTCGGATTTGGTGCTTGGCAACGAACCAGGTCAGGTGTCAGATCTCTCAGTGGGAGACCATTTCCGTGATAGTAATCACAACTATCCGACCTTTACTATGGTCATGGAGAGGGATAGGAGCAGACAGTATGGGAAAGTATTTAATTGGGGGAGGGGGAATTACAATGCGCTTAGGCAAGACCTGCAGAGCATAAATTGGGAACAAATGTTCTCAGGAAAATGCACCGTTTTAATTACAGCAATGTGATAATGACCAGAAAATCTGTTTTTGTGATATTGGTTGAGGTTAGCATATTGGATAAGTCACTAGGTGAACTCCCCTTCTCTTCAATGTAGTGTCATGGAATTGGTTTATATCCACCTGAGATCGCAGAGAGGGCCTGAGTTTAACATCTCCCTTCAGCCAACATAGCACTCCTTCAGTCCTGTACTGGGAAATCCAGCTTAGCCTTTTGTCCTTAAGTCCTTGAATCATATAACCTTCTGATTTTTGAGGCAGATGTTTATTACCTGCTGAGCTTCAGTAAACCCTTATATCAACAAATTCATTCCATGACACTAGGTGGTTTACAATTTGGCACCTACACAAACAAAATAACATCATAATACTTGACTGAGGCAGAAGGGATTGTAAAGGGAAAACTTAAGTGAGTGAATTGTGATTAATTATTCTTCCCAATTCTCTAACTCTATGGAATGTGTACAATTGACCTTGCATGGTTTTATACATTAGTAATGTCACTTTATGAAATATCCCACACCTCTTAAAAATGAATTGCGATCAATATTCTCACCAGTTAAAGGAGTGAATCATTTAAATTTGCTTTTTAATTCTCTATAATTGAATTCTACTTATTTCAGATGTATGACTTTAACCAGATGACTGATTAAGCATCTAAGCGTTGCAAAGAAACTGACCTTAATGCAATTGTTCTTCCCCATGTCGAGAAAACATTTTAATATTAATCTCTGAAAAGGTGTAATTCACCACTGAATCAACGTATAGTAACAGGTATAAATTTTAGGTAGGCATCATTCGCTGACATTTATTTGACATGATCTTGGAATTCTGTCATAATGTGGGAGGCCAAGGAAGACAGTATACTTTAGAAATACAGTAACAGGCACGGCATATACCTCATGGTACGAAATAAGATTAACTGACCCCTCTGCTCTCACTTGAATCAAATTGTCTACCTTTTCATATAACAGCTGAGTTATGATTCCCAAAATCAGGGGAAAGGTCTATGCCTCTGAGTAATGGTGCATCCTTAGCATTCAAGAGGCTGTTTTTAATCAAAAGAACCTTTGAAATTATGCATTTTACCTTGTATGTTTACATCAAGGACTTAACCATTGTAATTCTCAAATACTTCTCAAATTTTTGGATCATCTACTAATAACCCAAATCCCATAAATTTTTTATCCTTCAAGACAGTCCAGACAGCTAATATATATAATCCCAATTGAAGTGGCATTCACAACATTTTATTCCCTATTTTAGTTTCAGCATGCAAACCAATTTGAATATTGGTTTAAAAAACTGCACAGAAAGAAAATCAATATTGCAGTCATGTTGTGGAATTGCAAAAGAATAACGTAAGAATGGGCTTGTAATTTTGAAAGATCTGGTTACATTTAACTGTAAGTAAATTTACTTTGGCACAAGTTTGTATCTTACTAATCTCCTTCCCAAAGATGTCATTTTATACTGTAATGGCTTCAGAAAGAAGTAATGGAATTATTGATAGAACAGATAGGGATAATGAATAATTTATTTCACTTTCAAGTAGAATGTTTATCAACCTGATATTCTAAACCTATTAAAACATACTTAACTCCTCACCCTCAACAACTTCTCTTTCAATTCCTCCCACTTCCTACAGACAAAGGGGGTGGCCATGGGTACCCTCATGGGCCCAAGCTATGCCTGCCTCTTTGTAGGTTACGTGGAACAATCCCTCTTCCGTACCTACACTGGTCCTAAACACCACCTCTTCCTCCGTTACATTGATGACTGCATCGGCGCCGCCTCGTGCTCCCACGAGGAGCTCGAACACTTCATCCACTTCACCAACACCTTCCACCCCAACCTGAAGTTCACCCGGACCATCTCCAACACTTCTCTCTCCTTCCTGGACCTCTCTGTCTCCATCTCGGGTAACCACCTAGAAACCGATGTCCATTTCAAGCCCACTGACTCCCACAGCTACCTGGAATACACCTCGTCCCACCCACCTTCCTGCAAAAATGCCATCCCCTATTCCCAATTCATTTGGCTCCGCCGCATCTGCTCCCAGGATGAGACATTCCAATCCCGCACATCTCAAATGTCCTCATTCTTCAAGGACCGCAACATCCCCCCCCACAGTGGTCGAGAACGCCCTCGACCGTGTCTCCCGCATTTCCCGGAACACATCCCTCACGCCCCGTCCCCGCAATAATAACCAAAAAAGAATCCCCCTCGTCCTCACGTACCACCCCACCAACCTCTGGATCCAACGCATCATCCTCCGACACTTCCGCCATCTGCAATCAGACCCCACCACCAAAGACATTTTTCCCTCCCCACCCTTATCTGCTTTCCGGAGGGACCACTCCCTCCGCGACTCCCTTGTCCGCTTCACACTCCCCTCCAGCCCCACCACACCCGGCACTTTTCCCTGTAACCGCAGGAAGTGCTACACCTGCCCCCACACCTCCTCCCTCACCCCAATCCCA
The DNA here is from genome assembly GCA_024137785.1 of Ginglymostoma cirratum. Taxonomy (NCBI): domain Eukaryota; kingdom Metazoa; phylum Chordata; class Chondrichthyes; order Orectolobiformes; family Ginglymostomatidae; genus Ginglymostoma; species Ginglymostoma cirratum. The sequence goes on along the minus strand of JAHRHZ010000077.1, from coordinate 26,191,256 downwards.
GGTCCCAAGAAGACTTTCCACATCAGGCAGATGTTCACCTGCACATCTGCCAATGTGGTATACTGCATCCGTTGTACCCGTTGTGGCTTCCTCTACATCGGGGAAACCAAGCAGAGGCTTGGGGACCGCTTTGCAGAACACCTGCGCTCAGTTCGCAACAAACAACTGCACCTCCCAGTCGCGAACCATTTCAACTCCCCCTCCCATTCCTCAGATGACATGTCCATCCTGGGCCTCCTACAATGCCACAGTGATGCCACCCGAAGGCTGCAGGAACAGCAAATCATATTCAGCCTGGGAACCCTGCAGCCCAATGGTATCAATGTGGATTTCACAAGCTTCAAAATCTCCCCTCCCCTAACCGCATCCCAAAACCAGCCCAGCTCATCTCCACCTCCCTAACCTGTTTTTCCTCTCACCTCAAGCCGCACTCCCATCTCCTATCTACTAACCTCATCCCGCCCCCTTGACCTGTCCGTCCTCCCTGGACTGACCTATCTCCTCCCTACCCCCCCACCTACACTCAGCTTTACTGGCTCCATCCCCGCCTCTTTGACCTGTCTGCCTCCTCTCCACCTATCCTCTCCTCTACCCATCTTCTATCCGCCTCCCCCTCTCTCCCTATTTATTTCAGAACCCTCTTCCCCTCCCCCATTTCTGATGAAGGGTCTAGGCCCAAAACATCAAGTTTTCCTGCTCCTATGATGCTGTTTGGCCTGCTGTGTTCATCCAGCCCCATGCCTTGTTATCTCGGATTCTCCAGCATCTGCAGTACCTTTTATCTCTAAAACATACTTAATTGTTTGTTCACTCTTTTCAAAAGAGCAAGAAATTCTCAAACATAGCAATTTAAAGATACTCATAGTTACAGAATCATGCAGCAGTACAGCATTGAGGAAAGCCATTTGACCCATTGAATTTGCAACAGCTCTTTTGAAGAGCATTCCATTTTGTTTCACATTCTACGATCTTTCCTTGTGGCCGTGCAGTAGTTTTCCCTTCAAAATATTTATCCAGTTACCCTTTGAAGCTAACAATTGAATCTGTACCCACCAGCCTCTCATGCAGTGTATTCCAGATCTTAACTATTTGTTGTAAAAGTACTTTTTCTCATGTCACCTCTGGTTCTTTTGCAATTACCTTAAATTCAGCTACTGAAATCAATTGGTTGTTATTTATTCTGTCTGAACCTGTGATGATTTTGAACACGTCAGTCAAATCTCCTCATGGCTTCCCTGCCAAATGGAAACAAACACTGCTTCTCCAATAGATCCACCTCACTGAAGTGCCTCATCATTGAAACCACTCGAGTAAATTCCTTCTGTACCATCCCCAGAAGAACGCTCTCCTTTACATTCTTAATAAAGTGATGTGTGCAGAATTGGCCACTATGCTCTAAAACTAGTGTTTTATAGACATTTGGCCTAGCTTCCTTGGACTCTACGCTGTTTACTAACTGCTTTGTTAACCTGTCCTACCACCTTCGGAAGTGCACAAGTATTTCTGAGACTCCCTTAACTTGTACATGCTTTCAAATTGTAACAGTCATTTGGTGTTGTCCTGTTTCATCCTGCCTACCAAAATGTGGCAGTTCAGACATCTTTCTGTGCTGTGTCCAACCATTCCATTAGCCTATACTTTTGCGGATTTAGTTGTCCTGTTGTGCAATGCAAGTGTCCTTACCTTGTGACCTAGGTTCAAATCCGACCTGAGGTGTGTACTAACATGTCTGAACAGATTGATTAGCAATACCTATACTCTTGTTACTAAGTAAGCTTTAAAAAATCTTCGCCATGTAGCTGGCTTACATTTAGATTGATGAAAGTAAAACTTTAATTTCCATAGCACCGTTCATGATCCCAGGATGATACAAAGTGCTTTGTAGGCAGTGAAGCATTTTTGAAGTGTGACTACTGTTGTATTTATCTGTTGTCCCAGAAAAACATGTACAATCTGCCATGAACAGAGTTTCATAAACATGGACATCAACTTGAATATGTTTTCATGATTAGATTCCGAGTCATTAACAGAGCAGTGTCTGTTGATAGCCTTGAAATAGTCTGTTGTTAGCTACTTGGGAAGGTGCTGATTTCTGCAAGGTGTTTAAATATTTGTCGGTTCTCTTGTTGCTCCTTAGTTTGAGGCAGTTTTATGGTCTAGTTTGACACTTTCCATGCAAGTCAACTTTGATCTGCTCAACTTAAACTTTCACAATAACAGACATTTGCATTATGTTGATACAATAGCAAAACTTCCTTTCTTTGTAGATTTACATAGAATATACAGGACAAAAACAGATCCAGTATTTATGCTCGACACAAACCTCTGCTTTCTTAACCCATCGATGTATCCTTCTATTCCTGTCTGCTTAATTGCCTTTGTACTATTTGCCTCTCCTACTATAGTGGGAATTTTCTGATGACAGGAAAGCTTTTGCTGCTGTTACCTCTATATTCACCAAGTCTTCATCTTCTACACACCACTTCACTGTCCCCCTCCCCCATTAGCAAAAGGCCGATTTGTTTTTCGCTCAGTTCTCATGAACAAGTTACTTTGGGAGACACTTCCGAGTTTCAGATGACTATGATGCAATTTTTTTTTCTGTACAGTATAATTTGCAGCAATGTTTTGCAGTGATTATCCAGATAATACCTGGGACAAGAGTGTCTGGGGAAACCTAACAAGTACTGAATTACTATATCTACAACACCCAATGTGTCGAGCATAAAAGTTGTGTCGATCAGTCCACTGTATGTCATGACACTCTGTCTGAATCCTGCATCCGTGTCGAACTTATCAGTTATCTGACCAATCATTCTACGTGTTTATGAAATGTCAAGATTTAACCTTAAAAAGATGTGTCAAATCAGGTATATATTATCTAAAATAAGGTGATGTATTTCCAAGAGTTAACACACTGAGACACTTAGATGAAATTCTTTAAACCATGTTAGGTTTGTTTCCACAATTTGTCACATCGTTCAATCTCTGTTGCATACTTGATGCCCACTGTCGGGTGTTTCTGTTCTGACCAGCAGATGTTACTTTGTGTTAAGGTGTACCACTGTTTGCTGATATCTTCCACATTTCTTAAAAAAAAATTCCACAGAAAGTATCAGGGGACGAAACGATGTTAATGGTGGGACTTATAATTAGAGTTGGAATAGCCTCCTAATGTGGTCTTTTATTCTAGCAGTCTGTAATTTAGGTAACTGAGGTGTTAGCCTGAGTTATGTGTTCAAGACTCACTCTGAGCCCTTGATCAATTGCTATGTCAACACAGTACTGCAGAAGGTGCTGTACTGTACAAAGTGCTGTCTTTTGGTTGTCTAAATCAGTGTTTAGTCTGCCCTTCAGAAAGATGTAAAAGATCCTGTGGCACTATTTAAATTAAAGTAGATGAGCGCTCCCTGTTGTCCTTGGAACTGTATTTTGTCCTTAATTAACATCACAAAAATATATTGTCTGGTGATTAAAATGTTGCCGTTTAAAGGAGCTTGCTATGCACAAAGTGGCTTTTGTAGTTTCTACATTACAGTGGTTAGTATACTTTCACATTACTTCTTTGGCTGTAAAGCATCTGGGATGTCCTGAGGCTGTGAAAGCTGCTATTGAAATGGAAATCTTAATTTTATTCATTCAAAAAAAGTTGATTTTGAAAATCTCAAGAGTAGATGATGACAGCAAGACTTGAAAATAGTTACCAAAGGAGTTTAAAATGCAGGGATTGTACTGGAACAGAGAGGGAGTTGAGGGGAGAAGAGTATCTTACACCTCAGGGTGGCTTTGAAAATGGAAAATTGTTCTTCTCTAGTTGGAGGTTACCAATTAATAGTAAAGATTTGGCACAACATCGTGGGCCGAAGGGCCTGTACTGTGCTGTACTGTTCTATGTTCGAAAATGAGCACAAAGAGATGACAGGGACACATTAGGGGGATCTGCTTCACACAGAGAAACAGTCACTGAGGCAGAGGCCGTTGTAATTCTTAAAGAACGTGTAGCTCAGTTTTTGAGGACAAGAGGGAGTTATGATGGGTAAAGTGTAGAATGGACAGCCAGGCAGTGAGATTAGTTATGTGTTGTCTCACAAAGTACTAGCCAACCATGTGAGAGTTTTGGTCAGTAGAAGGATGGTTACATTAAACTATGAATGTGGGGTATTATAATGTCTCTGTATATCATGTCAGCTGTGACTCAGTTGGTCATTCTCTTGTCCCCGAATCAGATGGTTCAGGGTTCAAGTCCCACTTGAGAACAGAAATCCAAACTGGCATTCCCACGGCAATACTGTATTGCAGGAATGCAACACTTGGAGATACAGTATCTTGGATGAAATGTTAAATTAATGCCCCGTCTGCCTCTTCAACGCCAGCCGTCACTGCTGGGCTGTACCCTCCTCAGACCACACACCGTGCCCTGCTCCCCGCTCCCCTCACTCCTCCACAGCCTCCTTTCTGCCATACCTCTTGCTGCTGGCCATACACCCCCTTGCTGACCACGGCAAGCTCTTGCACATCCTGTACCAGTTGATGCTCCACTTCATGTCTGTATTGGCAGTAAATGCAGTGACTTTGAATAAGAATGATGTGGGGATTGGTGTTGTTCTTCCTGGTACCCTGATGAGTATTTATCCCACAATCGACATCATTAACAATCAAATTATCTGCTCATTATCATATTACAGTTTGGGGCAGTTTGCTGAGTGCAATGGACTGCTGTGTTTCTTTATTTACAATGTGAACAAGTCCAAAACAACTACATTTCTTTTATACATGCATTAGTCTTGAAAGGCACTATATAAATTCAAGTTTTCTTTATGTTGTACCTTTCAGGACTGATTTGAATGAAAATTTGTCATTTTTATTAATATGTTATTTTGTTTTCTTGGTAAAGTTCTTGGAATATAGCTGTTTTAAATTGATTCTCAGATTTCTCGGAACAAAATACTAAAAACATACCAGAAATAATGGAGAATGATGGACTAGTATGAATGAAGGGTGACAATATATTATTAGTAAATAAAAGTAATACTAGAAAAACTAATGGGATTTAAAGTGGATAAATCCCTTCAACCTGATGATTCACATCCTACAGTGTTGAAAGAGGAGGCTGTAGAAATAGTAAATACATTAGCGACCATCTTTTAAAATTGTATAGACTCCAAATTAGAAGGCGGCATTTATAACTCTGTTGTTTAAGAAAGGATGCAGAGATAAAACACTACAGACCTGTTAGCCTAACATTGGTTGTAGGGATAGTGCCAAAAGCTACAATAAAGGATGTGATAACAAGACATTCAGAAAATAATAGTAGGATTTAGCAAAGTCAACATGAATTTACTCAAGGGAAATCATGTTTGATAAACCTGTAAGAATTTTTTGAGAATGGACCTGACACAGTAGGTAAAGGGGAACTAGTGGGAGGGTATATTTAGATTTTCAGAAGGCTTTTGATAAAGCCCCAGACAAGAAATTAAACCATGTTGGATTAGGAGGAACATAATGGCTTGGATTGAGAACTGGTTCACATACAGCAAACAGTAAATGCTTGGACACCAACTATTCACAACCTATATCAATGACTTTTAAGGCGGGGTATAAATGTAAGACTTCCAAGTTTGCAGATGACACCAAATCAGTGGGAATGCAAGTTGTGAGAACGATACAAAAATGCTTCAAGGGGATTTGAATAGACTCCTGAATTGACAAAAATGGAATACAATATGCAGAAACTTGAATTCTATTTTGGTAGAAAAAGCAGAAATATAATGCAGTTCTTAAATGATGAGAAGCTGGGAAATGTTTCATTTCAAAGAGACTTGGATGTCCTTGCTCATGAGTTACTTGACGTTAACATGCAGGTAAAGCAAGCAATTCAGGAGGCAACTAATATGTTGGCTTTTATTCTAACAGTGTTTGAGTACAAGGGTAAAGATGACTAATTGCAATTACACAGAACTTTAGTGAGGCCATACCTGCAACTTCAATCTCCTTAGCCAAGATTTACTTGCTGTCGATGGAGTATAATGAAAATGAACAGACTAATTCCTGGAATGGAGTGATTGTCCTGTAAGGTAATATTAAATAACTGGGCCTTTATTTACTGGAGTTTAGAAGAATGCAGGGTGTTCTAATTCAACCATACAAAATTCTCGCTGGAAACAACAGTTTCAGGGAAGATGTTTTCCTTAGTTGTGGGCTCTTGAGCTGGGAACCATAGTCCCAAGATAAGGGCAGACCATTTAGGCCTGAAATGAGGAGGACTTTCTTCACTCGGAGAGTAATGAATCCTTGAAATTTTCTGCCAGAGAAGGCTATGGAAGCTCAGGTGCTAAGTATGTTCAAGACTGAGATTGATAAATTTCTACATCTTAAAAACATCATGGGAAATGTGGATTGTGCAAAGAAATGGTGTTAAATAGATGACAAACCACAATCTCATTGAATGGTGGAGTCCACTCCTGCTCATATTTCTTATGTTCTGAAAATGGACCGGTGATATAGTGTGTGGGTAACCATGGATTTTTCATAGTATAATGAATGAGCCCGTTTCAGCAAGGTGTGGATAAAACTGGTTTCAAATATTCACACATAAAGAACAGGATTCAGGCAATGTGACTGTCAAAAAGAAAGAGAACAAGATTGAGTTCTTCAGATCTGTATTTGGCAGAGCATTTTGAACTGATAAGGAATAGTTTTTCTTGAAACATCAATTGACCGTCCTCTATGGTGTGTTGACATTTTAGTATAAAATTGGTATCTGCGTTTAATAGACCACCTAGTCAGCTTCATTTGTTCAAAAGTAACTATCCAACATTCTCTGCATAGCTGAGCTAATACTAGCAGCAGTGTTGTCAGCCAGTAGGTGCACATACAAAGACAAGTTATAAATTATTTCATTCATTATAAATGTCATTGCTCACTTTTTGTAGATTTAGACCTGGAACTTTATAATTTAACATAATGACATTCATGCCTTATCTTTTACTGGATTAAGAAGGTAAATCATGATCAGTGGAGGAGAAGCCAGCACAAAGAGGTCAGAGATGCTGATAGAATACAGATGCACAGAGCTGAGATAGAAAAGTAATGGTGCCGAATAATTTGGCTTTGATTTCTAGTAATATTAGGTAAGGATAAGTCTATTCAAACCTGTACCTCTCTCACTAACACCTGAAGAAGGAGCGAAGCTATGAAAGCTTGTATTTTCAAATAAACCTGTTGAATTATAACCTGGTGTTGAGTGAGTTCTGACCTTCTTCCATTTAGTTAGACTAAAGCTGATGTGTATTTTAATTCCATTTGTTAATTGTATTTCCTCCATTTTCCTCAGTACCTTTACCCAACAATTATTTCTCACTTGAAAGCTCCAGTTGATCTCCAACATCCATAGTCTTTATTGGGAGAGAATTCCAAATTTCCACTGTCCTTTGGGTAAAGAAGCACTTCCTTATAAGTCTCTAGTATTAAGATTGTTCTCAATTCTTCCCACCAGAGGAAATAGTATCTTTGTCTCTACTGTATTTTATCTCTGAATCAAATAAACACCCATCTGTATAATCTAAAGGAACTATATGCCCAGTTTGTACAATTGGGTCTCACAAATTAACATTCTAGTACCAGAATCATACTGGTGAATACACTGGCATGCCCTCCGAGGCTATATTTCCAGAGGTAAAGTGCCCAAAATTGAATGTAGTTACTCTAAATGGGGTTTAATTGAGGTTAAATACAACTAATACATAACCATCTTCTGTTTGATTCCAGGCAATTTGAGATAAAGACCAATGTTCCATTAACATTTTTGGCTTATCTTCGCACCTTTGAACTAGTTTTTTATGATCTGTGTACCTGAAGAGACTCAAATCCTTTCACTCCTTCATAATTCCTCATCTTTTACTACTAGAGAAATGTGATCTTGTTCCAAAATGCATGGCATTGAATTCCATCATACACTTTGGAGCTGGCTGAGATGGTGACTAATGGTTCACCAGGATTTTTCGGAAGGATTTATATGGGCAAAATGGCCCATCTGTGTTACAGTCATGTGGTAAACTTTGTGATCATGGATTAAGTTAGAACTTTCAAGCCACTGGGTAGGTTTAATGTTTTTATATTCAACACAAAAAGATTAGGGAAAGGGCACAGATTGAAGGCTAAGATAAACATGTCTATGTTTTCAAGGGTAAAAAATTGTTCATTGGAGAGATCAAAGAGACAGTACAGAACTGGAATAAGTCGGAAAGCACACACTCTGAGGAGAATGGGAGAGATGTCACCGATACCATTGTTCATTTTAGAATCCAAAGCATGTTGGAGTTGGCGTATTTTGTGATTTTGGAAGTAGAGTTGCTTTGTTAGTGACTCCAGCTGAGTCAGGAAGGGAGTTATTCACTGCTGAATTCCCAGCCTCTGACCTGTCCAATTTATATACTTGGACTAGTTCAATTTATGGTGGGTGGTAATTCTGAGAATGTTAGTAGTGGGCTATTCAGTGATGATAATGCCATTGAATGTCAAGAGCAATGGTCAGATTCTCTCTTTCTTTGATAATGTCATTGTTGGCACTTGTACAGTATGCAAATTGCATACTACCTGTCAATCCAAACTCAAGCATTATCCAGAGCTTGTTGCATTTGGACACAGGCTGTTTTAGTACCTGAGGAATTGAAAATGGTGCTGAACATTATAGCGATCCAGTGAACGTAAACCTTTAACAAATTCCTACTGAGAAATTATTAAGAACAAATAAAAGATTAAAGAAATTTAATTCAGGAAAGTGGACACTCAAGTTTCCAGCCTTGGATAACCCAGAAGATACAAAGCTAATCCATTTCAGCAACATGTTGATCTTTCAGATGGCTATTTTAATACAAAAGGGTTTATCATATTCTTGGTGGGAAAGAAAAGTAAACTTTGTCCATTGGCCTCAGAAACCAAACAAATAGAAAGGGTTCTTAAAAGTGTCTGTTCTGTTGAGGGATTAGTATTAGTAGAAACTATAGTCATATGATGGAAGAAAGTCATTGATAAAGCAGCTGAAGATGCTTAGAACAAAGAACAAAGAACAAAGAAAATTACAGCACAGGAACAGGCCCTTTGGCCCACCAAGCTTGCGCTGATCCAGATCCTCTATCTAAACCTGTCGCCTATTTTCCAAGGATCTGTCTCCCTCTGCTCCCTGCCCATTCATGTATCTGTCTAGATACATCTTAAATGACGCTATCGTGCCCGCCTCTACCACCTCCACTGGCAACGTGTTCCAGGGACCCACCACCCTCTGCACAAGGAACTTTCCATGCTTATCTCCCTTAAACTTTTCCCCTATCACCTTGAAATCATGACCCCTAGTAATTGAGACCCCCACTCTGGGAAAAAGCTTCTTGCTATCCACACTCAGGCCTGGAACATTAACCTGACCTTGCAATGATGAGGTGATTGGCCTCCAAAAACAACAATCATCTTCCTTTGCACTTGATATAAATCAAGCTAATGGGGAGTTTTCTCCCTAATTTCCATTGTTCAGTTTTGCTATGGGTGCCTTGATGCGACCATCACTCTCAACTCAATTCTGGAATTCGGATCTTTTGTCCATGTTTGGACCAAGGCATCAATAATGTCAGGAACTAAGTAGCTGTTGTGGAAAACAAACTGAGTGTCAGTGATTAGGTTAGTAGCATGTAAAGACTGCTTGATTACACAGTCAATGATCACTCCCATCATTTTGCTGATGATCAAAAGTGACTGATAAGGTGGTTGGATTAGTCCTGCTGGTTGAGGACAAGGCATACCTGGGCAATTTTCCATATTGATGGTTCGATGCCAGTGCTGTAGGTGTACTACAGTTAAGGGTATGGCTTGTTTTAGAACATAAGACTTTATTCTAAATCTGAACCATGTACATATATTTCCAAATTATTCAAATTCTGCTCCCAATACACACACTGCCATTTCAGATCCAAGCCAGTCCGTGAAGCATAAACTGAAACACTTCTGTTTGTGGATAGAGTTTATTAACTATTCATTCTTATAGCTCTTTCTGCACACCCAGTCCCAATTGTTCCCTCTTTATATCTACCCCTGCAATTAATTAGTCAATTAACATAAACACCTGCTTAACAACCTGACATATTAACAGCTTCCATTATTCTTCTTACATAAAACTTTGAAGACATACAAACCTTGAACAAAAGGTAAAGGTTAAACAAAATGATTTTTAATATTCTATATCTTTCTTTATAATACAATTGTCAGTATTAAATGTTTTTACAATGTTCCATATAATATTCAACTTTCTGTATTCTCACTTCTTCAAACAAAAGAAAAGTTTAATCAAAAACCAACCCAAACATAAATTGACCTTTTTTTTTACCATGTTCTTGTAACTCCTTATACCACCAGGTGTCCCTGTTTGTGTATTGCCAAAATATGTTGGGGCAAGTGCAATTTTTGTGAGAGTCTGCCAACTGGTGACCTGTTTCAGCCCACGTCAGTTTGGAAATTTTTCCAACATTTCCTTTATTCTGGCAAGGTCATCCCCCAAACTTTTCTCAGTGATGCCCTTTGTTGAATATACATTATCCCAAAGAGAATGGTTATCCACATATTATGATAATGTTGGCTGTTCCCAATCTGGTACTTCAATTTGTATGCCAAATTCTTTCTAGCTGGCCAACTCTTTTTGTTTGGCACTCTTTATCAACATAGCTTCTAATTTGTTAGTAACCAGTAAACGTCTCAATCATAACGGCTTCTACTTCTTGTGATAGTCCCAGTCTGTTCCGTCATTCTTGATCTTGACCAGCTGTAAGGATTCTATGATATGGTCGTCAAAATTGTGCAACATGCTTGCCTTCATTGGTCAGAACTTTGAACATAGGAGTTGGAATGTCGTGTCATGGTTGTACAGGACATTGGTGAGGCCACTTTTGGGATACTGCGAACAATTCTGGTCTCCCTTCTATAGGAAGGAAGTTGTTAAACTTGAGACAGTGCAGAAAAGATTTACAAAGATGCTGCCAGGACTGGAGGATTTGAGTTATTGGAAGAGGTTGAATAGGCTGGGGCTTTTCTCCCTGGAATATCAGACACTGAGGGATAACAGAACATAACATAGAACAAATGATCAGAGGTATAGGTAGAGTGGATAGCCAGAGACTTTTTCCTAGGGTAGAGGTAGCTTTTACAAGGGGGCATAGTTTTAAAGTTAATGGAGGTAGATATAGGGGAGACGTCAGAGGTAGGTTCTTTATTGAGAGAGTGGTAGGGGCGTGGAATGCATTGCCGGAGAGGGTAATGAAGTTGGCCTCATTAGGGGCATTTAAGTGGCTATTAGATAGGCATATGGATGATAGTATAAGGTAGCGATGGAGGTTAGACACACCTTAGGCTTAGGGTAAAAGTTCGGCACAACATAACATAGAACATAGAACAGTACAGCACAGTACGGGCCCTTCAGCCCACAATGTTGTGCTGACCTATTATCCTACTAAGATCAATTTACCCTGCATACCCTACATTTTACTGTCCTCCATGTGCCTATCCAAGAGTCGCTTAAAAGTTTCTAAAGTATCGGACTCCACTACCACTGCCGGCAGCACATTCCACACGCCCACCGCTCTCTGCGTGAAGAACCTACCTCTGACATCTCCCCTATTCCTTCCTCCAATCACCTTAAAATTATAATAGTCATAGCCCCCTCATAATAGTCATTTCCGCCCCAGGGGAAAAAGTCTCTGACTATCCACTCTATTTATGCCTCTCAACATCTTGTACACCTCTATCAAGTCACCTCTCATCCTTCTTCATTCCAATGAAAAAAGCCCTAGCTCCCTCAACCTTTCCTCATAAGACCTGCCCTCCAGTCCAGGCAGCATCCTGGTAAATCTCCTCTGCACCCTCTCTAAAGCTTCCATATCCTTCCTATAATGAGGTGACCAGAACTGAACACAATATTCCAAGTGTGGTTGAACAAGGGTTTTGTTGGGCTGCAGCATAACCTCACAGCTCTTGAACTCAATTCCCCTGCCAATGAAAGCCAACGCACCATATGTCTTCTTAACAACTCTATCAACTTGGCTAGCAACCTTGCAGGATCTATGGACACAGACCCCAAGATCCCTCTGTTCCTCCACACTGCCAAGAATCCTGCCATTAACCCAGTATTCTGCATTCAAATTCGACCTTCCAAAATGAATTGTCCTGTAGATGACCTTGTAGAGATTGAATAAATCATAAGGGCCATGATTAAGGTGAATAGTCAAGATCTTTTTCCCAGTGTGGGGGAGTCCAAAATGAGAGGGCATAGGTTTAAGGTGAGAGGGGAAAGATTTGGAAAAGACTTGAAGACTAACTTTTTCATGCAATGTGTGGTGTGTACATGGAAATAGTTGCCAGAACTCAGGTGGAGGAGGGTACAATTACAGCATTTAAAAGGCATCTGGCTGGTTATATAAATAGGAAATGTCTAGAATGATATGGGCCAAATGCTGGCAAGTGGGACTAGGTCAAATTGCGATGTCTGCTCTGCGCAGATGAGTTGGATCAAAAGATCTGTTTCCATGCCATATTACTCTCTGACTCTGTATGTGTGTGGGAAGTGTATGGTGTCTCATCACTTTCTATGATGTGTTCAGCTTCTGTAAGTACATAAGGAATGCACCCTAACAGTTTGATTGCAATGCTGTTCCATCACTATCTATAAACTTACCCAAAGTATTCTGCCCGTTTGTAATCTGTCATGACCCCAAATTGAAATTTATTTCTGATGGCCTGATAGAATGCTGAGAGATTCATCAAATTTTCTCTGAAATCTCAGACTAAGTAAATGTCCTTCCCCCTCCTGCAGGGCTGAACTTTTAGTTTCCAATTTTCATCATTCTGCAACTAAAGTCTACCACTCCTAACATTGGGAGCCAAGGCAGTGGTGAAACAGAAGCAAAGACATTTTTTTCTCGATAGAGTTTATTAACTATTCAGTCTGATGGAACCTTTGACACACCTGTTCCCCTTTATATCTATCCAGTCGATTAATTAATCGAGTAACAGCATAACTTTTTTAATGGCTTGCTTTATAACAGTTCCAAAGGGCCCTCTTATGTAGACTCTCTACCTCTGGACCAGGAGGCCTGGGTTCAAGTTCCACCTGCTCCAGAGGTGGGTAATAACATGTCTGAATCTGGTTGTTTAGAAAAAACAGGTTGAATTGAAAAAGCAGTAACAGTTCCAGATTATTCAAATCCCAATTCACAATACAAACCTCAGGACTTCATCAACACCTTCCACCCCAACCTGAAGTTCACCTGGACCATCTCTAACACTTCTCTCTCCTTCCTGGACCTCTCTGTCTCCATCTCGGGTAACCACCTAGAAACCGATGTCCATTTCAAGCCCACTGACTCCCACAGCTACCTGGAATACACCTCCTCCCACCCACCTTCCTGCAAAAATGCCATCCCCTATTCCCAATTGCTTTGCCTCCGCCGCATCTGCTCCCAGGATGAGACATTCCACTCCCGTACATCTCAAATGTCCTCATTCTTCAAGGACTGCAACATCCCCCCCCACAGTGGTCGAGAACGCCCTCGACCGCGTCTCCCGCATTTCCCATAACACATCCCTCATGCCCCGTCCCTGCAATAATAACCAAAAAAGAATCCCCCTCGTCCTCACGTACCACCCCACCAACCTCCGGATCCAACGCATCATCCTCCGACACTTCCGCCATCTGCAATCAGACCCCACCACCAAAGACATTTTTCCCTCCCCACCCTTATCTGCCTTCCGGAGGGACCACTCCATCCGCGACTCCCTTGTCCGCTCCACACTCCCCTCCAGCCCCACCACACCCGGCACTTTTCCCTACAACCGCAGGAAGTGCTACACCTGCCCCCACACCTCCTCCCTCACCCCAATCCCAGGCCCCAAGAAGACTTTCCACATCAGGCAGATGTTCACCTGCACATCTGCCAATGTGGTATACTGCATTCGCTGTACCCATTGTGGCTTCCTCTACATCGGGGAAACCAAGCGGAGGCTTGGGGACCGCTTTGCAGAACACCTGCGCTCAGTTCGCAACAAACAACTGCACCTCCCAGTCGCGAACCATTTCAACTCCCCCTCCCATTCCTCAGATGACATATCCATCCTGGGCCTCCTGCAATGCCACAGTGATGCCACCCGAAGGCTGCAGGAACAGCAAATCATATTCAGCCTGGGAACCCTGCAGCCCAATGGTATCAATGTGGATTTCACAAGCTTCAAAATCTCCCCTCCCCCAATCGCATCCCAAAACTAGCCCAGCTCATCTCCAAGATAACAAGCGTGGGGCTGGATGAACACAGCAGGTCAAGCAGCATCATAGGAGAAGGAAAACTTTCGGGCCGAGACCCTTCATCAGATTTCTGATGCTGCTTGACCTGCTGTGTTCATCCAGCCCCACGCTTGTTATCTCGGATTCTCCAGCATCTGCAGTACCTTTTATCTCTCCCAGCTCATCTCCACCTCCCTAACCTGTTTTTCCTCTCACATATCCCCTCCTCCCACCTCAAGCCACACCCCCATCTCCTATCTACTAACATCATCCCGCCTCCTTGACCTGTCCATCCTCCCTGGACTGACCTATCTCCTCCCTACCCCCCTACCCACACTCACCTTTACTGGCTCCATCCCCGCCTCTTCGACTTGTCTGCCTCCTCTCCACCTATCCTCTCCTCTATCCGCCTCCCCCTCTCCCTATTTATTTCAGAACCCTCTTCCCCTCCCCCATTTCTGATGAAGGGTCTAGGCCCGAAACGTCAAGTTTTCCTGCTCCTATGATGCTGCTTGACCTGCCGTGTTCATTCAGCCCCACGCTTGTTATCTCACATGCACATAGTTACAGGTTATTCAAATCTTGATCTACATACACACAGATCCAGGTTTTTCTGATTCTGGTCTGTATCTACTCAGTTCTGTATCAGTTTCAAATCCAGAATTATGTACACACAGTCCCAGAGTGATCAAATCTTTGATCTTTGTATGCAGAGTTGCAGGTTATTCAAACTGTGATCTATTCACACACAGTTCCAGCTTTTTCAAATTCTGACCTGCATGTGCATTAGATTATTCAGTTCTTGATCCTTGCGCAGGCAGTTCCAGATAATTCAAATGCTGATCCATGTGCACAGTTACAGATATTTCAAATCTATATACACCGTTCCAGATTTATTCATTAATCAGCTGCTTGCTATTAAATAGAAATTAAATTTAAAGTTCACTTCTAACCTTTCTTTAGAATACCTACTTTAATGGCTCTTATCTTGGGACCGTGCCACTTTCTAACTGTCACATTTGGTTAAAGATGAATAAATGGAATAACGTAATAAAAACCGAAAGAACTGCAGATTCTGTAAATGAGGAACAAAAACAAAGTTGCTGGGAAAGCTCAGCAAGTCTGGCAGCATCTTTGAAGTAAAAAATACAGAGTTAACATTTCGGGTCCGGTGACCCTTCTTTCTGGAAGTAACGTGTCGATTCGATGCCTGCGGCAGCGCAGGTTTGGGGCAGGGGGAATGAGAGAAATAGAAGGGTACTTATTGTCTGTGTGAGCACTTGACCATTGCCGGCGGTAGGACCCGCGGAAGGGAAGGAAGCAGGCAGATCTGCTGCCAGCTTGGTGTGGTGTGAGTACAGCACCCCCTGTTAGCTCTCAATCCAATTTGCACCTTGCAAGAAAATATAGGAGCGTTGGATCTGTCTCTGCCCTCCTTCCTGAATTCCTTGTACCACAGCTCGGAGCGTCATCCGTGAAACGGTTACAAGAGGAGGGGACTGAAGCATCATCTGGGGAGAGAAGGTAGTTGACTGAGTGCAGTCCGATCTCACTGAGCACTAACTGGAGACAGGGCAAAACCTCCGGACTACGCTTTAATAGACAGAAGCAACTTTAGTTTCCATGGGATCATGTCCTGCAGTATGTGTCACACACACTTCATGTACCGGTTGATCTGAGAAGCTGACAGGACAAAGTGTTGCTCTGATCACTTCTCGAGGTAATTAAGTTGAAACTGATTCCTTGACTCAATTGCAATAGATTTTCTCTTCGCTCCTGAATTTCTCTTTGTTTTAAAACAATCCTGCTTCGGGGCATTAATCTCGGGTCTCCTTTTTTGTAGAAATTCAGAGACAGATTTTTGAGGGGTGGCTGTTCCTGGTTAGAATCTAGTTTGTTCATCGATGATGTAAATGAGAATTTAATGTGATTATTGATAGCTCGTTATCTTATGACTTGTGTCTCCTTCTCTAGAGCTTTGGGATTGAGTTCCGCCTTGCTACTCTGAAGATGTGGAGACTGCAATTTGTCAGATTGCCGACTTTCTGGTCCCCGGTGTGAGAGCAGGGCAAGCAGATTCTGCCCCTTTTCTCTCTCTCTCTCTCTGAAGCTCAGATCTGGCTGGCAGCTAGAATAGGTGCCGCTGTTTCTTCTTTTTCTTCATCATCATCATCATCATCATCATCTGTCCTGTTAGTTGGACCTGTCCGACCTCCCGTTCCAAGCCAAGCCGCACAGGCAGAGTGAGACAGCCAGAGACATCCACGAGCGTGCAGTCTGCTTCCTCCCCACATCCCAGAAGCACAGATGCATTTTCGACTCGTTTCACTTGCGCTCGTTCTTCTAAACTGTGTGGATTATGGGCACAGCCTGAATAACCGAGGGAAACGGACCAGGAGAGGTCAGTGATGGCGTTAGGTTTAAAGAATACAGCTAAGCGATTCTCACCCGGGGTTACGTTAATAAACATTTTTTTTTAAAAAAGGGGAATTTACATTTAAAGTAAGCCTATTCTTAATAAGTAGGTTTTCTTGTGTTTTGAGAAGAACCTGATCTCTAACTACATCCAATCCTGGGGGAGTGCTCCCGCATCAGGGATTAAGCGGATTCAGTCACCGGTCCCGATCTAGCGCCGAATGTAAAGAAAGTATATGGGTCCTTATTTTTTACTTCCTCCACTTCACCGAATCGGACTCTGTGTCTGTGTGTCGGTTTGTTCCTGTCTGTTTCTGTGCGCGCCTGTGTGTGGTTCCCCTTTCTTTCTCTCTCACGCACACACACCTTTTTTAAAGGTTATTCTGTTTAAATCTACCGCCTGGCTCTTAGATGTTGGAGCCAATTCTCATTCTCCACCCCCGACGTATCCCAGACACACTCTCTCTGTTCTGTATAAATCGGAAAGGTGGGCTGGGGATGTCACATCTCCAATAGCCGTGCTCTGTACAGCCCCAGTCTCCAGTCTGCTCCGTGGGCTCGGTTTAAACGTGCCGGGGGTTGGGGAAAACTATTCTCCCAAATGCCGGGAGAAAGACAGAGGACACGAACTCTGAGCTGTTGGTGAGCAGCGGCTGGTCTGGCAGTAACAGGTGATGCAGGTTATAGGCAGCAGCCCAGCTTTGTCCGTCAGCAATGTTTTCAATTAAAACTCAAGCCTTCGGTGTAACTTGATAACGTGAACATTTAGTGGTAGGAAAGCGATGAAGATCAAGCCTTTGGAATACAGTCAACAACTAAAAAAATCGAAGATTACAATTGGACACAGTAAGGAATTTCAACATTGGAAGGAGGTTTCTCTCTGGGAGAGGAGGGTGCGGGTTGGGGGGGGGAGGTGCAATGGTGTTAGTTCATTGCGGTGGGTTGGAGTAGGGGGGAGTGTGGAGTGCGGAGTGCACGGAAAAGGCTGGGACACGCGAACTTAGCCTCCAATTCCTGAGTTCAGTCTAGTCATTTCATTTCTTTGGGTTCGGATTCTGTCTCTATCTGATACAAACTGCAGCATCTGGGTCTGGGAGTGTTGCCATTCTCTTTAGAGAATGTCCTCCATCTAAGTATTAACATTTACATTCGATTTGCATTCGGTGAGAATGAGCAAGGAGTGAATTTCCCACCATGATGCTGCGTTTTCTCAAACAAAAAAAATGTGGAATAAGCTTTGTGGGTGCGGGTTTCCATCCTCACTGCTGGCTCTCAAGCTGATGCTTCAGGTTCCAGTGGCGCAGGGATCTGGGAAGTTAATGCGATCCCAGCCCTTCTGACGAACATAAAGGGAAGGGTGTGACACTCTAGTTCTTCATCTCATCTTGGTCTCCTAATTTAAGGACGGATGTAAATGTGTTGGAAGTGCTTCAGATGAGGCTTCCAAGATTGATATCCGCGCTGAGCCGTTGACGTGGGAGAAAAGATTGAACGTGCTGGGCCATTTTACGCAAGAATTTCAAAGAGCAAGGGATGATGTGATTGAAAAATATAAGATTCCGAATTGTCTTGACGAAGTCCATGGGGAAAGTGTTTACTCCTGTGGGTGGGTCCAGGACTAGGGGCCGTTGCCCTAAAGTTTAATTAAGGCTGAAGGATTTCTACCCCCCACCAAGGGCAACTTTGAAACCCCCTACCTCAGGAAGTTGAGGTAGGGTCATTTGGTACTTTGAAGGAGAGGTAGATAGATTCCTCTTAGGCAGGGGAATCAAAGGTTATCAGGGATTGGTGGAATTGGCAAATTTGAAACACCAAGCTTTCATTTCATTGAATGGAAGTGCAGTGTTGAGGGACGAGTGGCCTATTTCTCCTCCAAATTTATGTTCATTTCATCCAGATATGAGATGATCAAACCTCACAGAACTTAATTTAAAGCTAGCTCATTCAGCTTGTAACATGCTAGAAAATCCTGAATTCTGAACCAAAATTTGTAGGAGGGGAGGAATCTAACTTTCTCCTCACTTTAAACATTTTTGGATACCAGTTGTTACTGGACTAATACACTAAGTGTGGACAGTTTGAAAAATGCTTGTTCATTCTTAAACTTTCTTAATGAAAAGCGCTTCTGAAGGTGGGATGATCATTTTTCATATTGGCATAAAATTCAAACTAGTTCCTTAGGAAATCTGCGATCCTCCTTGGTCCAATTTAGAATTCAGGTGTGGTTTGACTCTTAACTGTCCTCAATGTCCTTATGTCACATGGTAGCATAATATTGCCAAATTGTTTAAGAAGGCAACTTATCACCATGAAGTTTTAACAATGTGAGTTGAGCAGTAACTATTTTGGGGGGGGGAAATGCCTTAAGTTTGAAAACTCAAACTGACATGATGTGGCTTCATGTGTAAAGGTGGCTGTTTAACCTGACAGTTACAATGATAACCTATTGCTGTGACAACTTTTTCTTCAATAAAAATATCCAAATGCATTTTACAGCCATGTTCAAAGAAATTTTTGGTACTGACCCACATAAGGAGATTGCGTTGGACAACTGAAAGATTAGTTAAAAAGGGAAATTATAAGCACCAAATTGTGTAGGGAATTAATTCCAAACCCAGGGTTAGAGGAAACTGAAGATGCTGAGGAGCAAATCATGGAAATTATCTGAAATGAGGTTAAAAGTCTTTTTAAATTAAAGCATTGCTCATGTGTTGACCAGCCTGCACAGGCGAAGGGTGAATGGGACCTGCCAAGAGTTAGGAAATCCATAGTGGAGTTTTGGTTGATCTTAAGGTTACGGTGGAAGCTTGACCAAGTGTGCACTGAGGTATCCAACAGAATCACAAAGGCATGAGCCAGAGATGCAGTTGCAGCTATGCTCTTGTTGTCACCTTTGTTAGTAGACTTGTATATTCTCAATTTCTGCCAAATGCATTCAGCAGATTGTGAAACCCAGTTAGATGCCCAAGTATTTCATTGAACAGCTGAAAACCTATCTGCAAAAGATTTGAGAGTGTGCAACTGCCTCAACTTCTTATCCAGTTAAACATGACTCCACCAATCTTTGCATGGCACTCGCACTTAGTTCTGTGTGAAACCTCGGTGGTGACACTTGTCTGCTAAGTGGGAATGAGATTCTATGAGACTAGTGTATGATTGGTGTCAATGTAAGATACATTTAATGTTGTCAGGAGCTGTGTACAATATTGTCAGTAGAGGTGTGCATAAAGTTGAATGACCAGCTGTATATTTGTATTTTAGTGTATTTGCTCAGCAGGGTATCAGAGTCCAATCTGAAAGAATGCAAGAGGGTTCAAGTATATGAGAGTGGAAGGTTTGCCGTAGCTGTGTAGATTTGAGACCATGCCTGGTTTAGTGTACAGTTTTGGCCTCCTTGCCTGAGGGAGGATGCAACAAGTGCCCGTGAGAAAGCATTTTGGATTGATGAGCTGTTCAATGAGGATCAGTTGAGCAAAGAATTCTGGCTTGCTTTAGAGCTTAAAAGGAATGAAAGGTAATTTTACAGAAAAGTTAAAAACTTAAGAGTGCTGAGATGTTGTTTTTCCCATGGCTAGAGAGACTAGACGTAATAGATTTTAAATAAGCATCAGCCTTTTGGACTGAAATGAGGATAGATTTCTTACCTTGTGATTGTATGTTTGGAATTCTCTAACTCTGAGCTGTGGATACATTTGATGTAGGCAAAGCTGGAATCTCCTCTAGATTTTTGGGCACTGAGGTGAAGGAATGTAGAGTTGAGATGGACATTTTTTCAGGTTGGAACTGCCATCACCTATTTCTGAAACTCCAAGGGGGTCAAATAGCAATGACTGGTATAAAGCATTACACGTGGGAAGGAGAAATGGATGCTGTATCCATCAGGAATGTAGCTGATAATACAGTGCTCTGCATATGTGACCAAAATAAAACTAATGGCATGTAGTCAGGATGATAAAACAACCTCTCTAACCTTAAACATTATTCAATAAAATCACTCTGAATTCTTCCAAACCCTGGACAAAACCAACTCATTCTGCTCAACTAATCCTCATAAGAACAGCCCATCAATCCAGAATTTTCTTGTGGACACTTCTGGCTTCTGTTAGCAGGCAAGAATGTTCTTCCTTGGGCAAGGAGATCAAACAGTACACCGTAAACTGGGTACTGTCATAAAACTGTACAACTACAGCAAGACTTCCTTTCACAGAATCTCTAAACCCCTTGCATTATCTCAAATTGATCTCAAATATTCTGACAAGCAAACACAACGCAGCTGCCTGTACAACCTTATGCACACCCCTACAGAAATTTATCCTGAGCATCATGTTATTGTTAACGCGAGGAAGTCTGAGTTCTGGTTAGACTGCACCTTAAGTTATGTGATCTGTTGAGACATTTGACATCTGGAGTAAGCGCTAAAAAGAGCTGCCAATATGATGCTGATGGTATTAAAAGCATCTCCCACAGACAATGTGTAGACCATGTAAGTTAGAAAGGTCTAATGTCCTGAAGCCAGTTTGTGCTTAATTCTTTTAACCATTTGGTTATGCCAATTTAGTCTGCATGTGAGCTGAGGTTCTGCTAGATATCAAGTAGCCAAATTCTGTCCTTACCCAGTTGTGTACAGATACTGCTTCATAATGTGTGACTGCTTTTAATATAAACTAGCAGTATTTGCTTCAAAACCAATTGTGCAAAATGATTTATTCTTGAAAGTTGCTTATTAAAAACATTAGTGTTATTCCCTTCTTCTCAAACTGACTGATACATTTGGAGAGCAAGACTATAATTATATTATTCAGGTGGTTAAACTAGGTAATTGCACCTGAATTAGCTCAGTGTTTTGCTGTGATGCTACTTTCATGTTTGTGGGGGCAAAGTGCAATAATTTGAGAAATGTTGCGTTTCCATTGCTAGAGCTATTGTTAATGCAAGGAATTAGAAGATTTGTGTAAGAATTTTATTCAAGGCAATTACAGTTTGACTGCGGGGATTGTGGCGGGGGTGGGGTTGGGTGGTGGGGTGGGGTGCAACTCCTAACCGACTTCAGCAATTTTAAAATCACCTCAATGAAAATGTGTATCTGGTGTTCGAGGATGAAAACCCCAATAGTGTTTGGATGAATTAGATGAAGTGGTTTATTGAGCATTTGGTTCTAGCTTATAATCTTTCCACTGTTGGATTTGAAAAAGGATGACATTTTTGCTTTTGTATTTTAGTTGTAGGTGTATCGGTGATTTCATTTGTCATTTTCATGTGTGACATACTGAGATTATATAGCACAAGGCTATCCTCGTACCCCAAACATTAACATCACAGTTTAGTTTCTACTTGATTTGTACAATATTAAACTCCCCAGTAGTTTGTTTTTCCTTTGCCAGATTCTATCTTCTGGAAAATTCTAATCTCAATCCAAGGATTCCAGAAATTGTATAAGCAGTGTTTTAGGTGGCTGCCTTTAGGAGGCAGCATTTCTTGTGAAGTGTCTTCATGACTATTCCAATGTTAAACTGAAAGCCCAAAGCAATTAAATGCAACTCTATGGCCAAATTATATTAAAAAACAGGTTCAAGCGATAGCGAAACATCCATATTTGAAGGTACTGTTTACCTTAATTGCACAATGTTGAAATGTAAAATACAAATTCTCTCTTGGCTGTGTTTGATTCAAAAAAAGATGTTTTCAGATTTGAATAAATTACTTTGTGGTTGAGCCAGTACTGGTTTGATCCCTATGCATATTTAACAATAGGAACAAACTATTTTGAATAATGTTTTTTCTCCCATGGCTAATTTCATCATGACCTAGTTGATAGCACTTTCTCCTGAGCCAGAAGACCATGTATTCAAGTCCCACCTCAGACTTCAGCACAGAATCCAGGCTGCCACACCCTTTGCTGTACTAAGTGGGTGTTTCACTCGGATGTCAAATTTTGGATAAGATCCTCATCTTGGGCACGTTTGTCCCCTTTGCATATGGGAATGATTGACTTGAGCACTGCTTTGAAAAAGAGCAGTGAAGTTCTCCTTGGTATCCTGGTGAATATGTGTCTTTCACCAACACCACTAAAAACTGATTATCTGGTCAGTACTCCTTTGGTGCTTGTGGGCACTTGCTTTGTGCAAATCAACTGCTGCGTTTCCTGCATTACTACAGTGAGTATTTCAAAACTACTTCAGTGGCTGAAGTGCTTTGGCATGTCCTGAGATTGTCACAAATGCTATAATTGCAAGACTTTTTCTTTTCTTCTGTTAAGGTAATAGCAAAGTGAAGTACGTTCAAGTGAAACTTGACTTTTGAATGGTTATTGTTGCTGTGAAGATAGCTGGAAGGCAGTGATCCATGGAGTCAGGCTGTTGAAGTGTATTGGGGTCTGTGGCTTCTATTCAGCTTCAATAACTTTAAATATTTTCATATTGAATCCATTTTCAATCGGTTAAAAGTTGCCTTTAAATATGGACAAAATAGTTTTTCCAGCTAGTGAAAATGGCCTGAATAGACTACTGCACTCCAATGAACTCTTGGGATTAACACTGGGAAAGTGTTACGTTAGTGTCTAATATAACTGGCCTTAGTGAAAACCCATCTATATAAAAAAGTAGTTTGCAACTGCAATAGTGACTGGAATCCTTCAGTTCATGAACAGTGCTTTACATCCCTGGAAGACAATGGCTCACTGGGTAATGATTGCCAAATCCCTGCTTTTAATTTAAAATAAATTATCGATATAAGCTCCACTTTTTTTTAGAAGGCTGATGTTTTATTATCTATCCCTCTTTTGAGAAGATGGTGGTGAGCCTTCTAAAATAACTGGTTGACTAGACCACGTCAGAAGGCAGTTCAATCATTTGATGAGGGATTGGAGTGTCTCAACCCCAAATTGAGGCAGGTTGCTAGGATCCACCGCTCCCACCCCCCCCGACTCTCCGTAAGTCATGAGTGAACCAAAAGGATTTAATGTCCTTCTAATAGCTGTATGGATTTTGGCAAGAAATACCAGGTTTTAGTATCTGATTCTTAAATTCTTAATCTCACAGGGAGCTTTGACCTCTATAATTCTTTTGAGTTATAACTCCATGTGGGGGAGAGGGAGGATGGATGGATGTCTGTCTCTAAAATCACAGGATTTAGGTAAGAATAAGCTGCTCTTTGTTGAATGGGATTGTAAGAACTGCTAATGCTGGAGTCAGAAATGACAGTGTGGAACTGGAGGAATACAGCAGGCCAGGCTGCCTTGTGCTTCCGCGAGGAGCTCGAACTGTTCATCAACTTTACTAACACCTTTCACCCCAATCTCAAGTTCACCTGGACCATCTTTGATACCTCCCTCTCCTTCCTGGACCTCTCTGCCCCCATCTCTGGTAACGACCTTGAAACTGATATCTATTTCAAACCCACTGACTCTTACAGCTACCTAGACTAGACCTCCTCTCACCTACCTTCCTGGAAGAATACGATCCCCTACTCCAAATTCCTCTGCCTCCGCCGCATCAGTTCCCAGGATGGGGCGTTCCACTCCCAGACATCCCAGATGTCCTCTTATTTCAAGGACTGCAACCTCACCCCTCCATCAGTGGTCAAAAATGCTCTGGACCGCATCTCCTGCATTTCCTGCGTCTCTGCCCTCTCATCCCCCGGCAACAAAAACAAAGACAGAAACCCCCTTGTCCTCACGTATCACCCCATTAACCTCTGTATTCAATGTATCATTCTCCGTCACTTCCGCCACCTGCAATCCAACCCCACAACTAAAGATATATTTCCCTCCCCACCCCCTATCTGCCTTTCATAGGGACCACTCTCTCTGCGACTCCATCATCTGCTCCATACTCCCCGCTAGCCCCACCACCCCCGGCACCTTTCCCAGCAACCGCAGGAAGTGCTATACCTGCCCCTACACTTCCTCCCTCACTTCCATCCCAGGCACCAAACAAACCTTCCACATCAGCCAGATGTTCACCTGCACATCTGTCAATGTGGTCTGTTGCATCCACTGCTCCCGATGTGGCCTCCTCTACATCAGGGAGACCAAGTGGAGGCTCAGAGACAAGTTTGTAGAGCACCTGCGCTCTGTTCGCGACAAACAATAACACCTTCCAGTTGCAAACCATTTCAGCTCCCCCTCCCACTCCCTGGGGAGCATGTCCATCCTGGGCCTCCTCCAGTATCACAACAACGCCACCCGAAAACTGGAGGAGCAGCACCTCATATTCCGCCTTGGGAGCCTATAGTCCAATGGACTCAATGTGGGCTTTACCAGTTTCAAAATCTCCCCACACCCAGCCTCATCCCATGACCAACCTTCCCTCTCATCCCTGCTTCCTTGACCTGACACAACTTGTCCATCTTCTCTTCCACCAATCCACTCCTCCCACCTCACTGACCAATCCCCACCACTCCCTACCTGCACTCACCTATCACCATCTCACCTACCTTCCCCAGCCCGACCACTCCTCTCTCTATTTATTTCAGAGCTCCCTTCCCCCTCCCCCATTTCTGAAGAAGGGTCCCAACTCAAAACGTCAACTTTCTTGCTCCTCTGATGCCTAGCCTGCTGTGCTCCTCCAGCTCGACACTGTGTTATCTTTGTTGAATGGAATCTTGCTGCCCCAGTGCCCTTCAAGTTGTAGTTGACAAACTTGATAAAGAAAGGCTTCCATTCCTTTCACAACTTAGGAGTTCCATAGCAATATTTTTCAGAATGCAGTCAATATTGAAATGTAGAAGTCAATTTGTGCAAAGCTGGTTCCTAAGTACAGCCAAGTGATGATCAGTTTTTTGATGTTGAATGAGTGTTACATATCTGTCGAATCCAACTCGGGCAATTTCTGCCTCATCAGTAATGTGATGGTTTCGTCATGTGTCCTATTGAGTTGCACTTGTTTAGTCATGACCTACCCTGCCAAAGCCAGTCAGCTCCTGACCCCTTTACAGCTTTGCTACAAACATCAACAAAAGAGCTGAATTCCAGAGGGTTGCTCAGTGACTGCTGCAACAGCAAGACAGCATTTGAGTTGAGGGTGGCATCATGGACCTCCAGGAAAGCTGGAGTCAAATGGAATCGGAGATGGGGGAAAGTTACAAAAGCAGGTCTGAGTGAACAACCAAGTAACAGACATCCTGACTTCACAAAACCTGTCCACCATCTACAAGGCACAAGTCAGGAGTATGGTGGAATACTCACTCCCCACTTTCCTGAATGAGTGAAGCCCTAATAACACCCAAGAAGCCTCACATCATCCAGGACAAAGCAGCCTGCTTGATTGGCACCCCATCCATAAACACTCACTCTCTCCACCACTGAAACACAGCAGCTGTATGCACCATTTTCAAGATTCATTACAGGAATTTGCTGTTTAGACAGCACCTTCCAAACACACGATTGCTCCCATTTGGAAAGCCAAGGGGAGCAGATACATGGGAGAATCGCCACTTGCAAGTTTTCCTTCAAGCCACTCACCATCCTGGCTTTTGAAATTCCTTCCCTGTTGTTGAGTCAAAATCCTGGAGCACCATCCCTAACAGCATTGTGGGTCAACTCACAACACATGGACTGCAGCACTTCAAGAAAGGAAACTACCAACACCTTTGAAGGCAATGAATGCTGAGCCAGGCAGGATTGCCCACTTCCCAAATAAATATAAAAAGATTCTGTGGAGAAGACATCTGTTTCTTGGCCATGGGATCATTTTGTGTCCATTTGTGTCTTTTTAACATCTTTTAACAGATCAGACCCCTGAATGCCCACTCCCTCAATACAGCAGCGACTAATTTGTCAGCCTTGTATTCAATGTATGAAGTGGGACTTGAATCCACAATCACCTAATTCTAAGGCAAGAATGCCCTGCACTAATCCACAGATAACATCAATACTGAAGAATCTTCAATATTCAGCCACACCAGAACTGAGTCATCAGGTTAGACCATAAGACCATAAGACATAGGAGTGGAAGTAAGGCCATTCGGCCCATCGAGTCCACTCCGCCATTTAATCATGGCTGGTGGGCATTTCAACTCCACTTACCCGCACTCTCCCCGTAGCCCTTGATTCCTTGCGAGATCAAGAACTTAGCAATCTCTGCCTTGAAGACATTTAACGTCCCGGCCTCCACTGCGCTCCGTGGCAATGAATTCCACAGGCCCACCACTCTCTGGCTGAAGAAATGTCTCCTCATTTCTGTTCTAAATTGACCCCCTCTAATTCTAAGGCTGTGCCCATGGGTCCTAGTATCCCCACCTAACGGAATCAACTTCCCAGCATCCACCCTTTCTAAGCCATGCATTATCTTGTAAGTTTCTATTAGATCTCCCCTCAACCTTCTAAACTCTAATGAATACAATCCCAGGATCCTCAGCCGTTCATCGTATGTTAGGCCTACCATTCCCAGGATCATCTGTGTGAATCTCTGCTGGACATGCTCCAGTGCCAGTATGTCCTTCCTGAGGTGCGGGGCCCAAAATTGGACACAGTATTCTAAATGGGGCCTAACTAGAGCTTTATAAAGTCTCAGAAGCACATCGCTGCTTTTATATTCCAACCCTCTTGAGATAAATGACAACATTCCATTCGCTTTCTTAATCACAGACTCAACCTGCAAGTTAACCTTCAGAGAATCCTGTACTAGCACTCCCAGATCCCTTTGTACTTCAGCTTTATGAATTTTCTCACCGTTCAGAAAATAGTCCATGTCTGTATTCTTTTTTCCAAGGTGCAAGACCTCACATTTGCTCACGTTGAATTTCATCAGCCATTTCCTGGACCACTCTCCTAAACTGTCTAAATCATTCTGCAGCCTCCCCACCACCTCCGCACCACCTGCCTGTCCACCCAGCTTCGTATCATCGGCAAACTTCGCCAGAATGCCCCCAGTCCCTTCCTCCAGATCATTAATATATAAAGTGAACAGCTACGGCCCCAACACTGAACCCTGCGGGACACCACTTGTCACCGGTTGCCATTCCGAAAAAGAGCCTTTTATCCCAACTCTCTGCCTTCTGTCAGACAGCCAATCCTCAATCCATGCCAGTAACTCACCTCGAACACCATGGGCCCTTACCTTACTCAGCAGCCTCCCGTGAGGCACCTTATCAAAGGCCTTTTGGAAGTCTAGATAGATAACATGTTGTGACAACAATGGAGGCCTGTGGAACTCTGTCTGTCTGATTTTTAAGGAGATTGTGGTTTATAGGAACCTCTGGGGAAAAATTGTCTGGTTTAGGAAGCCTTTGCAAAATGACTTTCAAATCCAGCCCCAGGTATTGCCTTTTGTCTTTGTAGTAAGCCTTGCCCTGCTGCCACTTTTTTTTAGTGAGGTGCTCTGTGAAGCAGCTTGGGATTGTATGCTGTCAGATATAAATTGGCAGTAGGCTACATAATGAACGATTTGGAGAAGTCAGGAGATGCTTGTTTGGAGGCAGGTTTTATGGGCATGGCTTTTAATGGAGGGGAGAGCGAGCAAGAGAGACACGTAGGCTTAGGAAGGGAAATCTGAATCTAGATGCACTAGGAGCTGCCCATGGTGGGATAATGGATGTAGAGGGTGAAATGTGCAAAGTTGATAATGGTGGTTGGGGATGAGAACGTGGAGGGTGCGGAATGAGAACGTGGGGAAAATTGAACCCAAGAGTGAATACTTTTTACTTTGTCTTGTGAGGGCCTGAGAGAGGTATGGAGATGCCTGGTAGATTGTGTCACATCTCCACGCTCTGTCATTTTGAAGTTATCGTCAATATTTTAAATAACATTGTTAGAGCCCAGTTTTGTTTAGTGGGTCTGTTGCAGCCTTTTTTTCGGTCGCAAGTATTCATTGACTGACCTGCCTGGGAGTCACCTTGCTTCACCCATTTGAACTGATAAGATATGGTGGCTATTTTGAGTGCCACATTTTAGTTCTTCATCCTTGGTAACAATGTCTTCTTTCTTTGAGGCTGTTCAATCTTTCCATTGTTTGACAGTCTTCCTTCATTTAGAGGAGGATTGTTTATAAGACAAAAGCAGAAAGTGTTGGAAAAATTCTCAGTAGGTTTGGCTGCATCTGTAGAACAAGAAACTCTGATGTTGAATCTAATATAACTCCTCTGTCAGATTAGCTCGATAGAAAAGTCATGTTAGACTCCATTGTAACTTTCTCTCTCCACAGATACTGCCAAGACCTGCTCAGTTTTTCTAACACTCCCTCTCTGCTTTCAGATCGCCAGCATCAACAGTACTTTATTTTTGTTCATAAGATATTCCTTTCAAATATCAATAACTTGACTGTATTCCTTGCTAATTGTGATGAACTTGAGACAGGAATTAATAAAGAACTTACTCTGATTTTTCTAGAAAAAGCCTAAGTTTTCACTGACCATTTTGCCTCAGTGTTTGTGGGGTGAGGGATGTTTGGCCTTCGATTGTAGGAAGGAAATAAAACTAGATTAATCCAGTTTCATTAAAAAAAATCAAATACTTCCCATGTATGAGACTTAACCCAATGCAGCATTGAATCTATCTGCTTTTCTCTAACCCTTCAGGGACCCTCCCAGCCCAATGTGGAAATTGCACAATTGCATCATTTTCCAGTTTACATCTGCTATGAATTGAAGCAACACAGCAGGACACCTGCTGTGACCATGGTTCTGCTATTCTGTTTGGTTGTCATACTTTTCCCCTTTTTTTTTCAGACACTATGGTATTATGTTTTGGAGAAATCTCTTGGCAGAAGTTGAGAAGCTTGGAAAATAACTTTGTTTTTGTCATGCCAACAAAACCAATGTGATAGAGCGTGTTCCATTTCACTATGATGCACAGCTTGCCATAGCCTTTTCATTTGTACAGGAATTGCCCATTTAGCATTTAACAGTGGGAGCGCACAGTCAATTGACAGCTATCCTTTTAAACTTGATTTCTGCTAAATGTATTTTATACTGTTTAAATTCAGTGTTGGTAGAAAGATGTTTCTACCTTGGCATCAGTCCCTGCTTTACTTATCACAGAGTAATTGCAGACACAAAAGCCAAGTGGCTTTACCAGTGGACTGTTAAACTGAGGACCTGAGTTCAAATCCTGCCATGGCAGATGGTGGAATTTGAATTCAACAAAAATCTGGATTTACAGTCTAATGATGACTACAAGTCGATTGTCAGGAAAAACACATTTAGTTCACTAATGTCCTTTAGGGAAAGAAACTGCCATCCTTATTTGGTCTGGCCTACATGTGACCAGGTTCAATTCCACCCTCAGGCAACTGTCTGTGTGGAGTTTGCATTCATGCCCTGCCTGTGTGGGTTTCCTCCCACAGTCAAAAGATATACAGGCTAGGTGGATTGTTCATATTAAATTGCCCGTAGTATTCAGGGATGTGTAGGTTATAGGGGCTTGGGTCTGGGTCAGATGCTCTGAGGGTTGGTATATACTTGTTGGGCCAAAGGGCCTGTTTCCACACTGTTGGGATTCCATGGATTTGATTCCATAAACGCCTCTCCTTCTTGAAGATAATACTTTTAAAACAAGCCTTCTTTTGTTAATCTGTGAGAGTGTGAAAGGGTCAATGCTGAGGAGTGCCCTGAGGATCACCCACTATAATGTCACCAAAGGATTTTGGAAAAGTAAGACCAAATATCATATGATCCTCCTCAAATATCTCACTGTGACCATGATATTCACATAATTTTGTGACTATTTGTTAACGTGGAGTAAACTACATCTTGTTCAGTACAAGACCCACTTCTACTTGACCAGGAAGTGTTTTCCTAAGTAACTAGTCATATGGATTCTTAGACTTGAAGACTGATGTGGTCCAGTGATGAGGTACAGGCATTGTATGTACATGACAACTTTTTGGCATCATCAATCCTAATGTTGCTTTTTGACCTAGTGACAAACTTTGTTTGTTTGCTAGCTTTTAGCACACCCGTATTTAGATAGGCCTTTGAAATCCACTCCACTGGTGTTAAGGGTTTTTAAAGCTAAGATGATAAAGGACATGATTCAAGTCCTATCTGCTCCGAGAGGTATTCAATGACAAATGTGAGCAGGTTAATTAAAAAGTTAAGAGTTGGGTTGAGGGGAAAACAAGAAGAAACCACGCTCATGGGGCAGATTATAGCACACTGCTGTCTATTGTTTTTTTAATGGGATAGGCCATAGTGTTAGCAGTTTGGTTACTGGCTATGCATGGTCTCCACTTGTCTGGATGGGTGCAGCCTCAATAACACAAGCAGCTTAACACCATCCAGGACAAAACAGCCCACTTGATTGACATTACATCCACAAACATCCACTCTTTCCACCACCGATACTCGATACACGCTGCTGCTTCTATCTGCAAGATGCACTGCAGAAATTCACCAAAGATCCTCAGACAGCATCTTCCAAACCCACGACCACTTCCATCTAGGACAAGGGCTGCAGATATATGGGAACACCGCCATCTTCAAGTTCTTCTCCAAGCCACTCGCCATCCTAAATTGGAAATATATCGCTCTTCCTTCACTGCCACTGGGTCAAAGTCCTGGAATTCCCCCCACAATGGCATTGTGGGTCAAACCACAGCAGGAGGACTGCAGTGGTTCAAGAAGGCAGCTCACCATCACCTTCTCAAGGGCAACTAGGGATGGTCAAGAAATGCTGGCGTAGTCTGTGACACCAATATGCCATTAAAATGAATGGAATGAATTGGTGGAGTAGCAGATAGTGAAGGGGACTGTCGGAGAATGCAGTAGAATATAGATAGATTGGAGAGTTGGGTGGAGAAATGAAGAAATGGAGTTCAATCCAGGCAAATGCGAGGTGATGCATTTTGGAAGATCCATTTCCAGAGCGAACTATACGGTAAATGGAAAAGCCCTGGGGAAAATTGATGAACAGAGAGATCTGGGTGTTCAGGTCCATTGTACCCTAAAGGTGGCAAAGCAGTTGGATAGAGTGGTCAAGAAGGCATACAGCATGCTTTCATTCATCGGACAGGGTACTGAGTACAAGAGTTGGCAGGTGATGTTACAGTTGTCTAGGACTTTGGTTCGACCACATTTGGAATACTGCGTACATTCCTGGGTCGCCACATTACCAAAAGGATGTGGATACTTTGGAGAGGGTGCAAAGGAGGTTCACCAGGATGTTGCCTGGTATGGAGGGCGCAAGCTACGAACAAAGGTTGAGTAGATTAGGATTATTTACATTAGAAAGACGGAGGTTGATGGGGTCTACAAAATCAAGAGAGGTATAGACAGGGTGGATAGCAAGAAGCTTTTTCCCAGAGTGGGGGACTCAATTACTAGGGGTCACGATTTCAAGGTGAGTGGGGAAAAGTTTAAGGGAGGCATGCGTGGAAAGTTCTTTACGCAGACGGTGGGTATTCCTGGAACATGTTGTCACCAGAGGTGGTAGAGGCGGGCACGATAGCGTCATTTAAGATGTATCTAGACAGATACATGAATAGGCAGGGAGCAGAGGGATACAGATCCTTGGAAAATAGGCAACAGGTTTAGAGGATCTGGATCGGCGCAGGCTTGGAGGGCCAAAGGGCCTGTTCCTTTGCTGTAATTTTCTTTGTTCTTTGAATAATTCCTTTCTTTTAAACTCCCTAGATAAGCGGATTTATTTTAGGTTAGGGGAGGATACTGTGTCGGCCTGTAATGGGGGATGGTGTTTTGCTTTGTATCTTTGTCTTTCAGGGGCTGGTTATCTCTCTGCGTGCGCATGCGCATGTTGGGGGGCAGGGCAGGGTGACTACTGACAGGAACAGACTAGACCTTCTTACTGACAGTACCATTTCTTGCTGCAGTCTGGGATGTACTGGGAATAAGAGTCACTTTTTGGAACCAGCCTATCTGCCTTTTCCACAGCCAATGGAATGAGGTGCTTTCTTTTAAAAAATGTGGAGTTGGATGTTGGCTAGATCCATGCGATCATTGGTGCTGTTTCCCTCTCTCGTCTAGAATTGGAAAACTTCATCAATTTCGCCTCCAATTTCCACCCTGCCCTCACTTTCACCTGGTCTATCTCTGACTCCCCCCTTCCCTTCCTCGACACTTCTGTTTCCATTTCTGCGCATAGACTGTCCACTAATATCCATTACAAACCCACTGACTCCCACAGCTACCTGGACTATACATCCTCACACCCCACTTCCTGTAAAGACTCCATCCCATTTTCTCAGTTCCTCCATCTCCATCGCATATGTTCAGATGAGGCCAACTTTAACAAGGGAGCCTGCGAAATGTCCACATTCTCCCTCAACCAAGGATTCCCCAGCTCCATTGTCGACAGGGCCCTCAATCGGGTCCGGCCCATTTCCTGCACTTCTGC
The DNA here is from genome assembly GCA_024137785.1 of Ginglymostoma cirratum. NCBI lineage: Eukaryota > Metazoa > Chordata > Chondrichthyes > Orectolobiformes > Ginglymostomatidae > Ginglymostoma > Ginglymostoma cirratum. The sequence continues at coordinate 26,158,242 of JAHRHZ010000077.1, read as the reverse complement.
CCTCACCCCTTCTCTTCCCTCCTGCAACAGCGATAGAGTTCCCCTTATCCTCACCTACCATTCCACCAGCATCACATCCAGAAGATCATCAGACACCATTTCCGCCACCTCCAGCAAGATGCCACCACCAGACACATATTCCCCTCCCTGCCCTTGTCCGCCTTCCGCAGGGACCGTTCCCTCCGGGACACCCTGGTCCACACTCTTTCACCCCCAACACTTCCCCACAGCCCTACGGCACCTTCCCCTGTAACCGGCGAAGGTGCAACACCTGCCCATTTACCTCCTCCATCCCCGCCATCCAAGGGCCCAAACATACCTTCCAGGTGAAGCAACACTTCACCTGCACTTCCGAGAATCTAGTCTACTGCACTCACTGCTCACAATGTGGTCTCCTCTACATTGGGGAAACGAAGCATGGACTTGGCGACCGCTTCGCAGAACATCTACGTTCTGCTCGCAAAAAAGACCATGAACTATCTGTTGCCTGTCACTTCAATGCACCATCCTGCTCTCTGGCCAACATCTCTGTCTCCAGCTTGCCACAGTGTACCAGTGAAGCCCAACGCAAGCTGGAAGAACAACGCCTCATTTTCCGCTTGGGGACCCTACAGGCCTCCGGACTCAATATTGAGTTCAATAATTTTACGGCCTAAACTCTCCCATGTCCCAGCCCCCCACCCCACACACCAGGCCTTGTTACCACATAGCCTGCCATTACGCATCCCTTGTTGTTAGTCACTAACAGTCCCCATTAACAACTACTCACCCTCCCAGCCTGATCGTTAGCAACTCCTTTGTCTGTCCCACTGTCTTTCTCTCTCTTTGGGCTCTATCCTATTGTTTACTCCCTGCCCCACCCACCTCCCTATTTTCTGCATATAAACTGATGTTTTCCCAGCCACCATCAGTTCTGAGGAAGGGTCACTAGACCCGAAACGTTAACTCTGTTTTCTCCTCCACAGATGCTGCCAGACCTGCTGAGCTTTTCCAGCAACTTTGTTTTTGTTCCTGATTTACAGCATCTGCAGTTCTTTTGGTTTTTATTTTCCATGTGTGTTGCTTTTCCTGGAGTCAATGGTGGCAAGCAGCTTGCTTGAAGTGCTTCAGTGAAGTGTACTGTAGATCTGCTCAGCTGTCGGGGAAGGAGTTCCAGGAATTCAACTCCGTGACATGGAAAGAATGGGTTTGGTGCCTATCCCTGTGAGGTGTGTCCTGATAGCGTTCTAAAGAGAGGTGCTGGTGTGTTCCAAAATGCACAACTGTAAGGAAGTTGCTCCGATCTACCAGCTTCACTACACCTTCATGGCACATGTCTGTCGTCAAAATCCATCGACAGTGGGTGTAGGTAGTTGCTGTCCTGAGATGTTGGTGACCACCTCCAAGATAGAGAACTGGAGGAACAAATGATGAGCTGGTCTTGCCGTGTAACCATGCTGACTTTCTTGATGGGAATTGTTGCTGTCTAGTTTCTATCTGGTGGTGGGAGAATAAGAAACTGCATATCAAGATGGTGAGATTAATTAATGGTGAGGATGTTAATACATGCTACAACATTCAAATAGACCACTCACTGTTCACTGGGGAGACTCTTTTCTTGCCGTTCGTCATTTTGTTGGAAAATTGAACATTTTGTCCTCAAAATAGAGAAGTTCTTCACTGCTGATCTCACATGATTTTTCCCAACATTTTCTGACCCTGTTGTTTAAGGCCTAGGAGGATTCTTCCCATTATTCTCAGTTTTTGATTGTGAATGTCATTGGCTAGGCTAATATTGCTGCTGTTGAAGATGATAGCGAGAGTGGGTCACCTTTTGGGACTGTGCAGTCTATCTGGGGCAGGTACACCCACTGTACTAACTCTCTGCAGCAATATAATTTTATTACAGCCAATTCAGAGAGCAATTGAGAATCAGCTACATTACAGTGTGTCCGGAGTTATGTGTTGGCCATGCTGAGTAAGGGCACACATTTGTTAAAGGACATTTGGTAACCAAATAAGGCTTTATGACCATTTGTACCATTTACCAGGATAATCATTTAATTTCAGATTTATTGATTGAATTTAAGCTCCATCTGCAGCTATGATGCGACCTGAACTTGTCGCTGGAGGCACAGTTAGGGTGGATAGTCAGAGACTTTTTCCCAGGGTGGAAATGACTATTATGAGGGGGTATATTTTTTAAGGTGATTGGAGGAAGGAATAGGGGAGATGTCAGAGGTAGGTTTTTTACACACAGAGTGGTGGGCGTGTGGAATGTGCTGCCAGCAGTGGTAGTGGAGTCAGATACTTTAGAAACTTTTAAGCAACTCTCGGATAGGCACATGGAGGATAGTAAAATGTAAGGTATGCAGGGTTGATTGATCTTAGTAGGATAATAGATCAGCACAACATCGTGGGCTGAAGGCCCTGTACCGTGCTGCACTGTTCTGTGTTCTATGGAGCATTTAGTCCAGTTGCTGGTACAATCACCACATTCTGCTGTTCTGCATTTTTAGGGCTGTTATATGTAGCTGTCTAGTCTAAATGTCAAACACAAATGTTATTGTGCACATTATAATGCTGTAGCCTCTTCCTTGATAAGGAAGATTCCAATCCCAAATTTGAACATCTACCTTTTCAACTGTGGCGAAAGGTGTGTGGTTTTTTTTGTTTTGAGTCTATATTTCAAACTAGTAGCCTGTGGGTATTGGCTTATTTTTGCAAAGGCATTGAGATATTAATTTAGGTCAGTCTTTTCAGAAGTATGGTTTTAAGGAACTCCAGCGTTACTTTTTGTATTGTGGTTTATGGGAGGAAAGAGAGAAAATAATCATCAAGGGAATCGAGGGTTATGAAGTGGAAGCAGGGAGGTGGTAAGAGAGAGTGTAGGAACATGGAGTTGAGGATGATCAGATCAATCAGTGATCTTGCTGAATGGCAGATCTAACTTAATGGGCTGAATAGCCTACATCTTATGGTATAAAAGCATTTAAGCCATTAGCTGTGGCAGAATCTAGGAAGATCAAATTTCTTTACCTGTATCTTTAGGTGCAGTTTGAAGGAGGCTTGACTGGGGTTAAGGCAACATAATCTCTTCTCGAGGGTTTTTAAAAATTATTTGTATAGTTCATAATCAAAACTGGTTCAGAGGGATATCATTGTACATCTCTGCTGTAGGTGGGACTTGAACCCTGGTCTCTTGGGGTTTGGAGGTAGGGACAGTAACACCGTGCCACAGGAGCCCCACAGACTGTTGAGCCTTCTCCGGTGAGAGACCATGGTTCACTTCCCCTGTGTGACAGTTGGGGATAATAACCACAATAAGACAGAGGACCCTAAATAATGATCTCTGTACACTTCTATCATAATGGGAAATGGCACGCCTTGCCTAGATAATGCAGGAGCACCACAAAACAATTTAAGTCATGGTTGCAAGACAGCAAGTTGGGTCAGTATGGGATTCAACCCATGACTATAGTGTTATCAGTACCACATTCTATCTGAGCTAACCAGACAGCAGCCTAATCTCTCCTAAAATAGGAGATTGTTCAGAGCAGCTAAGGGGCTACCTCCAGTGAAAGGGTTGGACTATGTGAAACCCTCCAGATCGGGAGTGTTTTTGTTAGAACTCTCTAGATTGTTCAAAGGTGAGAAAGTCCAAGGTCATGTGTGAGTATTCCAGGAAACACTTCATGGCTCACAAGACAGGAACTGAGAAGGAGCAGTTATACCAACAGTTGGACAGGGAAATAAGTTTTTCTCTTGTCACTTTACAGTTGCTCAAAAATCAGTGTTGTGGTGTAGATGAAATTTTGTTTTGTCATGTATTTGAAATCTTTCAGATTGTGTTTTGTTTAACTTGTTTTTATTTTATGTAATAAGCTTATATCTTTATTGTTAAGAACACCAGATTTGGTTTTGTTTCGGTGAAAGGCTGCCACACTAAACTAAAAAAGGGGAAAAAAGCAATGATTTATCAAACTAGACTTTATTCTGGAATCTGGCTTGTTTAATAGAAACGTTGGCTGGGATTATTAAAACTGTAACTGTTGGCTTGAGAGAACTGCAAAACGTAGTTTCAGATAGAATGTAAGAATTTCGGTCTCTTATTAAAACAATGTCTTTAGCTCTAATCCGAGAACCCTGCTCCAAGATCCAAATTGAAAATCCAATTCCTGAATCCTAAAATCCTTATCCTGGTTAATGTTGCCAATTACTGAGGTGCTAAAATTTTTCCAGTATATTGCAGGATTGGCTGAGTCATAAGTAACTGAGGGGAAGCGAAGTTTCAACTTGTACATTTTGTGTTTGCTTTGTTAATTAACCAAGCATACAAAGTTCAAGACCAAACTGTTTTGCTTGTGTCTTTGCCTTAATGTGTTTGTGCTTTTAATTTGCTACAGTTCTCCTCACTTGAGTTATATTGCATATTTGAGGACTTGAAATTTTGGTGGGTCAAATAAGTCAATCTGTAGGTATTGGAGATGGAGAATCCAGATATGAAACCAGCCCATTGCATCACTTCTGGGAGGTTTACCATCTCTTTTGAGTGTCTGTCTTTTTCAGTTTTGATAGAGATTTTGTTAGGCCATGATTCCCCTGAATGAGACTGGAGCAATATCTGAATTTCCGTACAGGTGGTTTATGTTCACCATGGTCCTTTTTAAAGACAAATGAAAACAAGCACTCCTATTTATCTATGGTGCATGTGTTAAGAGAGGAATTCAAGTCCTTGGAATCCAGGTTGTCATTTTGAGTGCAGTTTTAGTTCTTGCATTGCAATAACTGCACTGACACTGTAGTGGAGTGTTGCATTGCTGGGAGTGCGCTCTTTTGGAAGAGACATCAAATTGTGGTCCTGCCCGCCAGTTCTTGCTGTGTAATGGATCCCGAGACAACTATTTGAACAATGAGGGAGTTCTGGTTCTCCTCAAATTTTGCAGAAACCAAGCGGAGGCTTGGGGACCGCTTTGCAGAAACCAAGCGGAGGCTTGGGGACCGCTTTGCAGAACACCTGCGCTCAGTTCGCAACAAACAACTGCACCTCCCAGTCGCGAACCATTTCAACTCCCCCTCCCATTCCTCAGATGACATGTCCATCCTTGGCCTCCTACAATGCCACAGTGATGCCACCCGAAGGCTGCAGGAACAGCAAATCATATTCAGCCTGGGAACCCTGCAGCCCAATGGCATCAATGTGGATTTCACAAG
>JAHRHZ010000077.1:26118115-26148049 GCA_024137785.1 Ginglymostoma cirratum | reverse complement strand
TTCTGAAGAAGGGTCTAGGCCCAAAACGTCAGCCTTCCTGCTCCTCTGATGCTGCTTGGCCTGCTGTGTTCATCCAGCTCCACACCTTGTTATCTCAGATTCTCCAGCATCTGCAGTTCCTAATATCTCTGAGTATACAGGTACGATGGTTTGATATCTGTGCACAGGTTATTTCTCCAAAAATGTGCATGTGAATCTAAGTTCTCATGTGCACTTCAGCTGAAAATTTAAGATTCCATTTGCGCTTCAAGCAGACTTGGTTTGAATGCTCATATAAATTGGTTCAGTTGGTCTCATTATAATACTGTGTAACAAATGGCCTTTCTCCAAAGTGGTCACAGTACCATAGCATTCTGCCAGGCTTAATCTGAGTTTTATTTGGTGAAATAATATTAGTCTGTGCTACTTAAACATTAGGGCTTAAGGACAAATAAGGAAAATATTTATGGAAATCAACTGAATGTGTTTGAATATAAGCAATGTCACCTGAGCAGGATGAGTGGTCGTTGATGGCTGACCTAAGTCAGAGTCTCTACTTTTCTTTTTCAATCATCTACCAATAGTCCTGTCCTTTTTTTTCGATGCAGTTCTGACGGTAATGGAGTCTGCTCTTTAATACATTACTGACCTTCACCTCTCCTTCCCAGTATGCCTTGTTTGCTTCAGATATACACGATTTTGTCTTTAATTTTAGAATTATTTTCCCTTTAAAACATAACTTTGTATATTGCACCGTTGGATTTTCTGATCCTTTTTCGTTCCTGAATGTGTAATGTGCTTGGATGCAAATGCTGCAACTCCTCTCTGACATTAACTGAACCAGTGCATTAATGTCTAGTTTTCCAATAAGGGTTATTGCGCAGTGATTATAAGTCACTGGACCACCCCCTCCTCAGACATTAGGTAGTATCTATATTGTCATCATTTAGTGCTTGGATTGATTATATGCGAGTATAGACCATTACTGTAAGGAAGCAGGCCATGGATGTCCATTGCTGAAATTATTTCCAGTACTTTGTATTTAAATGTGAAAATCTGCATGGAACTCCATATTGGTGAACTAAAACTGTATCAACTATAGTTTATTTGGCTCATTTCCATGCTGATATGACATTTAATGAATTTTCAAATATCTATCAGATGTCACTGGGTGGCACACACTCCCCCTCCCACCCAGAAAGTACTAGGTTCAAGCCAAACCTCCAAGACATCAGTCAATAATTCACCCTGACAACACCATAATGCAATATTTTTGGTCATGAGATTGAGAAGTGAGCAAGAAATTCAATTTTCTTATGAGCTTCTTATTTTTGTGTAGCAAATGAGTTTGCCAGCTTTGGTAGTTATCAACGTTCTTGGTCTTCATAGATACTAAATGCTACAGATAACAGCTGAGAAGGTACTTACATGGGCTGGAGCTTCATATTGTACAGTATCAATGTAGTCTCTGACTGTAGTGTTATCCATCCCAGATGTTTCTGAAGTTTTGACAGTCACTCAAACCAACCTCTTTCAAATCAAAAAAAGAGGAAACAGAACACCGTTCTCAATTGTTTTACGAATTGAATCTTTAACCTTTCGGTTTTGATACTCATGTTTGTTAACAGGGTCATACAACGAACATATAATGTGAAGCTCCAGGACAATATGCAAATATCCTGAGATAGGGCTGTACATTGCTGATATTTCATATATCCATCTCTTCTAAATTTTTTTCGGTTGGGTGAGGAATGAAACATAAGTAAAAATGTAGGTTTTTAATATTTGAAGTGTTTGGATCCAACTTTCCTTTTTGGGTTGAACTTGAGACAATGGTATGATAACTGGGAACTGCGTGCAGATGGAATAATGATCTATTTGAATAGATTTCAGACATAGTAAACAGTCCAAGAGGCAAAACCATCTTGGTTTTATTTAAAACTTATAGTTTGCCAATTTAGCTAAAAATTCTGTTTTCCCCTCTTCATTGTATTTATTGCCTGGTGCAAGTGGGAGAATAGTTTTTGAGATTTTCTTTTCATCCTAAATATGCCTGAAGTGAAAGAAGGATACAACAGTATAGGAAGAGCCTCATTTGAAGCATAGATGTGTGGCTTGTTTCTATACAATTCAGTTTGCGTTTAATTCCATTGCCAATGATTTTTATATGGAATCTGTCTAAGATATGTCCCATTGTAACTGTTCTCTAACACCAGTTGTTTGATTCAGCAAATGATTTTGAAAGATTATCTGTCCCCTGTTAGGATACAATATTACATTTTTGATGCAAACATGTCTCTAGGGCTTGCATTTTGGGTGGTTGTTCATGTATCTTAATACTTCACGTCATCTTCTGTGTGAGCTATTCCCGGTCAACCTGGATCATTGCAGAGTAATGAAGCAGTAGTAACATGTTGTCGTCATCATCAATGATGTTAATATGCATGTGATAATGACATTATCAGATATTCATATATGCTATTGATGCCTCATTACTCGGCAATAATCAAGGTTAGCTGGGAATACTTCACTACACCATCAGCATGATTTTGTAGGGAGAACTCCCACAATGGAAACAAACTCTGTGCGCCTATCCTGTCAAGCCTAATGATCTTAAACATTTCAATAAAGCCACCTCACATATTTCTAAACTCCAAGTACAAGCCCAACCTACTCAAATGATCCTCATAAGAAAATTTATCCATGCCCAGGACTAATCCAGCGAACGTTTCAATTTGATACGACCCTAACTTTCACGGTTAACCCCTTCCAAGAATCCATTTTCCTCAATAGGAGATATTTTTGTTGAGTCTTGCGTCTGCCATTGTTCATCAACTTGTCTTTTCTGCTTAAGTCCTTTCACACACCACTGCAGCCCATTCTACCCTCATCCCTATGTAATTACCTTTATTTAAGTTTAGCACTGACATTTCCCTCTAAAGTATCTAAATCTCAAAATGAATGCTAAATTCTACCATGTTTTGATCAATGATCCCTAGCAGATCTCCTACTCTCAAGCTAATTTATTTAACCTGCCTTATTACACATTACCAGGTCCAAAATAGCTTGACTCTCGGTTGCATCCACAAGATGGTCTCAGAAACTGTGCCAAATGCACATTCTAGTTTCTAGGAACTACTACTGCCAATTTGATTTTCCCAACCCACGTGAAGATTGGAATCACCCATGATTCATGTACTATCCTTTTTGCATGCCCTCAGTATTTCTTGATTCTTTCTGTCCAAGAGTATAGCTACTGTTACAGGGCCTATGGACTATCAAAGGTCTCTTCTTCCCCTTGTTAGTTTTAAACCTGCACCCAAATGAATTCTATATCTTCCGATCCAAGAAGGTTCTTGCTATCGTGCTTATTTCAATCAATACGAATAAAGTACACCCACCTCCCTCTTCTCCCTGGCTGCTTTTTTGAAAATTCACATATCATGAAAATTTAGTTCCCAGCTTTAATCTCCTTGTAACCATGTCTCCCTGTTGGCTACAAAATCATATCCATTCACCAGTATTTGTGCCAGGAATTCATTTATTTTGCAAATGCACATTTAAGTAAGGATCAATTAATTTTGTCCTTTTTCCATCTTTAATCCTATTTGTTTTTTAAAGATGTTTGCACACTAACATAAATGTACCCATGACTTTATGCATAATAACTAACTTCTGAGAACTCAGAAGTTAGTCAATACTTTAGAGACTTTTAAGCGACTCTTGGATAGGCACATGGAGGATAGCAAAATGCAGGGTAGATTGATCTTAGTGGGATAATAGGTTGGCACAACATTGTGGGCCGAAGGGCCTGTACTGTGCTGTATTGTTCTACGTTCTATGTTCTAGAACTGGAAGAAAGCAGAAGCCTTAAGAGGGAATTAAAATATCTGATATCACTAAACAAGTACAAACGTATGAGATACTGTAGTAAGTTTTCTGTGTAAAAGGGCTCCCATTGCTGATGGTGACGGTATCAATGCAAGGTGGCCAGTTTTGTGGGCGATGACAGGAGAAAAGTGATTGATTGACTGGATCCTTTGCCGCTGAAAGTCACTACACTTGTGGCTTGAAAAAATGTTTCCTTTCACTATTTCTGCTATGGCTCTAGTGGTAACTTATTTGTCTCTGAATCACACTACTGGATTCCAGCTCCTCTTCAGGGCTTAAATCTTTTTGTGTGATTCAATGTCAGAGTTTGAGTTGAAGATCGATTTCCTTCTCCTCCAAAGTTAAGAACTGTTTGTCTTCAGGCTTAGACTTCGAAGTAATACTTTATTGTGCTTCTATCCTAACTGCTGCTCTACATGGTAATCCTAGATATACCAAGTTCTGACTTTTATAACAACATTCGGTAAGGACTAATCTATCTACTTGGTGTGTTCATTTCCTCTTGTGCATTCTTCCTGGCACATTACTTAACTCCATCTTGCTGCCATAATGCTTTGTGACATCGTTACGAGTTTGTTCCAAGTCCTTGTGACCAAAGTTGAGCACAAAAATCCAGTCTGTCACTCCAGTGCTGTACTGGGGGAGTGCTGCACTGCCAGAGGTGCTGTCTTTCAGATGAGACCTAAAACTGCACCTCCTTCTGGCTGCTGATGGGTGACATAAAGATCCCATTACACTATTTCAAAGAATGGAAGGAGTGTCTGGTGCACTGGCCAACATTTTACCTTGTGATCATCACCACTAAAAACCCTTTATCTAGTTGTTTATAGAATTGCTGTTTGAGAGTTGGGTGCAAGTTAACTATTTCCAAAAACTCTGAATCCACTTCAAGAAATGAACCTTTCAATGGCTGTTCTAGCCAGTACAATCTATCCTTTCCAAACATTTTATAGTTTTTGGACTCTTTGGCTACATGCACAGGAGCAATGCTCATTCAAGGCAAACCAGTTGTGTGTCAGAAACTGGTGTATTATCCTTCACAGCAAAACGCCATATCTGACAATGGCTATGTAGTTAGAGAGATGAAGGCTGTTTAGTCACAAGTTTGCAAGTGATTTTCAAACTATATCCATAGTGTTTGGTGCTCCTTAGAAATAGTCCATAAACAGTTGTCTTCCCTAATAGTTGGGAAATAAATGAAGTTTGAGATGAGGTATGTGCTGGGGAAGTTACAACAAATAGTGGATGTGCTCTGAGTCACCATCAATACCTTTTCTAAATTCTCTTCCTATCTTGTATGAAATTGAGTCATATACTTGGGCCACAGTGATTCAGTGACCACAACCCAAAAAAGGTTGCCCAAATACACTATAAAAAGGAAAAAGAATGTTGCTGATTCTTGGTCTGACGATGCTTTGACAAAGCCAAGAAAGCTGTCCGTAAAGACTTAATTTGAGCTTTGGTTAAAACTTCAAAATTGTAGTGAAAAACTAATCATAACTAAGCAGCTCTGGCACCATTGGGGGAGAGAGGAACAATAAACTATGAAAGATCCCTCCACTTGTGCTGCCAAACCTGAGTATTTCCAACACTTTCTTTCAGACTTCTAGCATTGGCAGCATTTTGCTTTTATGAAAGACTCGTCCATTCCAGCTTTGCAGTTGACTGTGACACATTCTGAATTTGAACGTGTAACAAGCTCACAAGGTACTCAGTTACATCCATGGGACAGAATGGTGTATGAGTCTTTGCAGTGGCACACTGTAAATTGAGCCTTGTAACTCCAAGTCGTACCAAATGTTAAAATTGTTAAGTAACACATGCTATTTCATTTACTTGATTTTTGAGACCAAGGTTGATTGAAAGCACAGACCAGATTTCTGAACTAAGCAAGATTTGCTATTTATCATAAGTACCCTGTACTATCACTACAAGTGAACCAATATAAACTTTTGATTAATAATGCTACAAACAAACCTCTCATCTCCTTTTTTAAAATCCTCCACACAGGGAAAATTAAATTTTTGCCAGAAGTAGGAAAAACCCCCAGGTCAGTTCAGTGGTCTTTATTTACTGATAATATATTAAGGCAATTGCTTCACTTCAGCTAGCCAAACCATTTGTGTTCAATTGTCCTTCTCTGGAATCTTCCACTGGTTTGTTAGCAGTACAGAGTGATTCACTCAAAAAATGTCACAGGAACCCTTCCAGGAAAAGAAACTGGTTTTATTCAAATTAAAACCTGAGTTTATTTTTACTGCAGAGAACAGGCAGCTTTTGCTGGGGAGAACAACAGCACACACTACTGTCTTTTCTTTTGTTTGTGTCTGCAACTTTTTCCCAGCCCCAACCTGCTAGTTGGCTGAGAACCAATGAGCTTGTTTGGTAAACAATTCTTCTCTTGCTGATCACCTGCATACAGCAGGAGCACAAAGCTACAAAACAAGTTCACAATGTTTCATATTCCTCACTGAAATTATGCATGAAAAATCATTTTTTAAAAAGTTTCAGGCCGCTTTATTGTTGTTAAAAAAACAAACAATACATAGACAGTTCTTGCAAAGATCTTATCTAAAGTAGTAAGCTGCCCACAATAATAGATATCACCGTGCACAATGATTGGCACACTAGGGCTTAGGGCAATAGGTATGATCATAGCTGATCATCTAATTCTGTACTCTGTCCCTGGTTTCTCACTGTACCCTTCAATACTTTAGTCCTAGGAGCTATCACTTGAGGCGGGCACGATAGCGTCATTTAAGATGTATCTAGACAGATACATGAATGGGCAGGGAGGAGAGGGATACAGATCCTTGGAAAATAGGCTACAGGTTTAGATAGAGGATCTGGATGGGCGCTGGCTTGGAAGGCCAAAGGGCCTGTTCCTGTGCTGTAATTTTCTTTGTTCTTTGTTCATTGTTCGAACTGGTCAAAGCAGATTGTGAAGTAAAACTTGAATTTGTATCTTTGGACTCCAATGTGTACTATTAAGTGAGTCATAATTGACATTTTTTCCTGATGTTGTAAATTTAGAGACTAGTGGATGAAGTACCTTGCAATCGATGTGCTGTTTACAATTGCATGGATCTTGCTTGAAGGATTAAGTGTACATGGCAATCGAGGTTGACCTGAAATGTCTGTTTGTCAGTTTTGGCAAATATTACCTTGTTGCCACACCAGTCATCAAAATGACATTTGGTTAACTTTATTTTAAATTGGCTCTACTTTTGTATGAACTAATTGGCTGTACTCTAAGTTTAGAAGGTTAAGCAGTAATCTGAGCAAGTAGTGAAAAATGTTGGTGGGATTTGTGATTTGTAGAGACAGAAACTTTTGAGGTTATTTCCTAAATGAAAGGGCATAATCTTAATTCCAGACGGGTAAATTTGGTCTGCAGCCAGGAGCATTTCTTCATAAATGGTAATGGAAATACAAAACTTTCCCTCCTAAAAGAGGGAGCAAGTAAAAATTTCAAAGGCTGAAGTCAACAGATATTTACCTCATCAACATTTTAATATGGAATAAAGACAGGAAGATTTAAGATGAGATAACAAAGTGTAAAGCTGGAGGAACACAGCAGGCCAAGCAGCATCAGAGGAGCAGGAAAGCTGATGTTTCAGGTCTAGACCCTTCTTCTCTGGACCCAAAACATCAGCCTTCCTGCTCCTATGATGCTGCTTGGCCTGCTGTGTTCATCCAGCTCTACACCTTGTTATCTCGGATTCTCCAGCATCTGCAGTTCTTTCTATCTCTGAAAAGACTTAAGGCGAACAGTTTTTGGTCATGACTTATTTGAATGGCCTCCTTAAAAGATGTGCATTTTTGTCTAATGTTATGCTGACTGTGACTACAGTTTAATGCTGGCATTCTTTGCTAAGCCCAAGTTGTGTGAGAGTGGGAGAGAAACATAGAAGCACATATGAACTCATTTTCTCTTGTACTATTTGAATTACACTAATTATAATACTATGTATGTATGCTAATGCTCCTTACGCTATTAGATGTCGGAATGTCTGTGTTTACACAAAGTAGTTGGGGCTTTCCACATCTCTCCAGATGTTGCTGAAAAAGATTTGTCTACATAAAACACTGTACCACCTCAAGATGCCCAAGCTGCTTTATAACAACTGCTTTCTGGGATGATTACATAATGCTAGAAATGTAGTAGCCAATTTATGAACAGCAAGCGCTGTCCACTGCAATGCAATAATAACAGCAACCTGTTGATGATATTGGTAGGCTGAGGGATAAATATTGGTCAGGACCCTAGGGAGAAAACCCCTGGATGATTTTGAAGGGGCAGGAAAGTTGAAATGCTCCATTTTTGAAGAAGGGTCCTGACCCGAAACATCAACTTTCCCGCTCTTCTGACGCTGTCTGGCCTGCTGTGCTGCTCCAGCTCCACACTGTGCTATCCCGACTCCAGCATCGGCAGTTTTTACTATCTCTGGACAGCTATGAAATTGTGCCGTGGGATTTTTTCACTATACCACCGACAGCAGATGAAGCTTCAATTTAACATTTAATCTGAAATATAGCAACATTCCCCTCTGTAAGTGCAATAGTGTCCACCTAGATTTCTGTGTTGCAGATTCTGGAAAGGAAATTTAAACCACAATCTCCTGACTCCAGCGAATATGCCCATCAAACCAAGGCTGACATAAAATAAAACAAACTGCTGAGTTTCTCCAGCAGTTAAATTTTGTGTGTTTCACAGCTGGCATCAATTTTGTTTCGTTGTGTGAATGTTCAATATTCCTCATGAAGTACTTTAGTTTATTCAGTTAAAAATGTATATTGTTAACACATTCCTTTCGAGCAATGAATATAAAATTCTAAAGGTTGCTAAATGTTATGAGTAATTGGTCTTTTAAAATGGTGTTAAGAGCATTTTGCCTAATGAATGGGAATTAGTGCAGAGATAAGAATTTCATACTTGAGATATACATAACAAGAATATTCTTGGAATTTTTTTGTTTAACTGTCTTTTAATTTCCCAAAAATCCAGTATGCAATCAAAATTTTAGCTTTGAGAAAAGTTTGGAAGAAGGTAATTGGAATAAAGATCTTTTTCAGCTTGTTCCAAGAATAGTTGGAGTACAGCTGGAAGCTAGCTTGAGTTTTACACTGTTGACTTAAACTTTAAATCAATCTAAGCTTAGATTTGGCAGTGTGATGCTGAGTTCCAGCTTTGAGCACTGTGTGTTGTGTGCTCGCTTGTTTTTAGTGAACGACAATGACATTAAAACTGGATGATGGGTCACTTCCACAAGGGGATTATATTTCAAATAGTCAGTTTGATAAAATCTTGATCCAGTATTTATATTGAACATGTGATCATTGGTGCACCCTCATGTACCCACAAAGATTACTTGAGCAAAAGGTGAACTTTGAATGACTCCTGTATTTGAAGATGGACTGATTTGCTTGAGTTTAGCTGCTTTCTATTGTATTTCAAACTGTATATTGTCTTCAATTTACCTGAACATTTGTTTGAATAATTTTAGATGACCACTTCACCACACTTGTGGAAAATTACAAATAATCATTGTGTTCTACATTTAAAACAAACCAAATGAGGCTTTACAGTGAACTAATAAAAACTGCAGTGTCTTCATACCCTTTCTGATTCTAAGTAGGAACTTTTTTAAAGCATGAAATTATTAACCAGCTATATTTGATTGACCAAAGCTATTGTCCTGGAATACCGAGTTTGAATCCCACTGCAGCACAATGTGGAATTTAATTCATTTAATTAAGGGTTTAGATCTTTCATAAAGATCAGGGAAGGTGGTAAAAGAGGGGGAGGTGTGGCTTTGTTAGTCAAGGACAGTATAATGGTGGCTGAAAAGACTTTTGAAGGGGACTCGTCTACTGAGGTGGTATGGGCTGAGGTCAGAAACAGGAGAGGAGAGGTCACACTGCTGGGAGTTTTTTATAGGCCTCCGCAAAGTTCCAGGGATGTGGAGGAGAGGATTGGCAAAACGATTCTGGGCAGGAGTGAAAGGAACAGGGTGGTCATTATGGGAGACTTTAACTTCCCCAACATTGACTGGAAATGCTATAACTCTAGTATGTCGGATGGATCAGTTTTTGTCCAATGTGTGCAGGAGGATTTCCTGACACAGTATGTCGAAGGGCCGACAAGAGGGGAGGCCACACTGGATCTGGTACTTGGTAATGAACCAGGCCAGCTGTTTGATATAGTGGTAGGTGAGCACTTTGGAGAGAGTGACCATAATTCGGTTACGTTTAGTTTAGCGTTGGAAAGGGATAGGAACATGCCACTGGCAGATGGGGGAAGGGCAATTATAATGTGATTAGGCAAGACTTAGGAGGGATAGAATGGGGTAGCAAAATGCAGGGGATGGGGACAATCGAAATGTGGAGCTGGTTTAAAGAATAGATATTGCGTGTCCTTGATAGGTATGTCCCTGTCAGGCAGGGAGGAAGTGATAAGGTAAGGGAACTGTGGTTTACAAAAGAAATTGTAACTCTTGTTAAGCGGAAGAGGGAGGCTTATGTGACATTGAGACGAGATGGTTCAGATGAGGCGATGGAGAGTTACAGATTAGCTAGGAAGGATTTAAAGAGAGAGTTAAGAAGAGCAAGGAGTGGACATGAGCAGTCATTAGCAGGTAGAATAAAGGAGAACCCTAAAGCTTTCTATAGGTATGTGAGGAATAAAAGGATGACGAGGGTAAGAATAGGGCCAGTCAAAGACAGAAGTGGGAAGTTGTGTGTGGACCCTGTGGAGATCAGAGAGGTGCTAAACGAATATTTCTCATCTGTTTTCACTCGGAAAAAGGAGAATATTGTAGAGGAGAAGACTGAGATATGGACTATTAGACTTGAAAGGATTGAGGTTAGTAAGGAGGAGGTGTTGTCAATTCCAGAAGGTGTGAAGGTAGATAAATCCCCTGGGCCGGATGGGATTTTTCCAAGGATTCTCTGGGAAGCTAGGGAGGAGATGGCGGAGCCTTTGGCCTTGATCTTTGAGTCGTCATTGTCGACAGGTTTAGTACCAGAGGACTGGAGGATTGTAAATGTTGTGCCCTTGTTCAAGAAGGGCAGTAGAGATGACCCAGGTAATTATAGACCAGTGAGCCTTACATCTGTTGTAGGAAAACATTTGGAAAGGATTATAAGAGATAGGATTTATAATCATCTAGCAAGCAACAATTTGATTGGGGACAGTCAACATGGATTCGTCAAGGGCAGGTCATGTCTCACAAACCTCATTGAGATTTTTGAGAAGGTGACCAAGCATATGGATGAGGGTAGGGCAGTTGACGTGGTGTACATGGACTTCAGTAAAGCCTTTGATAAGGTTCCACATGGTAGGCTATTGGAGAAAATGCGGAGGCATGGGATTGAGGGAGATTTAGCAGTTTGGATTAGAAACTGGCTTTCTAAAAGAAGCCAACGAGTGGTGGTTGATAGAAAATATTCAGCCTGGAGTCCGGTTACTAGTGGTGTGCCACAAGGATCTGTTTTGGGACCACTGCTGTTTGTCATTTTTATAAATGACTTGGACGCAGGCATAGGTGGATGGGTTAGTAAGTTTGCAGATGACGCTAAAGTCGGTGGAGTGGTGGACAGTGTGGAAGAATGTTGCAGGTTGCAGGGAGACTTGGATAAACTGCAGAATTGGGCTGAAAGGTGGCAAATGGAGTTCAATGCAGATAAATGTGAGGTGATGCACTTTGGGAAGAATAAT
This sequence comes from Ginglymostoma cirratum, assembly GCA_024137785.1. Classification (NCBI taxonomy): domain Eukaryota; kingdom Metazoa; phylum Chordata; class Chondrichthyes; order Orectolobiformes; family Ginglymostomatidae; genus Ginglymostoma; species Ginglymostoma cirratum. The sequence goes on along the minus strand of JAHRHZ010000077.1, from coordinate 26,136,459 downwards.
AAGAAGGCAGAATACTGGGTCACTGGAAAGATTCTCGGTTGTGTGGATGTGCAGAGGGATCTTGGCGTCCAGGTACATAGATCCCTGAAAGTTGCCACCCAGGTTGATAGTGCTGTTAAGACGGCATACGGTGTGTTAGGTTTCATTGGTAGAGGGATTGAGTTCCGGAGCCGTGATGTCATGCTGCAACTGTACAAAACGCTAGCGCGGCCTCACTTGGAATATTGCGTACAGTTCTGGTCGCCCCATTACAGGAAGGATGTGGAAGCATTGGAAAAGGTGCAGAGGAGATTTACCATGATGTTGCCTAGTCTGGAGCGAAGGTCTTATGAGGAAAGGCTGAGGGACTTGGGTCTGTTCTCATTGGAGAGAAGAAGGCTAAGAGGGGATTTAATAGAGACATGCAAGATGATCAGAGGATTAGATAGGGTGGACAGTGAGAGTCTTTTTCCCAGGATGATGACATTGGCTAGTACGAGGGGGCATAGCTGCAAATTGAGGGGTGGTAGATTTAAGACAGATGTCAGAGGCAGGTTCTTTACTCAGAGAGTGGTAAGGGCGTGGAATGCCCTGCCTGCCAATGTAGTTAACTCAGCCACATTAGGGGCATTTAAACAGTCCTTGGATAAGCATATGGATGATGATGGGATAGTGTAGGGGGATGGGCTTAGATTAGTTCACAGGTCAGGGCAACATCGAGGGCCGAAGGGCCTGTTCTGCGCTGTATTGTTCTGTGTTCTATGTTCTATGTTATTTTAAAATACTGGAATTGAATGCTTTTCTGTTTTTTTTAAAAAATCAATTGTTGTTGATCTCCATCTGGTTCACTACTTGCAACCCTTAAGGGAAGGAAATTTGCCATTGTTACCTGTTCTGGCCCATGTGGGACTCCAGACTCTCATCAGTATGATTGATTATTTAACTGCCCTCTGAAATGGCCTGGAGAGACAACCAACTTTGCCAAACTGATAGCAATTTGATTGCAGTTTCTCTGGTCCAGGCACAGTGGTTCAGGAAGGTGGTCGATCACCTTGAAGACAATTCAAACAAGCAACAAATGCTGGCCTTGCCAATGATTATTATATCCTGTGAAAGCTCCTTTTTAAACAAAGAGGAGATTATTTCAGAAACATTAGTTTATATATGTATGATGACTACTACTACCACTGCTACTGGCATACACCCCTCTGTCTCTCCTGTCGCCCTTTTTAAGAGTTGAAGAATTATGGGGAAACTCATCTCCAATGCCAAAGGCAGTGCAAGTGAGATCCAAATGTTCATAAAGGCTTCCCTACAAATTTGAGTTCAGAGCAGGAGTGGGCCATTAGGCCTGTCTTGGCAGCCTCTTCCATTCAATAAGATACTGTCTGATCAGATTGTGCCCTCAATTCTTTCTTTTATCTTCCTATACCTTGAACTCTGACTCCTCTTTTAGTCTCGACTCTATCTAGCTCTGTCTTCAAAATATTCAATGGAGAAACCTCTAATTCTCTTCCCAAAGAGCAATAGAGTTACAACCCTCCGAGAAAAGAATTTCTCCTTGTCTCTGCCCTAAATTGGAGCCTCTTTATTTTTAAATAGTGACTCCTCATTCTCTATTTCCACATGAAGAAAAATCATTTCGACTGTCACCTTATCAAGGCCCCTCTATTCTGTTTCAATCAAGTTGACTGCTAGGCTTCTAAACTCCAATGGATACAGGCCTAAGCTCTTTACGGGGCCTCTTTCAGATCAAGACATCCTTTAGAAGGTCTGCTTGACTAACATTGCTGGTTCCCTTACTGTTACCACCTGCCATGATGTGGATGTGCCAGTCTTGGACTGGGGTGGACAAGGTCAGAAATCACAAGACACCAGGTATTGGACTATAACCTGGTGTCGTGTGATTTCTGACCATTACTACCTGCTGCTAAGGCTCATTACACAAATAACTGAGCCCTCTGCATGGATCCCTGTGACATTCCACTTGTGACCTGCCAACCCAAGAACTACCCATAACATTATTAGACAATGAAGCAGCAATATGCCATTCAGGATTCTGCACTGCTGTTTGGTGAGATCACGGGTTATCCAATAATCCTCAACTCCACTTTACAGTCTTTTGCCCACAACCCTTGATTTTCTAACAGATTGGAAAACTCTGTCTGCTTCAACATTGAATATATTTAATTACCTAGTTTTGACATGCCTCTGCAGTGAAGAAATCCACTGCTTCACTGCCCTCTGAAAGAAGACAGTCTTCCGCTACCCAGCTTTTTTAAATGTGCAACACCTTACCTGGAGATTATCTCCTCTGGTCCTAGAGTCTACCACAAGGGTAAATAACTTTTCCCATCTCTGCTGCCAAGCTCGCTAAGAATCTATGTTTCAATGAGCTTGCCTCTCATTCTTCTGTATTCCAACAAGTACAGTTCCAACCTATTCAACCTCTCCTCAAGACAATCCCTCTACCTGGTATCAACCTTGTGAACCATTGCTGGACAACCTTTGATGCTGCTATATCTTGGATAAAGGGCCCAAAGTTGTTCACAATATCCCAGCTGTGCCTTGTGTAGTTTTAGCAAAACATCCTTTATTTTTTATATTCCATTCCTCTTGAAATTAAAAGTCAACATTCCATTTGGGTCTGAGGTAACACAGTGTGGAGCTGGAGGAACGCAGCAGGGCAGGCAGCATCAAAGGAGCAGGAAAGCTGACGTTTTGGGTTGGGTCTGAAGAAGGGTCCCAACCCAAAACGTCAGCTTTCCAGCTCCCCTTATTTCTGAGAGTCCCAACCTGAAACATCAGCTTTCTTGCTCCTCTGATGCTGCCTGTTCCTCCATCTCCACACTGTGTTATTCCATTTGGCTTCCCTACTATTTGCTGTTAATTGATGAACTTGGATACTGGCTTTTTGTGATTTCATACAGACGGATCCCCAAATCCTTCGGTATTGCAATTTTCTGCAGCATTTCTTCATTTGATGTAACTTTCATCTCCTGCATTCTTCCTGCCAATGTCCATAACCTCATTTCTCACACTAGGTAAAAACTTTGCAAATGGAGCCTATTCATTCAGTCTGTCAAACAAATCTACAGAGGGATATAATCTCACTCCTTATTTCAAACTTTTTTTCATAATTCCCCACAAACTTGGTGATGGTACACTCATATTAATGACTTGAATGAGAAAAATGTTATAAAATACAGCCCCAGCCAGGATAATCTGGAATATGTCCCTCTACCGTTATTACAGCTCTCTGCCTTTTATCATTTAGCCAGTCCTCAATCCGTGTTACTAAACTACATCCAATGCAATGGGCTCTTATTAAATGTGATACATTATCAAATGCCTTCCGAAAATCCAAATATGATACATCCACTGCTCCCTTTAATCTGTTCCACTTGTTACCACCTCGAAAAATCCAAATAAATTTCAGGCATGATTTCCTCTTCATGAAGCAATGCTGACTCTGCTTGATCATATGTACTTCTAAATGCTCTGCTATTACATCCTTTATAATAGACTCCAATACGTTTCACTAACCTAACTTGCCTACCTGTTTTTGTCTCTTCTTTCCCTTTTTTTTGGATAATGATGTTTATATTTGGCAGTTTTCCAATTGGCTGGGTCTTTTTCAGAATCCAGGGATTATTGGAAGACTGTCACTGTGTATACATTATCTCTGTATTTACTTCCTTTTTAATACCCTGGGATGCAATTCATCAAGTTAAGGGAATTATCAGCCTTTACCCCTATTTAGCTTCCCTACATTTTCTGTTGTTATTTCCTCTTCCACCTTGGCCCTCTGATTTGGTATTTTTGGAATGCTATTAGTGACCACTTCTATCATGAATACTGCTGCAAAGTATTCATTCATCCCGTTTGCCATTTCCTGGTCCAAAATATTGCTTCCCCAGACTCATTCTCTGCGACCTATATTCATTTTGGTCCTTTTTCTTGTATGTTTTGAAGAAGCCCCTGCTGTTTGTTTTGATATTACTTGCTAGTTTTATCCTCGCATTTAATTTGTCCCTGTTTTCTATTAGTCATCTTTTGGGTTTTAAAACACTTTTCCTAGTCCTCTGTTTTTATCACTAATCTTTTCCACAATTGTATGCATATTTTCTCTTCATTTGATTCTTTCTCCCCCATTGGTAACAGGTTGGGCAGCCTCTATTGGAGGAACAAAGAAGGGTTACTGTTCCAGGTCAATGACCTTTTCATCAGAGCTTTGTTCTGAGCTTAATTAACTGGTATGTTGTTGCCCTGTTAATGCTATCTAATTTGAATATTCCATCCTATTTAATGGTGTGCTACTTTAATTAGTTTACTGACTCAGTTTAATTTAGTGTGCTCCAGCTTCTTGTGGAATGACAGTTGAAATTATTTCACTATTCATGGCTGTGCCTGTAGCTGCGTAGGCCCCATGCTCTGGAATTCACTCCCTAGACCTATCCATCTTTCTGCCGTATTTTTTCTACTCCCTTTTTAAGATGCTTCTTGAAGTTTACTACTTTTTTACTACTTTCTGAGCTAATATCTTCTTTTTGTGTTGCCTGGTGTCACATTATTTTTATAACTGTGTGAAGTCCCTTGGGATGTTTTATTCTGTTAAAGGTGCAACATAAGTACAAGTTGTTTGTGTTTAGCCAATTTTTTTGGAGTGTGGGGAATAGAAAATGTTCATGAACAGACACCATCTGCATACTTGCAAGGATAAATGCTCAAGAAGATTGGTTACTAGAAAGGAAAAATAGGAATTTGTATTTCCATAGTGTCTTTTGCATTCTTGGTATCAAAAGTTGTTTTAATGAACTTTATGGCTACAGCTATTATGAAGAAAATGCAGCAACTGAAATTACACGAAGCAAGATCCCACAAACAGTAATATAATAATGCAAAAAAAATCTTTTCACAATGATAGTTGAGGGATAAAGATTGGCCATCACTCTTGGGAATGTTTCCAATTCCTTTATACTGCCACAGGACTTTTTGCATCTATGTCAGAGGGCAGACAAAGCTTCCATTTTAGAAAGTTGTGAACGTCCTTCTGGGGAAGGATTAAGTATCTCAGTTGGAGAGAACATGAGCAACGTAGATATCCTCTGAGAGAAGGGGGAGGAAAGCTCGTTAGTGAAGACATCCAGAGGAAGCCGCAAGATTTGGTTGTTGCTCGAAAACACGAGAGCTTGCAAAAGCTATCTGATTAGAGGGATGCCAACTAAGATAGGAGAAGGAGAATGAAGTTTGAGAATCTGAGCTTAAAATGGAGGTATCTATATGCAGCTGAAGAGGAAATCTCAGCTCGGAATGTTGTGTGAGCCTGCCAGCTCACCCAGCTGTGTATGTCTGCATATATTTTATTCATAAAAATATAAAGTTTTGAACTAAAACAAAAAAACTGTTGTTCAAGGCTAAAGGTTGCTGCCACCATCCTTTCCAAGAGTGAAAGCTGCTTGGTCTAGTATGCTAGAGGAAAACCACTTCCTGGTCTAACTAGCAGAACCTGGAAGATGCTTTTGCATGTTAGCAGCAAATTACAGGTTTATTGAAATTGATGGACTTCATTGCAGGAACTTTGCTCAGTTTTTTGGTCTCATTTTTGCTGCCAAATCTATATAACATCATGGTGAGATGGTGCTTTATGGCATTGCTTTGTATTAACATTTCCAGATCCATGTGCAATAGAGAGGTGTGGAGAAAACAGCAAACAACCTGCCTTTGGGAAGAACTAATATTGATATGGCTATGCCTGGAATAATGTGTACAGTTCTACTCTCCTTTCCTAAGGAAGGAGTGCAACTACAGCTTTCTCCAATAAAGAGAATATCCTACAAAGATGAATTGAGTCGACTAGGCTTGTGTTTCCTGAGGTTAAGAATAAGAGGCAAGCTCTTTGAACCTTCCAGGTTAAGGGGCTTGGGATGGGGTGGGGAATGTATTGCTTTTCTTTGAATATTGTTTAATATATTAATTCTCTATCAAATAGGGTTTTATTTCCTTGCACACAAGCACCAATTGGCTGCTGCAATTTCTTAATGTAACAGCATTTAAAGTAACTTATGTTGTGAAAGATGTGCACGCATATTTTGTTTTCAACCAATGTTTGTTTGATCCAAATGGTTGTTGGTCAGTCATCTCAACTCCAGGACACTTCTGCAAGCGTTGCTCGAGGTAGTGTCCTAGGTCCAACCACCTTCAGCTGTTTTATCAATGATCTTCCCTCCATCATAAGGTCAGAAGTGGAGGATGTTCACTAATAATTGGCAGGCTGCTTAACACTGTTTGCAACTTGATGGATGCTAAAGCAGTCCATGTCCAAATGCAAAAAGACCTGGACAATATCCAGGTTTGGGCTGGCAAGTAACATTTCCACTAGCCAAATGCAAGGTAATGACTATCTCCAATAAAAGGTCATCCTCCAATAAAACCAGCATCCTGCGACATTTAATGGTATTAGCATCAATGAGTTCCCCTGCTATCACTGTTCTGGGGTTACCATCAAGCAAACTTGATGGATTCGCTGCAACAACAAAAAAACAGGTCAGAGGTCAGAGGTTAAGAATTCTGCAGTAAATAACTTGCCTCCTGACTCCTGAAAGCCTGTCCATCTTCTACAAGGCACAAGCTAGGAGTGTGATGGAATACTCCCCACTCATCTGGACGGGTGCAGCTCCAACAACACATGCTCAACGTTCTTAAAGCAGCCTGCTTGATTGGCACCACATCAACAAACCTTGCCACTTTATTGCGTTCAGTAGCAGCAGTGCACAGCTTTTCTTAGAAAACACCTTCCAAGCCCGCAACCATTTCTGTCTAGTAGGATAAGGGCATCAGATACACAGGAGCACTGTCATCTGCATGCACCCCTCCAACCCACTCATCATCCTGACTTTGAAATATATTGCCATTCCTTTCAGTGTCACTGGATCAAAATCTTGGAATTCCTTCCTTAACAGCACTGTGGGCCAACACACAGCACGTAAATGGCAGCAGTTCAAGAAGGCAGCTCACTTCCACCTTCTCAAGGGCAACTAAAGATAGGCAAGACTGCTCACCAAACTGGTGGCATCCATGCCCATGAATGATTTTAATAAAATTATTGCAACTATCTTGTAGGTTACATGTATATGTCCTATATTGCAACAGATTCATTAGGGTAAACTAGCCTCAGGTCTGTTACCTACAACCACCTTTCCTCCGGCCACGTCCTCACGACAATGTCAGAGTGAATGGTGCTTACTGACTTTTTAGGTATATAGAAAACAGGTTTGCCCTTGAAGATAAGATCATCAAAACGACACACTACTCCAGCTGTGGCCTGATCAATGCTCCACATAATTGTTATAATACTTCTTTACACTTCTACTCCAATCTCTTTGTAGTAGGAAAGCAAATGATATGTTGACTTCTAATTGGCTGTCTGCATCTGCATGCCGTCTTTGAGAGAGAGGAGGTTTAGCCCTTGAGCCTGTTGTCTGATTAAGTTGTATTTCTACTGAAGCAAAGGTTTGATTTCTCCCATTGCAGAGTGACACATGAATATTTGTTTACCTGCCAGTTAATCGTGTGACTTCATAGGGTCCTGCTTATTCTCAAAGAAACACTTGAAACTGAATTTTTTGTCACATCTCCCTAAGATATAATGAAAGTAATAATGATCTTATACATCCATTAAGTCTGGTCTAACTTGTTCTGTGTATTTACAAGGTAAATTTACATTTGAGAAAGAATGTGTTTTTGCAATTTTTTAATAAATTGTTTTGACATTCGTTTCTCTGCTTCATTTATAGCGAGTTCAAATTTTATTTGATGTTTACCTTCTGAAAGCTATTCATGAAATCTGGATTTCAAAGGAAATCCTAGAGATGTAATTCTGCTTTTCAGATTCTCTGCCCCTCGCTCAGGTTATTCATTGCAAGCAAATTCCACAAACGTACATTTAATGCCTTTCCGTTATAGTTTTTAATATTTTTGTTTGGAAAATGGCCCACATTTGTTATCAATGTCAGGTGGTTCATTTTTTTTGGATTTTCCTTTTCAAATTGTGACAGTCTGTAGTGATTTTGATGCAACTAATTTGACTTTTTCTCAGTCATTTCAGAGAGCAGTTAAGAATTGACTACATTAATGTGGGTCTGGAGCCATACCCACTGACCAGAGTGGGTAAGGATGGCAAATGTCCTTATTTTCTAACCAACACAGTTGGACAACCTTTTTACTGACAGCCATTGTATGAGGCTGCTGAAGGGAATCCACACTGCTGCTCACCATATTGTTTGTGTAGTTAATGCCTGCACCTTGCCACTTTGGGTTTGCTACCTCTGTCCTATTCAAGTGTAGGTAACTAAGCACCATCTCAATACGGTGGAGGAACATCACTCACTGGTCTAACTAGAAAAGGCTCTTGCTTTTGAGCAAGTAGTAGTTAACTGCATGTTAGTAAGTAGTTGTAGGTTATGTGGATATAATAGTCATTTGTTTCAGGGACTGAAGAGGACCAGACATTAAGTGTCACACTTAAGATCTTTAACCTGTTGTGCCCACAAGTGCCTATCACATTATCATGCTGGTTGTGCTTAAGGCACTCCTTAGTATTAACCCATACACCTTTTTATATGACAAGTGCAATTAGTTCACTGTCACGGCTGCTGATGCCAGGTATTCTGAATTGATTAATCAGTCAATCGAATTTTAAGTCCATAGCTGCTGAGTGTGTCATGGAGTTTGAGTTCTTATCTCACGGATTGCCAGACCAGTAATAATCACTGCACACCCTATTCTGTTGGTTAGAGGAGGTGGATGAGGTGGAGAATTTTGCTTGGTTTGGTAACCGGATTGAGTCAAAACATAAATTAGCCTAATTTTATCTATTTGAACTTTTCTCTGCTCCAGGCAAATACTAGAATCTGCTGAACATTTTTGTGATCAATTATTTCACAGCTTGTCCTTGCTGTACCTCTAGCAACTAAACTCAATGAGCTCATTTTCAACTTTAGGCCATATTTTTAAAACAAAAAGCCACCTGACATCAGCTCCAGGGACAGAACATGAGACACTTAAAGAAGCAGCTTGCATTTGTATGTCATCTTTTCACAACTTCTGTGCAGCCAGATTGTAGCCAATGCAATACTACTTTGAAGTGTTGCCATGTTCTCTACCACATAGTGACAATCTATTTGTGCAGCAAACAACTCAGTGACATGATAATGAGTAGGTGAACTGAGTGTTATGGGTGAAACTCCACCCCCACCCAAATATTCCTCTTACATGGGTCTAAACTGAGGTATGTGGGTCTAACAGATTGAATGCCATAAGCATCATCGACTTTCCGGTTGTCATAGGAACTTGACCTAGAGGAAGGAAGGAGTTAAGTGTCAGAACTGGGGACAGTATATTTCTCATGTTCTGTGTAATGTAATATTCATGCAACTTAGCTGCAGCAATGTAACAAAATTCATAAATGTTACTCAAGACTCATCAAGTTAGACCAGCATGCTCCATATCTTAATCCATACTCGGCTACATCAGACTTGATGTAACACCGTACAAGCATCTCAGTTTTTGAGCTAAGAGTGATTGATGTGCTGCTAGGAATTGGAAACTCGAGTCTGTACATTTCAGTGTTAAGAGCTGTTTAGCCTAGGAGATCCAATCCTGGGGCTTGTCAATAGTGATTTGTGCCATTCCTGAATTTGAATTACTCCTAGGTATTTTATTTACCAAGAATTTGATTCTTTAAATTTTTTAAAATATTACCCTAACAGACTTCTTTTTAAAATATCAAATTTGTTTCACCATTTAATCAAATTACTGTCAACTTTCTTTAAAAAACTGTGCAAGAAATTTTGCAAAATCTTTTTATTAAAAGTGGTGATATTTTGGAGTTTACAGTTCCATATATAATATCGAGGGAAGTTTTGGCAACAGTGAACTCTGAACAGTGAAAGTTTAAAAAAGAGATTCCTGCTGAGTGCTGCTGATATGTAGAACAAGTAAAGCTTTTTTTAAAATTTTATAAAGAATATTCTCTGGAATAATTGAGGGTTTATCCAAGTTTAATTTTCAAATACATTGATTATAGGTGATTAAACTTAAAATGTAGACTATATTTCACTAAACTTTTTTGATTTCTCTGCAATTCTTCTGTTAAGGAAGATGATCTATATCATCTTGGGACAAACATTTTAAGAAGCTGGGTATTTGATTTCTTTCTTAACCTGAATTTTGCCATTTTTAGAATTTTTGGTTTTTGTGCTAGAGTAGCTTTGTGAACATCCTACTCCCATACTCCATCACTGGTGGCCGTGCATTCAGCTGACTGGCCCCTTCTCTCTGCAACACCTCGTCCCCTGGGTTTAAGGTGCTCCTTTAAAACCGACCCTTCTGACCAAGCTTGTGGTCACCTGTCCAAAAATTTCCTTACATTGGTCAGACCAAACTTGACAGTGGACTTTTTTTTAAAAATCATATTGTTTGTGTTTAGGCATGTACAATTCTGCTTTTTAATTTTACAGATTTGTAGATGTTCAACCACCAACTTTGTGTTTTGAGTGGAACTGGACTAGATTTCAAAAGCTGACTGGAATTAAATTGGCACTGATTAAGTTGATGCCTATATTATTGTCACTTTGTTGAAACGAGATTTCTTTGTTGTGTTTGGGGACTGGAAGAAATAGTTACATTTTGTTCAAACAACCTCTTTCTTCAGTTGCAGCAAGGTGTGGGATTGGCTGCAAATTGGATGTAAAATTGAGAAGTTGACCTGAGCTGCAAGCCTGCTGTTTCAATAGAAAGGTGTGAGCTGGTGATACCATAATTATAATAATGGTTCCTTTATGGGGCAGGCAATGGCTATTGATCCAGAAAGATCTAATGTTCTGGGGGATCTGGGTCAGGATCCTGCCATGAAACCATTGCCAACTGTTGGGAAAAGTCCATCTGGTTCAGGGAAGGGGATCTGTCATCCTCACCTGGTTTGGCCTACAAACTGAAAGCTGACTTTCAACTGCCCTCTGAAATGGCCTAATAAGCCACTCAGTTGTATCAACCTCTATGAAGACTCAACAAAGAAATGAAACTGGATGGACCACCTGGCGTTGACATAGGTGCCAGAAATGACAATGGCAGAAACAGCCCTATCTGACCCTGAAAAGCTATCCTCACTAACATCTGGGAGCTTGTGCTAAAATTGGGAGAGCTGTCTCACAGACTAGTTAAGCAAGAGCCTGACCTTGTCTGTAAAGTAGGATTCCGTGAATACGACTCTGTCTAAAGACACCATTATCACCCTGCCTAGATATGTCCTGTCCCACTGACAGGGCAGATCCAGCAGAGGTGATGGCACAGTGGTATACAGTCAGGGGATGGTTGCCCTGGGAGACCTCCACATTGACTCTGGACCTCATGAAATTTCATGGCTTCAAGTTAAACATTGTTAAGGAAATCTGCTGATCACCACCTACTGTCCATCTCTCTTTCCTCAGCTGATGAATCAGTATTCCTGCATGTTGAACAACATTTTGAGGAAATGCTGAGGGCAGTAAGTGCACGGAATATACTCTAGGTGGCTGGTTTTCACTGTCAACCACGAAGAGTGGCTCGGCAGCAGTACTACTGATCAAGCTGGCCAAGTCCTAAAGGACATAGCTGCTAGACTAGGTCTGCAGCAGGTGGAGAGGAAACTAACGAGAGGAAAACATACTTAAACTCATCCTGACCAATCTGCCAGCTGCAGAATAATCTGTCCATGACTGTACTGATAAGAGTCCTTGTGGAGAATAAGTCCTGCCTTCACATTGAGAATACAATCAACTGTGGTGTGTGGCACATTCTCACCATGTTAACTTCAAGTCTAGCAACACAAGACTGAGATATCCTTGAGGCGCTGTGGGCCATCAACAGCAGAAGAAACATCCTCCAACACCATCTGCAAACTCATGGCTCCACAAATATCCCCATCAATGATGGAAGAGCCCAGCACATCAGTATGTAAGATCAGAGCGAAACATTTGCAGCAATCTTCAGCCAGAAGTGCTGAGTGGATGACAGATTATAGCAACAAGTAACTAATAAAACTGGAATCAATGGGAATCAGGAGGTAAACTCTTTGCTGCTCAGAGTCATACCTGGCACATAGGAAGATGGTCGTGGTTGTTTGGAGGTCAGTCATCTCAGCTCAGGACATCTGTGCAGGAGTTCCTCAGTGTAGGATCCTAGGTCCAACCATCTTCAGCTGTTTCATCAATGACCATCTGTCATCATAAGATCAGAAGTGGGGATGTGCAATTATCATAGAACAATATTCAGCACTGTTCATACCTACTCAGATACTGAAGCAGTCCATATTCAAATGAAGCGAGATCTGGACAATATCCTGACTTGGGCTGACAAGTGGCAAGTGATATTCATGTCACACAAATGCCAGACCATCACTGTTAAGAGACTATCTACCCACTACCCCTCGACATTCATTGGTGTTATCATCACTGAATCCACCACTATCAATATCCTGGGGATTACCATGGGCCAGGAACTCAACTGGACTTGCCATGCAAACATACTGGCTACAGTAAGAGGCCAGAGGCTGGGAATACTGCAGTGAGTAATTCACCTCCTGACTCCCCAGAATGTGCCATCTACAAGACCAGTAAGGACTGTGATAGAATATTTCCACTTGCCTGGATGAATACAGCTCCAATAGCACTCAATATGCTTGACACTGTACAGGACAAAGCAGCCTGTTTGATTGGCACTACATCCACAAATGTCTACTCCCTCCAACACTCATGCTCAGCAGCAGCAGTATGAATGCACTGCAGAAATTCACCAAGTATCCTTTAGAAAGCACCATCCAAGCTTACGTTCACTTCCTTCTAGAAGGTCAAAGGTAGCAAATATATGGGGACACCACCACCTGCAAATTCCCCGCCAAGCTACTCACCATCCCAAATTGGAAGTGTATAACCATTCTTTCATTGTTGCTGGCTTTAAATTATGGAATCCCTCCCAGGGTATTGTGGGTCCTCCTATAGCACATGACTGTGCAGCATTTCAAGAAGGCAGCTCACCACCACTTTCTCAAGGATTTAATCAAACATATGTGAACTACAGATTTAATATAAATACTCTACTTTAGTTTACATGCAAGATGGGAAATTATGGTTAAAGAACTGATGCCAATGAAATAAAGAATCCCTGCTTCATGATCCTCCAGCTTTCTGTGTACTTACATTTTGCTTTACATTAGAGAAAAATTAGCTATTTCCTGCATTCGTTCTATTTTTGTTTTCTGCTCTATAGACCTTCAAGGTGAATGTGTGGTGGCAGTATTTTAGATGCAGAAGTCAATGCTTTGGCACTAATTGACATGAGCAGGAGCTTCCAATGACTACATGCCTGAACAGCTTGAAAGGAATGTTGGTTATTTTCTGACCCAAGCAAAATCTACGGAGTTGTTGATTTTTGTAAGTGCCACATATTCTTTAGTTAATTCTGGATGAGCAAATTTCTAAGTTTTTGGTCTAACGCAAACGAGCCAAATGTATGAGCATTGCACAGTTCTATCAAACCTATTACTGTGAATATAATTTGCTGGTATCAAGTCTGAAGGAGAAACACTATTGATAAGTTTAATCACAAATACATTATCTGTGACAAATGCCATCTGGGGGACCTTTTTGTGCTTCCCAATTCGTGGCAACACATCTGACCTCCACAATAAGATGCCCACATTTCAATTCTTGACTAACACTTGCACCTACATGAATATGAACAAAACCAAAGTTGCTGGAAAAGCCCAGCAGGTCTGGCAGCATCTGTGAAGGGAAAAATGGTTAACATTTCGGGTCCGGTGACCCTTCCTCAGAACATGAATATCCATGAATATGAACTTTGTTTTCAATTTTATTACAGGAGTCAAGTGAGATTGGTAGCTTAGTCTTCGACTCCTGGGAATTGTACTGAAACTGCCGCAATTCCTAGTTCTGGACCATCTTTCAGTCTTTGTCCAAGGCTAGAATTAAAATCAGATCCCTGAAATACAGAGGTACTCTGTAACCCTAACTCTAAGATAGCAAGAAGTGCAGATGCTGGAGTCGGAGATAACAGTGTGGAGCTGGAGGAACACAGCAGGCCGGGCAGCATCAAAGGAATAGGAAAGCTGATGTTTTGGGTTGGGACCCTTCTTTAGAAAGGAAATACTGAAGAAGGGTCCTGACCTGAAATGTGTTCCTCCAGCTCCACACTTTTGTACTCTAATGCTAACCTGCTCTTGGAATGCTTACTTCCTGTACTGTGAAGTGTCAACTTTAAAACTGATCCCTCCCATGTCCCAGCCCCCTACCCCATACAGCAGGCCTGGTTACCACATAGCCTGCCATTACACACAACCTGCTGTTAGTCACTAATAGTCCCCATTTACAACTATTCACCCTCCCAGCCTGATCGTTGTCAACTCTTTGTCTGTCCACCTGCTCTTCACTCTCTTTAGGCTCTATCCTGTCATTTACTCCCTACCCCATTCCCCCTCACCTTTCTTCTGCATATAAATTGGTGTTTCCCAGCTACCATCAGTTTTGAGGAAGGGTCACAGGACCCGAAACATTAACTCTGTTTTTTCCTTCACAAATGCTGCCAGACCCACTGAGCTTTTCCTGCAACTTTGTTTATGTTGTCGTTCCTTTTTTCATGGGCTGTAGTTTTTATACAAAATTTGTTGTTTTTTTTCTTCCCCACAAGCCCTTTAGAATGGGTCTGTGGGCTGAAGACGCATTTGGTGGCCCCTGAGAATTGAACAAGGATGGTTTTTATTTGGTTTAAAATATTTGACCTCCGTGCTATGCGGAGTGTTGAGCTCCATACTGCGGGAAGGCTACTGAGACCCTAGGTTTACTAGGATTGTGCCTGTTCTGAGGAAATAGAAACACAATGTCTTGAACTGTTGGGGCTTTTTTTTCTCCCAGAATATTTTATGGCAACATAGCCCTTAAAATCCTAAAAGAGATGGGATAGATAGAGGTGTTCAGTTCCGGGTGGAACATGGACTTCTTTGTGAAAGCGCAAGCACAAGGGCAAGATTGTCAGAGATTTAGATGTCATGGAATTCACTTCCAGAAGATACTAAAGATGCATCCGAGACAATGAAGGTTAATGCTGTTTGACCTGTTCTCTTGCCTTGCAAATGTTAGCTAGATATCTCCTCTATAAATAAGGAGGCTAGTGATGTTAGCTTGGTAAACCCACAGTTTGATGCTGTAAGACAGGAGATTTAAGCAGCTTAACAAAAACCTTGACTTTTGCTAGCATTCAGATGTAATATTTAACTTTTGGATCAGCTTTAACCATTTGGGAAATAGGATGAATTTGTGGGGTTATTTTTCCCAGTTCCAAAATGGTCTTTAAGAGATGGAAAATAATAGTCTGATTTCAGGTGGGGTGGAAAGTAGAGATGTTGTGATATTTCAGATATCATAGTCTTGTGTGGCAGGCTGGATCAGAGGATTATCTTTTGTATACACACTCTTTATGTAATGAGTCTACAGAAAATATTTATTTTGCTGTTAATCCTGCAGACTAATATGGATTTATGAATTTCCAAGATGGGCTGATTTGGTGCAAGAAATAACCATAGTAAAACCAAATCCAGTTAGCCTCTTCAACATAAATACTTCAGTGGGAATAATAGCTAATAACAGTGCTGTAAGGTTATTCAACATTTAATACTTCAGTGGGAATCAGCTAATAACGGTGCTGTAAGGCTATTCAACATTGCCAGGAGATTGGTGGCTCATGCAGCACTCTTGCCAGTAGCTGTGATGATTGACTACTCCAGCCAGCTAAAGCTAGTATGGGAGCAACTCTGTTCAGTTCCTGATGGGAATGCCATATGGACATGCTAGCTACTATGTTGGGGAGTTGCTGTGCATGTTGAAGGTCACTGCCACCATAATTTTTAAATGTAGGAAACTACAGGGCCTACTTGGTCTTATGTGGTCTCTAGAAAACCATTTCCTCAAATCTCCTTTTTAGTTATCAAGATATAATGGCTTGCCTGTTAGCAAGTAGTTGCAGATTACACAGATATGATTGCTACTGTTACAGAAACGTTAAGGAGGACCAGATGTTAGGTCTCCTTCTTAGACCTATCAACAATTCCACATGACATCGGTGAGAGTGGTACCTATAGCATTCCTCAGTACTAACTTTTTCAGACTGTTGTGCAACATTGCACATCTTGTCTCTGAAGGATATTTGAGAGTGGTTCCCTCGGTGCTCATTATTGTTGGGTGGTTTTAGAGGAGGAAGGGGTGAAGGAAATGTTGGAAAGTGTAAGGCAAAGATTTTGGTGAGAAGGTCCAAAACTAGGAATTTACACCATCTTCTAGATTGAATAAATGCAAAATCCAGTGCAGAAGTGAAGGAGTGCGTTATTGTCAGAGGTGCCACCTCTGTGTGTGACAGTAAATCTGTACAAGTAAATATAGAAGATCCCATGGCAATAGCTGAAGAATAGGTGTGTGGTCCTGAGGCCAATATTTATCACTCAACCAGCATTACTAACAGACTAACTGGATGTTATCACGTTTGGGAATTTGCACTGTGCAAATAAACATTTTCTACATTACAATAGTGACTGTAAACCACTTTTGAGATATCCAGGAATGATGATAGACCTCTATAAGGAATGCAAATCTCTATTCTTTTCTTGAGCAGGAATTGGTACCATGGGTACAGATTTCAGTGAAACTGAAACTATTTGAGGACATAAAAATTGTTCCGGGCTTGTGGAAAAATGGAGCAACTCGTTTGACCAAGCACTTGACAATGAATGGATAGGCAGGGGCAGCAAGGGTGGAATTGGACATGATTAATTAGAAATAGAAACTAGTAGGAAATCCAAATGGCAAGTCTCTAATATGAATGAAACACAGGAAAATGAATAGGCCATTCATCCCATTTGAGTTTGCCTGCATTCTAGATCATGTTATTTTTCTGTATTATTTCCATCTCCTTTTTATTGTCATTAATAATTAGAAGTATACAAATTTCTGTCGTGAATCTGCTCAATTATTGAGCTTTCACAGTTCTCTGGACTAGAGCATTCCAAAAATTCACCACACTCCTGAAGAGATTCCTCATTGTCTGTTTTTAACAGCCTGTCCATTTATCCTGAGATTACGTATGTTTCCTGGTTCCGGAGTCAGCAGCTATGGGAGCATCTTGTATATATCAACCCTGTCACATTTCTGCAAATATTCTCCAAGTTTCAATGAGGTCATCTCTCATTCATTCTTTTAAAATCCCTAGAGAATATTGACTCAATGTCTTCAGTCTCTCAAACAATCCCACCAATTTATGGATTTACCTGGTGAATCTCCATTGCACTCCCTCTATAGCAAGTATTCAGTAAGGCATTTGATAAGGTTCCCCATGGTAGGCTGATGGAGAAATCAGGTCCATCGGGTCCAGGGTGTACTAGCTAGATGGATAGAGAACTTGCTGGGCAACAGGAGACATAGAGTTATAGTGGAAGGGAGTTTCTCAAAGTGGACAACTGTGACCAGTGGTGTTCCATAGGGATCCGTGTTGGGACCACTGTTGTTTGTGATATACATAAATGATCTGGAGGAAGGTATAGATGGTCTGATTAGCAAGTTTGCAGATGACACTAAGATTGGTGGAGTAGCAGATAGTGAAGGGGACTGTCGGAGAATGCAGTAGAATATAGATAGATTGGAGAGTTGGCCGGAGACATGGCAGATGGAGTTCAATCCAGGCAAATGCGAGGTGATGCATTTTGGAAGATCCAATTCAAGAGTGAACTATGTGGTGAATGGAAAAGCCCTGGGGAAAATTGATGCACAGAGAGATCTGGGTGTTCAGGTCCATTGTACCCTGAAGGTGGCAACTCAGGTTGATAGAGTGGTCAAGAAGGCATACGGCATGCTTTCATTCATCGGACGGGGTATTGAGTACAAGAGTTGGCAGGTCATGTTGCAGTTGTATAGGACTTTAGTTCGACCACATTTGGAATACTGCGTACATTCCTGGTCGTCACATTACCAAAAGGATGTGGATGCTTTGGAGAGGGTGCAGAGGAGGTTCAGCAGGATGTTGCCTGGTATGGAGGGCGCTAGCTATGAAGAGCAGTTGAGTAGATTAGGATTATTTACATTAGAAAAACGGAGATTGAGGGGGGACCTGATTGAGGTCTACAAAATCAAGAGAGGTATAGACAGGTGGATAGCAAGAAGCTTTTTCCCAGAGTGGGGGATTCAATTACTAGGGATCACGATTTCAAGGTGAGAGGGGAAAAGTTTAAGGGAGATATGCGTGGAAAGTTCTTTACGCAGAGGGTGGTG
>JAHRHZ010000077.1:26099464-26113115 GCA_024137785.1 Ginglymostoma cirratum | reverse complement strand
TTCGGGCCTAAACCCTTCATCAGAAAACTGATGAAGGGTTTAGGCCCGAAACGTCAAGTTTTCCTGCTCCTATGATGCTGCTTGACCTGCTGTGTTCATCCAGCTCCACAACTTGTTATCTCGGATTCTCCAGCATCTGCAGTACCTTTTATCTCTGAACCCTCAGTTGATAGATCTGCATTGTACTTCTCTATGTTGAATGCTGCTTGAATGAAGCACTGACGATTGTAAGAGAACAAATACACAAGGGAATGGCTCAGGGACTTCATTGTCCATTATGAAGAGTGATTCAACAACACTACTACTAGCTGGGCAGGTTCTAAATGATATCACTAAACTGGATCTGTGGCAGGTGGCGAAGAAATAAAGTGGAGGGAAAAACATAATTGACCTCATCCTGACCAGTCTATCGACTGCAAAGGCATCTATTCATGGCAGTATTAGTGAGAGTGACTGCTGCATAGGCCCTGTGACGATGAAGTCCCATCTTCACATTAAAAATTGCTACTGTGGTGTGTGGCGCTGTCACCATCAACATGCTAAATGAGAGAGATTTACAATTCATGTAGCAACTCCAGATTGATTTTCCGTGAGGTGCAGTGGGCCATTTAACAGCAGCAGAATTGTACTCCAACACCTTCTGCAATGCCAGAGTCCAGTATATCCCCCACTCTACCATTTTAAAATCAATTCTCTTTCAACAAGGAGTGCAGGAGGGGCATGCCACGAGCAACACCAGAAAAAGCTTAAAAATGAGGAGTCAGCCTGGTGAAGCTGTAACACAGGACTACTTGTATATTGCTGCTGTCTTGTAATAGACGAGGTTAGGCAATACCACAACCAACAAATCAGATCAAAGCTCTCTAGTCCTGCTACCTCCTGTGGGGAATAGTGGTGTACAGTTAAACAATTAACAAAAGGAGAAATCTCCACAAATCCCCATCATTAACAATGGGGGAGCCCAACATTTGTGCCAATCCTCAGAAGAGCTGATTGGATGATGCATGGCCTATATTACAGCTGCTTTCAGGCAATTTGATTCACTCCATGATGTTAAACTTGACGGCATTGGATACTGCAAAGGCTATAGCCCCGACAGCATTGTGGTAAAAGTCCCGAAGACTTGTGCTCCAGAACTAGTTGCACACCTAGCTAGGATGTTTCATCACAGCTTCAATATTGACACCATCTACCTGACCATGTGGGAAATTGCCCAGTTTTGTCCTGTATACCAAAGAGCAGGACACACCTGTCCAATCACAGTACCTTCAGTCAACTGTTAATCATCAGTAAAATATCAGATGGGATTATCAACAGTGCTATCAAGCAACAATTGCTCAGAAGTAACCTGTCACTGACACTGGGTTCCACCAGGGCTATGCAGCTCCTGACCTCATTACAACCTTGGTTCGAACATGGCAAAATGCTGACTTCCAGAGTTTAGAAGAGTGACTGTCTTTTTACATGAAGGCAGCTTTTGACAGAATATGGCATGAATGAGCCTTTGTAAAGTTCAAGGAAGTTGTCTACTCGTCGGAGTCCTACCTAACACAAAGGAAAACGTTTGTAGTTGTCAGTCAATCATTTCAGCCCCAGGTTATCTCTGCAGGAGCTCCTCTAGGTAGCATCCAAGGCTTAATCATCTTCAGTTGATTCACCAATGACCTCCCCTCCATCATAAGGTCAAATGGAATAATGTTTGGTGGCTCAGTGGTTAGCACTGCTGCCTCACAGCACCAGCAACCCAGGTTCAATTCCACCCTTGGGCAACTGTCTGTGTGGAGTTTGCACATTCTCCCCATGTCTGCGTGGGTTTCCTCCGGGTGCTCCAGTTTCTTCCCACAGTCCAAAGCTGTGCAGGTTAGGTAAATTGGCCATGCTAAATTATCCATAGTGTTCAGGGATGTGTAGATTAGGTGGGTTACAGGGGAATGGATTTGGATGGCGTGCTCTGATTTTTGGTGTGGACTTGTTGGGCCGAAGGGCCTGTTTCCACACTGTAGGGATTCTATAACGTACACAATATTCAGTACCATTTATTACTCCTCAGATATACTGAAGTAATCATGCCTTCATGTGATAAGACTTGTACAACATCCAGTCTTGGGTCCGTAAGTGACAAGTAACTGTCATGCAGCAAAAGTGTCAGACAATGATCATTTCCAACGAGAGAATCCAACCATTGCCCCTTAACTATCATTGGATTGTCATTGAATTCCCCACTGTCAACATTCTGCAGGTTACCATTGATCAGAAATTGAAGTGGACTAGACATGTAAAAACTGATTGTTAGAGCTGGCCAGAGGCTGGAGTGAGTGACTTCCCTCCTGATTCCCCAAAGTCTGTCTGCAAGTTCTAGACTATGATGAAATACTTCAACTTACCTGGATGAGGTCCAACAACACTCTCGAAGCCCAATGCCACCCAGGACAAAACAACTTTCCTGATCCATCATCTCCAACATTTGCTCTCTCTACAGCCAATACACAGTGAACCATCTACAACATGCACTGCAGTAACTTACCAAGGATTTATCACCAGCATCTACTAACCCAGAAATCTCTACCACCTTGAAGTAGGAGGACAGCAGACATAAGCAAATTCTACCACTCTCCTGTTCCCCTCCAGGCTGTGCACAGTCCAGGTTTGTTCCTTGCTAACGGCACTGTGGGCAGGCAAAGCCCTCTGCCCATGGGCTGCAGTAATCCAAGGTGGTAGTGAGAACCACAATAAGGGATGGGCATTAAACGCTAACCTGCCAACAACCCTGAAATCCTGTGAATATTTAATTTTTAAAAAATACTCTTACGTAAGTCATGTTGGACAGCTGTTGTGACCTTTGTAAAGAAGTATTGACTTGGTTTGATTTTCAACAATATTCAAAATAGACATTTTATTTCCCCAGTGGGTAATTTCACAGATTTGAGACTAGTTTTTAAAAATAAACTCTGGGAGAAGTAGAGCTTTTAAATTGGGAATTGATTTTAAAACTTGATTGAACGCACTGTGGAGGACTTAGTGCTCAGACAATGCATCAGTGTTTGGGTTGCAGGAGAGTTACTTCTTCATGCTCCTGTACCATTGAGCCTTGCCATGTAACATATACCATTGAAAATGCAGGGAGGTTTATGGCAGTGATTGAATGGATAAAGTATTGAAGAGGATGTGAAGTGAGAAACATTTTCAGGGAAAATCTGGGAGCAATCTTGGAGGTGATGAGATTTAACTCTTCAATTGCCATGACTTGGTGTATTTAATTCTCCCTAAAGTTGCTTAACGTAGGAAATGAATTGATCAATAAATTGAAGGAGTAGGAAATTAAATATGTTCCAGCAATTTCTTTCATTATGAGCAGGATAATAAGCCAGGGGAAGATTTTTTTCTATTCCATTGTATGTAAGTCTGTGTTCAGATATGAATTTTCATTATGCCCTACAGTTAAAACACTTATTAAAATGAGAGATAACAAGGTGTGGAGCTGGGTGATCACAGCAGGCCAAGCAGCATAATAGGAGCAGGAAAGCTTGGCGTTTTGGGCCTAGACCCTTCATCAGAAATGGGGGAGGGGAAGAGGATTCTGAAATAAATAGGGAGAGAGGGGGAGGTGGATAGAAGATGGATCAAGGAGAGGATAGGTGGAGAGGACGCAGACAAGTCAAACAGGCGGGGATGGAGCCAAAAAAGCTGAGTGTAGGTGGGGGGGTAGGGAGGAGATATGTCAGTCCAGGGAGGACGGACAGGTCAATGGGGCGGGATGAGGTTAGTAGATAGGAGATGGGGGTGGGGCTTGAGGTGGGAGGAGGGGATAGATGAGAGGAAAAACAGGTTAGGGAGGCGGGGACGAGCTGGGCTGGTTTTGGGATGCGGTTGGGGGAGGGGAGATTTTGAAGCTTGTGAAATCCACATTGATACCATTGGGCTGCAGGGTTCCCAGGCTGAAAATGATTTGCTGTTCCTGCAGCCTTCGGGTGGCATCACTGTGGCATTGCAGGAGGCCCAGGGTGGACATGTCGTCTGAGGAATGGGAGGGGGAGTTGAAATGGTTCGCGACTGGGAGGTGCAGTTGTTTGTTGCGAACTGAGCGCAGGTGTTCTGCAAAGCGGTCCCCAAGCCTCCGCTTGGTTTCCCCAATGTAGAGGAGGCCACAACAGGTACAGCGGATGCAGTATACCACATTGCAGATGTGCAGGTGAACATCTGCCTGATGTGGAAAGTCTTCTTGGGGCCTGGGATTGGGGTGAGGGAGGAGGTGTGGGGGCAGGTGTAGCACTTCCTGCGGTTGCAGGGAAAAGTGCCGGGTGTGGTGGGGCTGGAGGGGAGTGTGGAGCGGACAAGGGAGTCACGGAGGGAGTGGTCCCTCCGGAAAGCAGACAAGGGTGGGGAGGGAAAAATGTCTTTGGTGGTGGGGTCTGATTGCAGATGGCGGAAGTGTTGGAGGATGATGCGTTGGATCCGGAGGTTGGTGGGGTGGTATGTGAGGACGAGGGGGATTCTTTTTTGGTTATTATTGCAGGGACGGGGTGTGAGGGATGAGTTGCGGGAAGTGCGGGAGACATGGTCAAGGGCGTTCTCGACCACTGTGAGGGGGAAGTTGCGGTCCTTGAAGAATGAGGACATCTGAGATGTGTGGGAGTGGAATGCCTCATCCTGGGAGCAGATGTGGCGGAGGTGAAGGAATTGGGAATAGAGGATGGCATTTTTACAGGAAGGTGGGTGGGAGGAGGTGTATTCCAGGTAGCTGTGGGAGTCAGTGGGCTTGAAATGGACATCGGTTTCGAGGTGGTTACCCGAGATGGAGACAGAGAGGTCCAGGAAGGAGAGAGAAGTGTTGGAGATGGTCCGGGTGAACTTCAGGTTGGGGTGGAAGGTGTTGGTGAAGTGGATGAACTGTTCGAGCTCCTCGTGGGAGCATGAGGTGGCGCCAATACAGTCATCAATGTAATGGAGGAAGAGATGGGGTTTAGGGCCAGTGTAGGTACGGAAGAGGGATTGTTCCACGTAACCTACAAAGAGGCAGGCATAGCTTGGGCCCATGCAGGTACCCATGGCCACCCCCTTTGTCTGTCGGAAGTGGGAGGAATTGAAAGAAAAGTTGTTGAGGTTGACAATGAGTTCGGCTAAGCGGATGAGGGTGTCAGTGGAGGGGGATTGGTCAGTTCTGCGGGACAGGAAGAAGCAGAGGGCCTTTAGGCCATCTGCATGGGGAATACAGGTGTATAGGGACTGGACGTCCATTGTAGAAATGAGGTGTTGGGGACCGGGGAATTGGAAGTTCTGGAGGAGGTGGAGGGCGTGGGTGGTGTCACGGATGTAGGTAGGGAGTTCCTGGACCAAGGGGGTGAAAATGGAGTCTAGGGAGGTGGAGATGAGTTTGGTGGGACAGGAGCAGGCGGAGACAATGGGTCGACCAGGGCATTCAGGTTTGTGGATTTCGGGAAGGAGATAGAAGCGGGCGGTGCGGGGCTGGGGAATGATGAGGTTGGAGGCTGTGGGTGGGAGGTCACCTGAGGTGATGAGGTTGTGGATGGTTTGGGAGATGATGGTTTGGTGCTCGGGGGTGGGGTCATGATCTAGGGGGCGGTAGGAGGTGGCTTTTTTTTTCTGATGTGGAGATTTGAGTGTTCTCTCTAACCTGCCCCTTTATCTACCCGGAACTTTGGACATATTGGACAAAATTCCTATAGATAACTTGAGAAACATGACCGTACATTTTAACAATTTTTAAAAATTATTGATGTGAATTTTAAAGTCAGCCTTTAGCATTAATTGTGGTGCCAACTGCACAATTTACTACATCTGTGTAGAAGCCATCTCCCAGATAAAATGCAAATAGCTACTTCCATTTCAAGGACCGTAACATATTCCCCTGCCCCCTCCCCCAATAATTGAAAATGAAAATACCCTCAAACAGATCTCTTGTGTCTCCCGCATCTCTGCCCTCACATCCCCTCCCCCCAACAAAGACAAAAACAAAGACAGAATCCCCCTTGTCCTCACAATATCACCCCATTAAACTCCACATCCAACATATCATTCTCCGCCACTTCCACCACCTACAATCTGACCCCACAACCAAAGATATATTTCCCTCCCCATCCCCTATCTGGCTTTCATAGGGACTGCGCTCTCCGCAGCTCCCTCATCTGTTCCATACTCCCCACTTGCCCCACCACCCCCGACACCTTTCCCTGCAACCGCAGGAAGTGCTACACCGACCCCTACGCCTCTCCTGTCAATTCCATCCAAGGCACCAAACAAACCTTCCACATCAGCCAGAGGTTCCCCTGCACATCCGCCAATGCATCCGCTGCTCCCGATGTGGCCTCCTCTACATCGGGGAGACCAAGCGGAGGCTCAGAGACCAGTTTGTAGAGCACCTGTGCTCTGTTCGCGACAAACAACACCTTCCGGTCACGAACCATTTCAACTCCCCCTCCCACTGCCCGGGGAACATGTCCATCCTGGGCTTCCTCCAGTGTCACAATGACGCCACCCAGAAACTGGAGGAGCAGCACCTCATATTCCGCCTTGGGAGCCTACAGTCCAATGACCTAAATGTGGATTTTACCAGTTTCAAAATATCCCCATCCCCAGCCTCATCCCATGACCAACTCTTCCTCTCCTTGACCTGACACAACTTGTCCATCTTATCTCCCACCTATCTGCCCCTCCCACCTCACTGACCAATCCCCATCACTGCCTACCTGCACTCACCTATTACCATCCCACCTACCTTTCCCAACTCCACCCATCCTCTCTGTTTATTTCAGATCTTCCTTCCCCCTCCACCATTTATGAAGAAGGGTCCCAACTCGAAATGTCAACTTTCCTGCTCCTTTGCTGCCTGACCTGCTGTGTTCCTCCAGCTCCACACTTTGTTATATTTGTCAAGCATTGTTCTTTCGTGTTAATAATCATTTTTCTTCCTGTGAAGCAGATGGCTGTGCAGTTTTGAATTGGTGGGAAGATTTGAAAGTAAATTCTTGTAAGGCAACATAACTTGTATTTATCTAGTGCCTTTAAATTCTAGTAAAACTCCAAAACTTTTGTATTAGGATACAAGACTTGGACAGCCATCTCAAAAAGATATTGGCACAGGTGACTTGTCAGACAGTTAAGTTTGAAGGAGCATCTGAAATGATTGGAGGGGTAGAGGGATCGAGAGAGGGAATTCCAAGTCTTGGAGGCTGAGCATTGTGGTAATGGTAGACTGAAGGAAATTGGGGATCAACCATAGGCTGGAACTGGAGGGTAGTAGAAGTATTGGTAGGCTGTTGATGGGCAAGTTACCAAGATACGGGAGCCTGGAGGGAGTATCATGTTACCACATTGGATGTCTGTTCCAGATTTCTTATTGCCATAAAGAAATGAGACATGGCCAAATGGGGACCATTACCAAAAGCCTATGATCATAAACCTGTTGCAGAAAACAGGTAGCTTGAAGAAATAATTGAGAACGTTTCTCTCGCTCTCAGTTCCATGCTGAAGAGTTAACTTCTAACTTTGAAACTACAATGACATCTGGTTCTCTAAACTTCCACATGGCCTGGATTAATCATCCATGAATCAGAAGTTCAAATTTCAGAGTTTTGAGAATTCAGAACTTGTTTTAAAACAAACTGGAAAGAAAACATTCAGATTCTTGTAACAACCCACCTGGTTTGTGATGACATATTTTAAGGGAAAGAAACCTACCGTACTTGCCCGATGTGTGACTCTGTCTCAAGTCTGAGCAAACTGTAGAAAAAGTAGGGAGTATGTCACCACAAGGACTGCAGCTGTTTAAATATGAAGCACATTATTGCCATTCATTATCCACTCACTATTTGGCAATCATGCCAGCGATACCCCTGACTCAGAACTTTCCCTGATAACAAGGTGTGGGGCTGGATGAACACAGCAGGCCAAGCAGCATCACAGGAGCAGGAAAGCTTGACGTTTCGGGCCTAGACCGTTCATCAGAAGGGTTTCTGATGAAGGTCTAGGCCTGAAACGTCGAGCTTTCCTGCTCCTGTGATGCTGCTTGGCCTGCTGTGTTCATCCAGCCCCACACCTTGTTATCTCGGATTCTCCAGCATCTGCAGTACCTTTTATCTCAGAACTTTCCCTGCCCCCTTTCAAAGCTTAATTTTTACGGTCCTATAGAAGAATTGTTCTTTGCTCTTTTTGACCATATCACTCGTTCACCAGTGATTTTTCTGGTGACTGTCAGTTCATTGAATTCAGTACAGCATCCCTGGATGTGACCTGATTTAACAAATAGGCTTTAAAATAAAAGTCTGCATGCTGATGATCTGAAATAAAAATGAAGTTGTGGAGAAATTCAGTACTGACAGCATTTGTGGGGAGAGGAACAAAGTTAGTGTTTTGAGTCTGATGTGATTCTTCACATCGGGAACATTTTAACTTTGTTTCTGTCTCCACAAATGCTGTTGGACTTGTTGAGTTTCTCCAGAACTTAGCTTATTTGCTAAAAAAAAGTTTGAATTTATAGAGTCTGTGTCATACAGCACAGAAACAGGCCCTTCGATTCAACTTGTCCATGCTGACCACACATCCCAATCTGACCTAATCCCATTTGCCAGCATTTAGCACATATCCCTCTTAAACCCTTCCTATTCATAGACCCATCCAGATGCCTTTTAAAATGTTGTAATTGTACCAGCCTCCACCAATTCCTCTGGGAGACCATTCCAAACATGCACTATCCTCTGCATTGAAAAAGTAACCCCCTTAGGTCCTTTTGTTTAAATCTATCGCCCTCTCCTTAAACCTATGTCCCCAAGTTTTGGACCCACCCACCCACTCTAGGAAAAAGACTTTGGCTATTCACCCTATCCATGCCCCTCACAATTTTATAAACTTCAATAAAGTCACCCCTCAGCTCCAATGCTCCAGGGTAAAAGCCCCAGCCTATTCAACCTCTCACTACAGCTGAAACCTTCAGTCCTGGCAACATCCTTGTAAATATTTTCTGTGCCCTCCCTATAGAAGAGTGATCAGAGTTGTTTTCATTATCCCAAAAATGGCCTCACCAGTGTCCTGTACAGTTGCAACATGACTTCTCCAGGCAAAATTCAGCCTAAAATCAAGTCAGCACACTTCTTTGTTTCATAGTCCTTTTCGCTCATTTTCTTTTACTTTCTTCATGTGCTGTCATGATTTCCCCTCTGGATTACTTGTACCATTTCCTTTCCAAGCACACTCATTTCTTTTCACAGATTCCTTGGTCTCTGTAATTTCTAAATTTCACACTCTGTCTATCAGCAACATCTACAAACATTTAAAATGTGCCCTATAAAGCTCCAGATGTCTCAGGACATTTAAGAGGGTTAGTAAATTAAGGAATTGCTGGAGAGTCCAGGAAGGAGATGTCTGGGCAGATGACCAAACAATGCTTGGTTTAAAAAATATTGTCAGAGGAGAACGCTTGGGTGAATTGTAATCCTTGGAGTTCAGGCAGTGTGAACCCTTGAACACTGAAGGCTGAAGCCAGAATGCTAACATGATTTGTTGGGGAAAAGTGTAAGCAAAGACTTAGGAAATGGATAGATATAGTTAAGGGTCATACTGACATATAGGAGACTGGGGATGTGGGGAGTGGAATCATAGCTAGGGAGAGACATAAAACATAGAACATAAAACAATACAGCGCAGAACAGGCCCTTCAGCCCTCGATGTTGCGCCGACCTGTGAACTAATCTAAGCCCATCCCCCTACACTATCCCATCATCATCCATATGCTTATCCAAGGACTGTTTAAATGCCCCTAATGTGGCTGAGTTAACTACATTGGCAGGCAGGGCATTCCACGCCCTTACCACTCTCTGAGTAAAGAACCTGCCTCTGACATCTGTCTTAAATCTATCACCCCTCAATTTGCAGCTATGCCTCCTCGTACTAGGCGACGTCATCATCCTGAGAAAAAGACTCTCACTGTCCACCCTATCTAATCCTCTGATCATTTTGTAAGTCTCTATTAAATCCCCTCTTAGCCTTCTTCTCTCCAATGAGAACAGACCCAAGTCCCTCAGCCTTTCCTCATAAGACCTTCGCTCCAGACCAGGAAACATCCTGGTAAATCTCCTCTGCACCTTTTCCAATGCTTCCACATCCTTCCTGTAATGGGGCGACCAGAACTGTATGCAATATTCCAAGTGAGGCCGCACTAGCGTTTTGTACAGTTGCAGCATGACATCACGGCTCCGGAACTCAATCCCTCTACCAATGAAACCTAACACACCGTATGCCTTCTTAACAGCACTATCAACCTGGGTGGCAACTTTCAGGGATCTATGTACCTGGACACCAAGATCCCTCTGCACATCCACACTACCAAGAATCATTCCATTGACCCAGTATTCTGCCTTCTTATTATTCTTCCCAAAGTGCATCACCTCACATTTATCTGCATTGAACTCCATTTGCCACCTTTCAGCCCAATTCTGCAGTTTATCCAAGTCTCCCTGCAACCTGCAACATTCTTCCACACTGTCCACCACTCCACCGACTTTAGCGTCATCTGCAAACTTACTAACCCTTCCACCTATGCCTGCGTCCAAGTCATTTATAAAAATGACAAACAGCAGTGGTCCCAAAACAGATCCTTGTGGCACACCACTAGTAACCGGACTCCAGGCTGAATATTTTCCATCAACCACCACTCTTTGGCTTCTTTTAGAAAGCCAGTTTCTAATCCAAACTGCTAAATCTCCCTCAATCCCATGCCTCTGCATTTTCTCCAATAGCCTACCATGTGGAACCTTATCAAAGGCTTTACTGAAGTCCATGTACACCACGTCAACTGCCCTACCCTCATCCACATGCTTGGTCAACTTCTCAAAAAACTCAATGAGGTTTGTGAGACACGACCTGCCCTTAACGAATCCATGTTGATTATCTCCAATCAAATCGTTGCTTGCTAGATGATTATAAATCCTATCTCTTATAATCCTTTCCAAAAGTTTTCCTACAACAGATGTAAGGCTCACTGGTCTATAATTACCTTGGTCATCTCTACTGCCCTTCTTGAACAAGGGCACAACATTTACAATCCTCCAGTCCTCTGGTACTAAACCTGTAGCCAATGACGACTCAAAGATCAAGGCCAAAGGCTCCGCCATCTCCTCCCTAGCTTCCCAGAGAATCCTTGGAAAAATCCCATCCGGCCCAGGGGATTTATCTACCTTCACACCTTCTAGGATTGATAACACCTCCTCCTTACTAATCTCAATCCTTTCAAGTCTAATAGCCCGTATCTCAGTCTTCTCCTCTACAATATTCTCCCTTTCCTGAGTGAAAACAGATGAGAAATATTTGTTTAGCACCTCTCCGATCTCCACAGGGTCCACACACATCTTCCCACTTCTGTCTTTGACTGGCCCTACTCTTACCCTAGTCATCCTTTCCCCACATACCTACAGAAAGCTTTAGGGTTCTCCTTAATTCTACCTGCTAATGACTGTTCGTGTCCCCTTCTTGCTCTTGTTCACTCTCTCTTTAAATCCTTCCTAGCTAATCTGTAACTCTCCATCGCCTCATCTGAACCATCTCGTCTCAATGTCACATAAGCCTCCCTCTTCCGCTTAACTAGAGATACAATTTCTTTTGTAAACCAAGGTTCCCTTACCTTATCACTTCCTCCCTGCCTGACAGGGACATACCTATCAAGGACACGCAATATCTGTTCCTTAAACCAGCTCCACATTTCGATTGTCCCCATCCCCTGCATTTTGCTACCCCATTCTATCCCTCCTAAGTCTTGCCTAATCGCATTATAATTGCCTTTCCCCCATCTATAACGCTTGAAAAAGCAATTGAGGTCTAGCAATGGAGGGGAAGGAACTAGGTATTTCGAAGCCGATGGATCTTTACTGCATGTTTGTGGAAATCCAGTTACCAAGGAGGACAGAACTGGAGATGAGGGATGAGTGTAAATCAGAAGCATGGGTCCTCTTCTGCATGACAGGAAGAAGCAGCAGACAAGCTCATAGAACATAGAACATCGAACATAGAACATAGGACATTACAGTGCAGTACAGGCCCTTCGGCCCTCGATGTTGCGCCGACCTGTGAAACCAATCTGAAGCCCATCTAACCTACACTATTCCATTATCATCCATATATTTATCCAACGACCATTTAAATGCCCTTAAAGCTGGTGAGTCTACAACTGCTGCAGGCAAGACATTCCACGCCCTTACTACTCTCTGAGTAAAGAATCTACCTCTGACATCTGTCCTATATCTATCACCCCTCAATTTAAAGCTATGCCCCCTTGTGCTAGCCGTCACCATCCGAGGAAAAAGGCTCTCACTGTCCACCCTATCTAATCCTCTGATCATCTTGTATGTCTCTATTAAGTCACCTCTTAACCTTCTTCTCTCTAACGAAAACAGCCTCAAGTCCCTCAGCCTTTCCTCAATAGACCTTCCCTCCATACCAGGCAACATCCTGGTAAATCTCCTCTGCACCCTTTCCAATGCTTTCACATCCTTCCAATAATGCGGTGACCAGAACTGTACGCAATACTCCAAGTGCGGCCGCACCAGAGTTTTGTACAGCTGCAACATGACCTCATGGCTCCGAAACTCAATCCCTCTACCAATAAAACCTAACACACCGTACACCTTCTTAACAACCGTATCAACCTGGGTGGCAACTTTCAGGGATCCATGCACATGTACACCAAGATCTCTCTGCTCATCCACACTACCAAGAATCTTACCATTAGCCCTGTACTCTGTATTCCTGTTACTCCTTCCAAAGTGAATCACCTCACACTTTTCCGCATTAAACTCCATTTGCCACCTCTCAGCCCAGCTCTGCAGCTTATCTATGTCCCTCTGTAACCTGCAACATCCTTCTGCACTATCCACAACTCCACCGACTTTAGTGTCATCCGCAAATTTACTAACCCATCCTTCTACGCCCTCATCCAGGTCATTTATAAAAATGACAAACAGCAGTGACCCCAAAACAGATCCTTGCGGTACACCACTAGTAACTGAACTCCAGGATGAACATTTCCCATCAACCACCACCCTCTGTCTTCTTACAGCTAGCCAATTTCTGATCCAAACCGCTAAATCACCCTCAATCCCATGCGTCCGAATTTTCTGCAATAGCCTACCATGGGGAACCTTATCAAACGCTTTACTGAAATCCATATACACCACATCAACCGCTTTATCCTCATCCACCTGTTTAGTCACCTTCTCAAAGAACTCAATCAGGTTTGTGAGGCACGACCTACCCTTCACAAAACCGTGTTGACTATCCCTAATCAAATTATTCCTATCTAGATGATTATAAATCCTATCTCTTATAATCCTTTCCAACACTTTACCCACAACCGAAGTAAGGCTCACTGGTCTATAATTACCAGGGTTGTCTCTACTCCCCTTCTTGAACAAGGGGACAACATTTGCTATCCTCCAGTCTTCTGGCACTATTCCTGTAGACAATGATGACATAAAGATCAAAGCCAAAGGCTCTGCAATCTCCTCCCTAGCTTTCCAGAGAATCCGAGGATAGATCCCATCCTGCCGAGGGGACTTATCTATTCTCAGACTTTCCAGGATTGTTAACACCTCCTCCTTATGAACCTCAATCCCATCTCGTCTAATAGCCTGTATCTCAGTATTCTCCT
>JAHRHZ010000077.1:26065503-26083480 GCA_024137785.1 Ginglymostoma cirratum | reverse complement strand
AAAGCTTGACGTTTCAGGCCTAGACCCTTCATCATAGGCCCGAAACGTCAAGCTTTCCTGCTCCTATGATGCTGCTTGGCCTGCTATGTTCATCCAGCCCCACACCTTGTTATCACTGTAATTCTGGAGCCTGCTGTGGAGTGGAATGGCCAGCGGACTGGAGGCTGTCAACAAATGTTGATCTGTTATCTGTAAAGAACTGGGGTCGACTTTTACATGATATATATGGAAAATTCCAGGCTTTTGGCCAAAAATAGGGAGTCGACTTTTACATTGACTTTGACTTTTACTCTAGTATATACAGTATGTCCAGTGGGGAATATGTGGCATCTCTCCTCACGATCACATCATGCATTACACCATTTGGAAATAATTTGAAATCATTTGTCATCATTTTTGTGTAGTTAAAACAAGTGCTTGTTTTGCAGCCCATTGACACTGGGGGTTTTCATTTAAAAAAGGAATCAGGTGGTTGTGATATTTTAAGCTGGCTGTAGATGTAATAGATTAAATGAATAGGCAACCGTAATAAATCAATTTCAACATAGATAAACGTGAGATGATTAACTTTTGGACCCTAAAGAATTGCACAGGGTCCTTTACCACTCTGCCATGTCCCCCCACTATTCCTCACTTTTTACCACTTGGAAATGTCTCATCTACATGTGACTCCAAACCCTCAACAATGTGGATGATTCTTAACTAGCCTCTGAATTGGCCCTAACAAGTCACTCAGTTCAACATCAATTAGTGATAGGCCACAAATGCTGGCCTCGCAAGCAACAAACTCATAACATAAAAAATAAAGGTGGTCCAGGTACATG
Organism: Ginglymostoma cirratum; assembly: GCA_024137785.1. Classification (NCBI taxonomy): domain Eukaryota; kingdom Metazoa; phylum Chordata; class Chondrichthyes; order Orectolobiformes; family Ginglymostomatidae; genus Ginglymostoma; species Ginglymostoma cirratum. The sequence continues at coordinate 26,082,656 of JAHRHZ010000077.1, read as the reverse complement.
AATCATTATAATACAAAAATCAGGTACAGAAAATAGTCAAAAAGCCTAGAATACTGGCTTATCTAGGTAGACAGCTAGACTGGCAGGGGAAGCACTCCAAAAGGACAGTGACAAATTGATAATGTGGATGGGTTGGTGGCAGATGAAGTTCAATCTGTGAGGTTATGCATTCTCCTGTAATGTAGCTAGACAATATAAAATAGTGGATACAATTCTAAAGGGGGTGCAGGAGCATAGGGGTCTGGTGCATCTGTGCCTATATTGTTGAAGATGACAGGGCTGATGGAGAGAGCAATTACTAAAACATGTGTTATCCTGGGTTTTATTAATACAGGCACAGTACAAGAGCAAGGAGGTTATGCCTTATGTGCAAAACATGTACAAGAATGCTATCTGGGCTCTGAACTAAATTGTGGTGAATTGAACAAATTAAGGCAGTATTCCTGGAAATCTTTGGCTAAGGGATGATTTGCTTCATACTTGCTTGTCATACCTTGTTACTACACAAGGAGTGCCTGACTCAGTTTTATGGTCAAGTACCTGGGGTGGAACCACAGTTGACACTGGATAAGAACTGAAATCTTTGCAGTTCCAGCTGATCTGAAGGTGACCTGTAGGAGGGAAGGGAAAGTGATCCATGAACGTGAGGTGTTGGGGGGAAGATAAAAAAAAATCCAACACCACAACTTGAAAGAGAGACAATCAGTTAATTCCAGTCGTTGTTTGAGTGTCTGATCTGAGTAGAGGTTGGTATACTCGGAGTCGGACATGCTTTGTGAATCCAGCTTTAACTTAATGTTCCTTCCAATGTCAGCATTGTGTAATCCTGAGAGCTTGTGGCTATTGTATAAAACAGTTAGTAGTTACAAGTGTTAACTGATATGAGTAGGCACTGTTCATCAGGATATAAAGACCTGTTCCTGGGAGGCGCTAAGAGGAAGTTTCTAATAGTTTCAAAGTTTCCAGTCTTTTACTAGTTCTGTGTGTATTACTAAAGCTGCATGAGAATGGGAACTTATTCTTAAATTGAGCCCGATGTCCGTCTGTCCAGGATCTCTAAGGTAATCTAACTCATTACTTAGTAATATTAATGAACACATCCTGTTTAATCAAGGCTCAATCAAAACCAAGCCTATCTTCCTTCTAGAATATTCTTCCCCACATGATGAGTAGCTTCTAATTCATCACCCATCACCCAAATGAATTGTATGAGGGGAGTGAAGGCTGATAGCTAATTTGGCAGATGACACCAAGTTGGAAAGTATACCATGAAGAAAACATCTGAAAGACGCAGACGGGTATTGATGGCTTGAGTGAGCAAATGTCCCGCAACTGGAGAATGATGTTGGGGAAAATAAAGTTGATCACTTTGGAAGGAAGATTAAAAATGCACTGCTGCTTCCTACAGGGTGAACAACTGCTGAATTTGGAGATGCAGTATGATGAAGCTGTTCTAGTGCATGAGTCACAAAGTCAGTATAGAAGTGCAGCAAATAATTAAGGCAGCTAATGCATTGTTATCCTTACATGAGGAATTGAAAGTAAAGACAGAAATGATGTCCAAGTTGTACAGGATGTTGGTGAGACCACATCTCAGATGCTGCCTATAGTTTTAGTTTCCTTGTTTAAGGGAGAATATAAATGCATTGGAGGCAGTTTAGTGGAAGTTCACTTGATTAGTACTTGTTGTGGGTGGGTTGTCTTAAGAGGAGAGCTTGCTCAGTCGGGGCTTGGAATTTAAAAGCTGTATTAATACACAATGTATACACACTGTATCTCTTTCAATGCAACATAATAGGTGACCCTCATTTTCTGGTTCATTAGTCAAGACATTGCCTGAGATATGAGTCAACATATCTCTTGTTTAAAATTTGTAAAGTTTGGTAGCTAAGTATCAGCCATTATTTAACTCCAGCAGTGTTCAGTAGCAGCAGCAATGTGGACCATTTACAAGATGCACAACAAAAATTCACCAAGACCCCTGAAGCAGCAACTTCCAAACCTGTGACCACTACCATCTAGAAGGGCAAGTGCAACAGATAGATACAAGTTCCCCTCCAAGCAATTCACCATCCTGTCTTGGGAATATATCACCATTACTTCAGTGTCACTGAGTCAAAATGCTGGAACTCCCTCCCTCACAACACTGTGGGTCTACCTACACTAATTAACTGTGGTGTTTCAAGAAAGCAGCTCCTCACCACTTTCAGGAGCAGTGAAGGGCTGGGTGGTAAATGCAGGCCCAGCAAGTGCTGCCCACATTCCCATGGATGAATTTTTAATAAGATAATCGTCCATTAGTAGGGGCACTTTCAGCAGCTGGCACTAGTCTATGGATACAAATGGCTTTCATAGATGCCATGTCTTCACAAATACAGCCCAAATAGACCTGTAATTTTAATTATAAATGCTATCAAATTGCATGATGTACATTAAATATAGGACATCTGTATAACAGTATAATATCATGAGCACATGTTAGATTAATACATCTGTATATGTTTTGAAAGAGGAGAATTGACTGACTGTGACGCAGTCAGCAGACCAGTTTTTCCGATCTTTCTCTTCAGAATTTTATCTGTTCGATGACACTAGAAATGAAATTTAAATGCTCAGCGAACAATTCTGCTGCAGTATTCCTGTAATCTGATAAACAAATTTAGTTTTATTATTCTCCCTAGGAATGGTGACATGTGGCCAAGACAATGCCACAGTGCAACTGAATGGAAGTGGGGTGAAGCCATATTGAATTAAATGTGTCATTATTTTGACATAGTGGTTTGAGTAACTATGTAAGTGAAAACGTAGCCAGCTGTTTATCTTTACTGTTATGCCAGATGTGTTTATCAAACCATTTTAGAACTGTATAATGCAGTGTTTGAGAGTAATTGGTGGGTAAACTTGCGTTACAGAAGCATATCTTTCTCTGCAGCCATGGAAGGGGAATGTGAATGATGTGTATTATAGGGATCAGCCTATGACTTTCACTGAGTCTGCACAGGCTTCGGTCTGATAACACCTGACTCCTGTGAGCAGGGTATTATAATGGAAAATTTCTTTGTGTTTCTGTGGTAGAGTATCACAACGTACATGTTTCTAGAACAAACACACATCTGGCTCAATTTAACCCTAAGTAAACGCTATAGAAGTTTAAACGTATGGTGAAGAGTGAGGGATATACTGCCAGCTGCGACTCGTTTGTCAGTGCCTTCACTTTAAAGTGTGGATTCACAGGAGGAAATAGTGTAAACATTTCAAGTCCATTGACCCTTCCGGTTTCTCCAACTATTTTTGTTTGTTTCATAAGTCCAACATCTGCAATTCTTTTGCCTTGTATTATTTATAAATCTGTGCATATTGGTAAATAAATGATGTAAAATTCTGTTGTATCAACTATGTAAAGTGTTTCACATGTCCATCCTGAGGGAGCTATATTGACAATTAAGATGGAGAGTGCCAAAGGGTGAAATATCTTTGTAGGCCCTTGGCCAACATTGTGTAGATGGCACCACATTGTGACATTTTTGTAAGATGCAAATTAGGATGAAACTTATACTTGAATGAGTGTCAGTCTTGGAATTTGGTGCACGTTATACTCCAAAAGAGATTACCACTTGGATGGAGATAGAGGCTTCATATTTGTTTTTGATAGTATCCATGTGGTGTGTCAACTTGACCGCATGTGCTGTCTGATTGGGGTCCGGAAGCTGTGATGCTGAAGTTACCTTTTGGAATTTGTTGACATGCTTGCATGCTGGGGATGGAAGTTTGGAAATGTCTTTGCCATTCTTCCTGGTTCTCTCCTTCACGAGCAGTTGTGGAGCATTGTGATAGTGCCTTGGGTTTCTCTGACAGCTCGGATATCTTGCGTATCTTAGCTCAATGTCTTCTACAGTCTATAGCTCACTTTTCACAAAATGCTGCACATTGATTTAGCAGATGACACAATCTGCAATTTGTACTAGAGTTGAATGTTTTACTGACCCTGTTGACAGTTGCTATGGCTACTGCTGATTCAAACTCCTGTAGATGCTGCTACCCCGCTACTGTCACCTCAAACCAGTGCCCTTCACCTCGCAGCGTATCAATTACACGCTCCTTAAGTTTGTCCAGAAGTGCCCTTTGTAAAGAGTTGATGAATGTAGAGGCAAAGAAGAGTTCCAGAAATCTTTAGCTAAAGTGATGTTGGTGAAATAACATTCAAACCTTTCTGAGCAGACATCTGTTGTTTTGAGTTGGTTGATATTTTCGGTTGGCTGTTGATGACAGGACATGAACTCTAGTGTCTGTATCCTGAAGTTAACTTGAACTTAAAGCTGCTCTTCTATAAATTGGAAAATTTTTGTCAGGGTCTCTGTTGTCACGAGAAATACCTGAGAATTTGATTCTTCCCAATCTTTATTTTCCCAAAGCATGAAGAATTTTGACTTTGTGTATTTCTGTATTACCCAGCTGTCGATCTTGAAAGTGAAGAGTAAGTTATTCTTTGAACTTGAGACCAAATATTACCATAGTGATATTCCATGTTCACATTATTGATTTCCATCCTCACTGTTCGTTTTTGGTGCTGTTGAAACATTGCCAGTATAAAGATTCTGCATAATGCTTTCTGAGGAAGGGTCACTGGACCCAAAATGTTAACTCTGATTTTTCCTTCACAGACGCTGCCAAACCTGCTGAGTTTTTCCAGCAACTTTGTTTCTGTGCATAATACTTTTATTATTTTGGTGGCTTCTCTGTTTTTTTGGATTTTTCCTGTTTTAGAGGTTGCTGCTTTATTTTGTTTTTACTTTTAAAAGAAATGACTGAGCAGTGCCTGTATGTGATGTTCATGCCAAAAATGTATTGGAGTGACATCATACCTGCCTCCTTTTCTCCTTTTGCCCAGTTTCCAAAGGGAAAAAAATGGCAGAACCGGCTCTCAACTGTGGACAGGTAGGGGGTAAACATTAAATGAACGTTTGTTTATTTTTCTTGCATTTTGAGTCTTTCTTCATTCCAGGATGACTGTCCTCAGCCTCTTGTCAGCTATCATTTTTAAATTAGCCGCTATTTTTTTCTTGAAGGTGCACTAACAACTGCTTCTCTGTTGTTATTGTGCTTCGAGTTGCAACCTTTAGTCTTGATTGTTTGATGTGAACCTGATTTCTCAAATCAAGTTGATGGATAGCAATTAAGTAAAGGACTTTTCATAACAGCTAATGTTGCTATTGCCTTTTCTGTCTTTGGTACCAACTTGTTGTGACTAGGTTTTTGCATCGACTAGCTGTTACCAGCTTCTAGTGCTCATTTGCTGCTACCCTGATCAGATGTGGTTTTCTACATATTAGCCTGTGTAACGTTATATCTATCTGATCCTTATTGAAACTGATATCTGGAAGTTTCTTAACAACTAACTATACACTCTAATAGGCTATCTCAGCATTGCATGTTGGCTGGGCTGTATGCCTACTTGTGTTATATTAGGTACATAATTGACTGGCTGCTTAACAGGCTGTATGGGCAATAAGGTGGACACTTAATAATGTTTAACAAATCATGATTTTTATCTAGGTGTCATAAAGTTATAGCACCTTTTCTGGGATCTAGCAACAATACAACAATTGGAATTACAGCTTCAGATTTAATCTGAATCTTGAACAGGGACACAGTCCAGGAAAAGGAATCACATGAGGGTGGGTTGGGGAATGGGGAAGAAAGTGTAACCCCAGTGGGGAGGGTCAGCAGTGACTAGGAGGATCTGTGAACAAGATTGTTGGCAAGATATAGATACTGTAAGTAGCAAGTTATATATATTTTGTCTTTGAACTTCTTACAAGTAATTTCATTTATGAGTGTAAGAATTTAACTTGAGATTTTTCAGTCTCGAGGATATAACATTTCAGTATTTGTCTTGATCTGATAAAGATTGTCATATGCAACCTAACTCAAGTTTTAACATTTGGGTCCTTGGGAACTGATGTTTCACTTAAAGTTGTGACTTTTAGGCATGCACACACAACTTTAAGTGAGGACTTGCTATACTGAGGGAGTACTGATTTTTGAAAGAAGCAAACATCTTGCCCTGTCTCTCTCCTCCAGTGGATGTAAAGGATCTCAACACTGGATAAGGAGTTCAACCCAGTATCCTAGACTATATTTTATTCCTGAAAATGACACCTATAAGCTGGTTATCTGATCATTATTAGACTGCTGAAATGGGATCATGCTGTGAATAAATTGACAACTGCATTCTCTGTTACAATAGAGGTTGTACTTTGAAGCACTTCATTGTCTGTAAAATGTTTTGAGACAACCGGAGGTAGTGAAAGATACTATAGAATACCCCTCCCATTCCTTAGATGACATGTCCATCCTGGGCCTCCTGCAATGCCACAACGATGCCACCCGAAGGCTGCAGGAACAGCAGCTCATATTCACCTTGGGAACCCTGCAGCCCAATGGTATCAATGTGGATTTCACAAGCTTCAAAATCTCCCCTCCCCCAAACTGATCCCAAAACTAGCCCAGCTTGTCCCCGCCTCCCTAACCTGTCCTTCCTCCCACCTATCCCCTCCTCCCACCTCAAGCCCCACCCCCATCTCCTAACTACTAGCCTCAACCCAACCCTTGACCTGACCGTCCTCCCTGGACTGACCTATCCCGTCCCTAACGCCCCACCTAAACTCACCTTTACTGGCTCCATCCCCGCATCTCTGACTTGTCTGTCTCCTCTCCACCTATCTTCTCCTTTATCCATCTTCTATCTGCCTTCCCCTCTCTCCCGATTTGTTTCAGAAACCCCTTCCCCTCCCCCATTTCTAAAGAAGGGTCTAGGCCCGAAACGTCAGCTTTCCTGCTCCTCTGATGCTGCTTGGCCTGCTGTGTTCATCCAGCTCTACACCTTGTTATCTCAGATTCTCCAGCATCTGCAGTTCCTACTATCTTTGTATCTAAAGTAACTTGCATGGCAATTACAATGGTAGAATGAAAACTTACTTGAGCAGACTCCACCTTGCCTGTATGTCCCTCAGCAAGTTGGGTCTTTTTCCAAAGAGAATACCTATCTAACCAAAATCAGAGATGCCAACATACTGACAATTGCTGGAGATTATTTCAAATCCTTTATTATACCATTTTTTGCAAATCTTTTGGTCTATGCTGGTTTTTTTTCCTCATTCCAACAAGTTAAAGGAAATGCAATGATCCTTTGTTTCTGTATTTTGCACAGTTTGAGTCTTCCGTGTCACAGGATTTTCTCGAATGCAGTTTGCAACAGCTGTAATGTGACATCATTCCATCCTCATCTTCTGAAAATCTGAATGTGCACTGAAGCCAAATTAGTTACCTTTCTTCCTGCATGTTTTTTTTTAAACAATATAATATTTCAAACAGCATTCGATCCCACCCTTAAGTGATCATGTGGAGTTTGCGTATTCTCCCTGTATCTGGGTGCTTCGGTTTCCTCCCACAGTGCAAGGATGTGCAGGTTAGGTGGATTGGCCATGCTAAATTGCCCACAGTGTCCAAAGATGTTCAGGCTTGGTGAATTGGCCGGGGGAAATGCAAGGTTACAGGGATAGGGTACAGGAGTGGATCTAGGTGGGATGCTTTTTGGAGGGTTAGTGTGGACTTGATGGGCTGAGTGGCCTGCTTCCACACTGTAGGGATTCAATGATTCTGCCTCAAATTTAATAGGTCTTTCAAATTGATATATTTACAAGTCTAAAGCTTTCATTTTATAACCCTAGAATAAAGTCATAGATTTTTTGTAATCTCTCTCCTGCATCTTTCTGTTATACACATTAAGCCTGAAAATGAGAGAGATGAAAAGTATGGAAATATGTTAAGACAAGTGAGAAGCGGGGTTCTCTCAACTGTTTTGGTAATCATGGCCCATATGTTTTAACTTTACAAAGATTTGACTGAATCTTCCACATGTTAACTGCATAAATGAACAGATCAAGGAGAAAGATAACATAATGAAAGCCTAACTGAGGTTAAGCACTAGCCATTTGCATTTCTAACATGCAGTTAAATCCTTTTTTCCTCAATTACTTCAGTACTTCAACATGCCTTTTAAGCAGGAGACTTAGCATGTATTTTGTTTGCGTATCCATGTAATTTAGGCCATACTTCTCAGAAGTTCCATTGCTCAAGGTTAGCCCACACGTCTGTGGTCTCACCACAGGCAGTAACAGTAATTAATACTGTCGGAATACAGGGAGAGCTGCTTGGTACAGACCTGTTGTGTTCACACAGTTGACTGTGGCCAAAACCCTTCAGCGTGGTTTGCTTGTTCAAACCTTTCAATACACTCAATTCCAAGCAGCTCTCAAATCTTTTTATAACTGGAGACCACTTCAAAATAGTGTTGGCCATTGTTCACAGTTAAATTTTATTTTTGTACATTCCTTCTATTATTGGTGATCAATTTATTTGGGCTGTAGACCTTGATTCATGATATCATGACATTGTCATACATTATTCTGTAGCTTGATCTCTGGAGCTTTGATCTACATTCAGAAGACTCTGGGTGGAACTTGGGGCATAATTACCCAGTTCCATTTGCAATAGCAACCCCAGAGGGTAGACAAATGTAAGATTTTGGAGATCATGGCTCTTGTGAGTTATCAGTGATAGTTTGGAACGCTGGGCTGGTTAATTCACCTTTCTCCTCAACTTAATAAATCTAAATGCATTATTATTGAACTGCAGCTAGAAGCCATAGCTTTCCTCATGTTTATAGGTTAAATATCTCTTTCTCACACCAGGAATTGAGATTATAAGCAGGAAGAATGTTCACACTGCAAGAATGATATTTGGCAGAAGTAGGTGTCTCGCCTGCTCACTAAAGACCCAGCAAAAATCCTACTTTGCCTCAGTTTAGGATGGCAAGACACTTAACTAGGTTGTGATGGGCCATCCTTTTGCGACAGCAAGATCACTTTCTTTGCTCATGATTAATTTTTGCTTAGTTACTTCTGTGATATCTCAAAGACATCATGTTCTTCTCTCCAGAACTGTTTTTGTTCTTGACTTTCAAGGAAATCTATTTCATGTATATTCAACAAGGTGTCATTTTCCATGACAACAAATCTTTCCACTTGTTGCCTGTAACTTGTTCCCAGTGACGAGGTGAAAATTGTAGGTGTTTCTTCTGATTAAAATTTGATTTAAGGCTCATTAGAGCTTTCTCTGTGTGATATGTGTTTGCATTTAAATGCTGTAAAGAAGGCCATGGTATAGGACTGGGGAGAGGTGGTGAGAATGTGGAACCCACATCTGCAGGAAGTTCATGGAAAACAAATTTTCAAAAATGCGGTATTAAAACAAGTAAAAAGGCTTCAAATTGCACACAGACTCTCTAAGATCTTTAGAGATATAATGGTCCTTGTTAGATTCACTCTAACACACGAGGAGGAACTTGCATGACGATTGTAAACTCTATTACTTCATCCCTTCTGGAGCCCAGCTTTCTGGATGTGGTTGTCAAGGTTTTATTGTCCATTATAAGACAGTAGGTACTGACTATAGCATATGATGGTTCTATCTTTAATTACAAATCTAGTAACTGATTTATGTTCATTATATTAAGGTGCGGATTCAGATAATTCTTTTAAAATGCTGCTAAAGAATGAGAATCCAGAGCTTAAAGCATGGAGTAAACCTTTTAAAACTCTGTGCATATTGACTGTCACACTCAAACTTGTGACTTCTCTGTTTTACTCAGATACAAAACATGTAGCACTGAAACCTTACCATTTATTTGACCTTAAGCTGTCATTAATTTACAAAATAGTAAATTGCTCCAGAACCAAAACAGGCCATTGAAACTATTGTCTTTCGAGCTTGTTTACCAGATTGAATTTGTAGACTCTGCTTAAAGGGGCTTGTGACAGCAATCCTACATTCCAAACATCATCTGTGGAAATGTAACTTAATTTCTTTATCCAACCGTTTCCTTTTTAATGGAGTTGGAGCCTTCAAACATAAGTAGTCATCCAGCTTAGCCTCTCTTTCCAGCTGTTGATCCAGAGTCTTTCACTGCTATCTTTCGATGTCTGTCTGTCTGTCTGTCTGTCTATCTGTCTGTCTGTCTCTGAATGGCTGTACTGACAGCTGATTTATAATATTGTACAAGCCAGATTTGAGTCACACCTGGCTGTGAAGACCAGAAGTCTTGCTTTTGCAAATTCATTCCCACATTACATTTATAAGAGGCTGCCAATGTATTTTTAATTCTTTGAAGAGGTAACAAGTAGGTTAGACCAGGGAAACCCAGTGGATGTTATCTATCTAGACTTCCAAAAGGCCTTTGATAAGGTGCCTCACGGGAGGCTGCTGAGTAAGGTGAGGGTCCATGGTGTTCGAGGTGAGTTACTGGCATGGATTGAGGATTGGCTGTCTGACAGAAGGCAGAAAGTTGGGATAAAAGGCTCTTTTTCGGAATGGCAACCAGTGACAAGTGGTGTCCCGCAGGGTTCAGTGTTGGGGCCGCAGCTGCTCACTTTATATATTAATGATTTTAATAATATTAATACCTGCGGACAGGCAGGTAGTACGGAGGAGGTGGGGAGACTGCAGAATGATTTAGACAGTTTAGGAGAGTGGTCCAGGAAATGGCTGATGAAATTCAACGTGAGCAAATATTACGTCTTGCACTTTGGAAAAAAGAATACAGGCATGGACTATTTTCTGAACGGTGAGAAAATTCATAAAGCCGAAGTACAAAGGGATCTGGGAGTGCGAGTACAGGATTCTCTAAAGGTCAATTTGCAGGTTGAGTCTGTGATTTAGAAAGCGAATGGAATGTTGTCATTTATCTCAAGAGGGTTGGAATATAAAAGCAGCGATGTGCTTCTGAGACTTTATAAAGCTCTAGTTAGGCCCCATTTAGAATACTGTGTCCAATTTTGGGCCCCGCACCTCAGGAAGGACATACTGGCACTGGAGCGTGTCCAGCGGAGATTCACACGGTTGATCCCTGGAATGGTAGGCCTAACATACGATGAACGGCTGAGGATCCTGGGATTGTATTCATTAGAGTTTAGAAGGTTGAGGGGAGATCTAATAGAAACTTACAAGATAATGCATGGCTTAGAAAAGGTGGACGCTGGGAAGTTGTTTCCATTAGGTGGGGATACTAGGACCCGTGGGCATTAGAGGGGTCAGTTTAGAAGGAAATGAGGAGACATTTCTTCAGCCGGAGAGTGGTGGGCCTGTGGAATTCATTGCCACGGAGCGCAGTGGAGGCCGGGACGTTGAATGTCTTCAAGGCAGAGACTGATCAATTCTTGATCTCGCAAGGAATCAAGGGCTATGGGGAGAGTGCGGGTAAGTGGAGTTGAAATGCCCATCAGCCATGATTAAATGGCGGAGTGGACTCGATGGGCCGAATGGCCTTACTCCCACTCCTATGTCTTATGGTCTTCTGGTCTTAATGAAAGAACAAGGTTATAACACAGAAGAGAACATCAAGAGCTATGGATGTGTGTCTGTTTAATACATGACCAGTTGGAAAGATCTTATTTCAGCAAAGCAAAACTTCAACATTTTTTTGTTTTCCCAGCAATATTCGCTACAGACTCTCCGTGAGTGAAGGTTCACTCATATCTTTATTCTTTTAATTTCTTACTCAACCGAGGAAGTTAAAAACATTTCCTTTGTGAAATTTTTACACAATTATGATGTGATTCTTTTCATTTCTGCCTCTCCCTGAGGCACAGATAATGACCAATTCACTGAGCTCTTTTTTTCAAAAAAAAACTTAAGATATTCCCAGTCTTTATTTTGGACCACTAAAATGGCTTAAGACTTCTTTCTAGTTCTGGCCTGGAGCCTGCCAAAACTAAACTGCCCTTCAGCTATGAACATTTTGTCTCTGAATTGGATCTGCTTGTGGTCTCTCTTCTTTTGTAAATCTTAAACTCGTAAATATTTCAACAACTATTTCATCAGGTAGCTTATCTATAAGATACATCGTTTGTTCAAGATGCTGTTTTAAAACACTGCTTTTATTAAAAATGTTTAACCCTTAACAAATCAAGTCACTTACTTTTATATTGAAAACCAAAAATAAAACCCAAAAGAACTGCGGATGCTGTAAATCAGGCACAAAAACAAAGTTGCTGGAAAAGCTCAGCAGGTCTGGCAGCATCTGTGAAGAAAACATCAATTAAGGTTTCGGGTCTGGTGACCCTTCCTCAGAACTGTAGGTAGCTAGGAAAATGTTATTTTTATAGGCAGATAGGGTGGGAGTAGGGAGTAAGGAATAAATGATAGGTTGGAATAGAGCCCAAAGAGAGAGAAGAGTGGTTGGACAGACAAAGGAATAGATAACAATCAGGCTGGGAGGGTGAATAACTGTTAATGGAGTCCGCTAGTGGCGAACAATAGGTGGTGTGTAATGGCAGGCTATATGGTAACAAGGCACAAAAACAAAGTTGCTGGAAAAGCTCAGCAGGTCTGGCAGCATCTGTGGAGGAGAAAACAGAGTTAACGTTTTGGGTCCAGTTCTGAGGAAGGGTCACCAGACCCAAAACATTAACTCTGTTTTCTCGTCCACAGATGCTGCCAGACCTGCTGAGCTTTTCCAGCAACTTTGTTTTTGTTCCTGATTTACAGCATCCGTAGTTCTTATGGTTTTTATTTATGTGGTAACAAGGCTTGGTGTGTTGGGTAAGGGGCTGGGACATAGGAGAGTTTAGGCCCTAAAATTATTGAACTCAACATTGAGTCCGGAGAGCTGCAGGGTCCCTAAGCGGAAAATGAGGCGTTGTTCTTCCTGCTTGCATTGACCTTCGCTGGAACACTGCAACAAGCCAGAGACAGAGATGTTGGCCAGGGAGTAGGGTGGTGCATTAAAGTGGCAGGCAACAGGTAGTTCAGGGTCTGTTTTGCCGGCAGAACGTAGATGTCCTGCGAAGTTGACACCCAATCTACACTATGTTTCGCCAGTGTCGAGGAGACCACATTGTGAGCAGTGAATGCAGTAGACTAGATTGTGGGAATCATAGATCTAGTGCTGCTTCACCTGGAAGGTGTGTTTGGGCCTTTGGATATTGAGGAGGGAGGAGCTAAATTGGTAAGTGTTGCACCTTCTGTGATTGCAGGGGTCATAGGGCTGTTGAGGGTGTGGTGGTAGTGGTGGTGGTGTTGGGAGTGTGGAAATGCAGATTGGACGAAGGTGTCCTAGAGGGAACTGTCTGTGTGGAAGGTGGACAAAGACAGGGAGGCGAATATGTATCTGGTAGCATCTCGATGGACACGGCAGAAATAGTGGTTGGTGGGATGGCAGGTAAGGACAAGGGGAACCCTATCGCTATTGTGGGAGGGAAGAGAAGGGCTGAGGGCGGAAGTGCAGGATATGGGTTGGACCCGATTGAGGGCCCTGTCGACAACAATGTTGGGGAATCCCTGGTTGAGGGAGAGGGTGGACATTTCAGAGGCTTCCTTGTCAAAGTTAGCCTCATGGGAACATATGCATGGAGACGGAGGAACTGAGAGAATGGGATGGAGTCTTTACATCCTCACATCCAGATTCCTGTATAGTCCAGGTAGCTGTAGGAATTGGTGTGTCTATAATGAATATTAGTGGTCAGTCTATCCCCAGAAATGGAAACAGATGTCTAGGAAGAGAGGAGTCAGAAAAGAGACCAGGTGATAGTGAGGGCAGGGTGGAAATTGAAGTGAAATCGATGAACTTTTCCAATTCCAGACAAGAGAGGGAAGTAGCCCTAATGATATCTTTGATATATCAGGGAAAGGGTTGTGGATGGGGACAGGATTAGGACTGGAACAAGGAATGTTCCACGTACCCCATGAAGAGACAGGTCCCATGCGGGTACTCATGGCCATCCTTCTTACCTGAATAAAATGAGAGGAGTTAAAAGAGAAGTTGTTGAGGGTGAGGATGAGTTTGGCCAAGCGGAGGAGGGTGGTGGTGGGTGGGGATGGTTCAGGTCTTTGCTCCAGGAAGAAGTGGAGATTCCTGAGACAAGGCGGATCGATGTGTAAAGGGATTGCATGCCAATGGTAAAGAGAAGGCGGCTGGAGACCACAAACTGGAAAAACTGAAATTGGCGTAAAGAGTGACAGGAATCACAGATGTATGCGGGCAGGGATGGCACCAGGGAAGAAAAGACTGAGTCAAGGTAGGAAGAGATGAGTTCTGTGGGACACGAGCAGGCTGAAACGTTGTGTCTGCCTGGACAGTCCTGTTGTGGATTTTTTGGAAGGAGGTGGAAGTGAGCTGTGCGGGGCTGGGGGGCTATTAGCTTGGAAGCAGTGGCAGTGAGGTCACCAAATGAAATGACGTCAGTCACCGTAGTTGATTCAATGGCCTGATGTGTCATGGTGGGGTCATGGTCCAGAGGAAGGTAGGAGGAGGTATCTGGGAATTGGCGCTTAGCCTCTGCAAGGTATAAGTCAGTACGCCAGACTACAACAGCACCACCCTTATCAGGAGGTTGGGTCCCGACCCAAAACTTTAACTTTCCCACTCGTCTGATGCTGTCTGGCCTGTTGTGTTCCTCCAGCTCCACACTTTCTTATCTATTCATAACAAAAAGTCAGGGTTGAAAACCAAAAAAAACCCATTTTCTTCTAATTTAGAACTCTGGTTCTTAATATTACCATAAATCTTCATCACAGGTTTCCCCAGTCCTCCATTAGCAGCCCCCATTTTAACATAGGATTCTCCTTTACCTAATAACTTCACATTTTTGTCCCTATTTCAAACTGCTTTGGTGAAACACTGTGACCCTACAGCCTGCTGCTGTTGTTCACCATCTGACCCCACTTACCCCAGCCAAGCTCACTCCATGCTCAGGATAGGTAGCTATAATGTACAAATCCTATGAAGTCTCTTATAATGACATTGAGCAATGTCAGATGTAGGCCAGTTCTGGTGGGTGATTTGTTTATCCAAATGTTGCAATTTTGATTCATTTACACTTGACTTCCCACATTTCTTTTCCCTTTCGTATTTAATAAGTGTGTTTCCGTTGGCACTTATTACCGAGCTCAGTTGCCCAGAGAAGGTGATGCACTGCCTTGAACCACGATTGTAGTGATTTAATGCAACTGAATGGTAGTCTTGAATGGTAGTACTGAATGGTAGATTTCTGATGAAGGGTTTAGGCCCGAAACGTCAAGTTTTCCTGCTCCTATGATGCTGCTTGACCTGCTGTGCTCATCCAGCCCCATGCTTGTTATCTCGGATTCTCCAGCATCTGCAGTACCTTTTATCTCTGAATGGTAGTCTTGCTGGGTCACTTTGGGAAGTTACATTACTCCCGTAAATATGGGACTGGATTTGCACTTATGCTGGACTGGGGAAAGGAATGCGGGTTTCACTCCCTAAAGGACATTTTAATGAAACAGAGTTAGTAGGAACTGCCGATGCTGAAGAATCTGAGATAACAAGGTGTAGAGCTGGATGAACACAGCAGGCCTAGCGGCATCAGAGGAGCAGGAAAGCTGACGTTTCAGGTCTGGACCCTTCTTCAGAAATGAAATAGTTTTAATGAAACAGTTTGTTAAAAAAGAAAAACTGGCAGGTTAATGGTCAGAGATAGTAGAAGAAGGGTCTAGGCCCGAAATGTCAGCTTCCTGCTCCTCTGATGCTGCTTGGCCTGCTGTGTTCATCCAGCTCTACACATTGTTATCTCAGGTTAATGGTCACTTCTGTTGAAACAATCGTATTGATCAATTGTAATTATTTTTAATCTACCTGGGGTAGGTAGGATTTGAACCCAGACCTTCTGGCCCACACGTAGGGACATTACCACTGCACCACAAGACGACTAAAGTCAACAACATCTGGAATTCCCAGGTGGTCTTCCATCCAGGTAGTAAACATGCTGGAGTCTATTTAGCTGCTTAGGTCACAAGAGCTCAAGTGTTATTAGATGAGTATGGTCGTAGGAAAGATTATTTTTTATCAACCAATTCAAAGATGTTATGACATCCACACCTCTGGAGAAGGTGAAACTTAACAACGCTCAAGAAGCAGCCCCAACAACACTCAAGAAGCTTGACACTATCCAGGACAAAGCAGCCCGCTTGATTGGCACTACATCGGCAAGCATATACTCCCTCCACCACCGACACTCAGTAGCAGCAGTGTGTACTATCTACAAGATGCACTGAATTTCACCAAAGATCCTCGGACAGCACCTTCCAAACCCACAACCACTTCCACTTAGAAGGATAAGGGCAGCAGATATATGGGAACACCACCACGTCCAAGTTCGCCTCCAAGTCACTCACCATCCTGACTTGGAAATATATCGCCGTTCCTTCACTGTCACTGGGTCAAAAACCTGGAATTCCCTCCCTAATAGCATTATGGGTCAACCCCCAGCAGGAGGACTGCAGCAGTTCAAGAAGGCAGCTCGCCACCACCTTCTCAAGGGCAACCAAAGGGTAAGAAATGCTGGCCCAGCCAGCGACGCCCACATCCCACAAATGAATAGGAATAAAAGAAAAGCCCAGACCTTTTGGCACAGAGGCAACGGCACAGCCAGTGCACTGCAAGCTCCGAAATTTTGCTATCTGCCATGGTGGGATTTGAATCTATGTTCCCCTAGAAGGTTAGTCTCTGGATTACAAACCAAGTGACATTACCATTATACTGCCACCTCTCCAAATACACTTCCCTAATCAGGATTAGGGTTTGCAGTTACAATTAACACCTTCACTAGTGAAATCAACTTGCTGATTTTGCAGTTTGTTTCTTCTTTTCTCCAGGTCTCTCATTTCATTCCAAATCAGTCCCACTCATCGCCTTCCCTTATGTTGCCCACATTCATGCCATGCAAATGCGAGGTAAGGAATATCTCAAATAAGAGGATCTAGCCATCTCCCCTTGACATTCAATGGTATTGTTACCACTGAATCACCAGTTTGAGTATCGACCAGAAACTGAACTTGATCATCCATGTGAGCTTGAGGGCAGGTCAGAGGCTGGAGAGCATTCTCTCCAAAGTGTGTCCGCCATTTACAAGTCAGAAGTCCAGAGAATGATGGGATACTCCTTTTGCCTGGATGAACAAAGAACAAAGAACAAAGAACAAAGAAAACTTACATCCCAGGAACAGGCCCTTCGGCCCTCCAAGCCTATGCCGATCCAAATCCACTGTCTAAACCTATCGCCCAATTCCTAAGGA
>JAHRHZ010000077.1:26039933-26060503 GCA_024137785.1 Ginglymostoma cirratum | reverse complement strand
GGCCTAAACCCTGGGTTTAGGCCCGAAACGTCAAGTTTTCCTGCTCCTATGATGCTGCTTGACCTGCTGTGTTCATCCAGCCCCATGCTTGTTATCTCGGATTCTCCAGCATCTGCAGTACCTTTTATCTCTTCCCCCAGAGACTTTTCACTTTTTAAAATGTTTTTTGGCCATGTTTCCACTGTCTGACGGCAGACTATACCCCAACTGTTGAAAGAAAGCTTTTCCCAATTATATGTACCCATCAAGGGCTGGGACATATGGGGAATGGTGTGATTGCTGGATGTCTCAGCATTGCAAATCCTTCTCTAATTTGCTTAGGTCTCAGCTAGAAATTTGGAGCTCAATCTGAGAATCCCACTTTCAGAAGGACATTGAAACTTTGATTGTGGTGCAAAGGAGATTTACCAGACTGATACTAGGAACTTATTTAAAAGACTAGGGAAGCTGACACTCCATGTAACAGAAATGGATAAGGGGAGGGGGGTAATAATGGTGTTATAAAATGTGGGTAGTGTTTTGATAGGGTTAATTAACCAAACAATTGGCAGGAGGGACAGTAACCAGAGGATTTAAGAAAATTGGTACCAGAGTCAGAAGGTGCCTGATCTGGAGTACACTGCTTGATAACAAATGGAAAGAGATTCAGTAGCACCTTATCAAATTCACTTTTGTAAATACTTGAAGGGAAATAACACATGGTTGTTGAGTGTGATTCACTGGAAAGCTGTATCAAAACACTGGCACAAGCTCAATTGCTTGAATGGCCTCCTCCTGTGCTGGACTATTTACAATTGCAACCAAACTCTTAGGTGCAGAAAACCTGTAATTCTGTTTAACCCTAACTTATTGACTGTTGTAATGTATCCTAGGCTTGCTGTGTAGTTCCTGTTCTTGAAATTAATTTTTCTGGCAAAGCACAAATCATTTAAAAATTGAGATACTTTCTAATCAACCTGTTCAGGGATCTTATTATGCATCTCTGGAGCAGATGGAACTTGAACCTGGGGCTCCTTCCTGACTCCAGGTTCTTGAAAATGTTCCATCTGATATGGATAAATGGTGGTTGAGAGTTAGCCCATGTATTTTCATTTTCCTTGGACTCTTAATTGTTTAAACGTTTGTTTCAAGTCTGATCATAGTCCGATGACTTAATTAGTACCCTTGTGTAACTTCATACCAGCAAAATTGGGCATGATGTTAATGAATTTTGGCTCTATCTCTTGACATTTTGTCTAAGGAAGCAACATCTAACCAGATAATCACTTTTCCAACCTGGTGAAATGGAAGGCAATATTTATGAATGTCCTCTGCTGCTATCTGCTTAACTCAGCTCCTGCAAAGTACTTTTATAAAGACTTATGTTCAGGTGTTTCAAACTCAAGGCTGAACTACATTCTCTCCCTTTCTCCTTTTAAAATAAATGAACAGTTTGTCTTATTTTCTTATGCTCATGCATGGGATGTGAGCTTTGGTGGCAAGGATAGCATTTGTTGCTGTCTCAAGTTCAATCTCCTTGAACTGAATGGCCCGTTAGTCCATTTCAGAGAGCAGTTAAGTTGACCACATTGCTGTGGGTGTGGAGATAGATCCACGCTATAGTTAATAGATACTAACCAGGCTGATCAAACAGGAACTAGGAGATTGTCAATAAACCCTCTGCAAAACGACTATCCCATTGCAACAGTTCTCTCTCCCAGTCCTAGCTATTCTCCCTTTCTTTTAATTCTGAAGTGCTCTTCCGCACAACTGAGCAACCTTCCCACCACCAAAATCACCATGATTTTTCTTTTATTTTTGCTTTTATTTAAACTAATAATCGCCACCAGTAAAAACGAGTGTAGTTAATCGAAGATTTACAGACAAAACCTCTTAGGGGTAATACAAACCATTAAAAGTGAGGGGATGGAATCTAAAATGGATTCGGAGGGGGAAATAAAGCATTGTATTCTCCATGGTGCCCACCCCTCTAAAGGCATTGAGAGCATTGATGGACACCGCATGCTCCCTCTCCAAAGCCTATTCTCCTTTTTTAAAGAATTGAACTTATTTTTCTAATTACCTGTTCAGAGATATTATTACACATGTCTGGAGCAGGTGGCCCTTGAGCCCCTCGGTTCAGGGGTAGGGATATTCCCGCTGAGCTGCAAGAGGGCCCTTATTCTCATTTTATACATTTTTATATTGAACCTATTTTTCTAATTAATCTGTTCAAAGATGTTTCATATATTTAGTATATCACCGTTCTTAGCTAATAAAGAAAAAACTTTCATGTTCTAGAGGTAGTAAGAACTACCGATGCTGGAGTCAAAGATAAGTATGGAGCTGGAGGAACACAGCAGGCCAGGCAACATCAGAGGAGTAGGAAAGCTGATGTTTCGGGTTGGGGAGTGATCCTAACAAAACATTTCCATGTTATAGTCATACAGCACAGAAACAGATGCTTTGGTCCAACCAGTCCATGCTGATCATGATCCTAAACTAAACTAGTCCCACCTGCCTGCTCCTGGCCCATATCCTTCCAAATTTTTCCTGTCCATGTACGTTTCTGAATGTCTTTTTAAATATTGTATTTGTACCCGCATCCATCACTTCCTCAGGAAGTTCATTTGATGCACGAATCACCCTCTCTGTTTTTGGAAAGAAAATTTGCCCCTCATGTCTTTTAAATCTTTCTTCTCTCACCTTAAAAGTGTGCCCCCTAGTCTTGAAACTCCCTGACCTAGGGAAAAGACAACTCCCATTAACTCTGCCTATACCTCTTATTATTTTATAAACTTATATAAGATTGCCTCTTAACCTCTTATGCTCCAGTGTAAGAAGTCCCAGTCTTTCTTAATAACTCAAACCTTCCACACCCGGCAACATTCTGGTAAATTTCTCCTGAATCCTCTCCACCTTAATATCCCTCCTATAAACTGGGCTACCAGAATTGGACACAGAATTCCAGAAGAGGCTTCACCAATGTACTGTACAACCTCAAAATGACTTCCCAACTCCTATGCTGAAGGACTGGACAATGATGGCAAGCATGCACAAGACATCCCTTTTTGGACGTCTAATAATTTCTCGGTAAAAGTTTTTTCTTTGTAAAACAATCTGATAAATGTGACTTGTGTCAATCCATTTTCATTTTTGAAATCTTTCTTTACAACTTTTGTTCACACTAACAAGGTCGATTCCTCACCTTTTCTCTGCAACACCATTTGTTGAATAAACATGTTCACTACAAGAACCATTGTTGTGTTTTATGGCCTTCCACATCTTGGCTTCCTCTATGGATTTTGCTTTCTGTCCCTGGTCTTGTATATTTAACTAATATTAGTCTTTGCCAGTGTCTTTCTCTGCTCTCCTAATAATGGTAGAATCCCTGTTTATTGGCACCTTCTGGCTTAAATGTAATTTTAGTGCCAACTTGCAGCAATCCTCCATGTGAGAAATAGTCCTATCCCAAGTGTCAGTATCAATATGTCCATATTCAGTCAGCCCTTCATCTGCCATATCCTGTTTGTATTTGTCCAACATGTGTGCATGTGAGATACAGAGTGCCTCATTACTTTCTATTAGCTGTTTTAATTCTCTAAATATATCATCAGTGCCAATAACTTTACCTGGACCTTTACATTCTTTTTGCTTTTTGTTATATACCATGTTCCTTGAATTAAATTTCATCTAATGGCCTGGTGCAATGCTGTAAGGCTCACCAAATTTGCACTGAGACCTCTACCCTGATGAACGGCCTTCTTCCTGCATGCAGGACATTCAAATGTCAAAAAGTGGAGCTTACAGTTGTCCCTTCCCATGACTGGGAATTAATGTTTAGACTTCTGCTCAATAAACTGTAGAAATAGACTATAAGCCTAAGCATTTGCTTGGACAGGCCATGCCAGAGCAGATGTTAGTTTATGAATTGCTTGGTCCACTAAGATTTTGTGAAAGAAAAAAGGAGTTTAAAATTGGTAGTCATGTAATCTATTACTACATAATTTCTTCCATTAGCTCAATTACTAAAGAGACGTTCTCCTGCTGTATTTATTACAGTTTATTTTGGCACAATTTTTAAAATCATTATTGGCAAACTCTGCTCCCTGGCCTGAACAATTTTCATTGAGGAATTTAGCTGGTATCCCTTATCAATTTCTCCATTATTGTCCATAAACACACTCTCTGTCTTGCTTTTATTTTAATGAAGACCGGCTGAATCTGTTTTTTTTTAGATCTACAAAGTATAAGACAAGACTTTTCCTTATCTCATATCTTCAGGTCCATTGCTAACTTAGTAATCAGCAGGAAGCTGTCTTGCCTGTGTTGGACCAGAGATATCATGGGGTCTGGAGTCAGTGCGGAGAACTCACAGGGCAGCTCCTTCCTGACTGTACATTACTGCTGTCACTTCAACTGAGATGATAGTGATATCTTTATCATCTGTAATCTTCCCAAAATTATCTGTTATCTGACATTGTCTGTAAGGTATGAACATAACCAGCTAAGAGGTTACCAGTAAGGAAAACTTTGCAGGGTGAACAGGGCTGTACTTGGTGTCTAGGACACAGTAGCCCACTTGATTGGCGCTCATACCTACAAACAAATATGTCCTCCACCACCAATGCTCAGTAGCAGTAGAGGGCACCATGTACAAGATACACTGCAGAAATTCATCAAGAGTCCTTTGAAAGTTCCAAGCACTTGAACACTACCATTTAAAAGGAAAAGAGCAAACAAATACATGGGAATGTTACCACCCTACAGATTATTGTCGAAGCCACTCACCATCCTGACTTAAAAGTATATCACCGTTCCTTCAGTGTCATTAAATCCGGAAACTCCCTATTGGCATTGAGGGTGTGCCTACATCACATGGAATGCTACATTTCAAGAAGGTCCCCACCACCACTTTGTCCGAGGCATGTAGTGCAATAAATGGTAGCCCAGTTAACGAAGCCCTTATCCTGTGATTTTTCTTTTGTTTTGAAGTATGTTTCCTTCTGCCTGATTGCTGTCCCCCTCTTCACTTCTTGAACCTGCTGTGTTGAGCATAATTTCAAAATACTAGTTATCTCTTCCAACTTATAGCATTCTGTTACTAGAGTCCTAACTGAAACACCCTGTAGGCCATGCCCAGTCTGTTCCTGAGGTGTTCTTTTCTGTAGTTCCTCACTTCCATGTATCTGTAATGGCTGCCAAGAGTGTGTCTACCCTGACCCCTTTTATAATTATTTTACATTAACGCTTGCGCTCAACCTCCAGATTTTAGTCTCACATTTGGGACTAACTTCTGAATTTTTTTTGTGTTTCCGCTGAATGCCCTATTTGAGCCACGAAGGCTGCTGCAAATTATTTGATTTTATTGTGGTCACTTGAACAGTGAAAAGTATTGTTTTGCATGCTAGCCAGACAAATCATACCTCTCATAAGTACATCAGTGTAACACAACAGAATTCACGATATTGTTATAGGCACAGAAGGTGCAGAGAAAGATCAACTCTCTTAGGAGAGGATAACAGGGAAGAGGCTGTTCTCTAATCTGTTGGTACATGTTTTCAAACTTTTGTACTTTCTGCTTGATAGAAGACGGTATCGCCAAGATGGGAGGTCTCCAAGAGTGCAGTCAAAATTTAAAAATAAACATTTAAATGCAAACATCACCTCCCCCACTTCCTCTCAGTACCCTTTCCTCACCATTCCCTTATCAGTCATCCAAGGCTCTGTACTTAACTTTTAACTCTTTATTCCAGTTTACATCTCACCATGCTTTCCCCTTCACTTACAGCACTAAATTATCGATTGAAGAAAAGCACCCACGCACAAATAAGAAAAATGATTGCTCTGTTACTTAAAGCTCTATATATTCATGGTTGAGCTTTGAGTCTTATTTATGGCGTTAAGTAAGTCTCAGCCTGCGGTTCTGCTAAAATCTGACTCCAATGCATCAACCTCCTGGATAGATAACAGAAATTGGTCAGTAAATGACATTCCATGCATAGTTCAAGTTGATGCCAATCTAAAACCTACCAGTACTCTGCTCTCTGTAAAACAGAGACTTCCTGCATCAGGCAGTCATGTGTTTCCTAGTGGGATACTGATACTGGATGCTGACACTATTACTCCTGTGTACCTCTTTAGGTCTCTAAACTGCCCCCATCTCTGTCTCCACCTTCTCTGTCTTCTCTGTCTCTTACAGTCTTCGTTTTACAAGAAGCTGGAGGAGGTCAGCACTTCAACTTTCATTAGGCATATTACAGCTTTCCAAACATAGGTGCTGTGTGTGTACAGTGTTATGAATCTGCTTACTTGTTAGTCTGCCTTTAAGTTTTTAGTCTGTGCACACACATTCACTCACGTGGCTTGCTGTCATGTCTGCTTTAAAACTGTAAATTATGAATAAACTAACCCATGGAGTTAATCGATACCTGATGAGAGATTGATCATTAAACTATCTTAAAGCATGAACTAGTGCTGTGACAGTCAGCCAGCAAGTTCCTGAGATTAAATTGGGACACGGCAGACCCTCTAACAGAGTGTAAAATGTTTAAGCAGTGTTTGGAGTTATGGTTTTTAGATTCAGGTATGCCCAATACAGAAAAGCAAACGATGAAGATTTGCTGAGCAATTTGGAATGAAATTCTACACAAATTTAACAAACCTGGATTAACAGCCATTAAATTCTGTCACAAGTTTAGAGTCCTGAACCCACGATGTTGTGCCTTGGAGGCCAACTAAGGATGGAGTAAGAATTAAGTAAGAGAATATGAAAAGTAGAACGTTCTTAAATGGCTGATAAGAAAGCGGATATATTTCTCAGTCTACTGTGTCAAACATTGAAGCCCGGGATTAAGCTTTACTTTTAGCTATAGCATTTGGGTAAACTGACTTTGGTATAATAAGAAATCATTGTACCTGATCAATTTTTAAAAGAAAACCTGTCAGTGGAGAGAAAAGCAAATCAAACTTTTTATTTTCTTTGTCTTTGTATGGATGATGATGGGATAGTGTAGGGGGATGGGCTTAGATTAGTTCACAGGGCGGCGCAACATCGAGGGCCGAAGGGCCTGGTCTGCGCTGTATTGTTCTATGTTCTATGTTCTATTGTGTTTAATGATTTTCTCTGAAGAATGAATTCTGGATTCAGGCTTTGTTGGGGAACTTCGAATTGGAAATTGGCATAAAATTGAACTATTCTTTTAGAGAATTCTAACTGTACAGACAGATAAGTATCAAGATTTGAGAATGAGATAGACACCAAGGTTTGGAGAGAAAATAGAAACTTCGTAAATGAGTGTAGTTGACAGGTAAAATACTTCTTTGTTTGAAGTCTTAGGTTCTTGACATTGTCAAATTGTACTTTTCCCAAAGTTACAGAATTCTACAACCAACTGAATTATACATTTCTGGGGTTCTTATCTAAATTTAGCTCCAGTACATTCAAAGTTATTTGGCTCTCAATTCTACTATGAATCACTCAAATTAATGTGGTGAGAATTCTTGCTACTAAATGGAGTGGTTGAGGTGAATAACTTGGCAGATGCATTTAAAGGGAGGTTGGATAAGTACAGTTGGGAGAAGGGAATGAAGAATATTTTGGTCAGATGCAGCACAGTGGGAAGGCGAGAAGTATCAGGGCTAGTGTAGTTGTTTTAGTTTGTTTTCTGTTTGTGCAGCCTCAATGGGCTGAAGGCCTGTTCTGTACTGTGTGATTCATAAACCACAGCATGGAACAGTTGGGCTGAATAGCCAGTTTCTGTAGAAAGCTGAAATGCTCAGCCCAAACTTTAATGGTGGTGGGGGGTTTGAAGTAGAGAATAGTGTTTGGGTAAATACTATGCTGGTGGCTGCAGAGTCACCTTGTTAGCATTTTTAAAGAATTTTTTTAAGAACTGTATGAAAACTATATAAAATGCACCAAAGAACAACGTCTGTTTAGCCTTATTTCAAGTATAACTCAAAAGTACAAAGAATAGTCTTATTCCTCCCTGACTGAAGGTCACTGCTATCCCAGGCGGCAGAGGGGTGCAAAGACTCTGCATTCGATAATTAATAACGGAAACACATTGACACTGGGCATCCAAATATGCATTAATGTTCTGCCAAGCAAATGCAGTGCAAACTTTTCTGATGAATTCAATCAAGAGTCTACATAACTTCTTGCTGAGTAATCCACATGAGTTGTTCCCATGCCAGAGCTACAATATGACCAATTACTTCTATTCCCAACATTGAGTACTGTCTAGTACAAACAAAAACCAAGCAAGTCACTTGGCTCTTTTGAGCTTTCTCTGCCACTCGATAAGATCATGGCTGATCTGACTTTTCTTTTTAACCTTCACTCTACATTCACTGACCCCTGTGGAACACTGCAAACGACATCTTGCCAGTCTGAGAGAGACCCATTTATACCTATGTGCCTCCTGTTAACTGTCCAGTCTTCTATATGCCACCAACTTTAGCCCTGTTTCTACATCTTCACAAACATTGATTGACAAGACAATGTTAATGAGCAATAAAAACATTGGATCAAATCAGAACCAAATCGAGTTCCATTCCCTGAATATACACATTGTATGACATTTGCTGTGGGTGGGTTGGTGCAGTTTGAGATGAAGGAGTCCGTAAGACAATAGATTGTGTGGTGCAGGTCACTGGGGCTAGTGGCTGCTAGACCATACACCACAGGGGGACAAGTTTATTTCTAAGAGTTCCTGAGATATCTTTTTTTTTTCAAAGGTTATCTTTTCATTCTCACTAACTTGTTTAGGAAGTGATTGCAGTCTTTGTAGTAATAGTGTCTCCCGTATTTATGTTGGCATATGGGGTAATTGGACTCTTTTAGAAGCAGTGTTAGAGAGAAAGAAATCATCAATATTGTCAAATATCAACACCCCATTCAACTTACAGCTACAAGGCACAAGCATTAACTTCATAGGCAACACAGTATTTAACTTGGCATTTGACCACAGCAATGAGTTATCCTAAGTACTTCTTTTCTAAATAATATAACTAACTTCACACAGCCATTGCCCCAAACACATCTGCAAACTAATGGCATCACAGCTAATGCATCTCCATCATATGTACACAAATTCTGGAGCATTTTAATCAAGCAAGTAATATCCCTTTAATGCATCTCCGATCTCTAATTTAAATTTAATAATTGACACACTGCATCTGTGTATTTTAAGCCTATGCAGTAGCTTCTGGATCTATGCAACCTTAAAATTAGAGAATCCACATTCATTTGCATGAATTTGTTATCTCGAGCCATGTCAATTTCTCCTGACTCCCCGGTAGCTGAATAATCTTTTCCTGACAAGTTGAAAATAAGTCTGTCTCCTGTGCAGACTCCATCTCTTCCTCCCTACCACCCTCTTACTACAATGTGAGGGACTCGGTGGAGGTTCCGATAATGATCATGGGATTTTTATAGGTGTTGCTTAAAATACAAATATTGAGTAAAGGCAAACTCCTATTCTGTTCTTCCAATTATACTGTGGAATCTTTAGTGATCACCAGAAAATGTAGATGGAGTTTATTTGACATCTTGTTGGATAGTACTGCCCTGCATGAAATAGAATATGCTACTTGCCTGCAATGATTTGAGAGGACAGAGGCATCAGGAGGCAAATGGAGATGACAAAGGCAGGTAGCATCAGTGAAAGAGATATCCTGTAACTAGTCTGTCCTGATGGTGTGTGAACAGGGGGTTGATATGTTCACCAATAACTTGGTCAAATGATTGAAATAGTGAAGACTTGGGCAAAGGTTGACCAACCAGCCCAACAACTGTGGAATTTCTGAAAATTTTATCCAAAGCAATTTCAAAGTCTGGTATTTTCTAAGCAAGAGGAAACATTGTCTTGTCAAGTTGATTCATTTATTAATTGAGCTTTGATCTGTTTATGCTAGAGGTGCATGTTGGATTTAATTGTTTAGCACTCCTAACCTCTACCCTTATGGACTAAATCAATTCTGCAGAAAAAGTGCTGACTGTTTTAGGTGCTTTCAAAAGGAAAGGATGAGATGTGTAGCTCCTGATGGATGTGACTTAGTTTGGTTACAGCTGCAGTACATTTCCTGTCAATATATATGGAAAACCAAAATGTAACAAGCTGAACTTGGGTGGTACATAACTCCTGAATGTCATATAAAGTCTGTCTCGCCATCTCCAGCATGGCTCCTTTTTATATTGGATGAAAGGCATTCAATTATTGCTTTCTATTGGATTTTTTGCTACTGAGTATTTATTTAGCTGATCTACCTATCCTTCAGCTATGGAGTTTAAAATTTCTGATGCACATCCAACATAAGTTCTAATAAAACTACCTGTAATTTTTTAATATTTTAATTCTTGGCTGGTTCTCATTCGTGCCATTGTAGGCTTTGTATTCAAATCCTTCTGTGGTCTTGCCCCTCCCTGTAACCCTCTGCAATCTCTGCACTCCTCCACTTCTGGCCTCTTAAACATCACTCATCTTTTTCCTTAATTGTTTCACCACTGATGGCAATGAACAGGCTCTGGAACTCCCACCTTTTAAACCTCTCTGCTTCTGTCTCTTATTTAAGATGCTCTTTAAAACCTACCTCTTTGACCAAGCTTCTGATATTTGACGACCACTAATATGGCTTAATGTCAATTTTGCTTGATGACACTCCTGGGAAATACGTTATTACATTAGAGTTCTTTATAAATACAAGCTGTTACTGATTTTAATGCATAAAAAAATCCCTTTTCCCTCCTAGGTGCCTCTGAGTTTGAAGAATTGGAAACTGTGGGATGCATCCGTGCATGTGTACTGTCCATAATGTTTTAATATAATTTGATGCAAACATACTCTAGCTCAACATGTTACTCAGAGCCAAGAAAACTTTTCTGCTCTTTTTCACAGTGGGCTTGTTTACGACCACCTGAGATGGTGGTCAATGCTTTGGGTTGGCATCTCTGCCAGTGTGGCACTCCCTCAGTCCTGCGCTGGGAGACTTGGTCTGAATTTTGCTTCGAAGTATCTATCTGTAGTAATACTTGAACTGACACTTTTCTGATTCCAAGATGAGAGCATTACAATTACCAGATGCTTGGCTTGAGATATTGAGAAACTGTTCAAGTTGTAGATAATCAATCAATGCCTCAGGTTCACAAATCTGTGAGCTGCATAATACTTGGGCATGTTGTTTTGTGGGAATTCAATGTGCTTCATTCTAAAAGCATAGAATCTCTACAGCATGGAAGCAGGTCATTCACCCATCAAGTTTACATCAACCCTCCAAAGAGTATTCCACCTGGTGCACCCCCCCCACCCCCTCTTTCCCTGTAACCCTGTATTTCCCATGGCTAATCCACCTAGCCTACACATCCCTGGACAGTATGGGCAATTTAGCATGGCCAATCCACCTAATCTGCACATCTTTGGACTGTGGGAGGAAACCCATGCAGACGCGGAGAGAATTGTGCAAATTCCACGCAGACATTCGCCTGAGGCTGGAATCGGACCCGGGTCCCTAGTGCTGTGAGGCAGTAGTGCTAACCACTGAACCACCGTGCTGGTATTTAATTCTCTAACTGTGTTTGCAGCTGATGGAGGTGTATACCTTAATTCCAATAGTCTCTGGGTTTCAGGCTGGCTCTTCAATGAGTGTGGTCACCCCTGTCCATGGTTGTAGCACAAAAGGAGAAGTCCTGCAAGAATGGGTGTTTGCACTGGGGTCGGATCAGGAGTTCCCCTCGTCCCTTTCCACTGCCCCAGGTTTCATAAAAAGGGACTTCGTTTTCTTTCTGTGAAACAATTTTAGGAGCAAGGGTTTCAAATCAAATGCCACTATGTGGGTAATATATTGCACTGAGAAGTCATGTGGCTTTGATTTTGGAGAAATAAATTGGGTATGATCCTGTAAGATGTAATACTGAGATGAGATTGGAGATGATCATTTGCTGTCTGTCACTGCATTGAACTACTGCTCCTGTCCATGTGATATGGGTACACCCACAGTTCTATTAGGGAAGGAGTTCCAGAAATTTGACCCAGTGACAAGTAAAAGAACAATGATGTGGACGTGAGCTTGAGGTGTTTCCATGTGTCTACTACTCTCATTCTCTTGGTGGCAGAGTTCACTTCACTGGTTTGAAACATCCTGAGATCAGGAGGGGATGGGTTATGTTTGAAGTGTAATCTCCATGTTTAAATGGAAACATGTGCTGGAATTATCTGAGCAATATCCAGAGCTTTCAGAAGGATGGGCAGAGGGATGTAATTGGGAGAGCCAACATGTTAATGCTTATTCCTTTGTGAATACTGATGAAAAATATTCGTTTAGCGCCTCTCCTATCTCTTCGGACTCCACGCACAACTTCCCACTACTGTCCTTGACAGGCCCTAATCTTACTCCAGTCATTCTTTTAGTCCTGACGTACTGATAGAAAGCTTTAAGGTTTTCCTTGATCCTACCTGCCAAAGACTTCTCATGTCCCCTCCTGGCTCTTCTTAACTCTCTCTTTAGGTCCTTCCTGGCTGTTGTTAAGAAGGCATACAGTGTGTTAGGTTTTATTGGTAGAGGGATTGAGTTTCAGAGCCATGAGGTCATGTTGCACCTGTACAAAACTCTGGTGTGGCCGCTCTTGGAGTATTGTGTACAGTTCTGGTAGCCGCAATATAGGAAGGATGTGGAAGCATTGGAAAGGGTGCAGAGGAGATTTACCAGGATGTTGCCTGGTATGGAGGGAAGGTCTTATGAGGAAACGCTGAGGGACTTGAAGCTGTTTTCATTAGAGAGAAGAAGGTTAAGAGGTGACTTAATAGAAACGTATAAGATGATCAGAGGATTAGATAGGGTGGACAGCGAGAGCCTTTTTCCTCGGATGGTGATGGCTAGCATGAAGGGACGTAGCTTTAAATTGAAGGGTGATAGATATGGGACAGATGTCAGCGGTAGATTCTTTACTCAGAGAGTAGTAAGGGCGTGGAATGCCCTGCCTGCAACAGTAGTAGACTCGCCAACTTTAAGGGCATTTAAATGGTTGTTGGATAAACATATGGATGTTAATGGAATAGTGTAGGTTAGATGGGCTTCACATTGGTTTCACAGGTCGGTGCAACATAGAGGGCTGAAGGGCCTGTACTGCGCTGTAATGCTCTACGTTCTATGTTCTATGTTCTATGTTCTATTAGGCCAGATAGTATCTGAGGGGCAGGAAAGTTGACGTTTCAGTCAGGACCCTTCTTCAGAACTTTCCTGCTCCTTTGATGCTGCCTGGCCTGCTGTGTCTCTGATTCCAGCATCTGCAACTCTTGCTGTCTCTAAGTGCTTATTATAAAGCTTTCAGGTGTGTCTTTCCTGACCTATCATGGACAGGAGCCTGTTTTGCACTCATTAGCATGTCACAAATTCTTATTAACATGCCAGCACGTTGAAATTATGTTCATGGTGCAATCATGTTAGGCAGAAATAGGAAGCACGTGTGTTCACAAGCCCAATTCTGGTGGGGAAGAATTATTCCTCCAAGTTCTAAATACAAACTTCTTCAGTCAGTTTGCTCCTACATAACCAAGCTGTCCAAGCTGTTTAATTGTATAAATGCTTTGTGTTTTCATTGGGGTTTTCATTGGGCCTTTCCATGTCAATTAGCTCATGAGAGGTCTGGCTTGTTATAAGGTTTATGGTGAAGCCTGACCAGGCCAACAAACCTGCCAAATGAGGCAGCAAAACTGGGTAACAGCAACAAACCTTATCCTGGTAAATAACATCAGGGTGAACTCATCCTTGTCCCATGCAAACCTTTGGTGAAAAGCTCATGGTTCTCCTATTTGTGATGCAAAGTCAGTGAACTGATGGTGTATGAGCTGCTGAGTATTATATCTCCTCTAATGTTCTTTTACCTTGGCATGGTGTGAGAGGCAGTGCCACCATGCTGTCAGTAATGCTACTTTGGTAACTACAATGAATGTGACATGTACATGAGTTATCTGGAGATGCCTGGCATCGAACCTCCTAGGGGACAGTGCTCTGCAATGGCAATCTTACAATGACAACTCTCACTACTATCTGTCATGACGTGTGGAATTGACATGAGTACATGCCCTATCATTCATCCTCTTCTAGCACTGGAGCCAATTTCTCTTGAGGTGCCCGTGGACACTGACTTCCAGCCACCAGGCTTCCTCCTTCAGTCAGGATTGTGAGCGATTAACAACAATGATCTATTAATCAAATGCTTGTCAGAGATTGAGTGAATAATCTGTGGATTGGTTTATTTAACACAGTGCAACACCACTACACATTATGAAACAGTGAATGTCACTACAGTTCTGGAGGCCCACGAGAGGGAGATGGATGACTGGTGGTGATCTTTACCTAAGGATCACCACATCTCTGGTGTGGCTGCGGAATATATGCCTTTTAAATATGACACCTGGATGTTTGTAGCCCAATCTTCCTGGTAGGCTCTAGAACTGCCTGATCATAATATTTGGTGCTTTTTCCTATCCATTCACCAGTAATAAGCTGTGAGGAACATAACTGTGCAAGAAACCTAATCTACATGTGCTTTTAGGAGTGCTACCATTTGTGTTCCCTGAGAAAGATGACTGGTAGCCAGTTTGTGTACATCAGACACAAACAGCAATGTGATAATGAACAGATAGTCTGAATTATTGGTTTGGTGATAAATATTGGCCAGGACTTTGGGAAGAACACAGGCTCTTTCATCATTGTCACAAGTTGTTTGTTTTTTTTTAAAAGAAATATTCACGTGGGTGGATGGGACCTTGTTTTAACATTCCTAGCTGAAAAATGTCATCTTCTGCAGTACTGTGTTGGACGTGCCAGCATACTCATCTGTACCCAAGTCTCTGGAGTGGGACTTTAAGCCATCACCTTCTGATTTAGAAGTGAGACAACCCACTTAGCCATACTAAAAGATTGTGTAGAGAGTTCAACTTGATTTGTTGCAGGCGTACAGTCGAATGGCTTAGTGTTTGAACTTCAGGTGTAAAGGTGGGTGAATGAAAATGAAGTAAGGATCAGCCATGATCACATTGTGAATGGCTTAGCAGGACAGAGGGGATGAATGGCCTCCTGTAGTTCCTAAGTATGCAGCTGCACTGTTTCAATGCCTGCTGTCAGCCACCTGAAGAGGTCTTAAGTTTTTGAATTTTCTTTTGTCCTGATGCCTTGGAACTGATAGCAAAGGAGCAGGGGTCTTCAATGCAACAAAGCCAGTTCTATTTGATTACAGTGTCTTGTAGTTATGGATTGTGCATGTGTTACTGCTACAATTGCTTTTTTTCCCCCCAAATGTTTCCGTGTGCATTACATTTCCCCATCCTGTCCCCTGCTTTGTGGTTGTTGTCTGCTTGCTTGCTTTCCACTCAATATTATGCGTGCTATTTTTTTTTTATTCCCTCCCATTCCCAAGCGCCTCAAACCCCTAACATTGAACCACTCCATCCATTTCTCAGTT
This sequence comes from Ginglymostoma cirratum, assembly GCA_024137785.1. Lineage (NCBI taxonomy): Eukaryota > Metazoa > Chordata > Chondrichthyes > Orectolobiformes > Ginglymostomatidae > Ginglymostoma > Ginglymostoma cirratum. The sequence continues at coordinate 26,045,058 of JAHRHZ010000077.1, read as the reverse complement.
CTTCTTTTCTGACAGCATTTCCTCTCAGCAGATCCCTACACAGCTTTTATTTCGTGAATCCCACTGTGATATCGACTTCTGACCCATAGCATTAACATTGACTGTCTACCTCCCTGTAATATTCGCTCTTCAAAAAAAAAAGTACGCTGCTGAATGTGGATCTGATTTGCAAAAGAGAAAATTGCGTGACACGGCCAACCAAGCTTGCTGAAAGTATTAATAGCTCCATGCCAAACAACCATTAAATATTCCACAAAGCGTATTGACATGTTGGTTTCGTAACTGTAGAAAGTGAGACATTTCTACAGCGGTAGGGGTCTGTTAACAACTCAAAAAGATGAAACTATTTTTCCCTTTCTTATTGGACCTTGCACTATAATTCAAACCTAAAACCAGGGATAGTGTTACCCTTAAAAACATCCATTTGGCACACATCCTTCTCGTAGCGCATGCTACAAGAAGAGCATCCAGGAGGAGGGAAGGGTGGGGGTGCTGGAATCATTTGTTCTATTCCTTTTTAAGGCCATGGTTTCTCTTAGATTTTCTTTTGATTGATGTACATTTCCAATTGAGGAGGAGCAAGCACTTTCTGTTTCTTTACTCTTGCCTACATCTGCCTCCTTGACTGTGGTGTTCATCCTTTTTAGTTTTCAGTTTTCACAATATGTGTCCTTGCAGCTGTATAATTAACCCTTCAAGCACAAGTCTTTGCCCTTTGCCAGTTTATACGTCACAGAGGCAAGTTGATGGTTATATTTAAGAACGGCATTCCAAACTTTGACGACTTTGAACCCTTTCCACTGTTGATATTTAAAATTTTTTTTGTGAAGAAACACTAAATTATACAGTAGTTTGAGTTAAGGGAAATAAATAACATGTCAAAGTTGAAATAGTTTTTCAACAAAAGTGACTCTGAATTAATTGTCTTGGCTTGCCTTTCTTAATAAAGTTGTACCCTGTTAAAATGGTCCTGAATTTTAAAATATGAAGTTGTAAAATTTTACGTTTTGATTTTTTTTATCTCTAATGTTACTTGGAGAAGTCAAATTGTTTTTTGCACTGAAGTAACCCAAAACTTTGGGCCTCTGCTGCTAAACTTTGATTCAGTGTCACTGCACTCTATCATTGTGCTTGTCTTTAGAGTTAATAGTGAGACACTACTCCTCACATGCCTGAAAGTTGTCATAATGACTGATCTGGACAATCCTTCAAATGAAGAATACACTACTTTTACCTTTAACTTGTGATTCAGAAATTTTAATGGCTACTGTAACTTTAAGCAAGAATTATTCGACATCCTATTCTCAAAGACTCGTTAAACCTTAAAACTGGGTCAAACACTAAAATCCATTTTAATATTCAGCCCTTAAATTTTCTTTCACATTCCTTCAGCTGAGGGCACCACCAGCGACATCCCTTTCACAGATTTTTTTTTCACTGACCTATTTCCCTCTGATTTTTTTTTTTATTGTATTCATTCACAAGATAAGGGCCTTGCTGATTAGGCCAGCATTTCAAAGCCTTTCCTAATTTTTCATGAGATAATGGTGAGGCATGTTCCTAATCTGTTACCATCTTACTTCATACTGCTCGGGAAAGGAGTTCTAATGTTTGACCCTATGACCAGTCAGATATGTGTGTGATTTGCAGATGGTGGGTTCCTACGGTTCTGCTGCCCTTGTTCTTCTAGATGGTGGGTGGCAAGTGATATTGAAGGATGCTTGGTGAGTTACTGAAAGGCATCTCCTAGGCATACACTCTGCTGCCATTGTGTATTTTTGGTGAAAGGAGTGTATGGTGAAGGTAGCAGCTAGGATGCCCATCAAGTGCACCTGCTTTGTCGTGAATGATGTTGAGCTGCTTGATATTGTTGGAGCTGCATTTGCCCCAACAAGTGAAGAGTACTTATGATGTATCGCCCTCCCTTATGCCTGTCCACCATCTGCAAGACACCAATCAGGAGGGGAGTTACTCACTGCAGAATTCCTAGCCTCTGACCTGCTTTTGTTTATATTTTTATGGCAGGCCGAGTTCATTTCTGGTTGGTACTATGACCTGGGATGCTCTCAGTGTGAGATTCAGACATGGCAATGGCCACGTCAATGCCTGCTATCTGGCAATTTTAGATTTTCCCTTTTCAGAGAAGACCACTGTGTCAGCACTTGTGGAAAATAATGTACATTCCACACATCAGCCCAAGCTCATAAAGGAGCTATAGAATTCTCAAGAGTATTTTTTTTTGGCCCAGTTTTGAGATATGGACCAAAGTTAGGTCAACAGAGTGAAATTACAGATGAGTGAAGGTTTAGATTGAATGGTGGAATAGGTTTAAGGAATTGGATGTCCTCCTGTTCTTGGTACCTTAATTTCTTTAAAATTGAAAGTTTTAAAGTTTCGTTAACTTTAAGATTTTATTCAGTGGTAGATTCTGCACTTAATGTCATATCAGCCTTTTGTGTCTGATATTATAACTCTCCACTAAGATCCTGCAGAATAACTGAAACCTTTGATTTCACTTGAAGACACAGCCCTTGGTCAGTTTCTGGCAATGCCATACTTGCCTTGTGCATAGTAATGGAGTAGAGAGGATCTGAATACTTCACAACACTTTTTTTTTCTATTTTATAGATTGAAGTAAATGTAATATCTCTTTTTACAGATGACAAAGCACGGTGAGAGAGTGAGTTGTGGGGAGAACGCAGAGATGTTTCAGTGTGATTTGGACAAACTGGGCAAATAAATGACAGATGCAGTGTAATGTGGAAAATGAGGTTAGCCACTGGTAGCAAAAACAGGAAGGCAGATTATTATTTGGCTATAAATTGAGCAATTTTGAAACATGATCTGTATGTCCTCATGTACCAGTCACTAAAGGGGTATGTGCCGGAGTAGTAGGCAGTCAAGAAGGCAAATGGTGTGTTGGCCTGCATAGCGAGTGGATTTGAATACAGGAACAGGGATGTCTTGCTGCAATTGTACAGGGGTTTGGTGAAACTACATGTGTAACATTGTTTTCTGAAGAAGGGTCTAGGCCCGAAACGTCAGTTTTCCTGCTCCTCTGATGCTGCTTGGCCTACTGTGTTCATCCAAATCTACACCTTGCTATCTCTGTGTAACATTGTGCCCTGTTTTGCCCTCCTTTATCTTTTTTATTTTTCTCCTCATTTGTGGGATGTGGGCGTCACTGGCTGGGCCAGCATTTCCTGCCCATCCCTAGTTGCCCTTGAGAACATAGAACATAGAACATTACAGCACAGTACAGGCCCTTCGGCCCTTGATGTTGCGCCGACCTGTGAAACCAATCTGAAGCCCATCTAACCTACACTATTCCATTATCATCCATATGTTTATCCAACGACCATTTAAATGCCCTTAAAGTTGGCAAGTCTACTACTGTTCAGAAGATGGTGGTGAGCTGCCTTCTTGAACCGCTGCAGTCCTCCTGCTGGGGGTTGACCCACAATGCCATTAGGGAGGGAATTCTAGGATTTTGACCCAGCGACAGTGAAGGAACGGCAATATAGTCAGGATGGCGAGTGCCATGGAAAGGACCTTGGAGGTGGTGGTGTTCCCATATATCTGCTGCCCTTGTCCTTCCAGATGGAAGTGGCAGTGGGTTTGGAAGGAGCTGTCTGAGGATCTTTGGTGAATTTCTGCAGTGCATCTTGTAGATAGTACATACTGCTGCTACTGAGTGTCAGTGGGGGAAAGAGTGGATGCTTGTGGATGTGGTGCCAATTAAGGGGGCTGCTTTGTCCTGGATGGTGTCAAGCTTCTTGCATGTTGTTGGGGCTGTACTCATCCAGGCAAGTGGGGAGTATTCCATCACACTCCTGAATTGTGCCTTGTAGATGGTGGGACAGGCTCTGGGGAGTCAGGAGGTGAGTTATTCACCGCAATATTCCGAGCCTCTGGCCTGTTCTTGTAGCTACTCTGTTAGTGTGGTGAGTCCAGTTGAGTTTCTGGTCAATGGGAACCCCCAGGATGTTGATAGTGGGGGATTCAGTGATGGTAACACCATTGAATGCAATGATGGTAACACCATTTGAGGTGCTAAACAAATATTTCTCATCTGTTTTCACTCAGGAAATGGAGAATATTGTAGAGGAGAAGACTGAGATACGGGCTATTAGACTTGAAAGGATTGAGGTTAGTAAGGAGGAGGTGTTATCAATCCTAGAAGGTGTGAAGGTAGATAAATCCCCTGGGCCGGATGGGATTTTTCCAAGGATTCTCTGGGAAGCTAGGAGATGGCGGAGCCTTTGGCCTTGATCTTTGAGTCGTCATTGTCTACAGGTTTAGTACCAGAGGACTGGAGGATTGCAAATGTTGTGCCCTTGTTCAAGAAGGGCAGTAGAGATGACCCAGGTAATTATAGACCAGTGAGCCTTACGTCTGTTGTAGGAAAAGCTTTGGAAAGGATTATAAGAGATAGGATTTATAATCATCTAGCAAGCAACAATTTGAATGGAGATAGTCAACATGGATTCGTCAAGGGCAGGTTGTGTCTCACAAACCTCATTGAGTTTTTTGAGAAGGTGGCCAAGCACTTGGATGAGGGTAGGGCAGTTGACGTAGTGTACACGGACTTCAGTAAAGCCTTTGATAAGGTTCCACATGGTAGGCTATTGGAGAAAATGCGGAGGCATGGGATTGAGGGAGATTTAGCAGTTTGGATTAGAAACTGGCTTTCTGAAAGAAGCCAAAGAGTGGTGGTTGATGGAAAATATTCAGCCTGGAGTCAGGTTACTAGTGGTGTGCCACAAGGATCTGTTTTGGGACCACTGCTGTTTGTCATTTTTATAAATGACTTGGACGCAGACATAGGTGGATGGGTTAGTAAGTTTGCAGATGACACTAAAGTCGGTGGAGTGGTGGACAGTGTGGAAGAATGTTGCAGGTTGCAGGGAGACTTGGATAAACTGCAGAATTGGGCTGAAAGGTGGCAAATGGAGTTCAATGCAGATAAACGTGAGGTGAATCACTTTGGGAAGAATAATAGGAAGGCAGAATACTGGGTCAATGGAAAGATTCTTGGTAGTGTGGATGTGCAGAGGGATCTTGGTGTCCAGGTACATAGATCCCTGAAAGTTGCCACCCAGGTTGATAGTGCTGTTAAGAAGGC
>JAHRHZ010000077.1:26028621-26039833 GCA_024137785.1 Ginglymostoma cirratum | reverse complement strand
GTGGATGGGTTAGTAAGTTTGCAGATGACACTAAAGTCGGTGGAGTGGTGGACAGTGTGGAAGAATGTTGCAGGTTGCAGGGAGACTTGGATAAACTGCAGAATTGGGCTGAAAGGTGGCAAATGGAGTTCAATGCAGATAAATGTGAGGTGATGCACTTTGGGAAGAATAATAGGAAGGCAGAATACTGGGTCAATGGAAAGATTCTTGGTAGTGTGGATGTGCAGAGGGATCTTGGTGTCCAGGTACATAGATCCCTGAAAGTTGCCACCCAGGTTGATAGTGCTGTTAAGAAGGCATACGGTGTGTTAGGTTTCATTGGTAGAGGGATTGATTTCCAGAGCCGTGATGTCATGCTGCAACTGTACAAAACGCTAGTGCGGCCTCACTTGGAATATTGTGTACAGTTCTGGTCGCCCCATTACCGGAAGGATGTGGAAGCATTGGAAAAGGTGCAGAGGAGATTTACCAGGATGTTGCCTGGTCTGGAGCGAAGGTCTTATGAGGAAAGGCTGAGGGACTTGGGTCTGTTCTCATTGGAGAGAAGAAGGCTAAGAGGGGATTTAATAGAGACATACAAGATGATCAGAGGATTAGATAGGGTGGACAGTGAGCGTCTTTTTCCTAGGATAATGACGTCAGCTAGTACGAGGGGGCATAGCTGTAAATTGAGGGGTGATAGATTTAAGACAGATGTCAGAGGCAGGTTCTTTGCTCAGAGAGTGGTAAGGGCGTGGAATGCCCTGCCTGCCAATGTAGTTAACTCAGCCACATTAGGGGCATTTAAACAGTCCTTGGATAAGCATATGGATGATGATGGGATAGTGTCGGGGGATGGGCTTAGATTAGTTCACAGGTCGGCGCAACATCGAGGGCCGAAGGGCCTGTTCTGCGCTGTATTGTTCTATGTTCTATGTTCTATGACTGTCAAGGGGCGGTGGTTAGATTGTCTCCTATTGGTGATGGTCATAGCCTGGCATTTATTTGACCATAAGACATAGGAGTGGAAGTCAGGCCATTCGGCCCGTCGAGTCCCCTCCGCCATTTAATCATGGCTGATGGGCATTTCAACTCCACTTACCCGCACTCTCCCCATAGCCCTTGATTCCTTGTGAGATCAAGAATTTATCAATCTCTGCTTTGAAGACATTCAACGTCCCGGCCTCCACTGCGCTCCGTGGCAATGAATTCCACAGGCCCACCACTCTCTGGCTGAAGAAATGTCTCCTCATTTCCGTTCTAAATTGACCCCTTCTAATTCTAAGGCTGTGCCCACGGGTCCTAATATCCCCACCTAACGGAAACAACTTCCCAGCGTCCACCCTTTCTCAGCCATCGATGTGAATGTTTGGTGTGAATGTTACTTGCCACTTGTCAGCCCAAGCCTGGATATTGTCCAGACCTTGTTGCATGTGAACATGGACTGCTTTAGTATCTGAGGAGTCACGAATGGTGCTGAACATTGTTTAAACATCGGGGAAAATCCCCACTTCTGACCTTCTGATGGAGGGAAGGTCATTAATGAAGCAGCTGAAGATGGTTGGGCCTAGGACACTACCCTGAAGAACTCCTGTAGAGCTTTCCTGGAGCTGGGATGATTAACCTCCCACAACCACCACCATCTTCCTTTGTGTCAGGTATAACTCCAACCACTGGAGCGTTTGCTCCCTGATACCCATTGATTCCAGTTTTGCTAGGGCTCCTTGATGTCACACTCGGTCGAATGCAGCCTTGATATCAAGAGCTGTCACTCTCACCTCCCCTCTGGAATTCAGCTCTTTTGTCCATATTTGACCCAAGGCTGTAATGAGATCAGAAGCTGAGTGACCCTGGCGGAACCCAAACTGGGCGTCGCTGAGCAGGTTATTGCTGAGCAGGTGCTGCTTGATAGCAGTGTTAGTGACACCTTCCATCACTTTACTGATGATCGAGAGTAGAGTGATGGGGCAGTAATTGGCCGGGTTGGATTTGTCCTGCTTTTTGTGTACAGGACGTACTTGGGCAATTTTCCACATTGTCGGGTAGATGCCAGTGTTGTAACTGCACTGGAACGGCTTGGCTAAGGGAGCGGCAAGTTCTGGAGCACAAGTCTTCAGTACTATTGCCGGAACGTTGTCAGGGCCGATAGCCTTTGCAGTATCCAGTGCTTCCAGCTGTTTCTTGATATCACGTGGGGTGAATCAAATTGGCTGGGGACCACTGGAGGAGGCCAAGATGGATCATCCACTTGGCACTTCTGGCTGAAGATTGTTGAGAATGCTTTAGCCTTATCTTTTGCACTGATGTGCTGGGGTCTTCCATCATTGAGGCTGGGGATATCTGTGGAACCTCCTCCACCAGTGAGTTGTTCAATTGTCCATCACCATTCATGACTGGATATGACAGGATCCATTGGTTGTGGGATCACTTAGCTCTGTCAATCAGTTGCTTCTTTTGCTGTTTGGCGTGCAAGTAGTCCTGTTTGGTGGCTTCACCAGGTTGACACCTCATCTTCAGGTATGCCTGGTGCTGCTCCTGGCATGCCCTCCTGCACTCTTCATTGAACCAGGATTTATCCCTGGCTTGATGCTAATGGTTGAGTCGGGGATATGCTGGGCCATGAGGTTACAGATTGTGCTGGAGTACAATTCTGCTGCTGTTGATGGTCCACAGCACCTTATGAGAGGGTTTTGTTTGTTTCATCCGGATCGCCAATACAATCAAAATGCAACATGCATAAATCCTGTCTACATTTTCCCAATATGTGTAATTTTGTTTTCCAAGTTTCCGTGTTTTGAGTATTTTCTTTTTTAATTTTTTATGTTGTGAAGAGAATGTTTAAAAGCTGTAATTTTGGCTGTTTGTTTCCAGATTGAAATAGCTTACACTTAGGTGAGCCATTTTCACTGAAGCAAAGAGATTTTGGTGAGGATCCCTTTACCCAGAATGTGGTGAAGATGTGGAACACACTGCTACATTGAATGGTTAAAGCAGAACATTAATATGTTTGAAGGAAACTTGATGCAAACACCATGTAGGAGAGAATACAGGGGCAGGATAAGCAGAAGCTAATGTGGAGCTATTTCTGATTTCTGATGAAGGGTCTAGGCCCGAAACGTCAAGTTTTCCTGCTCCTATGATGCTGCTTGGCCTGCTGTGTTCATCCAGCCCCATGCTTGTTATCTCGGACTCTCCAGCATCTGCAGTACCGTTTATCTCTGATACAATTTTAACCCCACTGCGAAGCCTCTTCTAAGGATGCCTACCCTGAAGAAGTTATCCTCCTCCCTCCGGACAAACCCCAGGGAATCTCTCTCCCACTGCAAATCTCTCATAATCTTTTCGGCCTTGAAACTGCTCGACCACGTCCTGAAGCAAACCAGGTACTACAGCCACATCACCTTTCTTAGTACCTGCCTACGGAACCAGATCATCCCCAATGGACTACAATCTACATTCAAGCCTTCCCAATTTGGCCCCAACTGTGACAATATCTACATTCAGAACATTGAGACCCTCCAGAAGCGCTTCTCCCTGCGACTCCTGAAACATACACTTGCAGCAATGCGCAGGCACCTCCAGGCGATTTCTGATGAAGGGTCTAGGCCCGAAACGTCAAGTTTTCCTGCTCCTATGATGCTGCTTGGCCTGCTGTGTTCATCCAGCCCCACGCCTTGTTATCTCTAATGTGGAGCTTACTGGTTAGACTGAGTGGTCTATTTCTATGGATTGAAGCTTAGTAATTATATCTCTGAGCATGCTCAGATCCAGGAATTTTGCACAATGCAGTCGTCTGTGTCAACATGGGTTGTCTTGGGGTATCGATTCCTTCTGATATATCTAATGAAGATTAGATGTAGTGCTTGGTGATACAAGTTTGGCTTTTGTGTGTCAAAGGATCCATCAGGCCTTCAGGCAAGGTGGCAAATCTGAATTCTCTCTCTGAAATAATTTGGCATAATTCTAAACGGCAATAAGCCGTAAACTTCAAATTAGCTTTCATGTGGACACGCTCTCATCTGCTTTTCATGTGTTTTGGGTGTCTGAGGGTGAGGATAATAACAGCTTGATGGGATTTGACCATCTGAATTTCTCAAGATGTACAGTCAAGTTGTATGGTTACTTACTATAATAGAACAGTGACGCATGGACACTGCATGTGTGCCAATCAAGCAGGCTGCCTTGTCCTGGATGGTGTCAGACTCTGTTGTTGGAGCTGCACCCATCCAGGCAGGTTGGGAGTATTCCATCATGCTCCTGACTTGTGCATTTGTACACAGTGGACAGGCTTTGGGGAGATGAGTCACTCACTGCAAAATTTCAGGTCTCTGACTTGCCCTGTGTGTATGAGGCTGATGCAGCTCAATTTCTGGTTTCTGTTAAGCCTCAGGATGTTGATGGTTGTGAGGACGGTTTTACAGTGGTATTGACATTGAATATCAAAAAACAATGTTTAGATTCTCTCTTGTTGGAAGTGGCCATAGTCCGGCACTTGTCTGGCCTGAATGTTACTGCCTACTAATCAGCTGAAGCCTAGATGTATTTGACACTGACTGTGGAGCTGTGAATGGTGTTGAGTTTATAATGTCCCTTTGGGAGAGGAGTATTGTTGCACTAAGCCCTGGAAGTAGTTTCAGACAATTTAATGGATAAATGTATGATGAATGTTAATTGTATTTGATGCAGAGATGATATGCTAGTTAATGTATAGTTTTATTTATAGTACTCCTAAAATATCTGCTTTCATGTTTCCATCTTCAGTTTGTTTCGCTGTAACCACACGAGGCTTCGCTAACATCGACAATCAACATTCAATCAAATGTTGAACAACTGAGTAATGTTGGAACCGTTTTGAGGATGAGAAGGTCCTTACTGTACTAACTCATTGTTTGGATAGAATTATTCCAGTTTACCTTATCCTTTTTTTTTTATGTTTGACATGCTTTGACAAATCAGTATTACAAAGTAGTTGAAGCAATTATCTTTTTGATCTGTAATCAAATTCTTTGCTTGGTAACACACAAAATATTGCAGATGCTGGAAATCTGAAATAAATTAGAACCAGAAATATTCAGCAGGTCTGGCAGCATCTATACAGAGGAATGGAGAAAAATGTTTAAAACCAGTGATCTACCATCAAACCATGCATTGCTCAATTAATCTTGGAACATAGGAAATAGGAGCTGAAGTTAATGATTTAGGCTCAGGCCTGCTCCATTCAAATAGATCATGACTGATCTCCAACCTGGACACCATTTTCCCATTCTATCCCCTTGATACACCTCTAAGTTTATAAATCTACTGATATCTGTCTTGAATATACTCCAGTGACGGAGTCTGCACAGCCTCGTGGGCGAAAGAATTCCAAAAATTCACCACCCTCTTAGTGAAGAAATTCCTCCTCCTTTCAGTCTCAATGGATGCATCCCCGGGTTCGAGATATTCTGACCTTGATGAATGGTACCACAGGAATATGTTCAAGAATGTGCCGTCATTCTGAGGCACCAGCATTGAAATGCATGCCCCTAGTCTTTTAAAAATGGGGCCTCATAACAGTGTTTGTAATAATGGCATTGAGACAGTCCACTTGTTAGAATTGTGTAGTGGGATCTTAAGCTATTTGTCTGCCTGATGTCTATTTTAAAGGTAATTTTTAATGTGCTGTTTTACCTTGTAATAGTTTTTAGATATTAAGTGTAACATCAATAACGAACTGTGATTATGTCATCTAGCTGCTTTGTTGCATTCCTGGGATTGTGTTCACTCTAATTTTTAAAAAGCTTCATGGCTAATGGATTCCAGTTTGTAAGTAGAGGGCGATAATTTCAGAGGTCATTAACTGAGCTGATTGATTTTGAATTCCTCTCTTTTGTGGAAAAGAAACCCTCTTCTGGCAAACGTTTTCCAACGGACACACATCCAACATTATGGACTGAGAGCTGCTGGTCAGTCTAATGAGTCTAAACACTGATGCATTGAACAAAAGCCCTCCCTGCACTTTTGGGTATTAGATGCCCGCAGCTGGAGTGGCTTGGTGTTACCTGTAGGAATAGAAATGTGGAAACAAATGTATAAAGAGGCAGTCAGAGGGCATAGTGTTTAGGTACACTACAGATTTAATGTATAAACATTCATGTTAATCAGGTGTGGCCCATTCATTGTAAGGAGATTGGACATCTCTGAAAAGCATGTGTATCTCCAAACAAGCTGCAGTAGAGGACTGAGATAATAGGTACTGCAGATGCTGGAGAATCCGAGACAACAAGGTGTGGAGCTGGATGAACACAGCAGGCCAAGCAGCATCATAGGAGCAGGAAAGCTTGACATTTCGGGCCTGGACCCTTCATCAGAAATGGGGGAGGGGAAGAGGGCTCTGAAATAAATACGGAGAGAGGGGGAGGCGGATAGAAGATGGAAAAGAGGAGAGGATAGGTGGAGAGGAGGCAGACAAGTAGATTATGAGAGAGTTGCAGTGGGAGAGAGATCCCCTGTCCGGAGGGAGGAGGGTAAGTTCTTCAGGGTAGGCATCCTTAGAAGATGCTTGACTCTTGGGAACTGAGTTAATATCTGTAAGCACAATGATGGAGTTATTGGTGCAGGAAGGCCAGAACCTGGCTTTGGTTATCAAGCTACAACATTCACTGCATCCTACAATTGATTCCTAATTCATTAGAATTCCGGAGAAGATATCCCAATGGTAATACTTCTAGGTAAGGACGGTGAATGGTCTTCCCTTCCTTGAATGCCCCTCTTGGTCACTGCTAAAATAGTTTTTAAAAACTCTCCCTTTTCTTTGGGTGGTAGTGGTGGGCATGGGGGAATAGGCTTTCCAAAACTAGACAGTATAGGCTTGAGGTGAGAGGGGAAAGATTTAAGAAGGACCTGTGGGGTGACTTTTCATGCAGAATGTGGTGTGTGTTTGAAATGAGTTGCCAGAGGAAGTGGTGGGGGTGGTAGAAAATAGACCTTTAAAATGCATCTGGATAAGTACATAAATAGGAAGGGTTTAGAGGGATATGGGAGAAATGATGGCAAATGGGACTAGGTCAGATCAAAATGTCTGGGCAGTGTGGATGAGTTGGACCAAAAAGATTTGTTTCCAGACTCTGACTCTTCCTAATCCAAGTATTTTAAAATGAGTCCATTTAACCAAGCTTTCTTTGAGAAAGGGGGGGAGTTTCAGTTTCTAAATACATGAACAGATAACAAAACATGACACACATGCACATACTAGAAATGTGAGCTGAGTAAAAAGCTGTTGAAAAGGTACACCACTCAGCCTCTGGGTTCTGTGAAGAGTAGATGGTGCTGTTAAGTTGGATGATGCCAATAACACTGATGTAGGTAACAAAGCAGTTGATTTTGTGAATGATGGCTCTGTAATTTAGCTGATAGGCCTTTGTCCTGTTTACTTATTAGGGTGCTTCCTACAGTGAGTGAGAGAGAGAGAGTCTTCATCTGCATGCAGAGCAGGGGTATCTAATGGCTCTCCTCAAGCCATTACAAACCTTCACGAACACTAGCCCAGTAATGTACAGGCCAAAGTTGCAGCTGGTTTTCTGTATATTTTTGGAAGGGTAAAATACAAACAATTCTGCAGTTTTTGTGATGTGATCCAGAGGAGATGGCTTTCTGGTGAGATGGGTAGTCACCCCCTGATTACCTCTGTACCTACAGGAGATTACAGTCTAGCATGCTTTGAATTTCATTTCTTGTTTTTGAAGGGTTGCTGTGTGAGGTTTACTTGGCTCGTTTTTGCAGTCTAACATTCCATGGCATCCTCAGAGCTTGACCAGACAGTCAGTAAATGTATATGTGCAGTTAGCCTTTGACTGTATAATCTCCTCTGTAACACACACATGTTGAAATTAAAAGTTCAGTATGTCTGTAAATGATTCTTGTCATGACATCTATAGTCTTCACCTGGGAGCAGAAAACCTTTCTGAATGTATCTTGGCTAAGACCGATTCCCTTTCTAATTCAGTCTCGGGATACAGGCAAGGCCAGCATTTGTTCCCATCCCTAGTTGCCCTTGGTGGTAGTGAGCTGCTGTCTTGAATCACTTCAGTCCACGTAGTGTAAGTACACTGCAGAGCTGTTTAAGGAGAGCAATCCATAGGTTTGACCCAGCGATTGTGAAGAAACAATTGTTTCAAGTCAGTATTGTGTGAAACTTGGAAGGAAACTTGCAGGTCATGATGTTGTCATGTATCTGCTGCCTTTGTCTTTCTAAGTGGTAAAGCTCAGTGGTGGGTGCTGTTGAAGGAACACTTTGGCTAGATGGAGCATGACTTTATACCTTCGGAGTGAAGAGAGTAGGATGTTCAAATTTCATTTGCATTATACATTGCTTTAATCTACTTGATTTGTTTGGAGACCTGCAAGAAGGAGTAATGCTAATCATTTTGTACTCTTGTCTTTGCTTTACAGAGAGAAAGCAAAAGAAACAAAAAGGAAAGGGTGCCAACAAGAGAAAGGCCAAGAGGATCAGGCATAAGGACCGCAAACAGTACATTGTCCTACAAGCTACAGAGAAAACTGACCAGTAAAAGATCAAACTCATTTATTTACACACAGTACGTCAAGCCCCTCCACCCTCCTACACACGACACTTGACAGTTCTGCTGCTTCTGACAATATCAGTGGCGAGTAATGAGAGAAAGTGTCCACAAGTTTGTCTTATTTATACTTTTTTGTTATTGCCACCTTTTGACCTGAATGGAATGAGCTTGGTGTGTCAATGACTTTTACAAAGGCCATTGGGAATAGGTTGGCCCAGCATCTGCCGTTAAAATGATTACGTAGATAAAACAACAACAACACGCAGAAAAGGCAGAAAAACCCCACCAATCCCTGCTTGTATAGCTGCAGAAACATGTGGAGAATGGGACTTGTTCCGACTATTTATATGGAAGAAGACTTTGTAATACAGGAAGAGGACTGTTCATTTAATGCGTTTTTTGTTTTCTTTTATTGTACATTCCAAAAAGACCGACCCTATGATGTGTGATTACATGCAGAGCTACAATGTATATAATCCTCAGCACAGGTTCTATTGACAGTTGCTGAAATAAAATGCTTCAAAGGCTGTATCTGTATAACTACAAGCAATGAATATCTCATTGTTTGATTGACATGTACACAGTGCTGAGTCTACCAATAATAAACTTATTTACTGAACATGTAAGAACTTAAGTGTCGACAATTTGCTTCATTGTGGTTGATGCTAGTTACCTCCTTCAATCTCTTATCCTCTGTAAATTTGTATTTTGAAGAATTAAAGAGGCACATATCAAAAATATAGTTTGAATCTGATCTTAAACCCTAATGAATCTTTAATAACCAAACCTGTTGCTTATTTTGTATCTCTGAACTAATATCATCACTGCATAGTTTCAATGTGTGTTCTAGTAGATCTTATTTACAATGGTCTAAAATTTCTACTCCATACTTCAGCTTCACCTTTATGTTCAGATCAAAGCTCGACAAGCAAGCACATGAGGATCAATAGTAAACATTCTGACATGGTTGAGTATTGGAACAGAGTTGGCCATCATGCCCTTGGAGCAGTACCAAATGTTCAGTCAATCATAGTTGATCTGGTTGTGGTCTTTCTTCCATCTTCCTCCCTTAACCCTTAACGCTTCTTTATCAAAAATCTTTCAATCTCAGTCTTGAATAAATTCAATGAACCAGCCTCTATTATCTTCTGCAGAATATTATTGCAATGTTCCCATCATCTTCATCTTAAAATTGTCCCCACAGGAGAAATATCTACAGTCACCTTCATTCAGAGATAGTGGGAACTGCTGATGCTGGAGAATCTGAGATAACAAGGTGTAGAGCTGGATGAACACAGCAGACCAAGCAGCATCAGGTTTCTGAAGAAGGGTCCAGACCCGAAACGTCAACTTTCCAGCTCCTCTGATGCTGCTTGGCCTGCTGTGTTCATCCAGCTCTACACCTTGTTATCTCACCTTCATTCAGGATCTTTTACATTTCAATGAGATCGCCTCTTAATCCTTTAAGTTTCAATGGGTAAAGACCCAACTCATTCAACCTTAAGCCCTTCGTCATAGGAATGGGTCAAATGAACACTGTATCTTGTCTCCCTTGAAATACTAAAAGCCTTCTTTTGTTTTAAATCACATCATTCTAAATAGTAAACATACATCGAGCTCAGCTTGTCTGTTTTCTCCAACTATAATCTTTGAGATATGAAAGTCTCTGGTGGTGACTCTAAAATCTATGAATATGACATTGTGCTTCTGTAATCAGTTCCATGAAGCAGATGACCAGCTTCGCAGTCACTCAGGTAAAGGAAATGTAACCACAAAATGGCTGTCCTTGAAATGTTTGGATCTATTCACTATCAAGTGCCTCATGTACCATTTGATTTGCTTTGGTCCTAATAGAGATGATGTAAGACAGTGCTTATGATATAACCAGTTAATGCAAGCCTCATCCCCAACTTCAAATTGTGGTCTTGTAGGGCATGTTCACTCATCAAACTTTGTTTTTGTTATACAATATCACTTTGTGGTTTCATTTTTGCTTGTTCCTTGACATTGTCATTCAATGGTAGAGATTTGTTCTGCAATGATAGTAATTCTGCACCACTTTTACCATTTGTACTGCTTCCAAATTAGCCACAACTGACATGAAGAGAACTTTATCCCCAGTGAACAGCAAATTGACTGAGTTACCAGTTGCCTCTTTGACATCAATTTTAGCAAGTTTAAATTGAATGTGGAACTAGTAGTATAACTCTGGATTGCTGGTCCCAGGTTACGCTGTGTTGATCCCAGTTGAAAGGTAATCTGACGCCATCATTAGCAAACTCATTTATGACATTCTATACAATTGAGTGAAAAAGTCCTGAATGAATTGTTTGAACCATTTCTCAATGAATAAATTGTATTCCAGTTCACTGTTAATATGTAACTGCAGCTATGTGTACATAGTTATCTCCAAGAATGAGGATTGTTACAAAGTATGTACTTTTTTTAACTAGCCTTTGCATTGATAAATAAAGTAGGATCTCAATTGTTTGCTTTAAAGGAAGTTGGAAGATATTGGTGTCATTTTGCATCGTAATCAGGTATCTATTATTACTCTTATCTGATCATAAACTGTAGTCCTAAAGAATTTGAAAAAGGAATGAAAAAGTATTTGTTTGACTACTTTTTGCTAAACTCTTTCAAAACTAATCCCCAGAAGTGTGATAACAAGC
>JAHRHZ010000077.1:25989076-26028221 GCA_024137785.1 Ginglymostoma cirratum | reverse complement strand
GACGTTTCGGGCCTAGACCCTTCATCAGAAATGGTCTAGGCCCGAAATGTCAAGTTTTCCTGCTCCTATGATGCTGCTTGACCTGCTGGGTTCATCCAGCCCCACGCTTGTTATCTTGGATTCTCCAGCATCTGCAGTACCTTTTATCCCCAGAAGTGTATCACTTGCACCTAACTTCACTGTTCCCTTCTGTCTACAACCTTGTGTTACTCCCACTGTCTTACTCCCCTTAAAACCATGCATCAATCCCAAACTAATACTATTTCCATTCTCTTTTTCCGTAAGCTTGTATTGATCCCATTCTAATCTCACTGCCTGGTTCTCTTTGTAACTGTATTAATCCTACAGTTTCAATTTCTCCCCAAAATCCTGAATCCATTCCAATCTAAAACTACTGCCTTGCTGTCTCCATAACCCGAACATTCCTTTGCTTGACAATATTTATTCATTTTACCTTTAAAAGTTGGATTTGTCTCCATCTCTCTCTGTCACTGCTTGCATCTCGTGCTGCAGCAAACCTGTGTGAAGGCAAGACCCTTTTTCTCAGATGACTTTAAATTGAGACTCCCCAGAAGAGG
The DNA here is from genome assembly GCA_024137785.1 of Ginglymostoma cirratum. Taxonomy (NCBI): domain Eukaryota; kingdom Metazoa; phylum Chordata; class Chondrichthyes; order Orectolobiformes; family Ginglymostomatidae; genus Ginglymostoma; species Ginglymostoma cirratum. Next base: position 26,027,643 of record JAHRHZ010000077.1, on the reverse strand, counting down.
AAACGCTCTCCCTCCTTATTTGCTCTGTCAAAATCCTTCATGATAAACAAAAAAAGTTAACCCTCATCTTCACCTTATTTACTGCATTGGAAACAATCCCGAATCACTCTTCGTTACTATTATTTCCCTTTTTGACATCTTCCTGATGAATCTACACTCTGCATTCTCTATGATTTTAATGTCCTTTTATTAAGATAGGCTCTTAAGACAGCACAAAGTTCTCCACTTGTGTCCAGATTAAATATTTAAAATTTACCTATTATATTCTTTATAAAAACCCAAAATACAATTAATTAAACATTCAGGCACCTTACCCCCTAGATCTCTCTTCTTCCATGCATGCAAAATCTCTTTCCTTAATTGCCTGTTCCCTTCGACCTAAAATGAATTCCCTTACATTTACTGCATCTGCGAACCTGTCTGTCCATATCATTAAAACATTTGTCTTTATACAATGACATCCTGCACAAACTTTTTGTTGAAGTTGTTTGCAAATTGAGTTTGTTGTTTTCTACATGCATGTTCAAATCATTGACACTTTCTTGGTTATGTCATTTCTGATCCTAAAGATTAATTTGAGTCTCATTTTATGCAAGTAATTTATATTCACTATCTTAATTCTGAAGCACGACAGAAAAGTTAAATTATTGGCTTTGTTCTTCAGAATCAGTGGCTCATTTTGGGTTTTAATCCCATGCCAATTTGTTGCTTTGATAGTAGCCCTTTCTATTAAGATCCATCTTAGTGTTAAAGCACGCATAAGACTTGTCCTAAATGTTTGACTCAATAGAGGAGTTCAAATTTGGCCCTTTTGACAATTATCTGGATTCTTCTGGATCCTGACTTGAGGCATTCCTGATGCTGGTTATTCAGCTTTTGGGTGAGTGACATCCAGCAAGCACAGAACCAAGTTATTGAAATGGCCCTGCGAAGGATGAGCTTGTGAAATCAGTTTTGACTCAGATCCTGAGTTATGCTTCAGTGTTAGTAATTTGATGGAGCAGAAAATGCAGTGACGTTGAGTGGTATGTACGTGTGTGTGGGGGCGGTGGGGAGGGTGGTTGTGGATAGTGGAAATGGTATTCATTGCATTGGTCTTTGAAAGGGCCAGCACTAATTTAGTGGGTCAAATGTCCACCTCCAACGCTGTACTATTCCACGAATATACCAGAAGCTCTACAATTGCATAAAAACCCCATACCATTGATCTTTTGTTTTATTCCATTCCAAAAAAGATGGTTTGAGTTATTTATAAAAAATCCGCATTCCTTGTTCTTCCCTCCCTCTTTTCAATTTAAACTTATTTTGATGCAAACAACTTCATCATCTGAGGATGCTGTGGGTTAATAATGATATTGATAGAAGACCAGGACTTTCAGTCGGATGGGACAGTACAGCTTAACAATAAGATCCAGATTGAAGCACAGTGGTGCCACATGGTGTGATTGCCTTTGTTACCTTCCATACTTAATCATACAGTCAAATGATTTAAAAGTAGCATAACATCTTTGTTCATCAAATGTTATCAGCTTTCTTACGGAACTCATCAAGGGCTATCATTTACAAAGTATATAGATATTTTTAAAGAATTTCCATATATGGAGGATACGAAAATATTATGGTTGTATTGAATTAATAGAACAGCAATGGTCTGGACTAACAATCCAGAGATTATGGTCTCAATTCAGATTCTGGCAGAGTGTGAAGTTAGTAAAGATCTACAATCAGTTCAAGAGGCTATGAAACCATCGGACTGGTTTAGGGGTCCTTTTAGGTAACAAAACCTGCTGTCCTTGTCTGGTTGGGGCCTACGTGTGACTCCCATCCTAAAACAGAGTGGTTAATTCTTGACTGCCTACTTCAATGGCTTAACAAGATACTCAATTATTATCAAACCTGTTGTCAGTGCTTCGAAAAGATGGTTCTCCAACATCACCTCAGATCAAGCTGTGATTCAGTGGATAGAGTTCTCACCTCTTGGTCAGAGGATTGTAGATCCCACTCCTCAGGCTTGAGTCCAACATCCAGGCTGACTTTCCAATGCAGCTTTGAGGGAATACTACCTTGCTAGAGATGTTGTCATTTACAGATCTTACACTAAAAGAGGAAAAATTTCAAGATCAAATTATGAGGAAATCTAAATGGAAAGTGACATTGGTAATTTTGGTTAATACATAAATCCTTTAATCATCAGTATTTCCTGTTCATGTAATATAATCATTGTTTTAATTGTGTTCAATTATACCAGATGTGCGTTGGCTCTGCCGTTCTATATGTAGTCTGAATCTTAAGAATAATTGAATTTTTTTGTTAGCATTTTTCAATAGCGTGTTCAAAATAAGATGTGACAGCAGGAAATTCTCAAATTCTGGGCAGTGAGAAACTTGAAACAAAACCTTTTGCGGTTTTGTGCAGTTTTTAAAGTATAATTTGTGGTATAATGGCTGCAGGAGTTTCCTCAGCAATGTTCCTGTCCCACAGGGATGCTAGCGGAAATAGCGATCACTCTCTCACTCCTCCAATTTTCTGGTGAAGTTATGATGAGGGAGTGACTGCCACTTGGAGGAAACATTAAGGCAGACTTACTTTCGTTAAAAGAAACTGAGGTGCAGTGCCCCAACTGTCAAATTACAGGACACATCCACCTTTGAGTAAAGTTCAATATTATTAAATTGAGTTCAGCAATTAGATGACAATTGATTTTTTAAAATGCAGATAATAATCATAGGATTCAGGGAGGTAGTAGGAGTCATGAACAATGAGTCAGTGGAACATTAGACATAAACAAGTTCATGATTAATACTGCAATGAAGAGAAATTTCTTCACATGGGATTGAGTCTTTGGAATGCTCCTGCATCAGAGCTATGGGTTCTTAGCTGTTGAGTTTATCCAAGGTTGAAGTTGATAGATTTTTGTGCAGTAAGATTTTTAAAGGATATAGGAATTAGATAGGAATGTGGCATTGACATAGATCAATCACGTTCTTATTGAATGACAGCAGCCGAGATGGAATGTGCGAACTCTTGGTGAGGGCAATCCAGCATTGGCCTTTTGAAATAAAAGGTGGAAGTACTCACCTGGTGTGCAGCGAAAAATAGAATTAATATTTTAGGTCTTTGACATTTCATCAGAACTAGTCATGCTTCTGGTTCTGCAAACAAAGGCAGTTAACAAGTATCTAAGATAACAAGCATGGGGCTGGATGAACACAGCAGGTCAAGCAGCATCATAGGAGCAGGAAAACTTGACGTTTCGGGCCTAAACCCTTCATCAGAAATGGGGGAGGGGAAGAGGGTTCTGAAATAAATAGGGAGAGAGGGGGAGGCGGATAGAGGATGGATAGAGGAGAGGATAGGTGGAGAGGAGGCAGACAAGTCGAAGAGGCGGGGATGGAGCCAGTAAAGGTGAGTGTAGGTAGGGGGGTAGGGAGGAGATAGGTCAGTCCAGGGAGGACGGACAGGTCAAGGGGGCGGGATGATGTTAGTAGATAGGAGATGGGGGTGTGGCTTGAGGTGAGAGGAAAAACAGGTTAGGGAGGTGGAGATGAGCTGGGCTGGTTTTGGGATGCGGTTGGGGGAGGGGAGATTTTGAAACTTGTGAAATCCACATTGATGCCATTGGGCTGCAGGGTTCCCAGGCTGAATATGATTTGCTGTTCCTGCAGCCTTCGGGTGGCATCACTGTGGCATTGTAGGAGGCCAAGGATGGACATGTCATCTGAGGAATGGGAGGGGGAGTTGAAATGGTTCGCGACTGGGAGGTGCAGTTGTTTGTTGCGAACTGAGCGCAGGTGTTCTGCAAAGCGGTCCCCAAGCCTCCGCTTGGTTTCCCCGATGTAGAGGAAGCCACAACGGGTACAGCGGATGCAGTATAACACATTGGCAGATGTGCAGGTGAACCTCTGCCTGATGTGGAAAGTCTTCTTGGGGCCTGGGATTGGGGTGAGGGAGGAGGTGTGGGGGCAGGTGTAGCACTTCCTGCGGTTACAAGGAAAAGTGCCGGGTGTGGTGGGGCTGGAGGGGAGTGTGGCGCGGACAAGGGAGTCGCGGAGGGAGTGGTCCCTCCGGAAGGCAGATAAGGGTGGGGAGGGAAAGATGTCTTTGGTGGTGGGGTCTGACTGTAGATGGCGGAAGTGTCGGAGGATGATGCGTTGGATCCGGAGGTTGGTGGGGTGGTATGTGAGGACGAGGGGGATTCTTTTTTGATTATTGTTGCGGGGACGGGGCGTGAGGGATGTGTTCCGGGAAATGCGGGAGACACGGTCGAGGGCGTTCTCGACCACTGTGGGGGGGAAGTTGCGGTCCTTGAAGAATGAGGACATTTGAGATGTGCGGGATTGGAATGTCTCATCCTGGGAACAGATGCGGCGGAGGCGAAGGAATTGGGAATAGGGGATGGCATTTTTGCAGGAGGGTGGGTGGGAGGAGGTGTATTCCAGGTAGCTGTGGGAGTCAGTGGGCTTGAAATGGACATCTGTCTCTAGGTGGTTGCCCGAGATGGAGACAGAGAGGTCCAGGAAGGAGAGAGAAGTGTTGGAGATGGTCCAGGTGAACTTCAGGTTGGGGTGGAAAGTGTTGGTGAATTGGATGAACTGTTCGAGCTCCTCGTGGGAGCACGAGGCGGCGCCGATGCAGTCATCAATGTAACGGAGGAAGAGGTGGGGTTTAGGGCCAGTGTAGGTACGGAAGAGGGATTGTTCCACATAACCTACGAAGAGGCAGGCATAGCTTGGACCCATGCGGGTACCCATGGCCACACCCTTTGTTTGTAGGAAGTGGGAGGAATTGAAAGAAAAGTTGTTGAGGGTGAGGACGAGTTCGGCTAGGCGGATGAGGGTGTCGGTGGAGGGGGATTGGTCTGTTCTGCGGGACAGGAAGAAGCGGAGGGCCTTTAGGCCATCGGCATGGGGAATACAGGTATATAGGGACTGGACGTCCATAGTAAAAATGAGGTGTTGGGGACCTGGGAATTGGAAGTTCTGGAGGAGGTGGAGGGCATGGGTGGTGTCACGGACGTAGGTAGGGAGTTCCTGGACCAAGGGGGTGAAAATGGAGTCTAGGTAGGTGGAGATGAGTTCGGTGGGGCAGGAGCAGGCGGAGACAATGGGTCGACCAGGGCATTCAGGAAAACTCATTTTATTACACACCAGTTACTAAGATGAACAACATTCAACACTCAGCTGTGGTAAAGTGATTATACTTGTCCCACTGAAGTTAGGATAATAATGAAAATCTCAGGGCTCTTAAACCAACTAAATGAGTTACTTTGTAGTGTTCCGTCTGTACGTAGTTTGAAAAACTGACACAAATGGTGAATTACGTTACACCGATTAGCAATCTGTGGACATATCATTGGTCAGTCATTGGCTTTGCTTCATGTAAACTGTAGTCCAAGAATGTATTTGTGCTGATATTCTCCTGAGATCATAATTTCTCTGTTGTTCTATAATGCTCAATTTACTTCTTACTCTTGCCCTCTCCTCATACTCTCTCATTAGCTTAGACTTGAGTGCATGAGACACAATTTCAAAATTTGCAGGATGACACTGAAATTGGAAGTATCCACCTTAGCCAGACCAGGTATTAAACCCCATGTTGTTGGCACCAACCAGATCCACACAAGCTATCCAGCCAACTCACTTCAAGGAGTCACAGTTTCTATAGCAACAGGCACTTTGACATGCATGTTTGTAGCTATGAATAATGATAGAGACACCAATTTCTTGCCAACATGTTAGACCAGGGGTCTTTCTCACTCTTACTGCTGCTATTGGTGTGTGCTGGAAGAATTTAAAGGTTCATACTTCACCTATTTGGCTGTGTTATGAATATTAGGCATCAGGTTCTGGAGTTTGAATTGAACATGGAGCCTCTAGCTCAGCCAGAGATAGGATGTCTCTCCACTGTGCCACAAGATCTCCCCTTGATACTTCTATTCAACAAAAAAATGACCTCCTCCTTGAATTGACCTCAGCATCTAGAGCTCTTTGGGCAGAGGACATGTGATTAAAGTTTTCACCACCCTTTGTGTGAATAAGTGCTGCCTGCTGTCACCCCTCGATGGCTTGGAATTATAATGGATTTTCTGAATAGAGAAGATAATTTTCTCTACAGATCAAATTGAATACTTTCCCAATTTAAACGGTTTGATTAGATCACCATCAGCAACTCAGCCTGAAAAACATGCAAGGGAATTTTCACCAACTTCTTTACACAAATTAACCTTTTCAGTTCTGGTAGCATCTAAACTCCATAAGACTTTGAATACAGTGAGATCAAATTAGGAGTGATGTTTTAATATCTTCTGAAATCTAATTCTGTTTGCTTATGCCTCCTTGGTTGCATTTTAGTTCTTTATAGTTGCAAATGTTCATTTTATTTTCAGTTTTCCTGGTGGAATCAGAGCTACTGCCAGGTCTGGTGTGGCTGCACTGAATAAAACAACAGGTGGCTGGAGGTGACTGTTGTGACGAATGTCCAGAGAGTTAAAAGATCAAAAACCTGCTTTTTTTTTGAAAAGCAAAACCATTTCAAGTTATTGAACTTTAACAAAGGAAAACTTGTATTCAGAAAGATTTTTTTTGAATGAATATCCATCTTGCTAATATATTAATCAGAAAGTTTAGAAACTCTAGTATTTAATTTAATATGATTGCAATTAGTGCATATGTTGTTTCAATAATTTCTCATTCATCCATGATTCAGAATGACTATGTTTAATACCTTTTCTAGTTTGTCACAGTGATATGTTACAGATGCCTTGCTTTGTGTTTTCTATTATGAGAAAAGGTTATAACATCAGGGTATGATTGACATCAGATCAGGTAAGTTTGCTCTGGCAATGTTTCAAGCTATAGACTGGCTGTTCTCTGTTGCTTAATGTTTGTCGGAGGTCTCCAGCAATGTTTGTCAGCACTTATCCAAGTTCACCTCTATCCCCACACCAATCCATTGAGAGTCTATAACCGCAGGTCAATTCAGAAAAGTAACTGCAGTTGATATCACCATTGCAGCTATGACCCTTCCCTAGCTTTGACCTCCCCCCTCTTAAATCACCACTTCTCATTCCTGCTGTCTTTTTCTCTTTTTTTTCTTTATCTGCCTCTATCTTTTTGACTTTCACCTCTTTCTAACACTCAATTTGCACTTTCATCTCTGATTTAGAGGGTTTTATTTCAAGTTTCAGAGCTTGGTGTAGCCTGCCACTATAATGCAGTTCTGAGAGAATGCTGCATTGTCAGAGATGCTACCTTTCAGATGAAATATTAAAGCAAGGCCCCATCTTCTATCTCAAGTGGACATAAAAACATGCTGTAGATCTATTTGAAGAAGAACAGGACCATTTTTCCAGCAGTAAAAGACTATCAACTTGTATCCTTAATTCTATTTCTCTCTCTACAGCGGCACCATTCACTGGGATCGAGTCTTAGAAAACAAACCCCTCTCTTCCCAGAGTCAACACTGATATGAAAATGTGATTAAATCACCAAATTTGCAATTCTACTTTTATTTCTTAATTCAGGTTTTTCCCATTACACACCAGGTTTCTTCAGTGACAATAAAAGAACCAGCCCCATTCTTAACCAAGTTGGTCCAATACAACTATAATACTGACATCTAACCAACAATGTAGAAAAATTGCCCAGTTATTTCCCACACATAAAAAACAGTACAACTCCAAGCTGTTCAATTACCATTCAATCAGTCTACTCTCATCAGCAGTAAGGTGATGGAAGGTGTCATCAACAGTGCTATTAAGCAGCACCTGCTCAGTGACACCCAATTTGGATTACAGCCTTGGTTCAAACATGGACAAAAGAGCTGAATTCCAGAGATGTGATGAGAATGATAGACCTTGACAGCGAGGCTGCATTTGATGCAGGATGGCATCGAGGAGCTTTAGCAAAACTGGAATCGGTAGGGCAATATTGTCCGCTGGTTAGAGTCATAGCAACACATAAGAAGATAGATTTGGTTGCTGGAGGTCAACCATCTCCACTTCATGATATTACTTCAGGATTTCATCAGGGTATTGTCCTTGGCCCAACTATCCTCAACTACTTCACCAATGACTTTACCTTTAATGTAAAATCAGGAGTAAGGATATTCACAAATGATTATGCAATATTCAGCATCATTCATGACAACTGAAATACTGAAGCAATATATGCCCAACTGTACCAAGACCTGGACAACACGCAGGTATGGACTGACAGCCAATAAGTACCATTCACACCACACAATTGCCAAACAATAACCATCTCCAATCAGAGACAATCTAACCATTGCCCCTAGGCATTACTATCACTGAATCACCCACAAGCAATGTCCTAGTGGTTAGCATTGACCAGAAGCTGACTAGGCACATAAAAATACTATGGCTACAAAACTAAGGCAGAGGCTAAGAATTCTGCAGTGAGTAACTTGTCTCCTGACTTCCCAAAAGCCTATTCACCATCTTCAATGTTCAAGTCAGGAATGTGATAAAACACTTCCCAATCACATGCAAGGGCAGCTCCAACAACACTGGAGAAATATGACACTACGCAGGACAAAGAAGCCCATTTGATTGGTACTACATCCACATGCATTCATTCCCTGATACCACAGTAGTAGTTGCGTGTACTATCTACATGATGCACTGTGGATATTGACCAAGTCTCCTTAGATAGCAGCTTCCAATCCCAAACAACAACTATTGAGAAGGAGAAGGACAAAAGATGCATGGAAACACCACAACCTGCAAGCTCCCTTCCAAACTATTTAGCAATATATATACCACCGTTCCTTCACTATCAGTAGGTCAAAATTTTGGAACTTCCTCCGTAACAGCCTAATGGGTCTACCTACAGCAAATGGAGTGAAGTGGTTCAACAAGTAGCTCACCACTACTACCTTAAAGGAAACAAAATGGGTGATAAATTCTGGCCTAGCAAGGAAATCCTCCTTTCCTCTGATTTATTCTCCCTGTTCCTCTTCCCTTTCTCTCTCACTCTCTGTTTCTCTCTAGTTTTCACTCTTCCTCTCTTTCACTCTTTACCCTTGAAACTCCACACTCGTCCCCCACTCCCGTTCTCTCACTTCTGTTGGTTTCATTTTTCTTACTTCACTTCCCATCCCCCCTTCACTTCCAAGTCTCACCTCTTTCCCTCTTGCTCTGTCCAAAATGGAAACAACATTATTTGACAAAAGTGAGCAGCTCTCTGGTCATGTAAACTGAATTAACATAGATTATTCTGCTGTCAAGGTTTAGCTGAAGGAATTAGATAATCTAAAGATTATTCATTGGACACTATACTGCAGAATAGATCAAGTCCAGAAGTGTGTCACAACATCTCTGAACAGGTTGTTTAAAAATATATTTGTTCGGTTAGGTGTATCTGATAACTTCTCACTAGGTATAATTAGTTAAACCTGGAGACAGATTCTTAGAGATGGCAACCTTTCTGGTCAGTGTAATACAGATTTTGCTGGTCTATTATCAGGAATAAACCAAACCAATTCATATCAGATTGACTGTCAGCTGAAGTTGATTGTCTTTTGATGGTGGAGTTGGCAAGATCCCAGAGATGAGGTTGACAATAAAACCAGTTCCCAAAGAACAATGAATCATTGCTGTGGTTGGAGGGAAAGCTGAGAGTCTAATTATTGATTTGTCCGGTTCTCAAAATCTGATTTAATTAGGTACTATATTTGAAAAGTATCAATTAGGTATGGGCAGTAAATGCTGGGCAAGTCTAATCCCATCAACGGATACAAAGAAACACTTCAATGATATCACCCTGAAATCCGCACTGTTCTCATGAAAAAATGCCCATTTCTTCATATCTTTCATCATATTAATTGCATTGTCTTCACAGATGGATGTATTTGATTCCAACATTTATTCTGTTATACTGTTCAATGGAAATAAAAGTCATATTTAAAATGGTTAGTGCAAGTTTAATTCAATATCTTCAAACCTTTTTTTAAAAGTTTGATTTGTTTACTTTTTATTGGTTTAGTCATCGATATTTGACCTGTGGTAAGGTCACATTTGCACTCAAGTGACTGAACATTAACAGGGTTTGTTAAACATAACACTACTCAAGTAATTATAAGCGAGAGCTTGTCTGAGATGTTGCATACTCAGGTCCCAGTTCCATTTTGTTCCCATAGCACAATGACACAATTCCTTTTGCATAAGCTGTGTAGCTATTCTTAGTGTAAAGATCTGATTAACCTATTATACCACATCCCTCCCCACCCCTCAAGATGTTTCACCAAACAATTAACATTAACCATTAGCATTAAACTCTTCTACTCCAATCCCAAATACAGTCTCTTTTAACCAAGGCATCAATCTCCAATGATAATCTCGCTATTTTTCAGGATTGGTAGCATAGATATACTTGGAAAGGCAAAGCTTCGGCAGATCGGGGTTCCAGCCTCTGATAATAACCCAAATATAAAGGCGGTACTACCATGACTTTGATGCTCACATGAGCTTGAAGCGTCTCCTTTATAAAGAGGTATTCCCGGGATGCCTGGAAAAAGTGGGATCTCACCATCATGGACAATAGAAGACTTTGAAGGTGGATCTTCTGAGATTCCTTTGTCAGGAGTGCGGGTTCCTAGAAAGGGCTTCAGCAAAACTCTGACCTGCAGACTTGACAGAAAATTGAACATAACAGGACATGCAGAGTTTATCACCATCCCTCCCACTTCTTGCCCTAATCTAATTCAAGAATTTGAAGTGAAAAGGTATTGTGATGTTAAGTTCTGCATTTCCCTTCATATTTGTTTAATTGTGATCTTTTGAAGAATAAATTTATTCTGAAGTTAAAATCTTGCCTATTCGTGAGGGCTTGTTTTCCATGACGGTCTTCAGCAAACATAAATAAAGATCCCTGTTTTCTCTCTCTCCTAAAAAGGTTATTTTTCAGATGTAATGTCATCACCTACTGAAGTAGCGCAATGTTTTCCTCAGCTGATAATTCACTATGAATTTTGAACTCGGAATACATCAGTAAAATAGAAGCTTTCAAAACCTTCTGGGCATTTTTTTTTTGGTCAATTTCTTCAGAGTTATGGCTGTCTCTGCACAGAACTTGTGGTACCTTTCTGTGAGCTTTTCATTTTCAGTTGTGAGTTCCTTTTTGTCCTCTAATCCCTTTCCTGTGGACAACAACTTTTCATGTTTTTGAAGTGATTGAGGCCTTTCACATTTCTACTTTTACTGTTCATCTGAACTTCTGCTACTTGATCACAGTGAGTTTTGGATTGTTGTTTTGTGCCCCTCTCAAATAGTTTCTATAACATTTGATTTCTGTAAGAAAGTTCCTTGTCAGTCTCTGAGACTGAATATATTTGGGGTCGGAGTGTTGGAGTAAAGAATTTAATGTTAGTCAGAGTAGAAATGAAAGAATAGGCAGGATAAATGAGTGGCTTGAGAGATGGTGCGGGAGGGAGGGGTTCAGATTTTTGGGACATTGGGACCGGTTCTGGGGGAGGTGGGACTATTACAAATCGGACGGTCTACATCTGGGCAGGACTGGAACCAATTATCTAGGGGCTGCTTTTGCTAACGTTGTTGGGGAAGGTTTAAACTAATGTGGCAGGGGGATGGGAACCAAATGAGGTGTTTAGTGGACAGTAAGGAGGTAGTAACTAAAGCCTGTAAGGAACTGGATAATGAAGTCAGTGTGACTAAGGGGAAGAGTAGGCAGAGAGCAGATGATGAAAGCAAAGGGACAGGTGGTCTGAGGTGCATTTGTTTTCATGTGAGAAGTGCAGTAGGTAAGGCAGATGAACTTAGGGCTTGGATTAGTACCTGGGAGTATGATGTTATTGCTATTACTGAGACTTGGTTGAGGGAAGGGCAAGACTGGCAACTAAATATCCCAGGATATAGATGCTTCAGGCGGGATAGACAGGGAGGTAAAAGGGGTGGAGGAGTTGTATTACTGGTCAAAGAGAATATCACAGCTGTGCTGAAGGAGGGCACTATGGAGGACTTGAGCAGTGAGGCAATATGGGCAGAGCTCAGAAATAGGAAGTGTGCGGTAACAATGTTGGGGCTGTACTACAGGCCTCCCAACAGCGAATGTGAGATAGAGGCACAAATATGTAGACAAATTATGGAAAGATGTAGGAGCAACAGGGTGGTGGTGATGGGAGATTTTAATTTTCCCAACATTGACTGAGATTCACTTCATGTTAGGGGTTTAGATGGAGCAGAATTTGTAAGGAGCATCCAGGAGGGTTTTCTACAGCAGTATGTTAATAGTCCAACTTGAGAAGGGGCCATACTGGACCTGGTGCTGGGGAATGAGCCCGGCCAGGTAGTTGAAGTTTCAGTAGGGGGATTACTTTGGGAATAGTGATCACAATTCTGTAAGTTTTAGAACACTGAGGGACAAAGACGAGGGTGGTCCTAAAGGAAGAGTGCTGAATTGGGGGAAGGCCATCTATAGCAAAATATGGCAGGAGCTGGGGAATGTGGATTGGGAGCAGCTGTTTTGAGGGTAAATCCACATTTGATATGTGGGAGGCTCTTAAAGAGAGGTTGATTAGAGTGCAGGACAGACATGTCCCTGTGAAAATGAGGGATAGAAAGGGCAAGATTAGGGAACCATGGATGACAGGTGAAATTGTGAGACTAGCAAAGAGGAAAAAGGAAGCATACGTAAGGTTTAGGCAACTGAAAACAGATGAAGCTTTGTAAGAATATTGGGAAAGTAGGACCAATCTGAAATGAGGAATTAAGAGTGCTAAAAGGGGTCATGAAATATCTTTAGCAAACAGGGTTAAGGAAAATCCCAAAGCCTTTTATTCATACATAAGGAGAAAGAGGGTAACTAGAGAAAGAGTTGGCTCACTCAAGGACAAAGGAGGGAATTTATGCGAGGAGTCAGAGAAAATGAGTGAGATTTCTAAAGAAGGGTCTAGGCCTGAAACGTCAGCTTTCCTGCTCCTCTGATGCTGCTTGGCCTGCTGTGTTCATCCAGCTCTGCACCTTGTTGTCTCAGATTCTCCAGCATCTGAAGTTCCTACTATCTCTGAGATTCTTAATGAGTACTTTGCGTCGGTATTCACTGAGGAGAGGGACATGACGGATGTTGAGGTTAGGGATAGATGTTTGATCACTCTAGGTCAAGTCGGCATAAGGTGGGGGGGAAGTGTTGCGGTATTCTAAAAGGCATTACGGTGGACAAGTCCCCAGGTCCGGCTCAGATTTATCCCAGGTTATTGAGGGAAGTGAGAGCGGAAATAGCTGGGGTCTTAACAGATATCTTTGCAGCATCCTTGAGCACGTGTGAGGTCCCGGCGGACTGGAGAATTTCTAATGTTGTCCCCTTGTTTAAGAAGGGTAGCAAGGATAATCCAGGTAATTATAGACCGGTGAGCCTGACATCAGTGGTGGGGAAGCTGCTGGAGAAGATACTGAGGGATAGGATTTAGTTTCATTTGGAAGAAAATGGGCTTATTAGTGATAGGCAGCATGGTTTTGTGCAGGGAAGGTCATGTCTTACCAACTTGATAGAATTCTTTGAGGAAGTGACAAAGTTGATAGATGAGGGAAGGGCTGTGGATGTCATATACATGGACTTCAGTAAGGCATTTGATAAGGTTCCCCATGGTCGGCTGATGGAGAAAGTGAAGTCGTATGGGGTCCAGGGTGTACTAGCTAGATAGAGAACTGGCTGGGCAACAGAACACAGAACGTTGTAGTGGAAGGGAGTTTCTCAAAATGGAGAACTGTGACCAGTGGTTTTGGGACCACTGTTGTTTGTGATATACATAAATGATCTGGAGGAGGGTGTAATTGGTCTGATTTGCAAGTTTGTAGATGACACTAAGATTGGGGGAGTAGCAGATAGTGAAGGGGACTGTCGGAGAATGCAGCAGAATATAGATAGATTGGAGAGTTGGGCGGAGAAATGGCAGATGGATTTCAATCCAGGCAAATGCGAGGTGATGCATTTTGGAAGATCCAATTCAAGAGCGAACTATATGGTAAATGGAAAAGCCCTGGGGAAAATTGATGCACAGAGAGATCTGGGTGTTCAGGTCCATTGTACCCTGAAGGTGGCAACGCAGGTGGATATAGTGGTCAAGAAGGCATAAGGCATGGTTTCATTCATCAGACAGGGTATTGAGTACAAGAGTTGGCAGGTCATGTTACAGTTGTATAAGACCTTGGTTCGACCACATTTGGATTACTGCGTACATTCCTGGTCGTCGCATTACCAAAAGGATGTGGATGCTTTGGAGAGGGTGCAGAGGAGGTTCAGCAGGATGTTGCCTGGTATGGAGGGCGCTAGCTATGAAGAGAGGTTGAGTAGATTAGAATTATTTACATTAGAAAGACAGAGGTTAAGGGGGGACCTGATTGAGGTATACAATATCATGACAGGTATAGACAGGGTGGATAGCAAGAAGCTTTTTCCCAGAGTGGGGTCTCAATTACTAGGGGTCACAATTTCAAGGTGAGAGGGGAAAAGTTTAAGGGAGATATGCGTGGAAAGTTCTTTATGCAGAGGGTGGTGGGTTCCTGGAACGTGTTGCCAGCAGAGGTGGTAGAGGCGGGCACGATAGCGTCATGTAAGATGTATCTCGACAGATACATGAATGGGCAGGGAGCAGAGCTATACAGATCCTTGGAAAATATGCCACATGTTTAGATAGACTATCTGGATCAGCGCAAGCTTGGAGGGCTGAAGGGCCTGTTCCTGTGCTGTAATTTTCTTTGTTCTTTGTTCTTTATTCTTTGAGTCCTGTTAACATTACTTTACAGGCTGAAGACGGCACTTGCAACTTGTTTTTTTCTAGCTGTGTTTTGTTTTCTGTATCTGCTTTCTTTATGCTGGCTGTTTGTCACACTGTATAAGAGAGAAAGAGTTTCATACCAAAGCGCATGGCTTCGCCTCGGAGCAGAATGGTGAATGGTGCCAGGAACAAGCTCAGCCACCAGCCCAGCGTTCAATCAAAGGGTCCCCAATGGCCCGAGGGTGTGAGGCTTATTGTTTCTTTCCTCTCCTTTTTCCATTCTTTTTATTTGCTTAATAAATGTTCCTTTCTTTTCTCATCTTTTATTATTACTCAATAAATGTTCATTTTGGGGTAATTGCTGTGGTCGAGTCTTCTCTTAACTATATTTAACCGAATCTGAAAGGAACCACTTGGATGCACTCTGTGATACAAGACACTCCTAGGTCCCTTTTCAATTTTGTCCCTCTCACCTTAAATCTATGCCCTCTAGTTTTGGACTCCACTGCCCTTGGAAAAACACCTTGGTTATTCTCCCTATCCATGCCCTGCATGATTTTATAAACCTCTAAAAGGTAATCTCTCAGCTTCCGACGTTCCAAGGAAAATAGTCCCAGCCTATTCAGCTTCTTCATGTAGCTCAAACCCTCCCATTCCAACACATTCTTGAAAATATTTTCTGTGCCCTTTCATATTTAATAATGTCTTTCATATATCGAGGAGACCAAAATTGAGCACAGTATTCTAAAAGTGGCCTAACCAATGTCCTATACAGCCACAACATGACCTCACAACTCCTATACTCAATGTGCTGAACAATAAAGATAAGCATTCCTAAAACATCACGAATACTGCTCACGCTTGGATGTTGAACAGGTTTTCCTCTGCCTCCGCTTCCTTGCTTACTTCTTCAATTGTGAGCCTAAACCTCCTTCTACTGACCCCTTCTCCTGCCTCCAACACACCCCCTCCTCCTGGACACCACTCCAAGGCCTCCTACCCTCCCTCAACCTCTTCATCTCCAACTGCCGTCGATACATCAATCGCCTCAACCTCTCCACCCCTCTCACCCACTCCAACCTCTCCCCCGCAGAACGTGCAGACCTCCGCTCCAATCCCAACCTCACCATAAAACCTGCGGACAGGGGAAGTGCAGTTGTAGTATGGCACACTGACCTCTACATCCCCGAGGCCAGACGCCAGCTCTCTGACACCTCCTTCTACCGACCTCTTGATCATGACCTCACCCCCGACCACCAAAACATCATTTCCCAAACCATCCACAACGTCATCACTTCAGGTGACCTCCCACCCACAGCTTCCAACCTCATCGTTCCCAAACCCCATACCGTCCGCTTCTATCTCCTTCCCAAAATCCACAAACTGCCCTGGTCGACCCATTGTCTCCGCCTGCTCCTGCCCCACCGAACTTATCTCTACTTATCTCAACTCCATTTTCTCCCCCTTGGTCCAGCCGCTCCCCACCTACGTCCGTGACACCACCCACGCACCCCACCTCCTCCAAAACTTTCGATTCCCTGGTCCCCAACGCCTCATCTTTACCATGGAAGTCCAGTCCCTATATACTTGCATTGCCTAAAGGCCCTCTGCTTCTTTCTGTCCCACAGGCCCGACCAGTCCCCCTCCACTGACACCCTCATCCGCCGAGCTGAACTCGTCCTTACCCTCAACAACTTCTCTTTCAATTCCTCCCACTTCCGACAGATAAAGGGGGTGGCCATGGGTACCCGCATGGGCCCAAGCTATGCCTGCCTCTTTGTAGGATACGTGGAACAATCCCTCTTCCAAAGCTACACTAGCCCTAAACCCCACCTCTTCCTCCGTTATATTGATGACTGTATTGGCGCCACCTCGTGCTCCCACGAGGAGCTCGAACAGTTCATCCACTTCACCAATACCTTCCACCCCAACCTTAAGTTCACCTGGACCATCTCCAACACTTCTCTCTCCTTCCTGGACCTCTCTGTCTCCATCTCTGGCAACCACCTGGAAACCGATATCGATCTCAAGCCCACAGACTCCCACAGCTACCTGGAATACACCTCCTCCCACCCACCTTCCTGCAAAAATGCCATCCTCTATTCCCAATTCCTTTGCCTCTGCCGCATCTGCTCCCAGGATGAGACATTCCACTCCAGTACATCTCAGATGTCCTCGTTTTTCAAGGACAGCAACGTCCCCCCCTCAGTGGTCGAGAATGCCCTTGACCGTGTCTCTCGCATTTCCCGCAACTCATCTCTCACTCCCCCTCCCCTGCAATAACAGCCAAAACAGAATCCCCCTCACCCTCACGTACCACCCCACCAACCTCCAGATCCAACGCATCATCCTCTGACACTTCCGCCATCTGCAATCTCACCCCACCACCGAAGACATCTTTCCCACTCCATACTTATCTGCTTTCTGGAAGGACCACTCTCTCCGTGACTCCCTTGTCTGCTCCACACTCCCCTCCAGTCCCACCACAACCGGCACTTTTCCCTGCAACCGCAGGAAGTGCTACACCTGCCCCTACACCTCCCCCCTCAACCCCATCCCAGGCCCCAAGAAGACCTTCCACATCAAGCAGATGTTCACCTGCACATCTGCTAATGTGGTATACTGCATCCGCTGTTCCCGTTGTGGCCTCCTTTACATCGGGGAAACCAAGCGGAGGCTTGGGGACCGCTTTGTGGAATACATACGCTCGGTTCGTAACAAACAACTGCACCTCCCCGTCGCGAACCATTTCAACTCCCCCTTCCATTCCTTAGACGACATGTCCATCCTGGGTCTCCTGCAGTGCCACAGTGATGCCACCCGAATGTTGCAGGAACAGCACCTCATATTTCGCTTGGGAACCCTGCAGCCCAATGGTATCAATGTGGACTTCACAAGCTTCAAAATCTCCCCTCCCTTACTGCATCCCAAAACCAGCCCAGCTTGTCCCCGCCTCCCTAACCTGTCCTTCCTCCTACCTATCCCCTCCTCCCACCTCAACCCCCATCCTCATCTCCTACCATCAGCCTCATCCCAACTCCTTGACCTGTCCGTCCTCCCTGGACTGACCTATCCCCTCCCTAACTCCCCACCTGCTCTCACCTTTACTGGCTCCACCCCCGCCTCTTTGACCTGTCTGTCTCCTCTCCACCTATCTTCTCCTTTATCCATCTTCTATCTGCCTCCCCCTCTCTCCCTATTTATTTCAGAATCCCCTTCCCCTCCCCCATTTCTGAAGCAGGGTCATGACCCGAAACGTCAAGCTTTCCTGCTCCTCTGATGCTGCTTAGTCTGCTGTGTTCATCCAGCCCCACACCTTGTTATCTCAGATTCTCCAGCATCTGCAGTTCCTACTATCTCTTTTCACCACCCTGTCTACCTGCAGCTCCACTATCAAGGAACTATGAAGCTGCACCCCAAGGTCACTTTGTTTGGTAACATTCCCCAGGACCTTACCATTAAATGTATAAGTCATGTGCTGATTTGTCTTACCAAAATTGCAACACCTCACATTTACCTAAATTAAACTCTATCTGCCACTCCTCGACCAATCAGCCAAACTGATCAAAATCCTGTTGAACTCTGAGACAATCTTCTTCACCATTAACTACACCATGATGTCACCTGCAAACTTACTATCCATTCCTCCTGTGATGACAGGACATTAAAGTTTAAATTATGTCTTGGGTTACATAGACTAAACTTGTGTCCCATTGGGAATTAGATGGTTATGGGGTGGTCTAATCGAGGTATTTAAGAAGATTGAAGGACAATAGGTGTATAGACAGAGAAAATTATTTCTACTGTTGGGGGAAGAGTTCACAACAAGGGAACCTTAAGCAGAATCTTAAAATATGAGACCGACCATTCAGGGGTTGTGTCAGGAAGCGCTTCTTCATGCAAAGAGAAATAGAAATCTGGAAAACTCTTTACCTGAAGAATTGTGAATGTTAAGGGTATATTGGAGCCATTAAGACTGAGGTGAATGGACAAGTTAGGGTATTAGGATATCAAACAACATGGAAGGGATGTTTGTGGATGAGGTTGAGTTACAGATCAGCCATGGTCATATCAGATGCTAGAATAAACTCAAGGGCCTGAATGGTCTACCCTGGTTCTACTTCTCTGCTCAGAGTTGGTTTTGAGTTTTCAAGTGCATAATGTAATTTGGGGGAAAGCAAAGCCGCTGGTGCCAAAGGGGACTGATGTGTGAGGTGTGACGAAGAGAAATTGCACAAGGAATTTAACAGATATTGAACCGTTCTATTGAGTATTTTTTAATTTGTATTAATATCATTGACATTCAGGTAAGACTGAGTAGATCTTAATGTAAATGTGGCGGCATGTTATACTCCCTCATAGAGTGAACAATGTAATACACAGTATCACTCTGTCCTACTACCTTGTACACCCTGAAAATTATACCTTCCCAGCAATCATATCAGATGTGGGGTTCTGAAATTATGAATAATCCTGGGAAAGCTTTGCAACACAATCAATTCCTGATCGCAATGCACTTGTTGAGAGTGTCATAATGTAGGCCAGAAAGCAATCAGAAGGCTCTGTGATAATATCATTAGTAAAACAAAATCTGCCAAGAATCTCCTCAAGCCATTTAAATCACTGATAGTAGGTAAACAGAAAGCATCCCTTTTGAACCATGCTTTCATTGGATGAATGAAACTATAAAATTGAATTGGATTGGAGGATGTATTCGGACTGCCAGAGTTAAGTTCCTTGAAATCACATACACGCTGCTGTTACACTATTGGTACTAATTTTACTGTTTTATTAGTTCTCAAGGTGGGAATGTTGGAATCACAGGCCACTGCAGGCAGCAGCTAGCACTGTCAGGGCAGTCCCTGTCTAGTCTGTCCTTGTCACTGACTCATCTCCATGATTCTTCACTCAATTACATAGCTGCAACTGGGACAGAGAGCAACTTCGGTGCCATTGACTACTGGTCAGCTCAGCAGTGATAAGGCTCTGAGCTCTCACCTCCTCTCCCATGTTGGTTTCTGCTGCAGCCAAGATTAGGGGCTTATTTCTTTTTCTTGGTTAGAAGCTGAATGCCTGCCTTTGGGAAGATCTCTGGTCAGGAAACTTAGCCACAGAACATCGAAATATCCATGGCCACCTGCCTCCAAGACCTTTTTCATGGGATAATTCGTTGCACCACATCTACCTCCCCCAAGCTGCCCACTTTGCTTTCTTTCCCTTGTAGCACTATCACTGCAGATTCCTCTTTTTCAAGTATACACTCAATTCCTTTTTGGAAAGTAACTACTGAATTTCCTTCTACAGCTTTTTCAGGCAGCATGTTTGATATTAAAATGCATCATTTAACAAAATGAGCCCTCTGGTTCTTTTACTAATTACCTTATATCTGTATCCTTTGGTTATAAAAACTTCCCACCAGTAGGAAAATTTACGCCCATTTGGTATATCAAAACACCAAATGGTTTTGAACGCCTCTAATAAATCTCCCTTAACCTAAACAGTACATTCCCAATAGCTGTCATCTCTGCTATAATTATGTAACTTTCCAACAAAGATTTTTCTGCCAGTCCTCTTTTTCCCCTTTTATTTTTAACAGACAAATCACTGGAAAACCTGACCTTCTGTCTTTTGTTGTTCCTCTGATGTCAGCTATTTTCAAAGCTATGGTATCAGTTTGGGACCCCCTCAATCTCAATTTTCGCTGTATTGTTGGTCATCAGCAACCTGTAATTAGGCAGGCCATAATCATACACTGTCGGAGGACTGAGGCTAAACCTTCATCAAAACAACCACACTGTCAATACTACTCCTTGTAAATAGAGCAAGCTCCTAGCTCTTAAAACATCTGGCACTATCAATGGATTGAAGAGCCTGTACTGAAGTTTCGCAAAACATCACAGTCTTTGCAGGAAAGAAATAATAAAAGAGTAAGCTGCTTTCCTTTGAATACATTTGGCAATAAATTTACCTCACGCAAGCTTGCTAACTGTCCCCAAACAGTACCACAGTCATAATTATTACTGCAGGATTTTCAAATGATAGTTGACTGCCTCATTTGGGGTTTCTCATGATGCCCTAGGTTTTATTATTAGATGTATGATGTTTTGCAGTCTTGTAGTCTTCTCTATTTTCCTTCTTTGCAACATCTGGCGTTTGGAGGAAATCATTTAACAAATAGTGCAAGACCCTGAATCATTGAATTTCTGACCCTAAAAGAAACTTAAGAAGACACTGCTGGTGCACCTAACCCTAACTAAAATATTCAAAGTAAAATAAAATGCTGAAAGGGTGAGATAGATCCCAATAGTGCACCTTGAATCTAGAGGGCCAATTTTCTCTGACCCATTGGTAGCAAATGTTCTGTAGGGGGCAACTAAGTGGAATGGTACCATTAGTGTCTAGCCGCTGGATTTACTTGGTTTTACATGATCAGCCTTGGCTTACTAAGCTGGGAATTCTACGGCAGATTTGGGAGGGGGAGACAGTCTTTGATTGGTATTGACATCAATGAACAGGATGTTGTCAGTCTGAAAAGGCTGCTAAATGTGGGGCCTTTTGGACTTGTGAATTGCAATCTTTGCAACTTGAGCAAAGTGAAATATTTTTAAAGCCCGTAGTCCTGAAATGCTTCTGAAGAATTACCTTGTAGAGTATGGAAGGAGACCATTCTTATGAATGTCATTTATCTCATGGTGCCAATGTCATTTCTCTGAAGGCCAATTAGTCCCACTCTCCCACTCTTTCTCCATCACTATGTAAAATTGTCCTTTGCAAGCACTTATCTAATTCCCTTTTCAAAATTGCAATTGAATGCATTTCTGTTTCTCTGCTCTCAGACTACGTAGCATATGGGAGGTTGAACTTAAAGATTAACAGTAAAAATACAAGCTAAATTTTAAGTTACGTCTTTATGAAATATATTGTTCCTTTGACCCTAAATCAACCATGAAATAAACAACACTGAGGCGATTTTGTTTGCTAAGGTTTTTTTACCCCATTCAAAAGAATGTTGCCACATGCGAACAGTTAGCAGTGATTTTTGTTAATTGCTCAGTGCTTTTTAATTTGTGTCAGAATTGATGCTTGTAAAAGCAGCCTCTAGGTATTTTATTGAAGTCCAGCTGAATGTTGGAACAAAATCCTCCTCTCTAATTACACCAGCTACAGTTTCAGTATTCCTACTTCTACCTGACATTTCAAATTACAGTTCTCCCTCTGATGTCAAACATGCTACAAAGGAAAGAATTAGCCACAAATGAACTGCAAAAAAGATGTTTGCAGGAGCAGTGCTGTATGGTCTGGGGGTGAACACTTTCAAGGTGTGTCTTAAGATGACGTCTTGGATTGTACCTGAACTCTATGTATGGTATGACAGGTCTGTCCAGTTAATTGCTAATATTTAGGAAAGTTTATCTTTTGTTGGCTATGGTTATAAATAAAAAATAAAATGCTTCATGTTTATAAGGTTATAGCATAATCTTTAAAAGTTAACATTTCCAACTCACTGGTTCAGAGCATAGATCACCGAATGGCAACAAGATTGTTAGAGCCTCCCTTCTACTGCTAATAGGGGCATGGAGTGAGTCCCACCATGTTATATCACAAAGGTCTTGTGGCATAGTGGGTAATAGCCCTGCCTTTGTATCAGATCTCCAGGTTCATGCTCTACTCTAGGATTGGATGGTTCAGAAAGGTGTGCTTATATGTGGCCAAAGAGATTCGAGTATCAACTTGCTCATGGTTTTCCAATATGCCATAATGGCTGGCCGTCAGGGTGCAGAAGACTCCTGATCAGAGAGAAAATTAAATCCATGCCATCACTGTCCAGGTCACAATTTACATGCTGAGGGATATGTTTCCACAACAACTCCTACTCCTTGGGGTACCAGTTGACTGGATTGCAGTTGTGAATCAGATGAATGCTTTTAGCACAGGATTCATCCCTGTTATGCAGGGCAGGATTTGGGATCTGCCTCTTTTCCCTGCCTATAGCACAATGGGTCAGACCTGCCTTCAGGCAAAGAACTAAAGAAGGAGCTTTATATCCTTTTCCAATTCCAATTTGGTGATAAAATGAGGCCTTTAGTATGTTTGGATGTGTATCAGCGAGGGCACCCCTGCCTCTGAGTCAGAAAGTTCTGTGCTCGATTCCCATTCGGCGTACAGAAATCACCGCTGACACTTCAATGCAGCACTCATGGAGTGCTGTGCGGCTGGAAGTGCTGGCTTCTGGGTGAGGTATGAAACTGAGGCCCTATTGCAATACTCGAGTAGATGTAAAAGATCCTATGTCCTTGTTTCCAAGAAGTTTAGAGGAGTTTTCTCCCAATATTTGTCCATCAACCAGTACCAGCAAAGCCCATTATCTGTGAATCAATTGTCACATTGTCTTTTGTGAGAGCTACATTTTTGCTGACATATGTCGTATGTCACAACAGTGACGACATTTCAATAAGTATTTAATTGGCTTTAAAACGCACTGAGATTAATAGCCATGGAAAGCACTATAAAAAAGCAAGAGATAAAAGGTACTGCAGATGCTGGAGAATCCGAGATAACAAGCGTGGGGCTGGATGAACACAGCAGGTCAAGCAGCATCATAGGAGCAGGAAAATCAGCCTGATTTTCTGATGAAGGGTCTAGGCCCGAAACGTCAAGTTTTCCTGCTCCTGTGATGCTGCTTGACCTGCTGTGTTCATCCAGCCCCACGCTTGTTATCTCGGATAAAAAAGCAAGCTTTTCTTTCTGCATCATGCACTGTGTCATTCCCAATGTGGAGGTAGGACAGCCCCTATTTTGCTTTAAGAGATCATTCTACACATAGGCCCTGTGCACTTCTACCAAAGTTGTCCCAAGGATCTGGGAAGGAGTGAGCTGTAACAGGGAAGTTGTACATGGCCTCATCCTCTTTGCCAATTGTGGCTGTAACCATTTGCAGCCTTGGGCAAGAGACAGCTCCAAGGTGACATCCAGTGTACACAGCCTGCTATTACATGTCACTACAACACAACAGCTATCGATTCAGCGATAGTAGGAACTGCAGATGCTGGAGAATCTGAGATAATAAGGTGTGGAGTTGGATGAACACAGCAGGCCAAGCAGCATCAGAGGAGCAGGAAAGCTGGTGTTTCGGGTCTAGACACTTCTTCAGAAATGGGGGAGGGGAAGGGGATTCTGAAATAAATAGGGAAAGAGGGGGAGGCGGATAGAAGCTGGATAGAGGAGATGATAGGTGGAGAGGAGACAGACAGGTCAAAGAGGCGGGGATGGAACCAGTAAAGGTGAGTGTAGGTGGGGAGGTAGGGAGGGGATAGGTCAGTCCAGGTAAGACAGACAGGTCAAGGAGGTGGGGATGAGGCTGGTAGGTAGGGGGTGGGGATAGGTCAGTCCAGGTAAGACAGACAGGTCAAGGAGGTGGGGCTAAGGCTGGTAGGTAGGAGGCGGGGGTGGGGAGAACCCCACCCCCGACCCCATCCCAAAACCAGCCCAGCTCGTCCCCGCCTCCTTAGCCTGTCGTTTGTGGGGTTCTCCCCACCCCCGCCTCCTACCTACCAGCCTTAGCCCCACCTCCTTGACCTGTCTGTCTTACCTGGACTGACCTATCCCCACCCTAACTCCACCTATACTTACCTTTACTGGCTCCATCCCCACCTCCTTGACCTGTCTGTCTCCTCTCCATCTATCTGCTCCTTTATCCATCTTCCATCCGCCTCCCCCTCTCTCCCTATTTATTTCCCTTCCCCTCCCCCATTTCTGAAGAAGGGTCCAGACCCGAAACGTCAGCTTTCCTGCTCCTCTGATGCTGCTTGGCCTGCTGTGTTCATCCAGCTCCACACCTTGTTATCTCAACAACTATCGATCTTCTGCGCTTGAAAGATTATTTGGCAGAAACTCATTCCACAGGTTTCAAATTAGAAATGGCCATCTCCCTGAGTGATTGTGTGCATTTACATGACTGAATTTCTTGTCTATCAGTCATCTGTTAGTACAGAATTTTAAAACTGCATATTTAATAGCAAAACAACAATAATTTTCACCTAAATAAACTCATTCAAGTGGAGAAAGTATTGCAAGATATGTCACTAAAGTGCTATTAAAGTTTGATCAATGTATTAGAATAATAATGCAATGTTTGGTCAATGTGGTAAATTTTAAGGAATACCACAAAGAAGGAGGCAGAGAAAGAGGCCAAAAAATTTAGGGAGGGAATTCCAGAGCATAGGGTCCAGGCAGCCGATCGCATGACCACCATCACTGATACCTTGAGAGGCCAGAAATCCTAGTTATGTGCTTACTCTTCCAATGGTCTCACCAAAACTGATAGTTTACCAGGACCTGTAACTCATGGGGGACAAGTGATACATCAGGCTATAGCTTTGTGGCTGAAAACTACTATTTTACACAACTTCAAAGGAACAAGGGAACTGGGGGCATAGTTACTAGGTTTGCAGATGACACAAAGATGAATGGGGAAGGCAGGTAATGTTGAAAAAGTCGGGAGGGTGCAGAAGGATTTGGGAAGTTTAGGAGACTGAGCAAAAAAGTGGCAGATGCAAGTGTGAGGTTATGCACTTTGGTAGGGAGAATAGAGGTGTAGACTGCTTTCTAAATCGGGAAAGGCTTCGTAAATTTGAAGTGGGAAGGAAATTGGGAGTCCTAGTTCAGGATTCTCTTAAAGTTAACATGGAGATTCAGCTGGCAATTGGAAGGCATATGCAATGATTCATTTCAAGAACCCAAGAGCAGAAATGTATTGCTGAAGCTGTATAAGTCTCTGGTCAGACTGCATTTGGAATATTGTGAGCAGTTTCTGGGTCCCTTATGTAAGAATGGATGTACTGGCATTGGAGGGGTTCCAAAGGAGGTTTCCAAGAATGATACCAGGGATGAAGGGCTTGTCATATGATGAGCAGTTTAGGACACTGGGTCTATATTCCATGGAGTTTAGAAAGGATGAGGGAGATCTGATTGAAACTTACAGAATACTGAGAGGCCTGGATAGAGTGGATGTGGAGAAGATGTTTCCACTAGCAGGAGAGACTAGGACCCATGGGCACAGCCTCAGAGTGAAGGAACAACCCTTTAGAACTGAGACGAGCAATTTTTTCAGCCAGAGGGTGATTAATCTGTGAAACTCATTACAGCAGACAGCTGTGGAAGCCAGGTCATTGAGTGTATTTAGAACTGAAATAGATAGGTTCTTGAATAGTAAGGAGATCAAAGGTTACAGGGAGAAGGCAGGAAATGGGTTTGAGAAACATATCAGCCATGATTATATGGTGGAGCAAACTTGATGGACCGAATAGCTGAATTCTGCTCCTATGTCTTATGGTCTTATGATCTTGTTTTGGTGAACATTGAGTATGATTGCATTGATGATGTGATCTATTTAACCGGGAAGTAACTTGCCTCCCTCAGTGTTTTCACTTTGAGAAGGAAACACGAGCTGCATGTGCAATTTAGACCCTGAGGGTGGGAGAAGGAAAGCAAACTCAGAATATTCAGAGCTGAGACATAATATTACTTGACTGGAGTTTCCTCCACTTTGACAGCCATATGTAGCACACTTTACTTTGGGGGTAATGTGATTTAAGACCACCTCAAGAATCAGTAAGCTTACTTAATTGTTCTCACTATACAGACTAAAACCTCGTGGATCCACCATTCCAAGTGATATTCAAGGCAAGAAATAGCTAAAGGGCAGAAGTGAATTGAGCAGCTTGTTGTTTCAATTTTCAGTCAGTCACACCTGAACATTTTGAGAAATTCGCAAATGCATAGCTACTTGAGAAACATGAAAGTCAGATTGGAAACTGGGTAAAGTCTTGCATGGCAAAAAATCTTTGAAACTGGGTCTTCTCTTCCCCAAATCACAAAACTTTTACCTTCAAATCACATTCGATAAGATTGTCAGTCATGATATAGTAAAACATATAAACATAAGCAATAGCACATAGAGAAAGCAAATATTTGATTTGTTACTTATGACTGGTTCTGCCTCTGCATCATTACTCAGCCTTTGCCTTTTTAAGACTTTCATTCACAGGGGAAGCTGGATAAATGTGTAATAGAGAAAGGAATGGAAGGATATGCTGATAGTGTGAGAAGAAAAGCAGGCAGGTGTATGTGTTTCAGAGATAGGAGGAGCTGCAGATGCTGGAGAATTTGAGATCTGAAGAAGGGTCTAGGCCCGAGACATCAAGCTTTCCTGCTCCTATGATGCTGCTTGGCCTGCTGTGTTCATCCAGCTCTACACCTTGTTAGCTCAGGTGTATGTGTTATTTCCTGTCGCATAAGAAACTGATCATTGATATTGTGGTATTGATGAATCCAACAGACATTTATGACATCTAAATCCTGTGAACAAACATTACATTCCTCAGTCATCCAAGTGTGTGGGTTAGTTTTAAACTATTAGTTTACAACAGAGGAACATGTATTCAGTGGAGAATCATTCTTCAAATGATCCACAGTAATTTGAAGGATGAGTTCTTCATACCCTGACATCAAATGTTATGGTAACGTGAAGCTATCATGAACAAGTACCTTAAAGTATGCGGCATACTAACTGTGGGAAATAACACATTTCTTTTTTTCATACCAAGCAGATTCACATGTTTGTACATAGGAACATTTTGTCAATTGGATAATTATACTAACAGGCATAAAAGGTACAATATTAATATTTCAACTTGAAGATAATATTTTGTATTTGATGACTCATCCTGATTTGGTGACTGTACACTCAAACGTCATCTTTCCTAGTCATCTGATGCTGCCTGGCCTGCTGTGTTCCTCCAGCTCCACACTGTGTTATCTCTGACTCCAGCATCGGCAGTTCTTACTATCTCTGGAGAGATACCT
Organism: Ginglymostoma cirratum; assembly: GCA_024137785.1. Classification (NCBI taxonomy): domain Eukaryota; kingdom Metazoa; phylum Chordata; class Chondrichthyes; order Orectolobiformes; family Ginglymostomatidae; genus Ginglymostoma; species Ginglymostoma cirratum. The sequence continues at coordinate 26,000,028 of JAHRHZ010000077.1, read as the reverse complement.
TGGTTGTTGTTTGTCGCATTCATTTGACAACTTGATTGTCTTGTTGCTGTCACTCAACGTCACCACAATCATAATCGATGAAATATACTTCCTCACTCGGTTTGTGCATGATGGTATGAAATTCGTTGGATACTTAGGTATCTGAATTTTTGTGTTTGGATTTCAAACTTGCATTCTGTCCCCATTGCACAGTTTTGGTAGTTCTCTGCCTATTTGGTCTATTTATATCTCTTTCAACCCTCTCAGTGTCTGAATAAGAATGTCTAGTGTCTTGGAATGGTGAAACAATTGGCTGGTGGATAATGTTGTTCGCACTCTGAACATCAGTTACACTAGATTGGTAATCCCTTTTCCAATCTTGCTTGTCTCTTGACTTTTAATGTTCACTTGTTTAATAATGTGTGCTACATATTTCAAAGGACAGTGAGCATGGGTAGCAGGGCATGATGTGATGTGGGACATTTTCCACTTAGCACACATCTTAAAATGATTTGCCAGTGAACTTGAGCACAAAATCCAGGGTGACACTTTGCTTCAGTATTTCCCAACGCACTTAACCAGCAATGAAGCACATTCTGATTTTTAGTTATTGCTGTGATTTAGAAAGCATAGCAGCCAGCTTAAGCACAGCAAGCTCCCACAGGCTGTAACATGATAATGCACAGGTATTTTTCCTGTGATGTTGATTGAGAGATAAATATTGGCCCAGGAAACTGAGAGCTCCTTTGCTCTCGCTGCAAAAAGACATGGGTCCTTTCACATTTGATAATATTGCATCTTGATTTAATGCAAAAACAGAAATTGCTGGAGAAACTTGGCAGGCCTGGCAGCATCTGTGGAGAGAAAGCAGAGTTAACATTTTGAGCCCAGTGACCCAGGATTTAAAACAATGGCTATGCTTTCTCTCTACTGATGCTATCAAACCTGCTGAGTTTCAGCAGAAATTTCAGTTTTTGTTTCGGATCTCCAGCACCTGTTGTTCTTCATTTTATTATCTTGGTTTAATGTATCATCAAAGTTCAGCACCTCAGACTGTGCAACATTCACACAGTGACACATTTCCACAATGCAGCCTGTAACAGGTTAACCTGTCACCATTTAGTTGTGCAACATGCATCAACACATGTTGGAGCCAATTTCCACTGACTCTGAAAGTAGTGATGCTGATTTTCCCATCAATCCCATGATCACTGGCAGCCCTGGTGATGAGGAGCTCAAAGTCTCAGTGCTGCTGAACAAGGAGAAGATTTGGTAAGGGCATGAGTCATACAGAGCTACTTAATCAACCTTCAATGTGCCAGGGCTTTGGGGCCTTTTCTAGCAGGAAATAAGTTGCAGGCACCAGAATGGCTTGGAGCCCTCTCAGTAAACAAAGAGTCAAAATTCCAAGGAGAAAAATATTAAGTACTGGAGGAACGCAGGAGGTGTAGCAGCATTAGTAGAGAGAAGAGAATTAATGTTTTGAGTTCAATATGGCATTGGAGATAATACATTGGACTTGCTGTCACTCTCTTGAGAATCTTTTATATGATATGAAACTGTAACACGTTCAACATTACACAAAGGGTTGCTGAAACATATCACATTAATTCTACAGCAAAACTTTTACAAAACAGTTCTTCAAAAACAGGAGAGAGCATGCAGAAAATTTCTCCGAAGCTTTAAGTGGTCAGACTCAGTCAGTTTCCATTTTAAGATCAGTGGCAAGAAGTTAAATTTGACAGAAGGATTATGTGTGCCAGCTGACAAGTGATTATTCCTCGCACCTTTTCTTGTCATTTCTCCATTCCCCTCTAGAATGGACCCATCAGTTAATTTTTTTGAACATGTTGTAGAATGACGTGTTTCCATTTGTTCTAAACAGAGTAGGAGGACCCACAGCTGCCTTTGTTAATAATAATATTATTATTATTATTAACAATTATGAGTTCTGAGTTCCATGTCCTAATCCATTTCGCTGTTTATATTAGAAAAAAATCCTTGAAATCATTTCAGATTCCTCCATAACTCTACCATTGTGCTGAAGGTCAATGAGGAGGAGCCTACAGTGTCAGTAAGCTCAGAACTCACTTCTTTTATTGTTTCGAATCCTGAATCCCGTTTGAAGTTGACTTGTAGTAATAAAGTGGGAATCATTTACGTGTGACACCTTACTCTGAGAATCTGATAAAGAGCTGAGAACATATTCCAATGATGATTGGGTCACCGGACTCGAAACGTTAACTCTGTTTGTGCCTTCACAGAAGCTGCCAGACCCGCTGAGCTTTTCCAGCAACTTCTGTTTTTTTTCCTGATTTACAGCATCTGCAGTTCTCTTGGTTTTTATTTATGATGTAGTGAGTTTACTGCAATTACAGGTTCACCATCTGCAGCTGTGTCAGTGATTCTACAAACATCTGAGTATTTGTTGAAGTAACAACCCCAAAATAGGCTGGTGGACAGTTAAAATCAACCATGGCAGATGTAGCCATTCTGACAAAGCCAATGGCTCCCCTATCCCTGGTCCTCACAAGCAGAAAACAAGACTATCCATCTTGTTCACATCTGGATAATGCTACTGGATAATAGATAATGTTCACATTTGGAAAATGCTAACTTGACTGTAATTTCCAGTGTGATTCCTGTGTGGAAAGTGACTGTGAGGTTTCCGTCAAGGCAAACCCAACAGGGAAAGGAACAGAAGCCAGGGGCTGCTCAGAGGGATAATTGTATTCCTCTTTTAAATGGTTTATGTGGAGAGGAGGGGAGAGGCCCATTTGTTTGGGATCAGAATGTGTGAGAATGTGATCTGCTTGGATGGGTGATATAAAATGTTTGCAGTGAGAAGAATGAGTAGACCTATCAGACGTGTTATTCTGAGGAACGTAGGAGGATGCAGGATGTGGGCTTGATACCTTTTCCCACCCTCCTGAGGTCAAGCCATTATGAGCAGTCTGCTTTCTCTCCTTGTAGGAAAAGAGTGAGAGGCAGAAACCTGGAGAGAGGGGCTGCATTCTGGGGAGCTGTCAGCCTCCAGTGATTGGAATTCTAATAGCCAGTAGCAATGCATGCACGGTAGCTTCATTGATGCAGATGTCACTAATGACCAGCCCTGGGAGACTGAAACACTGGTGAGAGAGTTAGCCCCCTGCCTGTGGACTCTACGTTGGGGTTTTCATTTCTTTCCAGCTGGGTGTCAATGTTCATCCCTTCCAGCAAGCAGAAGGCTGTGTGGCTGAGGAGAAGGCAGAGAGCTGCTACAGGAGTGTTGGCTATGGTCATTCTTCTGTCTTTTGGCTGTTTGCAGAGCTGGATAATGGATCTGCATAAACAGTTCACATGCCACTTTGCAGGCTGATAGCAGGGAAATGCACTTGAAGATAAATGCTAGACAGATGAAATGCCTCCTCAGAAGTTAGCAGTGACTGCATTGTCTGAAGGAAGGAACATTTTAAAGAGGAGTTTCTCAATGGCTATATAGCTGGAACTCTTTAATGTAATTGATCAAAGCCTTCCCAGCCTGTCAGTTTCACTGCGAAGATTCTTCTCGCAGTGCACTCACCTTCTCTGCCTCCAGCCTGCCAAGTTATAGGCATGGCAAAGGAACTCCATCACACATTCACTCCAAATTGTCTCCTTAAGTGCTTCATCTGGTTTCCTTCCACTGTCCAAAAGGTTCTCTGCTGCCTTCCTAACTTGCCCCAGGAAAACCAGGCAGGGATGGGATCACATTGGGATTCCTGCACAAAGTTCCTTTTCTGCAATTTTCTTCCCACTGCTCACACACCTACCTCCTCTGTCCTGGGAAAATTCTGCTTCAAATCTTGTAGAAATAATGGCTATATAGAGGGATTCAGCTGATACTTTCTCTTTCTGTTGTTTTGAGGGAAGCACATAGCTTGTACTGTGGCAGTCACTCTAGGTCAGGTAACCTGCTCAGTGTCAGGGTGATAGGTGAGTGATCCTGTGTCAGCCAGCCTCCAATTTCCTGTCATCGTTGAAGCTAACTCTCTGACCAGAGTTTATGCGAAGAACTGTGTAGTTATTGAGGAAAGCAACGTACTATGGGTGCTGGAAATGTAAAATAAACCAGAAAGTGGTGGAGAAACTCAATAGGTCAGGCAGTATCTGCTGAGAGAGAAACTAATTAATATTTTGGTTCCAGCGTGACTCTTCTTCAGAAAAGTTAATTATGTTTCTCTCTGAAAACAAAGGAAATTGTAATGGAATTCTGGAGCAAGAATACAAACACCTTGTGCCCAAAGAAATGCAGAGGATGAATGCATCAACCAATGCAACCAACGAAATGGTTGCATAACAATAAAGAAGCCTAACTACCTAAAGATAGCTCAACAATAGGTAAGCAGAGATGACTTTAGGGTCTCAGGATTGTTTGATGCGATGCAACCTTCCTAACATTCGCCTTATTTGGCTTGATGCTTAATTCTATTGCATTATGTTTCTGAGAGGCACCAAAGGTGCTACGGAATGTAGGTTGTTATTGATGCTGAGTCAGCAGCTTTGATATCACACTTCTCGTAACACAATTTGCATGTGAAAGTGAATTGAAAATGATTATCACTCAGTGGTGAAATTTAATGGATAGAAAAATATATTTGCACGCAGGCATCAATTATGAATTAAAGTTTATCATGCTGTTTATATCAAACAAAGACTTGCTTTTGTATAGTATCTTTTGCAAACGCAAGATGTTCCAAAGCACCACACAGCCAATGATGCATCGTTACTGTTGCTATGCAAGAAAATCCAATTTCTTACAGCAAGATCCCAAAAGAACAATTAAATAAAGGTCCAGAATGTCTGATGTGGTGGCACTTGGTTGACGGATAAATATTTGTGAAGACATGGTTGGGATAAATCATTTTTTTGTGATTGTTGGAAATCTGAAACAAACACATGAAAAATGCTGGAGAAACTCACCAGGTCTGACAGCATCTGAGCAGCAAGAGAAACAGAGTTAATGCTTTGAGTCTAATATTACTCTTCTTCAGTACTGAAGGGAGGTGATAAAGTGATAGAACATAAAAAAATGGAGCTGGAGTAGGCCACTCTACCCATTGAGCCTACTCTGCCATTGATAAGATCATGGCTGATCTAGTGTAGTTTCAAATCCAAATTACCACCTACCATTGTTAACTTTAACAAGAATCAATCCACTTCTACCTTAGAAATATTCAATGAGTCTACTTCCACACCTTTTTCCAGAAGAAAGGGTGGCACAGTGGCTCAGTGATTAGCACTGCTGCCTGACAGCGCCAGGACCCGGGCTCGATTCCACCCTTCGGCAACTGTCTGTGTGGAGTTTGCACATTCTCCCCATGTCTGTGTGGGTTTCCTCTGGGTGCTCTGGTTTCCTCCCACAGTCCAAAGATGTGCAGGCTATGTGGGTTGGCCATGCTAAATTGCCCATAGTGTTCAGGGATATGTAGATTAGGTGGGTTGTCTGGGGGAGGGAGGGTATGCTCCAAGGGTCAGTGTGGACTTGTTGGGCCGTAGGGCCTGTCCCCACACTGTAGGGATTCTATGATGATCTAAGAGATTTTCAAAGACTCATGGCCCTCAGAGAGAGAAAAGTCAACTGCTATAGTTTTAAATGAGTAGCCCCTGATTTTTAAACATCGGCCTCTCGTTCTAAATTCCCACATAAGAGAAAGGATCCAAAGCCCGTCCACCCCATCAAGACTCCTCAGAATCTTACATATTTCAATCAAGTTACGGTACTCTTCTAAACTCCCATGCATAGAAGTCCAGGCTGTCCAACCTAGATACTGTCTCAGTGGTACCCTGTATAACTAAAACATTCCTCCTTACTTGTGTATTTCATTCTCCTTACAATGAATGATGTATTTGATTAGCTTTCTTGATTACTTTCTGTACCTGTATACTAATCAATTGTGATTCTGTTACTGGGACATCCAGATCTCGCTGCATCTAGGAGCTTTGCAATTTCAACCACTTAGATAAAGATAATATGATTCTTTTTTACTGTTCCTGCTAAAATGAACAACTCCACATTTTCCTGCATTGTATTCTATTTGCCACATCATTGGTCACTCACTTAAACCTTTGTAACCTCCCCATGCCCTCTTCACAACTCACTCTCCAACCTATCTTTGAGTAATCAGCAGGTTCAGCAGCCATATCTTCCATCCTTCATCTAAGTTGTCTGTAAAAATTGTAAACAGTTAAGGTCCAAATACCAATCCCAATGGCACACCAACCATTACAAATTGACAACCTGAAAAGGAGTCATTTCTGATGAAGGGTCTAGGCCCGAAACGTCAAGCTTTCCTGCTCCTATGATGCTGCTTGGCCTGCTGTGTTCATCCAGCCCCACACCTTGTTATCTCATTTATGCCTACTCTCTGTTTCCTGTTAGCCATCAATCTCCTATTAATGTCCAGATGCTATCTCCCAACTGTGAACTTTTATTTCTGCAATGAAGAGTTTCATTCTATGGAAGAGCGGGTGGGAGATCAAGTGGAACACAAGAGAAGGTCAGGGGTAGGTTAGAGGGTGTGGGAGATTAAATATCACAAGTGTGACAGACCAGATGGCAAAGGGAGTTGTTAACGATTGTCAAGAATGATTGTCTGTTGTGGGTGTTAATAATAGATGTTAATGGCATAATTTAGGTCAGCTCTACTGAAGGCACAAACAAGAAAATCTGACAGAAAAGAGTACATGTTTGCGCACGTGTGTGCAGAAGAAACAGAATGGACAGAGTTTATGGCCTGAATATTGAGTTCAGAAAGCTTTTAGGTTCCTGAGCGGAAAATAAGGTTCTATTTCTCTAGCTTGCATAACGGTTTGCTGAAGCATTATTTCACACCCAGGACGGTAATGTGAGCTGAGAATAAAATGTAATAAAATAGCAAACCACCAGAAGGTCAGGATCATGCTAACAGACTGAAAAATATTAAGAAAGCAGGTACCCAGTCTGTATTTAGTGTCGCCAGTATAGAGGAGACCACTTTGTGAGCAGTAAGTACAATAGATGTGAATGAAAGAAGTATTAGTTGTGCTGTTTCACCTGGAAAGAGTGTTTAGGACCTTGGACAGTGAGAAGGGAAGAGGTGAAAGGACACTTCCTACAATTGCATGGGATGGTGCCACGGGAGCAGGATGAGGTGTTGGGATGATAGAGGAATGAAGCAGTAAATCACAGAGGGAACAGCCCCTTCAGGATGCTGACTGGGAAGGGGAGGGAAAGATGTTATTGGCATCATGCTGGAGGTGGCAGAAATGACAGAAGATGATCTTTGATTATGGAGGCTGGTGGAATGGAATGAGAGAACAAGGAGGACCATATGGTGATTCTGGGAGGAAGGGGAAGAACGAGGTAAAAAGTGGAAGAGATGGTTGGATGCTTTTAAAGATTCTGTCCACCACAGTAGGCAGAAAGTCCTCAATTAAGGAGAAAGGAGGACATGTTTAAAGCATGTGGTAGATGGTATCATCGTCAGAACAGAAGAGATGGAGATGGAGAAACTGAGACAATGGAATGGAGATCTTACAGGATGCAGGGTGTGAGGAAGTTTAGTTGATGTTTCTCTGGGAGTCGATGGGCTTGCGATGAATATTTGAATTTAAGGAAGTGAAAAGTCAGAGATGGATCAGAAGATGGTGAGAGAGGGGGTGGAATTTGGAAACAAAATTTATTATTCTTTCCCAGTCCTAGATGAGAACAGGATGAAAAATCACAACAATTATTATGTACAGGAGAAAGCATTATGGGAGGGTGCACAAACAGGACTGAAACAAGGAATAATCCATGAACTCCACAAAAATACATGTATTGCTAGGGCTCCTCTGGTAGTGCAACACTATTTCGGTGCTGATGCTATCGGAGGGCAACGCTGCCTTGGTACCTCCCCACAGTAGTGTAGTCCTTCCATGGTTTAGCCCCTCTGTAAATGCAGCAATCCCATTGTATTGGCCCTTTAATCATGCAACACTCCCTCAGGGGTGTCCCTCCCATAGTTCAGCACTGTTTCAGTACTTCCCCTCTGACAGTGCAGCGCTCACTCAGTACTAACCCTCTGACAGTGCAGCACTCCCTCGGTGCTGAACCTCTGACAGTGCAGAACTCCCTCAGTATTTCCCCTCTGACAGTGCAGTGCTCACTCAGTACTGATCCTGTGACAGTGCTGTGCTCACTCAGTACTGATCCTGTGACAGTGCTGTGCTCACTCAGTACTGATCCTGTGACAGTGCTGTGCTCACTCAGTACTGATCCTGTGACAGTGCAGCGCTCACTCAGTACTGACCCTCTGATAGTGCAGCATTCCCTTGGAGCTGACCCTCTGACAGTGCAGCACTCCTTCAGTGCTGACCCTAGTTTCTCAGTTCTGATGTGTAATGCCAACATGGACTGTATGCTGAAGCTTATTTTTAAGAGTTATCTAGTTCAAGAATCTGTTGATTAGCTAATAAGCAAGCAAACTCTATTCCCCTGCAAAGATCAGGCACAACTGTAGATCGGTAATCACAGCAAAGAAAAACTATCGAAAAGAGCCAGTTTATTTCAGTGTTTTCAGAGCATAAGCATGATGCTTGTGAATCATTTACCTGACCAGAGAATGACATCAGTTTTCCAGCACGTGTTTTGATCATGTTGGGCTGTGGTATCTGTAATGCAGGAGATGGATCGAGTGCCAAGTACGAGCGAGAAATGGGATCTCTTGAGGAAAGGTATCACTGCAGAGACGCTGGTTTAAGGTTTTTGCTTTATTGAAAAATCAATGTCCATTTGTATCAGTGACATGTGACTGTCAGACAGACTGTGGATTGCTTGGAATATGTCTGCAATCATCACGTGATGTCTGATTATTGTTATTTGATTCTCCTTTCTCTGTGCACTGAAGTGACTTTGTTATTAAGACAGCACTTATGCTTTTCTTTCTACTCCTAACACTTCAAACTCTAGCTTTTGCTCATTTTAATGTTTTAACAAGCACAGTTTATGTTGAATTAAAGGCTGCATTTAAAACACAACAGTAACATTGATATTGAAAACAAAAGAGACCACAAGCTCCTGAAATTGAGCTTGGAGATAATGTTGCAGAAATAGCCTCAAGCTGCTTGCTAATGAGCATGTTTACAAAGTTCTGGTGAATGGCTGAGCATCTCAGCAATGGGCCTGAAACCAAGAGAGGCCAGCACCAGTTAATGGTCTATCCTGCAGTATTTAAAGCCAGCCTGCAGCCCTAAACATGATCCTATCATTTCCCCTTTCAGACTCACAAGAACTGCCACCCGGACAGGCAGTGGTGAGAAAATAGAAGTACATGGTGATGAAGAAACATTGTATCTCACTTAAAGTCGCAGTAGTCACTAGCTCCCACTCTGACTCTCTGCATAACTTGGAAGATAGTATAGAGATGGGATCTGCGTGTGGTCAGGCATTGGGTATGAGGGTCCCTCAGCTGGGATGGGCAATCAAGGATAGCATAAGTCCCAGTTCACCAGAGGGGGATGTTGCACACTGGTTCTGTTTCAGAGGACTCAGATGAAGACTTTTATGGGGCAGCTTACAGAAGAAGGCTGATGGACATGCACTATGAAATGTTTGGGTTATTAGAAAGATTGCCAGACAGTTCGTCGATGAACATGAAAGAGTCTAACACCAGCTTGGCTCGACTTTAAGTCAATTCAATTTTAAACCTCAGATTTAATTTCAGAGATTTGAGGAAAACAATTCTGACTTCATAATTATGAAGTGCTTTGAGAGGCTGATCATGACTCACACCATACCTCGAACCCCTATGGTTTGCCTACTGACATAACAGATCCACAGAGGATGCCATATCCCTAGCCCTGCGCTCATCCCTGGAACATCTGGACAATAAAGACACCTATGTCAGGCTCCTGCTTATTGACTTTAGCTCTGCCTTCAACACTATTATCCCCTCTAGACTGATCTCAAAACTCTATGACCTTGGTCTCAGCTCCGCCCACTACATCTAGATCCTCATCTTTCTGACCCACAGACTGCAATCAGTGAGGATAAGTGACGGCACTTCATCCACAATAACACTCAACACTGGAGCCCCTCACACCCCCAAGGATGCATCCTCAGCCCCTTCTGTACTCCCTGTACACGTACAACTGTGCTGCCAAATTATGAACGAACACCATCTACAGGTTCATCAACAACACCACTGAGGTGGGACGGATATCTAATAACGACGAGTCAAAATACAGAAGGGAGATAGAGGGTTTGATGACATGGTGCAACGAAAACAATCTGTCTCTCAACGTCTCTCAAAACTAAAAAACTGATCATTGACTTCAGAACGAAAGGAGGAGGACACGCCCCCATCTACATCAAACGGAACTGAGGCTGAGAGAGTGAACAGAATCAAGTTCCTCAGAGTGGTGATAACTGACGACCTGTCCTGGATCTCCCAAGTAGATGCGACAGTCAAGAAGGCACAATAATGCCTCTTCTTCCATGGGAGGTTCAGGAAATTTGGCATGTTCATAAGGTCCCTCACCAACTTCTACAGATACACCATTGAAAACATTCTATCCAGGTGCATAACAGCCTGGTATGGCAACTGCTCTGCCCAGGACCATAAGAAACTACAGAAAGGGGTGTGCACAGCCCAGACCATCACAGAAGCCAACCTTCCATCCATGGACTCTATCTACACAGCTCACTGCCGCAGAAAGGCGGCCAACATCATTAAAGACCCATCTGACCCCAGTAATGATCTCCCATAGCCTCTTCTGTCAGGCAGATGATACTAAAACTGGAACACCTGTACACACAGGTTCAGCAACAGCTTCTTTCTGGCTGTTATCAGACTGTTGAATGGACTCTATCCTCAAATAAAGTGACCTGCAGCATAACCTGTATGCCTCTAAGTCTGAGATAACAAGGTGTAAAGCTGGATGAACACAGCGGGCCAAGCAGCATCAGAGGAGCAGGAAAGCTGACGTTTCGG
>JAHRHZ010000077.1:25959170-25988676 GCA_024137785.1 Ginglymostoma cirratum | reverse complement strand
CTAGACCCGAAACGTCAGCTTTCCTGCTCCTCTGATGCTGCTTGGCCTGCTGTGTTCATCCAGCTCTACACCTTATTATCTCAGATTCTCCAGCATCTGCAGTTCCTACTGTCTCTGCCTCTAAGTCTTTTTGATGTGTACATCCTTTGCTTGCTGTGTTCTATTTGTACTGCTCATAAATAAAGCTTTTCACTGTATTTCGGTACACATGACAATAAAATTAATCAAATCAAATCTTAAGTTACTGAGTTGCTTTCAAACTAGATACTAAATTAGAAACTGAACAAATAAATACACTTTTGCATTCAACTGGGACTATCACTGATGATGGTACACTTTGCCGAGGGATAAAAGATGTGGAGGGTACTTTTAACAACGCTCTGCAAGACATTGGCAATAATTTTTACCTCAGATCAAATAAAACTCATAAAACAGCAAAATTTAATAAAAAGAGTTCAGATTTCAGGAAAAGCCATCAGTAATTTCATTAATAATCACAACAGATTATTGGAAAAATATGACAATGGAGCTTTAAAGTCAGATTTCATAAGAGACAGAATTGTTACTAGAATTGCTGATCAATTACAATCAAAGGAAAATTGGACTCTGGAACAGCCATTCATATGCAGAGTGAAGCAGAACTCTGGAAGCAACACAGATTAATCCAAAGACGAGAGGATTTTCACATGTTGTGATGTCAATCTCTAGTGGCTTGTGGTTGAGATAGTTCACTGCTTGTGGTTGGGGCAGTCAACCTGTTCAGATGTCATATCATTCCACTGGAGCAGCTGGGACTTGAACCTGAGCCTTTTGACCCAGAGGCAGATACAGCACTCTTAAACCTCCATATATTTTAATCAATCTGTTCAGACATATTATAACACATCTCGGGAGCAGGAAGGGCTTGAACCTGGTCCTTCCAGCTCAAAGGTAGGGACACTACCATTGCAGCACAAGAGCTTTCAAAAATCTTCCTTCTTATTCTATGCCTAAGGGCTGATCTTATTAGTAATGGTATAGAATAAGCTAATATTAAGTCTTAATTAGGAATGGCACTTGACTTACCAATATGTGCTTTATTGTGTGGTAACAGTATATAAAAATGACAGTGACTAATTGGGCCTAATTACAAAGACTATCAGGCTTTATTAATTGAATTTATTGAGATCATGCTTCAGACTGCTTCTTTTCCACTAAAAGACTGTGAGACATCATTACATTGAGCGGAACTAATGGAACTTCAACATTAAACCATTGTCCGATACAAAAAGGATCAGACTTATGACAAGAGATCATCAGATCTCATTCAGTTTTCAACATACAACATCCTACAAAGTATACATGAGAAGCCACTTCAGAGAAAAGGGCATACACCAGATACTAAAAGCCAGTGTCAATGCTGTGGATCAAGGAAACATCATAGACACAAACACAGCACCTAGCTACTAAAAATAGTGAGATAACAAGGTGTAGAGCTGAATGAACATAGCAGGCCAAGCAGCATTAGAGGAGCAGGAAGGCTGACGTTTCGGGCCTACACCCTTCTTCAGAAATTTTGTAAGATTGAGCCGTTTAAGCTTATACTCTTTGAAGTTTAGAAGACTAAGAAGAGATCTAATTGAGGTATATGAGATGCCAAAGGGGATTGACAAAGTAACGTAGAAAGGATGTTTCCTCATGTGAAGCCATCTAGAATGAGAGGTCATAGTTTTAGGATTGGGGACAGCAGATTTAAATCAGAGATGAGGAGAAATTACTTCTCACAAAGGGTCATGAAAAGGTGGAATACATTACCCCAGAGTGTGGTGGATGCCAGGACATTGAGTAAATTTAAGGAGGATATTTTAATTAGTAATGGGTTGAAGTATTATGGACAGTGGGCAGGAGAGTGGAATTGGGGCTAAGGTGAGATCAGCCATGACTGTATTAAATGGTGGAACAGACTCGAGGGGCTTTATTTTCTATTCCTGCTCATTGTTCTTATGTTCTTAAGGTCAGCTAACATTTAGAGAAAGAGTGATAAATCTGCTCTGGGCAATTAAAGGCCCATTAGTCCTGCTTCAGTAATGGTTAGAATAATAGCATCTATTAACAGACAATACCACTGTGATTATATAAAGGAGGCCCTGACTGAATAATTATGTTGATTATTTTCAAGAGTTGATCATGCAAATTGACTCTTCTATGACTAACAAAACCCCTCATCAAAATTCTTCACTGAAGAATAAACAGAACTGATGATAATAGGAATTGGCCATACAGCATGTCGAGACTGTCCCACCATTCAGTCCAATCATGGCTAATCAAACATTTCAATACCTTTTACCCACACCATCTCCATAACCCTGTATGTCTTTGATAATCAGAAATCTATCAATCTCTAGCTTAAACATACTCAAAGACTAAACTACCACAACCCACTGTGGTAGAAAATTCTGAAGTTTCACAACCTCTGAGTGAAAATTAACCTCATCACCTCAGATCTAAAAGGCATCTCCTTTATTTTTAATCTGTGCTGTCTGGTTCTCAACTCTGCTAACAGGAGAAACCATTTTAACTGTATCTCCGCTGTATATCTCTTTAAATTGTTTGTAAGTTTCAAAGTGACTACCTCTAATTCTTTGAAATTCTAGAGAGTACAGGCCTAGTTTGCACAGCCTCTCTCCATAGAACAGCTCTGCCACCCTGGGAACAAATCCAGTGAACCTTTGTTACACTTCATCTGTTGTAATAATGTTTTTCTTGAAATAATGAGACCAAACTACACTCAATTCTCCAGATTCTATCTAATCAAGCTCCTATACTATTGAAGCAAGACATTATTACTTTGTACTGAAATCCTCTTGCAATGAAGGCTAACATTCCATTGGGCTTCTTAGTAACTTGCTAGATCTGTTTGTTAGCCTTCAGTGATTTATTGACAAGGACACATTGGTTCCTTTGTACTTTTACACTTTCCTGCTTCTTGCCATTTAAGAAATACTCAGGATATTTGTTTGTCTGACCAAAGTAGATAACCTCATTTATTTCCACATTATATTCCATCTGCTGTGTCCTTGCCCATTCACTAACCTTGTCCAGATTCTCCTAAGGCCATTTTACCATTTTCCTCATGATGCATTATCCCACTTAGTTTTTCAATCATCTGAAAAGTTGGAAATATTACAATTGGTCTTCGTGGAGCCCAAATACTGATCCTTGTGGTACTCCACAAGTCACAGTTTGCCAGCACAAGAATGACTTATTTATTCCTACTCTCTGTTTTCTGTCCATTAGGTAATCAATAATCTGTGCCAGTATATTACCTCCATTCCATCTGCTTTAATTTTTCTAACCAACCTCCTGGAGATGCGGTTATCAAAAGCTTCCTGAAAAACTAAGAATTCTACATTCATCAACTCTCTTTTACTCGTAACATCTTCAAAAAAATCTCCAACAAGTTCATCAAACTTGATTTCCCATTTGCAAATCTGTGCTGACTATGCCCGATCAAATCATTACCATCCAAGTATCTATCATATTTATAAAAGATTCTAGCAATTTCCCTACATTTTATGTAAAACTAAAAGATCTGTATCTCCCCATTTTTTCTCTTGCTGTCTTTTTAAATAATGGGGTGACATTTTCTACTTTCTGATCCACAGGAATCATACCAGAATCTATGGAATTTCTCCCCAGCCACTTGGGTCTCAAGTTCTAGGAGATTTCTTGTATAATTCTCAATGAAAACAGGCAGAAAATAATTATTTAGCTTGTCTGTCATTTTCTCTATTCCCCTTCATAAATACCCCTGACTCTGGCTGCAATGGATCCACCTTCATTTTAGTCCAGTGTTTTCCTTTCACGGATCTATATCAGCATTCATAGTAAGCAAAAAAAAAGCCAAAGAACTGCAGATGCTGGAGTATTCTGAAGAAGGGTCACTGGACTTGAAAATGTTAACTCTGCTTTCTCTCCACAGATGCTGCCAGACCTGCTGAGTTTTCCAGAAATTTCTGTTTTAGTTTGAGCTTTTACAGTCCATTTTTATGTTTTTTTCTAGATTATATTCATATTCAATTCTTCATTTCCTTATTAATTTCTTTGTCCTCCATTATTGCATTCTAAAACCTTCCAGGCCTCAGACATAGTGTTATTTCTGACAACTTTACAGGTCTTTTCTTTGATCTTATACAATTCTGAAATTTCTTTGTTAGCTACAATTGACTGACCCCCTTCTGTGTTTTTGCACTTTGAACATGTATAGTTGCTGCAACTCATGTAGTCGTTCTTACAATGTTATCTACTGCCTAAGTATAGTCATGTTCTTTAATATATTTTGCCAATCCACCTAGCCAATTTGTGCCTCATGTCTTCATAATTTCCCGTATTCAAATTTAATGTCTTTTCTTCAGATTGAATGACCACACTTTCAAGTATGCTATTATATTCTATCATATTGTGGTCACTCAACCCTACAGGGTCTTTTACAACAAGATTGTTAATTAGTCCTTTTTCATTACATAATACTAGATCTAAAATAATATGGTCTCTGGTGGATCCTGAACACACTGCTCGAGAAAACTCAAACACTCTCTTAAAACATGCCCTCCACTGCATTAGTGTTCAGTTGATTTACACAGTCTATATGTAGATTGAAGTTGCCTGCAACAACTGTGTTACCCATGTTATATGCTTCTTTCAACTTCTGACTAATGCCATGACCCATTCTACCATTACTATTTGCTGACGTATGAATAACTCAAACCAATGTCTCTTGCCCTTACTGTTTTCTCAGCTCCACCCAAACATATCCACTCATTGTTTCCTCGATCTGAGATCTTCCCTTACTAATGTACTGAGTGCACTCCAAATGCACTAGTAAATGTCCCTGTAAGAACATCAATCCCTGTCCTTTTCAGATGTAACCCCTCCCTTTTATACTGATCTCCTCTGCCCCGAATCACTCCCAATGCCTCAGAAGTCTCATTTCCTCCCCCCTACACTTGTTTTCCAGCCATGTTTTCAATTGATCAATCCTCCCAACCCCATGTGCATTGATTGTTCAACTGGGAGTAATCCTGAGATTATTGCTCTTGAGGTCCTGCTCTTTATTTTCTGTCCCAAATTCAACCTCTCTTGATATGTCAGTTCTGCCATCCCAGAAATCACTGTGGTAAAACTTTACTGTATTCCCTCTATAGGAAGCACTTGTTTCCTCAAATAAAGAGACAAAAACTTCCCACAATATTGGTCTCACCAAACCCCTGTGTAATTGCCACAAGACATCTTTGCTCCTGTACTCAAATCATCTCACTATGAAAGCCAACATAGCATTTACCTTCTGTACCACCTGCTTCACCTGAATACTGACCTTCCGTGACTGGTATGTGAGAATGCCCAGGTCTCATTATGCAATTCTGTCGTTCCATCTGTAACCATTCAGATAATAACCTGCCCCCATGTTTTTATTGCCAAAGTGGATAACCTCATATATATGCATATTATACTGTACCTGCCCAGCATTTTCACACTCACTCAGCCATTTCAAATCACAGTGAAGCATCTCTGCATCCTCTTCACTGCTTACCCTCCAACTCAGCTTTTGCCATCTGCAAATTTGGAGATATTATATTTAGTTATTGTTATAATTGTTATATTGTTATATTGTTATAAAGTTGTTATAATCCTATCAGATTACAGGGGTATTCTTTCATTACAGAGAGAGAGACAGACAGACAGACAACTGGTGACGTTTTGGCTTATTACATTTATTTCCCCTGTCCAAATCATTAATATATATAGTGAATAGTTGGGGGTGCCAGCACTGATCTCTGCAGTAACTCACCAGTCACTGCCTGTCATTCAGAAAAAGCTCTAGTTATTCCTACTCTTTGTTTCCGGTCTGCCAATTGGTTCTCTGTCCAGTTCAATGTCTTCTCCATTTGTCCTCTCCAACCTTCTTCTCTTCATGTACCTACAGAAAATTTTACAGTCAGTTTTTCTGTATCCTGCAAGCATACTCCCATATTCTATTTACCCCTTTCTTAATTAATCCTTTGCTGAATTCTAAACTACTCCCATTCCTCAGGTTAGTTGGGTTTTTTTTCTGGCCACTCTGTATGCTTTTTCCTTCTAAGCCATCATTTGGTCACCTTTCCCATTTTATTTTTGTGTCAGACAGGAATCAACAGTGCTCTTTGAATGTTTGCCATTGCCTTTACATCATCATCCCTGTATGTACCATCTCCTAATCTATCATAGCCAAATTGCACCCCATACCATTGTAGTTTTGTCTATTTAGATTCAGACCCTAGTCTCAGAATCAACAGCGTCACTCTCAATCTTATTGAGGAACTCCATCATATTGTGGGCACTCATCCCCAAGGGCCCCGTACAACTAGATTGCTAATTATTCTTTTCTCATTTCACAATACCCTTTCTAGGATTGCCTGTTCACCTTCATTGTTAGTGTTAGCTTCCTCATCTGAGAGACAGGCATTTGTTCCTGCTATCTCTCTTCAAAGTTCCCACCCTGATGTGGAGTTCAGTTGTGAACGGTGTTGTACCAATCACTATTCTGGAGATCACGTCCAGTGAGTACTGGAGTGCTCCCCCTGAGCTGCCCAGAAAATAGAAGCTCATCTTCAGAAGGCCCACTGTCTGGTCATCAATGACCCTAGTGAATGCCTGGGCAGAATTGTAGCATCAGGCTGAAGTTCTCACATCGAGTTTTGAAAGGAACTGCTGGTAAGGACATTTAATCCTGCTGTGAACTACAGTTCCACAGACACAGCGCTCCCTCACCAGCCATGCAGTTGCAGATTCGCCAGCAGGAGATGGCAGCTGTAGGTGATAGTGTCCACAATCACACAAAGATGTCTCTGGCACTGCTTTTCATGCAACAACAGGCTGGTTGGCCTGGAGAGGCTTTACTCCTTATACCGTAAACATTTGTTCAAAGCAGTGGTTTATTTGTGAAGGAGACAAGTCCTTGAAGAAGTCAATGCTCAACAGAGTTTGGAGAATGAAGTCTACTCCATTGGGTTCATACCTTACACATACATACATTGTATTAGTGAAGTTTGTGAACACTCACATTTTCTCTCATTGTCAAACAAGATTGCTTCTGTGAATACAAGACTGGGTATTAATGAATATTTATGGAATTTTAATGAATGCAAAAGACAATTCTGAACCATAAAACCACCCCTTCTGAAAGGCAAAACAAGACTCAAACCTACTGTTGGGAAACCGAGTGTTTGCCTCCGACCCAACTTAGTTCCCCCACCTGCCCTTCCAAAAGCTCATTACACAAGGGTAGGCCTGAAAGATTCCACCCATTGAGTCAATTTCTTTCCCCACAGATGCTGTCGAGTATTTCCAGTATGTTCTGTTTTTATCACAGAACTCTCCAAAGCACTTCACATCCAATTAAGTATTTTTGAAGTGGAGTTGCTCTTGTAATAAAAACAAAGTTGCTGGAAAAGCTCGGCAGGTCTGGCAGCATCTGTGAAGAAAAGATCAGAGTTAACGTTTTGGGTCCGGTGACCCTTCCTTAGAGCATTCTTGTAACATAGGAGTCACAGCAACCAACTGCATACAGCAAGTTCTTCCAACCAGAAATATAATGACAACTGAAAAACTCTGTTGGATTTAATAGCATTAGTTGAGGGTTAAATCTTGACCCCAGGGCACTGGCAAGAAATCCTCATCTCCAAAATAGCCGAATGGAGTTATTTGATGCCTACCTGAGTTGGCAGATGGGAGAACGGTTGTTGTCTGATATGAAAGAGCCTCCAATAATAGAGAAATCCCTTAGTATTGAACAGGAATTACCAGCCTGAATCAGGGGGTTTCAGACTGTGGATTGGAGCTTGAACTGATAACTTTCTGAATCAAGGGTGAGAGTGCTGCCCACCAAACCATGGCAGTCTGTGAGAAACGGATTCATTCGAAAAGAGGATTGAATCAATGATTGTGCGCTGTTATCACCACAGTCTAACCAACTGAGCTAATAAGCCAATCCCACTAAAATGTGATCCCACTGTAATAATGCTGCATCTCATTTCACAACAAAATGTTTAATTTTCCTACAATTTAGCATTTGCGACCTGAATCATGGAGTCCTTAGTATACAGTGACATTCTCCACGTATTGAATCTGCAGAGGGAAGTAATTGGACTGATCATTATCTTATTATCTAGCTCTCAAAGAAGACCAGGAAATTGCAAAACAGAAACTCAAAAGTACGTTCAACATTGCTAATATCATGGCACATAAATCACTGTGATTTTGACAATGCAGTAAATTAACTAAGGACACCTGATGAGGCAACTATAAGGTCATGGAGCCATTAATTTTAAATAAGTCCTTCATATTCCAATATTGGAAATCCTTTGACCATGACTGGTCTAAATCACGGCTGAATCAAAGTCTGATATAGAGCTAACAGACTTGGAATAATATGTTTAATATTAATTTTTCCCCGTGAATTTATGGAACAATCAAGGACTCAAATTATACTGAAGTATTATGACTTGACATCAATAAAAAAAATCCTTGTGTTCATTTTAATGCTGTGTACTCTATTCAATCTGTGTTACATAGAATCATTGTACCACACAGCTCAGATCAAGGCCATTTGGCCCATCAAGACTACCCTGCTCTTTTCAAAGAGCCATCTGATTAGTTCCACTAATGTCCTGTCGCCCAATAGCCTTTTGAACCAATTATCTTCAAGTAGCTATGAAATTGCTTTGAAAGTTACTTTATCTACTGCCCTTTCAGGCAGCACATTGTGGATCACAAAATCTAAAATTTCAGGATGAATAAACAGCATTTTCACAGAAAATGTAATTCTGCCAACAGCCAAGTTGTATTTTACATGAATATATTTTTGAAAGAGACATGCAGAGGATATACAACTACCATAGACAACAAATAAAAACCAAAAAAAACTGAGGATGCTGTAAATCAGGAACAAAAACAGAAGTTGTTGGAAAAGCTCAGCAGGCCTGGAACATCTGTGAAAAAAACAATCAGAGTTAATGTTTCGGGTCTGGTGTCCCTTCCTCAAAATGTTAAGTCTGATATTTTTCTTCACAGATGCTACCATATGCGCTAGATTGTTCCACTAACTGTAGGAAGCAGTTCCTCTGACGTACAAAGGTACCTCATTGTAGGTTTTGTAAAAATGATCCTGGAATAGGTAAAACATCAGCTCTGGATGCTGAAATGTGAGAAAGTAATTGTTTAGCCAAGCAACCAGAAAAAAAAGCTCCCATCTCTAAACACCCAGAATATAAAATATCTTTTATTTCACTTCTCTGCTTTGCAAAATCTAGTTGAGACGTTTTAAATGAATAATTTTTTGCAGCAGAATAAACATGAATCACAGCCATGTTACACTCCTGTCTTTGAGTTAGAAGTTCAGGAGTTCAAGACCTAGTCTAGAAATGTAAGCATGTGTGTAAGGCTGCCAGTTCTGGCACAATGGTGAGGCACCATTGTTGCAGATGCTGCTCTTTGGTTAAGCCTCCTTGGACAAGCATAAAAGATCCTGTGGCACTATGCAAAGGAGATTAGGGTGTTCTGAACAAAATTTATTCCTCAATCAACAAAAAAGAATATAATTTTTCATACATGCATCTCAAAGTTCTTTACGTCCATTGAAGAACTTTTGAAGTCCAGTCACTGTTATATTTTAGGAATTGCTGTTGACAATTTGTGCGCAGAAAGCTTCCACAAGAAGCTTCCACATTTCAATGATGATTAGATAATCTGATTTTGTGTGTTTGTTGGGAGTTATGTATTGGCCAGGACACCGGGAAGAACTCCCTTTTGCATCCATTTGCACAAACAGATGGAGTGCTAGTTTAACATCATCCAATTGGCAGCACCTTTGACAGTGCTGCATCTCTGTGGTAATGCAATGTCTTCTTAGATCCCATGCTGAAGACTCTGAAATGGGATTTGAATGCAGAACCTTTGTTCTCAGATGTGAAAGGGCTGCCAACTGCGATACAGATAATACCTGCTTTATGGTGCATTTGGAGACTGCCATTTCTGTTGCTTCTGGATATGTAGTGCAAGGGAAATGGGATAATATTTGTCTAGTGGCACTAATGGGTACTGACATGTCAGTATCCATTACTGCCCAGATTAATTCTTTCAACTGTGATAGCCAAGAGCTTTCAACGATTGTCTTCTGAAGATAATTCTGTTTTGCTTCTGAGATCAATGTCTTTGATGCACTGTTTCAATAAACCAGTTAATTCAGTCTCACTGAGGCAGTTTCCCATATTTTTTCTCATTTATTTGCTGCTTCTTGCTTCTTCCTCTGTAAATTTTTCTTATTTTTATTAACCATTCAAATTTCACAGAGCAGTAAATTTGGAAAGCTGAACTTGATGGCCTGACTTCCTGCCAATGGTAAATTCTACGTCATTACGTCAGTATATTCGGTACCTAAAGGTAAGACATGGACTCAATGGGCCATGTGTCTTCCTTCAATGCTGTATTGATCTGTGATTCTTGGAAATGTATACAGGTAAATTTAAGATTTCTTCAACAGCACTTTTCAAACACACAATCTTGACCAAGGTCTTGACATTCTTGCTAAAGTCTGATTGCCAGAATTAGATGAAATACCCAGGCTGCGGCCTAATCAGTGAGTTACAAATACTTACTATAACTTCTAAACTTTTGTATTTTAGAATTAATAAAGTTGCGGGTACTGCATGCTGTTTTTAAAACCCTAACCCTAATCCTATCACAGCTTTATCAACTAATCCTGCCACCTTCAACAAACAGTGGCCAACCCCAAACTTTGTATTATAGTCCCTGCAATTGCTTAGATAAAAATCAAATTTGCAACATGAAGAACAAAAGCACCAAATTCACATGAACTCTGCCACTAGCAAGTTCCCCTCCAAACCACACACTAACCTGACCTGGTAGTATATCATCGTTCCTTCAGTGTTGTTGGGTCAAAATCCTGGAATTCCATCCGTAGCAGTATTGTGGGTGCCCCAATCCACCATGGACTCCAGTGGTCAAGAAGGTAGTTCACTAACACCTCCTCTTAGAGATGGGCAACAAATACTGGCCTAGCCAGTGATATCAATATCTCGTGAACAAAAAGAAAGCAAGGTCTTTTCTGTTTAATGGTCTGAATATTTGTCCCTAATTATCTTAACTTAGTCATTGATGTAACTGGAAAAATAAACATATTTGTAAGATTATGCTCTGCAATTCTAACATATATAGAATACATCAACTGAAGTAGAAGACTGCTACTGTCATGTTGCAAATTTGATTTTTATCTAAGCAATTGCAGGGACTATAATACAAAGTTTGGGGATGGCCACTGTTTGTTGAAGGTGGCAGGATTAGTTGATAAAGCTGTGATAGGATTAGGGTTAGGGTTTTAAAAACAGCATGCAGTACCCACAACTTTATTAATTCTAAAATACAAAAGTTTAGAAGTTATAGTAAGTATTTGTAACTCACTGATTAGGCCGCAGCCTGAGTATTTCATCTAATTCTGGCAATCAGAATTTAGCAAGAATGTCAAGGCCTTGGAGAGAGTGCAGAGGAAATTTATCAGAATAGGACCAGGGCTGAGGGACTTCAGTTAAATGGAGAGACTGAAAAAACTGGGATTAATCTTCTTAGAGCAGAGAATGTTAAAGGGAGATCAAACAATAGAGTTCAGAATTAGGTACAGTTTTTCTCGATAAAGAAGTAGAAATTGTTTTCACTGGCAGGACAGTTGGTAACCAGAGGAGACAGATCCAAGATGATCAGTTATAAAAAAACAGAGGGGGTGTTGAAGCTTTTTTTTGTACAGTGAGTTGTTGTGATCAGGAATGCACTGCCTGAAAATACAATTGAAGCAGATTTTATAGTAATTTTCAAAAGAGATTTGAATAAATACAAGAAGGGGAAAACATTTTCTGGGCTATGGAGAAAGGCCAGGGGGATTGTAACTAATTGACAAGCTCTTTGAAAGAACTAGTACAGGCACGATGGCAGAAATGGCCTCTTCCTGTGCTGTGTGATGCTATAATACTGCAGTATTTGCACAGGCTATTATTAGCTCTGTTTAATCACACCTTTCTATATCAATTTGATGTTTCATCCTGTTATAACTGGCTAAACAGGCTGGAAGATATATAAAACAGTTGTAAAAACACAAAGGTGACAGGATAACCACATGAATTCTCCACTTCTGTCTGTGGACTCTTGTTCTTACGTAACAGTTACTGAATAGTTGAATCTGCAAAGTTGTTAACTTTTTTGTGGAGTCAGTTTTAATTAAGACTTTATTTTATCTGGAGATTACAAAGTTCTCTCTTGGAGAAATAATGTTTACAATGTTGTCAAAGACGAATTCATCCTCGCTGATTTTTCCCTTACTCAGAGTTGATTCATTCAAGGTAAGATTTCTCCTTGTCATTATTATTATGTACCTGTTTGTTTCATGCTGTCTGTTATATACCTAATCGATAAACATCCACCAATTATACATATGCCCATTACACACAAATCTGTTATACACTCACCCAATACAAACCGGACTGCTAAACGCCTGCCTAGTGCACACACTAGCCTTTTATAGATGCACTTATCACACATCCACCCAACATAGCTCTGCTCTTAAACATCTGCCTGTTAAGCACTCATATGTATTACACAACTGCTTTTCTTTAATTCATTCATGGCATGCAGGCACTTGTTACCAATCCCTAGTTGAGTTGGTGGCGGTGAGCAACCTTCTCAGACTGGTGGCACCCTTGATGCCAATGGGAAGGAATTCCAGGATTCTGACCTAATGACACTGAAGGAACAGTGACATAGTTTCATGGCAGGATGGTGAGTGCCTTGGAGGGGAATTGCAGGAGGTGGAGTTCCTTGTCTTTTCAGATAGTAGTGGAGGTGGGTAATGAATAGTGTTGAAGAAACATTCCTCCTAAGCTGCATGGCTGATGGGAAGCTCTGTGCATGTTGATCGGCATGTCAATAAATGGTTTCTGGACCTGACTCACACCCGCTTTGGTGTGAGCACAAAGCAGCACAAAGAAATTACAGGGAACATTGGTACTGAGCATGTGCAATCATCAGCAAGCATCCCTAATTCTGACTGTATCATAGAGGGAACACATTGAGGAAGCAGCTGAAGCTGTTTGTTCGTCGGGCATTACAGTGAGGAACTCCTGCAGGGATGTCCCAGAGCTCTGTTACACAGATGGTACTACCACCCTGTAATACCCACATGTAGCAAACCCACCTGTAACACACCCACCTGTGACTCACTGACCTGTGACTCATCCACCTGTAGTACCCACCTGTATCTCACCCACCTATAGCTCATCCATCTGTAGCATGCTCACCTGTAATACCCATCTGTAGCACACTCACCTGTAATACCCACCTGTAACTCACCCACCTGTTACACACTCACCTGTAACACACCCATGTGTAACACACTCACATCTTACACACCTGACTATTACAAAGCACCTTGTAATACATTGGTCGATTACACACCTGCTATTATGCGCCTGCTATTACACACTCACTTGTAACCCACCCACCTTTAAATCACCCATCCATTACACACTCTCATTTTACACACCCAATTAGGACAAACCACCTTGTAATACACTAGCCAATTACACACCTTGCAAATTACACCCCTACCTGTTGCACACTTACTAGTGCATCCCTGCTATTACATATCCACCTGTTACACACTTACTGGTTACATACATGTCTGTCATAGACTCGTTTCAATTGATCTTGAGCCTCAGCAGCTTTCTAAGGGAGAGTTCCAAAATCCAATTGCCCTTTTTGTGAAGAAGTGCTTCCTGACACCAACTGAGAATAGCCAGGCTCAAAGTTTAGGTTTGTACTGTTTTTCCATTGTTACCCAAATAGATGAATATTTATAGAGGAACACTCCTTTATGTTTGGCCCGTGGATTTCATCTAGTCCATGAAAGTCCTCCCAGTGGTTCATGGGCTGGTCCAAAATAGAGGTCACTGACACACATTGCCATGGCTGAAGGAACAGGTCAGAACCATCAACCTAATCACTCATGAGACGTCATGCAACCAGATTGGGGCTCCATATGCATCATGAGGCATTATAAACACTGCAGAACAACATGTAACTCTGTAAGTAAAATGTGTGTTATCATTGTCTCATTAATATAGATGTAGGTATTTGTTTCTTATAAGGAGGTGATTTTATAACACATATTAGAATGTTTGAAATAAATGTTCTTATAAAGTATTAATGTGTATATTTTGTAAATATTAATTTTGATGAGTTTTTTTGTATGGTGGCAAGCAAAATTTGTGGGATAGGATCACCAGGGGGTGTCTATTGCCTTGCCTAGTGGATTCACAAATGAAAATATTTGAGAATCAATGGCCTAGACTTTATTTTCTCTTATTCGCAGCTACTTGAATTATCCTACCAAGATAGATCATAGAATCCTAATTGTGCAGGTAGAGGCTCCTCAGTCTATTAGGCCTGCACTGAACCTCCAAAGAGCATCCCATCCTATCCCCAAAGCCCCACATTTAACCATGGCTAATCCACCTAACCTGCACATCCCTAGACACTATGGGCAATTTTGCATGGCCAATCTACCTAATGTGCACATCTTTGGACAGTGGGAGGAAACTGGAGTACCCAGAGGAAACCCACGCAGACAATCACCTGAGGCTGGAATGGAACCTGAATCCCTGGTACTGTGAGAGAGCAGTGCTACCCATAGATGGCATACCCAAAGATGTTGAAGACTTATTTAAAAGAATCAATTTAGGTAGTTCCTATCCTATGATCCAGTAAACAAAACAAAGGGGAAAATTTCCTCCAGATTATCTTTGTCATGGTTCAATTTATTAAAATACTTGGAGAAAACATTTTGAATAGGATGTTCATTATTTGCAAGGTTCCATTGGTGAGATGCTGCTGCCTCTTGCTGGTAAAAACTGATCATTACAGGTGACCAACATCATTGGGTCTCCTGCAAAAAGTCCTTTCCCTTCTTGAGGTAAACGTTGATCTATTGAAGCTAATTTACTTTTGACAAGTGGCCACAGCAGTGGTCCAACACTAACCCTTCTCTTCAAAAAGTAGACTATGTTCATTTGTGCAAATATTTTAACAGTTTGTGAAGTTGTTGACCAATTTGATTGAACAAATTGTGTGAATATTCTGTTATGTTTGAACAGTTTGTGCAGATATTGTGTTCTATTTTTAACAGATTGTGTGACTGTTCTCTGCCATGCTTTAATAATTTGTGTGAATATTCTGTTCTATACTTTAACAGTTTGTGGAGATGTTCTGTGTCAAGTTTTAATACTTTGTGCGAATGTTCGTGTTATATTTTAATAGTTGTGCCTGATAATATTCAGCTGCCACTGCACTTGTAAAGAAATTTACACACCTTCTGATGTTTTAAAAAGAAATGGTGTTATGTTCCAGTGCCGATCAGTTATTGTAAGGTAGTTGAGATGCTAGACTTGGTGATTTAGCTGGTGATTTATCACATTTCCTAGTGTTTTCAACAGAGTTGTGAGCACAAATCAAGCATGCAATTGCTTTTACTTTCAGGTAATTTGAAGAACTTGAGCCTTTGCAAGCTGAGATCAGTTATATTTGATATTGCAAAGTGACAGCAGTCAATGAAAACAAGTGCCTACTTTCAGTGGACAGTCAGTTTCAAGATAATGTTATGTGTAAATTGAGATATATTTAAAGATTCAAGCAAGGTTGGAGCTGTGTTGAAAGTGTGTGTACACTTTAATTTATTGCTGATCCCTAATTGTCATCTAGAAGGTGGATGTGAGCTGTGTCTTCTTGAACTGCTGTGGTCCTTGGGGTGTAGGTGCATCTACAGTGCTGTTTGGTCAGGAGTTCCAGGATTTTGGCCCAGCCACAATAATGGAATGATGATATAGATCCAAGTCAACATGGTGTGCGTCTCAGCAAGGAACTTGCTGGTGGTGGTGTTCCCTTGCATTTACTCTCCAGGTGGGTGATTGACTTAGGGTTGAAATGTGGTGCTGAAGGAACCTAAGCAAGATGCTGCAATGCATCTTGTACTTTGGATTGTGGTGGGATTTAATGGACATTGATATGATAAGCAACTGGATGGTGCTTTTTTTTACACTGGCGAGGGGATGATTATTGGTCCTAAGACGCTGGGGAGGTGACCTGCCTCTTCTTCCAATAGTATTGTGAGGTCTTTTAAGCATCTGCCATACCCCTCCTGTAAATACCACCCTTTTATGTGAGTCCCTTAAGTTAATTTCAACCCTCTTAAGGTGGTTGCGTGCACAAATCCTTGGCACAGCGCAGTCGTTGCCCCTGTGAGGCTGGGGATTTGGCATCCTCCCATGTCTCCCATCCTTCTATTGATTCACACCCCAATGCCCTGCTTTCCCTAGAGAGGGAAAGGCATGTGATGACGCTCATAGAAATCCTCCATTCTCGAACTCCTTGGAAATAAGGCATTCTAGTGAGGCTTGTTCTGCCCTCCTGGTGGAGCTTACATCACTTGATTGAACCAAATTTCATATTGCACAGACTAGGCAATCATGCAGCCATAAAGATTTGAACACGTCACATTTACACCTCGGGCAAACTTGCTTGGCGTTTACTCAAGCTATTCCATGCACAAGCATTAGTGTATGTATTCACTCAATGTGTTGGTGTGTGTGAGCCAGGATCTGTTGTTTCTGGTGGGAATTTTAGGCCTGAGCTCTCTCCTTATATAGCAAAGTGTTTCCTTCAGTGACACTTATGATACTGGTTCACCGTGGCCTGTGTTGACTTTTCTCACACAACCTTCCACTGATAACCTCTCCATTTAGTCAGTTTGGTAGCTATCTTGTGGAATGATTGTGGATGTGCCCCACACTGCTGAAACGCTGTGATGTTGATGTCCCAGGTGCTGTATGTAAAGCCCAGCTCCACAGTACATCAGATGCTGCAAACTAGGAACTGCCCTTCACACTGTGATCATCTGAACTTCATAAAGGCAGGTGCCACCATCCCCACTCCCTGCTACCTCACACTCACAGGGCCACCACTCATGGAAACAGGGTAATTCCAGCAGGGACCCTTGGTGGGGGAGGAGGCACATGCAGGACCCCAAGAAATGTTCTTGCAGGATACTCCAGAGGAGCCCAGTCCCTGCACCTCTCCCACTGTCTGTGATACCAATGCCGCAGCAGTAAAAGACAATGACGGTGACCCTCCCCTGGGTAGGACACTCTCAGCAGGTCTGGGCCCTAAAGGCTCAAATGTACCTGCGAAAAACTGGTCAAGGCCAACAGGGCCAAATACAGAGCAGCCTCCCTTCACCCCAAATGCAGAAATCAGGACGACACAAGATAAAGTGAGAGAGAGAAGAAAAAAACCTTAATGAGAACACGTAGGTGACATGGGTGACACATTATTGTAATCTTCCTGTAAATATTCATTCACTTGCACTCTTAAACTGTCTGCTCTAGTGGCCTTGTCATTTTGGGACCTGGTGAAATGGTAACCATTTGAAAAAAGAGAAGCCTCTTCAGAAATCCTGAGGGTGGAAGAAATTGCAATCGCCAAGCATTGCTCATCTCTCACAAACAACCAACTCCTTCACTGCAGATAGCGTCAGCTGTTGGAGATCTTTGAACCATAACATTGAGGACAGTAGCCAAGACAGTGCACATTGATGTGGGCATCGCTGGGGCTACAAATGATTGTGGTAGGATATGCCCTGCAAATGTCATCTACATATATACCCACCTTATGAGTGATGGTATGGAATCAGTGATGATTCCACATCTCTGGATGCAAAGTTTCATTCTTTTATGAGATTTCAAGGGAGTGCAATGTCTTTGTAGGCTGGATGGTCTACTATAGGGAGTTCACACCTCCAGCCACACCCATAGTTTATTGGCTTACCAAGAGAGTCTACACAAAGTACTGACTCTCCCAGATTAAGCTCTGTTCAACAGGATACTCCAGCATTTCAGGCTAACAAAGCAAGCTACATGAACTCTGCAATGTTGAGGACTAACTGATGGTGGAAAAGTGAAAAGGAGGTGCTTTAGGATTACTCTTAACCTGCTGCCTGTATGAGAGACTATTTTGCACACGATTTGGATATTGCAAGCTGATTGAAACCACAGCTGGTCACTGCTCAGTGTCAGTGACCGCTGCTTTCTCATTAAGGTGAACAGGCGTTGTAAAGTGTCAACATGTGAAAGTAGGATTGCCTAAAAATACCAAGTATACATGTATACAGTTAAAAAAAAGTCATCAGCAGACAATTTTAAGTGGTGCAGAAATAAACAGGCTCACATGTCCATTTGACTGACCAGGGTTGCTTGCCATATACTAATAGATGGTTACACAATGAAAGGAAGTTCAATCCCAGCTCATTCATCCTGGAAGTGGGTGTCAATGAGTTTTCTCTGACCTCTCCTTACTGAGAGTGCATTGCTTTATCATGTTCTCTTGGATATCCTTCCTTTTCAATGTTCTGATCCTCACCATCTCCTCAGAGGATTGCTCTTGATGTGCTACTTCTTTTGCATTAAGTACCCTTTGTCAACTCCCAATTGGGAAGGGCACAGCATGCTACTAGGATGACACTCATCCTTTCTGGGTTATACTGTAAGGTTCCATAAACAGCATGAACTGATGAGACATTCCAGTGAGAAATCATTGCTTTTTTTTTCTGACATGAAGATGATTAGTGTCTGGCAATCCCGTTATAAAAACTCCTCCCTTTATTATATTCAGTCCTTCACCAGCTTGCTGGCAGAGAGAGGGCTACAGCACTTATTAACACTTTGTTCATCCTTGGGTAAGGGAAGATCAGAGAGAGGACAAAGACTGGAAAGAAGGTATTTGCCTACTTTCAAAACATCTCACAATGTTACACAGCAAGCTTTGACCTCCTGGGATTTGAGATAAATGTTATTGTATTGAGATCTAAAACTCTGGTGTCTGTGAGCCATCTTACAGCGGAACAATCAACAAATCCCCATGATGTTCCTATCAGTCTTCAATGGATGTGGAGAGTTTGGAATCAGTGAGTGGTCATGCACTTTTACCGGTAGCCTCTTAGCTGGATGGACCAGTATTTGCAGCACATGAACTATGATCTTTAGATCCATGGTTTTGATCAGGATTGTACTGCCCGAGGGGATGGTGGTGGAAACAGATTCTATCGCAACGCTTAAAGGGGAAGGAAGTTTGGAAGGTTTTGGGTAATGAACAGGAATTAACTGGATAGCTTTTTCACAGGGCCAGCACTGGTGTGATGAGTTGAATGGACTCCTTTTGTGGAGTTTTGTGATAGCAGAAGCAGCAGTCGCTGTGGTCTAGTTGTGGAGGGAATGAATATTTAAAGGGGATGACAAAACTGTCAATCAAATACCCTGCATCATCCTTGATAACAAGGTGTGGGGCTGGATGAACACAGCAGGCCAAGCAGCATCATAGGAGCAGGAAAGCTTTCATCCTTGATTGGTGTGGATCTTCTTGAACACTATTGCTCCATACAGTTCAGATTTGATAGGGTGACTTGCTGGGCATTTCAATGCCAGACAGACTGATGTGGCAGCATTGTTATGTACCTAAGAAAGCACTTGCAATATGCCTTAATGTCTACCGTCCAGTGACTGTGACCTCCATAATAATGAATTGCTTCGAGAGGCTGGTCATGGCCCACATCAACTCCAGTCTCCCAGCCTGCCTCGATGCCCTACAGTTTGCTGACTGACATAACTGGTCCACAGCGGATGCCATTTCTTTGGACCTGCACTCATTCCTGGAGTATTTGGACAATGTCAGACTCCTACTCATCAACTGCAGCCCTGCCTTCAACACGATTATCCCCTCCAAACTTATCTCAAATCTCCAGGACCTAGGTCTCAGCATCCCTTTAAAAAAGTTCACTTCGTTTTCTTCCTGTAACATCTAAAGAAACTGGTATGTTCTGCACATTTCTATTCTGAATATTCTAGCCAAATCAGATAAACCAAGTGACAGACTGTCCATAAAACTGCGTGGCATTGGTCTCAGCCCCACCATCTGCAACTGGATCCTCAGCTTTCTGACCCAAAAGCTGCAATCAGGGAAGATCAGTAACTGGACCTCCTCCACGATAACACTCAACACTGGAGCCCCCCAAGGATGTGTCCTCAGCCCCCTACTGTACTCCCTGTATAGCTACAGCTGTGTTGCCAAATTCCGAATGAACACCATCTACAAGTTCGCTGATGACACCACCATAGTGGGATGGATATCGAACAATGATGGGTCAAAATACAGAAAGGAGATTGAGGGCTTGGTGATGTGGTGCAACAATAAAAATCTCCCTCTCAATGTCGGCAAAACTAAAGAACTAATCATCGACTTCAAATAGAAAGGAGAAGACGACCCCCACATCTACTTCAACAGGGTGAAGGTTGAGAGAGTTGGAGTGTCAAGCTCCTAGGAGTGACGATAACAAACAATCTGTCCTGGATCTCCCACATAGACGCGACAGTCAAGAAGGTACAACAACACCTCTTTTCCTCAGGCGGCTCAGGAAATTTGGCATGTCCATAAGGTCTCTCCATCAACTTCTACAGATGTACCATTGAAAACATACTGTCCGGGTGCACATCGGCCTGGTATGGCAACTGCTCTGCCCAGGACCGTAAGCAACTACAGAAGGTAGTGAGCACAGCCCAGACCATCACGGAAGGCAACCTTCCATCCACTGATGCTATTTACATGGCTCACTGCCACAGAAGGGCTGCCAACATCATTAAAGACCCTTTCCACCCCAGTAATGATCTCCTACAACCTCTTCCGTCAGGCAGAAGATACAGAAGCTTGAACGCACGCAGCAGCAGGTTCAGGAACAGTTTCTTCCTGGCCATTATTAGATTGATGAATGGATTCTCTAGCTTCAAATAATGCTGGTCTTGTTGATTTTGATCTTGCCTAGTGCACGGTGTAGCCTCTATGCTTTACTCTGTCCAAGTTTCTTTTCTCACC
Organism: Ginglymostoma cirratum; assembly: GCA_024137785.1. Taxonomy (NCBI): domain Eukaryota; kingdom Metazoa; phylum Chordata; class Chondrichthyes; order Orectolobiformes; family Ginglymostomatidae; genus Ginglymostoma; species Ginglymostoma cirratum. Next base: position 25,967,628 of record JAHRHZ010000077.1, on the reverse strand, counting down.
CTATCATCTGTATGTTTTTGCTTAGTATAATCTGCCTGTACTGCTCGCAAACAAAGCTTGTCACTGTACTTACGTACACGTGACAATCAATTAATCAAATCAAATCAAATCTTGATACTTTCTGTACGTGTTATGTCCAAACTGCTCACTGTAATTCTCACACAGAGGTCTGGCCAACCTGCACTTCCAGTTACAAACACAAGAGAGCAGCAGATTCAGGATTCTTCAGCCTGGCCTGAACTGCACACAAAGTAGTTTAAAAGGAGTTAAATTGTTAAAAGTTTAAGAGGGTAACATTGGGATGACTCAAGAAGATTGAGGAGGAATCATTAAATCAATCAAGAGGCTAACCAGTGGCAAAAGGAACAAATGATAACAAACTATATTTAGGGAACAATTTAAAAACCAGCTCAATAGATTCTATTCTAATTAATCTTGCAAAATATTGAAGCACCTATTCAGCTCTTAATTCAAGAAAAGCGATACCTTGCAGCCTGAATTTACATTAGAGCAGGGCTGCTTACATTCTTCAATAATCCAGATCAAGAAAGTGCTTTTTAACTGAAAGGCCATGTGGAACTCACTCCCAAACATTTCAAGACTGAGATCACTAGTTTCTGTTGGGCAAATGGCATTGAGGGCTACAGAGCAAAGGCTGGTCAATTAGGGTGGCATGCAGAGCAGCACAGATCTAATTTAATTAGCGAGCAACCTCATGGAGCTGAAAAGCCTATGCCTGCTTGTATTCCTGATACATACTCAGTTTAGTGAATGTCCTTTTCTCCATTAAGTTGCCACTTTGCTGTGTCCAGGTTCACAGGTGTCATTTGTCCATGTTGGAGTGCAGGGAGGACACGCATAGGGACAAGGCCATGTCCTTCAGCCTCATTCCGCAAGAGTGGATGGATGGCAGTCAGACAATGTAGTTCTCAACAGTTCAGGGATAAATGCAACACCCAGAAAAGCGTGAAGTGATTCATTTTGGAAAGTGTAATTTGAATGCAGAATACAGGGTTAATGGAAGAATTCTTGGGAGTGTGGAGGAGCAGGGGGATCTTGGGGTCCATGTCCATACGTCCATCAAACTTGCTATCCAAGTTGATAGGGTTGTAAAGAAGGCGCATGGTGTGTTGGCTTCTGTTGGCAGGGAGATTGAGTTTAAGAGCCACGAGGTTATGCTTAAGGTCTATAAGACCCTGGTGATATCGAGAAACGGAGACACTGGGTACTGCAAAGACTGCAGGCCCTGACAACATTCCGGCAATAGTACCAAAGACTTGTGCTCCAGAACTTGCCGCTCCCCTAGCCAAGCTGTTCCAGTACAGTTACAAGACTGGTATCTACCCGACAATGTGGAAAATTGCCCATGTATGTCCTGTACATAAAAAGCATGACAAATCCAACCTGGCCAATTACCGCCCCCTCAGTCTTCTCTCAATCATCAGCAAAGTGATGAAAGGTGTCATCAACAGTGCTATCAAGCAGCACCTGCTCAGGAATAACCTGCCCAATGACGCCCAGTTTGGGTTCTGCCAGGACCTCTCAGCTCCTGATCTCATTGTAAAGAAGACATATGGTGTGTTGGTTTTCATTGGCAAGGCAATTGAGTTAAGACCATGAGATTATGCTGCAGCTCCAAAAAACTCTGGTTAGACCACACTTGGAATATTGTGTTCAATTCAGGTCATCCTATTATAGGAAAGATGTCGAAGCTTTAGAGAGGGTGTGGAGGAGATTTACCAGGATGCTGCCTGGACTGGAGGGCAGGTCTTATGAAGAAAGGTTGAGGTTTCTAGGGCTTTTGTCACTGGAGCAAAGAAGGATGAGAGGTGACTTTATAGAGTTGTACAAGATGATGGGAGGCATAGATAGAATGAATAGCCAGAGACATTTTCCCAGGGTAGAAACAACTATTATGAGGGAGCATAATTTTAAGATGATTGGAGGAAGGGATAAGGGAGATGTCAGAGGTAGGTTCTTTACACAGAGAGTGGTGGGTGCATGGAATGCGCTGCCTGCAGTGGTAGTGGAGTCAGATACATTAGAGACTTTTAGGCAACTCTTGGATAGGCACATGGACGGTAGTAAAACATAAGGTATGCAGGGTAGTTTGGTCTTAGTAGGATAATAGGTCGGCACAAACTTGTGGGCTGAATGGCCTGTACTGTGCTGTACTGTTCTATGTTCTGTGTTCTGTGTTCTATGTTCATAGTGCCAGCATTATCGAGTTACGCTAATCCAGCCCACAGCTCCAGTGGTATCTGCTGCACAGTCACACACTTTCCTTCTGAGCATCTAAACTATAAGATCAGCTACGTTCACCTTTTCAGTGTATTGACTGTGTCCAGATAGCTCAAAACAAGTGGGATTTATGGCTTTTGAGCTGCAGAAGTAAAATTACTGCTTTTTAAAATAGCCATTCTGGGATTCTGCTTTCCCTAGCTAGCCTAGGAGAACTGCCAAAAGATGGGTTGTGAGGATATAGATAGTAAGCTTTAGGTGGTATTGTAAAGTGAAGTGGAGTGTAGAGGTGAGGTAGGATGTACAGTGAGGCATGTTAAGACCATAAGACCATAAGACATAGGAGTGGAAGTAAGGCCATTCGGCCCATCGAGTCCACTCCGCCATTTAATCATGGCTGATGGGCATCTCAACTCCACTTACCCGCACTCTCCCCGTAGCCCTTGATTCCTTGCGAGATCAAGAATTTATCAATCTCTGCCTTGAAGACATTCAATGTCTCGGCCTCCACTGCGCTCCGTGGCAATGAATTCCACAGGCCCACCACTCTCTGGCTGAAGAAATGTCTCCTCATTTCCATTCTAAATTGACGCCCTCTAATTCTAAGGCTGTGCCCACGGGTCCTAGTATCCCCACCTAACGGAAACAACTTCCCAGCATCCACCCTTTCTAAGCCATGCATTATCTTGTAAGTTTCTATTAGATCGTCCCTCAACCTTCTACACTCTAATGAATACAATCCCAGGATCCTCAGCCGTTCATCGTATGTTAGGCCTACCATTCCAGGGATCATCCGTGTGAATCTCCGCTGGACACGCTCCAGTGCCAGAATGTCCTTCCTGAGGTGTGGGGCCCAAAATTGGACACAGTATTCTAAATGGGGCCTAACTAGAGCTTTATAAAGTCTCAGAAGCACATCGCTGCTTTTATATTCCAACCCTCTTGAGATAAATGACAACATTCCATTCGCTTTCTTAATCACAGACTCAACCTGCAAGTTAACCTTCAGAGAATCCTGTACTAGCACTCCCAGATCCCTTTGTACTTCAGCTTTATGAATTTTCTCACCGTTCAGAAAATAGTCCATGCCTGTATTCTTTTTTCCGAGGTGCAAGACCTCACATTTGCTCACGTTGAATTTCAGCAGCCATTTCCTGGACCACTCTCCTCAACTGTCTAAATCATTCTGCAGCCTCCCCACCTCCTCCGTACTACCTGCCTGTCCACCCAACTTCGTTTCATCGGCAAACTTCGCCAGAATGCCCCCAGTCCCTACATCCAGATCATTAATATATAAAGTGAACAGCTGCGGCCCCAACACTGAACCCTGCGGGACACCACTTGTCACCGGTTGCCCTTCCGAAAAGGAGCCTTTTATCCCAACTCTCTGCCTTCTGTCAGACAGCCAATCCTCAATCCATGCCAGTAACTCACCTCGAACACCATGGGCCCTCACCTTACTCAGCAGCCTCCCGTGAGGCACCTTATCAAAGGCCTTTCGGAAGTCTAGATAGATAACATCCACAGGGATTCCCTGGTCTAACCTACTTGTTACCTCTTCAAAGAATTCTAACAGGTTTGTCAGACACGACCTCCCCTTACTAAATCCATGCTGACTTGTTCTAATGCGACCCTGCAGTTCCAAGAATTTAGAAATCTCATCCTTAACGATAGATTCTAGAATTTTACCAACAACCGAGGTTAGGCTAATCAGCCTATAATTTTCCATTTTTTGTCTTGATCCTTTCTTAAACAAGGGGGTTACAACAGCGATTTTCCAATCTTTTGGGACTTCCCCTGACTCCAGTGACTTTTGAAAGATCACAACCAACGCCTCCGCTATTTCCTCAGCCACCTCCCTCAGAACTCTTATGTTGGGGTGTACCAAGTATGATGGGCTGTACAGGTGAGGAGTTCTTTTTTCTTTATTCATTAATGGAAATGAGGATATTGCTGGCTAGGCCAGCATTTATTGCCCATCCCTAATTGCCGAGAGGGCAGTTAAGAGCCAACCACATTGCTGTGGGTCTGGAGTCACATGTAGGCCAGACCAGATAAGGATGGCAGTTTCGTTCCCTAAAGGACATTAATGAACCAGATTGATTTTTCCGACAATTGACAATAGATTCACAGTCGTCGTCAGACTCTTAATTCCAGATACATATTGAATTCAAATTCCATTATCTATTGTGGTGGGATTCAAACCCAGGTCCCCTGAATGTTATCTGGATCTCTGGATTAACAGTCCAGGACAATACCACTAGGCCATTGTCTCCCCTGTATAGGTGAAATGGAGTTTATCGGTGAGATGTGTACAGATATGGTGGGTGTACATATGAACAGAGCTGTACATGCGTAGAATGTACAGATGAAGTATGCACGGATGAGGTCGGTGAGGTAGAGTGTACAAGTAAGGGTCAGTGCACAGGGTTGTGCAGGTAAGATGTGTACATATGAACTGGAGTGTACAGGTAAGGTTGACTGCACAGAGGTGTATATAGGCAAGTTGGTGTGTGCAGGTGATCAAAGGTATATGGGTGAGGAGCATACAGGTGAGGTGCATCCATGTGAGGTACAGTGTACATGTGAGTTGGAGTGTAGAGTTGAGGTGGAGTGTAGCGATGAAATGCAGTGTTGCCACATGATTGCTATTTGTGTTCTGATGCGGTGAGATTGGACAGCCATGTCTGTGACTCACAATACATATACAAAGAGGATGATGATTTGATGAATGTGGAAAGTGTAGACTGGAAGGAGAGGACAAAGAACCTATTATTACTACTGTAATCCCCAGAATCCCCAGAAAGGATGTCACATATGTTCGGGGCTTCTGTTGACCGTTTCTGATGGGAAATCCTAGCTAAGGCAAACGAGAATATTTCAGAAGAACTGCTGTTAAAATTAGAATAGTCAGTGCAAATGAGCAGGAATCATGAAACTGTGAGGAAAGAAAAGAGATCCTTACAGCAGACCAGGCAGACAGGAGCTTAGTTATGACTCCTCATTTTAATCTCTTCTTCATTGATGATTGTACCTTCTGTCTAATGTTCTGACATTCACTTCTTAAGCCCCTCTGCGCCTCTACCACTCTCTCGTTCTTTAGGATGCTCCTCATATCCTACTTCTGTGAACAAGCTCTTGATCTTTTGTCTTAATTGCTCACCATGTGGCTCAGTGTCAAATTTGATTTGCTAACATTGCTGTGAAACACCTTGGAACACTTTACTATGTTAAAGCTAAAATAAGTAATATAAACGCAAATTGTTGTTGTAGTGCTCCCGAGAGTCAGTGAGCTTGAAATGGTGTTTGGAAAGCCCACTGCCAAGGATGGAGATAGAAAAGCCCAGGAAGAAAAGGGATTTTGAATGAAAGAGAATACTGCAAGATCATTAACTGTCAGGGTAACCATAGAACCAGAGGTCTTCCAAGTAATTTAATACATTGCAGGCTCACAAACAGTGTTAAGAAGGAGAGATTGGTGGGGAGCATGGAGTCACTAAAGGTCAGGGAACTCTTGGAATAGACAGACAGTTACTGTTTCACAGTTCTGGAGAGGTGCTGCATTAGAGATCCTCATGGTAATTAGACTGATGAAAGAGTCAGTGGGCACTGAGCTGAAGGAAGAGACCTGAGGGCTGTATCAGATTTCTAATTTCACAGTCATAATATACAATTCAACAGCCAAACTTCTTGCAGCTATGGACACCGTTCTCATTAAACCTTTAAAAAAGTATCACTTTCACTCATCCAATTTTTTTATTCTTCCCTATCTCACACAGCACGTTCCACACTGAACAATTTCACTATGAATGGTGCCTTGTTAATGTGAAAGAAGAAAGAGATAAATTGCCATTCAATTGTTAACCAAATTACAAAACATTGCTGCAAGGGTGTGATTAATTACCAATTTGAACATCATTTAGGAGGATTAGGACAGGTTTTTGTCTATCGAATCAGGTCTGGCCTAGGGCATGCACTTTTTGTTCGCAAACTTATTGTCCTCATGATGTTCTATTGCCTTTTGTCCATATTTACTTCTTTTGTTGCAAAACTATCAAACTGCTCCTTAATCTGCTCAATACTAACAAAACCGAAGTTTTTCATCACAACAGGCAGCATCCCAATGAATCTATATTTGTACGCTCTCTAATGTCTCAACAACCTTCCTATGGAATGAAACCCAAAACTTTATACAATCACCAACTGTGGTCCTACTGAGGCTTCATACAGGTTCACTGCTATTTGATTTTTATATTCTGTGCTTCTTGTCACTGAAAGTGCAAAAATTGCATTTATTTTAGAGTGTCAGTCAGGACCAGTAGCTATGGTGCCAAAGCAAACACAAAAATGATGTAAGATAACAAGCATGGGGCTGGATGAACACAGCAGGTCAAGCAGCATCATAGGAGCAGGAAAACTTGACGTTTCGGGCCGAGACCCTTCATCAGAAATGGGGGAGGGGAAGAGGGTTCTGAAATAAATAGGGAGAGAGGGGAGGCGGATAGAAGATGGATAGAGGAGAGGATAGGTGGAGAGGAGGCAGACAAGTCGAAGAGGCGGGGATGGAGCCAGTAAAGGTGAGTGTAGGTAGGGGGGTAGGGAGGAGATAGGTCAGTCCAGGGAGGACGGACAGGTCAAGGGGGCGGGATGATGTTAGTAGATAGGGGAGGGGGGTGTGGCTTGAGGTGAGAGGGAAAACAGGTTAGGGAGGTGGAGATGAGCTGGGCTGGTTTTGGGATGCGGTACGGGGAGGGGAGATTTTGAAGCTTGTGAAATCCACATTGATGCCATTGGGCTGCAGGGTTCCCAGGCTGAATATGATTTGCTGTTCCTGCAGCCTTCGGGTGGCATCACTGTGGCATTGTAGGAGGCCAAGGATGGACATGTCATCTGAGGAATGGGAGGGGGAGTTGAAATGGTTCGCGACTGGGAGGTGCAGTTGTTTGTTGCGAACTGAGCGCAGGTGTTCTGCAAAGCGGTCCCCAAGCCTCCGCTTGGTTTCCCCGATGTAGAGGAAGCCACAACGGGTACAGCGGATGCAGTATACCACATTGGCAGATGTGCAGGTGAACCTCTGCCTGATGTGGAATGTCTTCTTGGGGCCTGGGATTGGGGTGAGGGAGGAGGTGTGGGGGCAGGTGTAGCACTTCCTGCGGTTACAAGGAAAAGTGCCGGGTGTGGTGGGGCTGGAGGGGAGTGTGGCGCGGACAAGGGAGTCGCGGAGGGAGTGGTCCCTCCGGAAGGCAGATAAGGGTGGGGAGGGAAAGATGTCTTTGGTGGTGGGGTCTGACTGTAGATGGCGGAAGTGTCGGAGGATGATGCGTTGGATCCGGAGGTTGGTGGGGTGGTATGTGAGGACGAGGGGGATTCTTTTTTGATTATTGTTGCGGGGACGGGGCGTGAGGGATGTGTTCCGGGAAATGCGGGAGACACGGTCGAGGGCGTTCTCGACCACTGTAGGGGGGAAGTTGCGGTCCTTGAAGAATGAGGACATTTGAGATGTGCGGGATTGGAAAGTCTCATCCTGGGAACAGATGCGGCGGAGGCGAAGGAATTGGGAATAGGGGATGGCATTTTTGCAGGAGGGTGGGTGGGAGGAGGTGTATTCCAGGTAGCTGTGGGAGTCAGTGGGCTTGAAATGGACATCTGTCTCTAGGTGGTTGCCCGAGATGGAGACAGAGAGGTCCAGGAAGGAGAGAGAAGTGTTGGAGATGGTCCAGGTGAACTTCAGGTTGGGGTGGAAGGTGTTGGTGAAGTGGATGAACTGTTCGAGCTCCTCGTGGGAGCACGAGGCGGCGCCGATACAGTCATCAATGTAACGGAGGAAGAGGTGGGGTTTAGGGCCAGTGTAGGTACGGAAGAGGGATTGTTCCACGTAACCTACAAAGAGGCAGGCATAGCTTGGGCCCATGCGGGTACCCATGGCCACCCCCTTTGTCTGTAGGAAGTGGGAGGAATTGAAAGAGAAGTTGTTGAGGGTGAGGACGAGTTCGGCTAAGCGGATGAGGGTGTCGGTGGAGGGGGATTGGTCAGTTCTGCGGGACAGGAAGAAGCGGAGGGCCTTTAGGCCATCTGCATGGGGAATACAGGTGTATAGGGACTGGACGTCCATAGTAAAAATGAGGTGTTGGGGACCGGGGAATTGGAAGTTCTGGAGGAGGTGGAGGGCGTGGGTGGTGTCACGGACGTAGGTAGGGAGTTCCTGGACCAAGGGGGT
>JAHRHZ010000077.1:25898920-25949170 GCA_024137785.1 Ginglymostoma cirratum | reverse complement strand
ATGTGGCTTTTAACTGATTTAGTTTTTTTGGGTTGGTAATATCGTAATCATCAACTTATAAATCCGTCAACCTAGAGACAGGCTGCAAAGTAATAATAGCGTGAATTAGGTGTTGCATAAATGTAGCTGAGGGTATAGAATGGATTTTAAAATAGGATGCTCTTGAACACTGTTGCTGGTCATTGGCTTTGAAAGGTAACAATATTGGCATGGGGAGGGGGTGGTGAACAGGCAGCATAGGAGAGCTGTAAGATTCTAGGAACCAGAAGGTTATAATCTCAGGAAAATTAAGCTTGTTCACTTTGGGAAAGATAGGTTTTCTTGAATTGTTTATTAAATGGTGCTGAAATGTCAGTGATTTTTTGCCAGTTTGATTGGTTTGTCATCCTGTTAATCAAATTAATATTAGATCAGGTTGTTACAGTCTGTCTGTCCTCACTCTGATTGGGCTGTCCGCCTCAATTCTCCCTTTCTGGAACTAACACGGAGTACGCTGGAGAAACTCAGTACATCTGGTAGCATCTGTGGAGAGAGAAACTAAGTTAACAGTTCAAGTCCAGTATGTTTTCTTCACAACCTCTTCTTCTCTCTCATTGAATTTGTTCTCCATCAAAATTTCCTCTACCATATAATAAGCACAGGCGAAGAGTTTGAACACAATTTTGACCCTTCCAGCGGCAGCAATTAGAAAAATGGTAAATGGCCACACCTTACTTTCAGAAAACATTGATGCTTCCTTAATATTATTTTTAACCAACCTCCGGTCATGTCTGAAAAAAAAAGGCTTAAACAAGATTATAAATGAAAGTAAATATAAATAAATGAAGTTGACCATTCTTATCCAGTGATGCAAATTTTTTTTCGTATCTTCCCATCGGCTGATGTGTGTGTGCTCAAACAGCCTCAGGATGGTTACCGAATGGTTCAGCAGTTCCAGTTCCTTGGCTGGCCAATGTACCGTGACAACCCTGTCTCGAAGCGTTCCTTCCTGAAACTCGTCAGGCAGGTGGAAAAGTGGCAGGAGGAATATGACGGTGGAGAGGGACGCACCGTTGTACACTGTCTGTAAGTGCATTTTCTGTCCTCCAGCGTAACTTGCATTTTGTTTACGCTTTTCTTAGATTATGGAAATCCCCTCAAATAACTGAATTCCTATTTCGTGCCCCTGGTGTTGATGTTATGGGAGAGGTAGTCTTGCAAATGTGGTACAAGTAGGATTGAGGAGGTTTATCTGCATTGCTTGCCACCTTATGGTTGTTCATGTTGTACCCTTATACTCTTCCTTCGCTGAGGAAGCATTGGCAGACAGCCTTAACATCGGATTTCTGATGAAGGGTTTAGGCCCGAAACGTCAAGTTTTCCTGCTCCTATGATGCTGCTTGACCTGCTGTGTTCATCCAGCCCCATGCTTGTTATCTTGCCCAGACTGTTAACTGGATTTTCCATGAAGGCAGTTGTGTCGATCAGGAGTTATCAGCATGACAATTACTTTCGAATTGGTTCCTGGGCAGGTGGACAATCTGTGAGTAAACAATACAGTGAGAGAAAGCCCTTCTGATGTTAGAAAGACAGCAACTCTCTCTTTCCTTGCAGAAACCTAAACTCGTATTCTGTTTTGATAGTTTAAGAATTTGTTTCAGACTTAAATACCTGCAAATAAAAAGCTTGCTTCACTAATGGTGAGCATGAATGTACATCAAATTACTCAAATAAAAACAGAACGTGTGGGAGAAACTCAGTAAGTGAGGCAGCGTCTGTGGAGACAGAAACAGAGTTAAAGCTTTAAATCCAAATACTCCTCTTTGGAACAGAAGATGGCTGAAAAATGATAACTTTATACTGTTGACGAAGGGGGAGGAGGAGTGACTGAAACAAATGGTGTGGGTGCCCAGACAAACTGTAACAGAGAGCACTAATGATGGTAAGGGAGAAATTGAGATGTAAAATAGATGTGGGTATGGGCAGTTTGAAAAGAAGAAAATGAGTCCATTTGATTGAGAGCAAAGCAAGTCACACAAAAAAGATGCGGTTGGGTGAGGAATCAAAATGGAAGATAATGTTCACGTTCTGAAATTGTCAAACTCAACGTTGAGTCCTGACAACTGATCACATGCTCCTTACAATCACTTTCCTGCATTTTACCTGTAACCTTGATTCCAGTTATCAAAAATCTATCTATCTCCACTTTTAATATAACCCTGCGGCAAGGAGTTCCAAAGACACTCAACCCTCTAAGAGAAGAAATTCTCCTCATTTCAATCTTAAATTGATGCCCCTTTGCTCTAAGATGATGCCCTCTGGTCCTCAACTCTACCATGAGGTGCAACATCCTCTCAGTATTTACTCTGTCAAGACCCTTAAAAATCCTACATGAATCAATGGGGTCACCTCTCATTCTCCTAAACTCCAGTGACTACAGACCTGACCTGTTGACTCTTTGCTCACAAGACAATCCCTCCATACCAGGGACCATCCTCGTGAGTCTTTTCTGAACTGCCTTGAATGAAATGATAGCTTTCCTTAAAAAAGTCAACTAAAACTGCTCACAGTAATCCAAATGCGGTCTCAGCAGCACCTTGTACAGTTGCAAGACTTCCCTGCCCTTATACTCCAACCTCTTGAAATAAGGGCCAACCTTTCATTAGCCTTCCTGATTAATGGCTGCACCTGTGTGCTGTGTTTCATGCAAAATTACTCCCAAATCTCTTTGTATTGCAGATTTTTGTAGGTTTTCTACAGTGCTGAAGCACTGCAGCTGGCCTAGCATGGAAATGATAGTCTGGGAGCAAATAGTTTATGAAATGACAAGTAACTGGAAGTTCAGGATCATTGTTACGAACAGGGTAGCGATGTTCTGCACAGCAGTCATCCAGTCTGAATTTAGTCTCACTGATGTAAAGCAGAAAGCATTGTGAGCAGCACATGTAGTAGGGGATACTGAAAGAAGTACAAGCAAACTGTTGTTTCACATGGGAAGTATGTTTAGGGCCTTAACAATCAGGTTGGATGAGGTAAAAGGGCAAGTGTTACACCTTCTGTAATTTCATGGAGGGGTGTGAAAGAGTGTTAGCAGTGATGGAGGAATAGACTGGGTAGTCAAGGAGTCTACTGAGTTGCAGTAAAACCCATCTCGTTCACTATTGTCCTTTGGAGAGGGTAACCTATCATCCTTAGTCATTCTGGCCTATTTGTACCTTTGGATTCAAAGCAATTTGGTCATTATTAATTGCCTTTGAAAGATCAGGCCTGTGGTGTCAATGCCCTGACAGAATTATTGCATCTGTGGCCAAAACCAGCCAGAGAAATGAGCAGCCTTTTTCTCATACAATTCTCTTTTTGTGTTGATCCCGCATAATCCCATGCACCACAGTAAATCAAGATTTATGAAGAGTTGTGCTGATTTGAAATTATGGGCAAATGGTGGGAGAGTCAAAGTCAGTGTAGAATTGTTGATTGCAAATCTGTGCACCCTGAGGCATTGTGCTTGGGCAGGACTTCTTAAAATAAATGTATATAATCTTGGCCAGGACTGCTTTTAACAGTGGCTCAGTGGGTAGTACTCCCAATTTTGAAGAAAAGCAGGGGTAATATCCCTCATGTGCTGGGCCATTATTTATTGCTCAGCCAACATTACTAAAAAGCAGATTATCTGATTATAAACATATTGCTGTTATGGCAGCTTGCCACATTTCATGTATATAACACTACAAAAGTTGTTCATTCACTGGAATGTCATAAGGTCATGAAAGGTGCCATAGATATTTAAGTCTGCCTTTTAGAGGTCTAATCACTGTACTGTGACTGAACTTTTCAAAACATTCTATCTTTCCAATAATAGGCTGAGTTAATACTTAACGTTTGGCCTTTTCTCAGCAGCAGTTTGTCTTTATGCCATATGGCAAAACAATGGCCTGATGTTCAAAATTTATGATCGAATAACTTCCCTCGCAAAGCTGCAAGTGTAGGATAGATGTAGTCAGGCTCTCTATACCACTGGTGTTATATTTATGGTGTGCTGTATAAAATGCAGGCAGTCTTTCCCTTTGTACAACTGACAACTTCATGCTTCAAATGTAATGATATTTTGTGAAACTGAACAGCCACCTTCACTGTTTAGTTACGAAGAAATATTACTTTACATTAAAATACCTATTGTGAATATTATTCCTCACCTTTACATAGACGATTTACAGGCTCTGCTTTGTATATTCAAAAATCTCATCAAATGTTAAATTGAAATGAGGATGGTGACAAGGATGAGGGATTGCAATTACATGGGAGCGACAGGAGTGGTTGGGATTGTTCTTGTTTGAACACTGAAGATTAAGAAGAGCTTTGATTGACGTGTTTAAGATTATGGATGATTTTGGTGGAACAAATAAAGTGAAATTGTTTCCACAAGCAAGAGGGTCAATAACCAGGGACACAGATCTTAAAGTAATTGGCAAAAGAACAAGGAATGATATGAGGATAAACCTTTGGATCAATGACGGTTAGGATTTACATTGCACTGCCTGGTAGAATGGTGAATGCAGATTCAGTGATAAACTTCAAAAGAGAATTGGATAAATATTTGAAGGAGAAGAGAACTATGGAATTCATGGAGAAAGAACAGGGGAATGAGGTTCTCTTGGGTAAAGTTGAGATCCGTGCTAATCTTGTGTAGCAGGTTTGGTAACTTGGCACCAGCAGGTAGGAGTTCTATTTATTAATTGGGTCATCAGCCTAGTTCACAGATGGGACAGAGTTAGGAACCAGTTACTGGAGACAGAGAATCTTCCCATTCCAGATGTATATGGTCCAGCCAATGGCCTTGGCTGGACAAGTGCCAATAAGTTTCTGAATACCTCATTGTGGGAGAGGATAAGACATTGGATGGACAAAGGCTTGGAACATAGATGGAGGACATTTGGCCCCTGAAACCCATTCTGCCATTTGATGATATTATAGTATATCAGTATCCAGAATGACAGCATGGAAGCTGTGTGCAGCCTGGCCACACTGTAATCAAAAGTGCATAAAAATTCCCATAGCAAACTGTTGGTACACCATCAAGGTATCAAGGATAGGAAAACATAGTTATGTAGAGAACTTGAGATACTGACGCTACTTCTGAGCACTAATTTACAGAAGGGTAAAAAGGCAGACAACAGATCTTTTAAAAAGTACAAAGAGTTTGGTACAATAGGAATGTTTGACTGGGGAGTCAGTGACTAATGGGTACCATGAAAAGAGGTTAACCTCATTATGCAAAGGACATTGGAGAATGATTGGATACAGGAATAACTGAGGCAGTGACCATTCCATCTGTCCAGGGATAAGGATTAAATGAAGGAAGGTACAAACACATGGGGAAAGGGGATGAAAATGGGATTCAACTTAAACACTTCTAGCTAGTCATCAGCTGATGGGTCAAATGGACCTTTATCTCAAAGATCAATCATAAACATAGTCATATTTCCTAGTGCAAAAAGTGACACCCTTAATCCTGCCAAAAATTACAATTTTCAAGAAATCTGTAGCCTTCTCAATGTGCACTGGAATAGACCTGACTCAAGAAAGCTAAGTCTTCATATTTAATTTGCAACTGGCTGTCACTTAAGATATTGTCACCTTATAGATGTATGTGCAATAATTTACAATATCCTTACTCCTACAAGCTAATTAACTTATGGAAAACTGCACACATGCCTAAACCTCAGGTATCTCTGCTTATTATGACTTCCTATTTACTTTTGGGAATATCATGACAACCATATGTCAGTTCACCTCTTTAAATACCGCTGTCAGTCCATCTGTTGCTTTTGTTACCTTTTGCGTCAGCTATTTCATCACTCACCTGACCATCACTCATATTCCACCCTCTATAAACTTAAGGTTATCCAAAGCACTATTTCCTAATTCAAACTCATTCAGTTCACTCATTTCCCCGTATTTTCATTGGATTCCACTGCTTTCTGACCTGGTAATGCCTTGATTTGAAATCATCATCTCTGTTTTAAATTCCTCATGGCCTTTGATCTGTCCTTATCTCTGTAACCTCCTTCAGACCCACAACTCTCCATAATATCTATATTTTTCTAATTCTAGATTCTCCTGAATCTCCAAGGTTTATTCCTCCACCATTGATGTCCGTACCTTCAGGTGCCTGGGTCCAAAGCTTCGGAATTTCTTCTCTAAACCTCTTGACTCTCCATCCTCCTCTCAGACTCTCCTTAACATCTATCCCTTTGACCAAGGTTGCCGATCATATGTCCAAACATCTTCTTATGCCAACTTTATTGATGAAGTGCTGTATGACTCCATGACTCGAAGACTGTAGGATCCTCTGGGGTAATTTGGAGTGTTTTGCTACATTGATGATGCTGTGTAAATGAAAGATACTGTTATTTTGTGTGATCATTTTTGCATCAGTTATCTTTTGGTTTACTGTTCTGACCAGAATAGGGCTAAAGGGATCAGAGAGAAAGGGCAGGTACAGGGTATTGACATAGATGATTAGCCCTGATCATGTTGAATGGCAGAGCAGGTTCCAGGGGCTGAATGGCCTGCTTCTATGTTATATAGCATGACCAAGTTTTGATGCAAGGCCACAACTGAATATTTGTCATTTTGTTTAATATCTGGGACACCTCTGTCACTTTCTAACCCTGGGAACAGATGCAAGACCCGATTTTAGCTGGTTTTGGCACATGAATCCGTTTTACATCATACTTAACTTTAATGAAGTGTAGAAGAGGATAAAACTCAACTCATTTCCTCACGGATGGATGAAGTTAAAATCAGGGCACCCCCTCCGAGCGATCATACAAAATGCCTGCAAAATGCCTCAGCATGCGGGCTGATGGCACAGGACAAAGCCGGGGTGCGGGGTGATCTCTCTATAGGCTTGGATCTCAGATCAATGTGAGGGGGCTTGGTAGGCGTGGCTCTGCATTCTATAAGAGTTCCTTGTTTTCACTGTTAGCCCAATGCTCTAATTTGCAGAGGAAGTTCTCTGTCCTTCAGCATCTCCAACAGGATATCGGAAACCAATTCCAGAGCATGATCCAATTTATTCCAAGGAATGAGGCAGCCAGCAGATTGAACAACCATTGCAAGGCATGTTTTCTTTCCCCCTTTGGCGTTCAGCAATGATCCATTATCGTTCCCTGGTGATAGCGTCGCAATCCGCTGCATGCTTTGACCTTTCTCGGAATATATTAACCGATGGGAACGCTTTAAGATGAAATCTGGCCATCTGTCAGGCAGAGTGTCGGACTAGTAATTGTAAGAAGCCTTCATTTTCAGCTGCAGGAGCAGCAGCTTCCCCCTCCTGGGATTAGCTCAGTACTCCACTGATTTTCGTGCTTGGCATGTGATCTTTAATCCCTCGCATCCTGTCAGGAAAGAATATTAGTTTCGGTCTCTTAAGGTGACAAGGGTTTATCTCAGTGTTTTATCGACAGCGATGTCATTTTAAAAATATGCAATAAATGGAGATTGGTGAGGTATCTGTAAATGTGTATCCGGGGGAAGAAAGATTAACTCTAGACATTGTCTGTCCCCTAAATACAGTGATATGCTGCCTTTTATGACCTGCATTACTTAACATTTTCCACTAATGGGAAGCTGATAGATCACATCCTCCTGAAACATGCTCGCTATAGAGTACCTATTACTTGATTACAAAAAAAAGCCAATTGCAGTTCAAATCTAAACGCGATAGATAATGATAGGGTCATAGAGGAGGCCCTTCGACCCGACTTGCCTTTGCCGACCAGTTTTCACAATTAATCTAGTCCCATTTGCCTTCGTTTGGTCCATGTTGCTCCATACCCATCCCATCCATGTACCTATCTAAATGTTCCATAAATGCTGAAATTGTACTCACTTCTATCACTTCCTCCGGCAGCCCGTTCCATACACTCACCACCTCCTGTGTGGGAAAAATTGCCCCTCTGGACCCTTATGTATTCCGCCCCTCTCACCTTAAACTTGTGCCCTCTAGATTTAGACTCATTCCATGGGGAAAGACTGTTGGCTATCTACCTTACGTCATGATGGGATGAAGAACGTTGCAAGGGACAGCACAGCAGAACTCCACGTGGGGTGAACCATTTGCTAGGAATCCAGTAAAGTGACAGCAACAATGAAGTGGCAAGTGAGTCTGTCTCTCGTCGTGATCATGGAGTGAGAGATTCGGCCCAGGACACCAACAGGAATCTCCGCTCTGGAGCCTACAGCTTGGCCTGTCTTTTAGTGCAGCATTCCCTCAGCAGTGCAGGAAAGTGCCAGCATAGGTGATCCAGAAGGCAAAACCTGCTTCCTGACCTGTAAGTCCTATCAACACAAACTGACCTTTAAGTCATCAACAAACTGAAGCAATAACTCTGCTACTGAGACCATATAACCCATTAGATTTAGGACCAGAAATAGATGATTCTGTCCATTGAGTTTACTCCAATGAGAACATGGCTGCTGTGAAAAACCTCAACTGCACTTTGTTCCTTTTCCCCACAGTCCTCGATTCCCTTACTGATTAAAAATCTGTCTTGAATATACTCAATGACCAAACCACAACAGCCCTCTGCAGTAAAGAATTCCAAAGATTCTGAGAGACAAAATTCCACCCCACCTCTATTTTAAATGGTGACCCCTTATTCTGGACATATGCCCTCTGGTCCGACAGCCTCCCTCAAGGGGAAACAACCTTTCTGCATTGATCCTGTCAAGTACACTAAGAATTTTATATGTTTCAATAATGTCACCTTTCATTCTTTCATAATCCAATGAGTACAGTCCCAATCTACCCAACCTCGTCTCCATAAGACAGGCCCACCATACGTCATATCAGCCTCATGAACCTTGTCGAGATTGCCTTCAATTCCAGTTTCATCTTTCCTTAGATAAAGGGCTCAAAATTCTTCACAGTATTCCAGCTGTGAACTGACTAGTATCTTTCTCTCTACAGATGCTACCTGATCTACCAATTTTCTCTCGTGCTTCATGTTTTTTTAATAAACTCTGCAAGCTCAATACTTATTATTGCCAGGTAATGGTGAGATTTAATGAGGTTATAATTGCACTATTATAAATATCTTGTATAAGACAGGTGTAAAGATCCAAAACAGAGTGTATTGATCTGCAGAAGGCTTTAGTTTGACTGCTGAATCCTTGCCTCCTTTAATAGGCAGCTAACCCCTCAAAGAGGTTGTAGAAGACCATGCTGAAAATAGCCTACCATGTGCAGAAGAGGCCAGACACTCATGAAGCGTTTCCAGGATAGGGGAGTCCAAAACTAGCAGGTATAGTTTTAAGATGAGAGGGGAAAGATTTATAAGGGACCTGAGGAGCAACATTTTTCATTCAGAGGGTGGTATGGTACGAGCTGCCAGAGGAAGTGGTAGAGGCAGGTACAATTACAACATTTAAAAAACACCGGGGCAGCTCATGGACAGGGTAGACAGGCCAAACGCAGAAATATGGGACTAGTGGTTTGGGAAACCTGGTCAGAATGGACAAGATGGGGCAGAGGGCCTGCTTCTGTGCAGAATGGCTCTATGACTCTAAATGCTTCTGCCCCATTCCACAGAAGTTGTGGTCAGAAACCACCCTCCCCCATCCTGCTCCATAGCCCTCTCCAGACCCCTTTCCTCAAATATGCCTGGGGGTAATGCCCAACAAGAGGCGGCCAGTAGGAGATTGATCTCTGCGTGGCAGTGAACTATCCGTGGAGGTGTCACCAATACCAACATTTCAGGTTCGCTAGTGAGGCGATGAGAAGCAATTTTGCTTGACTCAAATCCTAATCCTAAAAAAAAGAACTTTTCATTTCTATAGCACATTTTAGGACCTCAGGATCCCCCAAAGCATTTGACAGCCAATGTAATTATTTGTTACACTACTGTCACAGTGGTAGACCCCTGGACATTTGAATAAATCCATGCGAGGAAAGATTTCAAAGATCACACTTTTGACAGCTAACTCCACACAGGAGTTGAGTCTAGTGGAGTAAGAGTATGTGCTGGTTGCCCTCACTCTCTCAGCTGCTTTCCCATGATCCCAGAGGAGGGGATGATCCAAGATATCTGAATAGCTTGGCAATTGCATTGAATGACAGGCGAGAGCACTTCTCTTCTTCCACCTCTACTGCAGTCCATCTAAGATTGTGAATCATGCCCCATGCCATGGTCCCACCAGAGGGCAAGGTGAGGAGGTGGGCTCCAAGAACTACCTCTGGCAGTCAGAACAGGGATTGAACTACAATCTTGCACCGACCTCTTACTTAACAGGCCCCCTGCACTATTGAAATGTAGGAAACGCAGCAGCCAAATGTGCACATAGCAAGGTCCTATAAACATCATCGTGGTAATCAGTGTTACTGTTGTTGAGGGACAAATATTGTCTTGGACAGCAGGGATAACTCTCCTGCTCCCCTTTTTGAATAGTGCTATGGGATTTTTTTAACAGACAGAGCAGATGGAATCTTGGTTTTAACATTTCATCTGACAGATGAGTTCAGCCGTAATGCCACTACAGGTTCCACAGCTCTTGTGGCACAGTGGTAATGTCCCTACCTCTGGACCGTGAGGCCTGAGTTCAAGTTCCACCTGCTCTAGAAGTGTGTGATAACATCTTTGAATGTTGGAGGGGGCACAGCGGCTCAGTTGTTAGCACTGCTGCCTCAAGGCATCAGGGACTGGGTTCAATTCCAACCTTAGGAAACTGTCTATTTGCAGTTTGTACATTCTCCCTGTGTCTGTGTGGGTTTCCTCCGGGTGCTCTGGTTTAGTCCTACAGGCTAAAGATGTGCAGGTTAGTTGGATTGGACATGGTAACATGTGGGGTTACACTGATAGGGTGTGTGTTGGGTTGGGCTGGGGCTGGGTGGGATCTTCTTCTGAGGGTTGGTGCGGAGTCAATGAGCTAAATTGGCCTCTTTCCACACTGTTGGGATTCTGTGATAAGGAACAGGTTGATTAGAAATATTAGATGTAATTATTTTAATTGTCTGGTCATGACTGGAGGAGCAATCTCTCCAGGGAGGCTGGCTCTTTCGGAATGATATAAGTGAGTGCTTTCTGAAGGGGCAAAAGTTGGAAAGGGGCATAGATGCACACAAACGACCGCAGGCTTGCATGAACATTCCCCTGTGATCTCCTCATCAAGTCCGGTAGTCCTTCAACACTAAAAAATTGCAAGCAAATTAATAACAAATGAATTGTAGCTGAGCACAGTCTTGACATGACAGCTGTGTGAGCTGTCAATGTGAAAAGCAAACTAAAACCAATATAAGAGATAAAAGGTACTGCAGATGCTGGAGAATCCGAGATAACAAGCATGGGGCTGGAGAAGGGTTTAGGCCCGAAACGTCAAGTTTTCCTGCTCCTATGATGCTGCTTAACCTGCTGTGTTCATCCAGCCCCATGCTTGTTAAAACCAATATAATCCTGTCTGTCCTTTGGAGAGATACCACATGCTATTTGTACATATTAAAAATGGTGTACTGTAATTATCTCATGGTCTGACTATCACACCTAATTTTGTCATAATCATCACTGCCTTTCAGTTGGAGTTTTATTACAAATGAGGGTGAAGTGACTACCTCTTAAGCTACATTATGTTATTTGATGTGTTTTATTGACTCAAAACAGTGATCATGTCTATCCGCTATTCCTCTTGAAATACCCTTCTGTAATTAATTATGATCTAATTTTCTTTGGGTGCAGAATATTTGATCTTTAATCCAATTTGTACATGTTCATGGTTGATAATGCTATATTTATGAGTAATACAAGATCTGGCGAGTTTGATAAATTCTAAAATCAAAATTCATTTAGTGCCTACTCTGCACCTTCTAAATTGGTCATCGAGCAGTTACAACTTCAAACCACTTTGATGACTCCCTCCTGTCTCACTCAGATCTTTCAGTTGAGCTGCCTCTCTGATAGGTACCACTGGGCATTTGCTGAATCCATTATGAATTAATGAAAGGGCTGTGTCTATTAGAGACTATTCCAGTTTGACTGTGGAAAAGCAGTCTCTAGGAGTTTGAATTGTGTAGAAGCAGGAATTGACAGGATGTTGGGCAGTCCTTCTTTCCCCAGAGAGTTTTGGAATATGTTGCTGAATGGTGTGCTGGCTGCTGACTCCTTGTATCCTTTTGAGGGGGAGCTGAACCAATTCCTGACTGTAGGGAGCAGACATTGTACTATTTGAAGGTGTGAGTGGATTAATGGATAATCCGTTTGCTGGATCTCAACCGCTTGAAGAGATTGTGGGAGAATTTTCTGGACCTTTTTATCTTTGAAAGGCATTTTTTGACTCTAGAAATTCCATGGCTGTGGGATAGGGGTTGGAGGATGGTGGTTATGAGGTAGAAATGATCTGTTCTAATGTTCCAACCATCATAAATTGTGTGGGTAAGCTTGTTCGAAAAGTTGTTCTGATCATTCTGTTAAGAAGACACTTCACATTTCTTGGACGCCTGACATTTTGAAAGATTTGGAAAAAGAGGTTTATTTCAAGCTTTGTAGGGATTCCTAGACTGGTTTCTTTAAAAGAAGTTATTGAAAGCAAATTGGACATTTTTTCAAACAAGGCTTCCTAGAAATCAGATGACTAGCGATAACTAAAATCCCAAAGAACTGTGGATGCTGTAAATCAGGAACAAAAATAGACATTGCTGGAAAAGCTCAGCATGTCTAGCAGCATCTGTGGAGAGAAATCAGAGCTAATGTTTTGGGTCGAGTTCAGAGGAAGGGTCACTTGACCGAAACGTTAACTCTAATTTATCTCCACAGATGCTGCTAGACCTGCTGAGCTTTTCCAGCAACTTCTGTTTGTGACTAGTGCTCACGGTAGACCCTGCAGTGGCTGGCTTGGAGAGGTTCTCATTTTATCTGGTCTTCAACGGGGGCACAAAAATCTTGCAAGGATGTGCTGTCCAGCTAATCTCTCCCATTTCTAAAAAGAGCTCTTCAGAGACAGTGATTGGAGTTCTTAATATTGTATTTCATGAGTAAGCAGTGTTAGTGAAGGCTTAGATATTATTATTCATGATTAGTGACTTGATCATGCACAAGGACTTCACAGTGACAGATTTTTGAACATATTGCACTTTGGCATTCAATCCTGGGAGTTACCATTGACCAGAAACTTAACTGGACTCACCACGTGAACACAGTGGCTATAAGAGCAGGCTAGAAGCTGGGAATACTGCAGCGAGTAACTCACCTCCTGACTCCTCAAAGCCTGCCCGCCATGTACAAGGCACAAGTTAGGAATGTGATGAAATACTCCCCACTTACCTGGATGAGTGCAGCCCCAGCAACACTCAAGAAGCTTGACACCATCCAGGACAAAGCAGCCCGCTTGATTGGCACTACATCCACAAGCATCCACTCCCTCCACCACTGACGCTCAATAGCAGCAGTGTGTACTATCTACAAGATGCACTGCAGAAATTCACCAAAGATCCTCAGACAGCACCTTCCAAACCCACAACTACTTCCATCTAGAAGGACAAGGGCAGCAGATATATGGGAACACCACCCGCTCAAAGTTCCCGTCCAAGTCACTCACATCTTGATTTGGAAATATATTGCTGTTCCTTCACTGTCACTGGGTCAAAATCCTGGAATTCCCTCCCTAATAGCACTGTGGGCAACCCACAGCAGGAGGACTGCAGCGGCTTAAGAAGGCAGCTCACCACCACCTTCTCAAGGGCAACTCGGGATGGGCAGGAAATGCTGGTTGGCCAGCGACGCCCACATCCCACAAATGAATAAAAAAAAATCAAGAATAATTTATTGATAAAAGAAGTTGTTATTTTTCAGAAAGCCAATCATTACAGAGAAATGTATCAGAGATAATAGGTACTGCAGATGCTGGAGAATCCGAGATAACAACGTGTGGGGCTGGATGAACACAGCAGGCCAAACAGCATCATAGGAGCAGGAAAGCTTGACGTTTCAGGCCTGGACCCTTCATCAGAGAAGTCTTCATCAGTCCTCCTGAAGGGTCATTACAGAGAAGCCCTTTTTTTCTCTTGAAGTGCTTGTGTGTGTGTGTTTCTGTGTCTGTGTATGTATGTGTGTTAGTGTATGTTAGTTTGTGTGTGTGTGTGTGTGTGAGAGAGAGAGAGTGAGGGGGGGAGTGTGTGTGTGGGTTTGTGTGTATGTGAGTGTGTGTGTGTATGCGTGTATGAGTGTCTGTGTGTGTGTTAATGTGTGTGAGTGTGTGTGTGTATGCGTGTATGAGTGTCTGTGTGTGTGTTAATGTGTGAATGTGAGTGTTTGTGTGTGTGTGTGTGTGTGTGTGTGTGTGTGTGTGTGTGTGTGTGAGAGATATTTATACCTCTAGAAAAAAAAAGGTTCTGAGCGCCGATTTGGTAAGTTACTTTTTTTTTCCAATAGTCTGTTTTTGGGAATTCAGAACAGTGGGAATGGATGTGAGGGCAGTTGCATGCTCCTCCTGCAGAATGTGGAAGGTAAGGGTCACCCCTAGTGTCCCTGCTGACTTCATTTGCGGGAAGTGCACCCAACTCCAGCTCCTCGGAAACCGCGTTAGGGAACTGGAGCTGGAGCTGGATGAACTTCCGATCATGCGGGAGGCTGAGGGGGTGACTGAGAGGAGTTACAGGAAGGTAGTCACACCTCAGGTACAGGAAAAAGATAGATGGGTTACAGTCAGGGGACGGAAAAGGAACAGGCAGACAGTGCAGGGATCCCCTGTGGCCGTTCCCCTCAATAACAAGTATATCGTTTTGGATACTTTTGAGGGGGACGACTTACCAGGGGTAAGCCATGGGGTACAGGTCTCTGGCGCAGAGTCTGTCCCTGTTGATCAGAAAGGAAGTGGGGAGAGGAGGAGAGCATTAGTGATTGGGGACTCCATAGTTAGGGGGATAGATAGGAGATTCTGTGGGAATGAGAGAGACTCGCGGTGGGTGTATTGCCTCCCAGGTGCCAGGGTCCGTGATGTCTCGGATCGTGTTTTCGGGATCCTTAAGGGGGAGGGGGAGCAGCCCCAAGTTGTGGTCCACATAGGCACCGACGACATAGGTAGGAAAAAGGATGGGGATGTAAGGCAGAAATTCAAGGAGCGAGGGTGGAAGCTTAGAGCTAGAACAAGCAGAGTTGTTATCTATGGTTTGTTACCCATGCCACGTGCTAGCGAGGCGAGGAATAGGGAGAGAGAGCAGTTGAACACCTGGCTACAGGGATGGTGCAGGAGGGAGGGATTCAAATACCTGGATATTTGGGGCTCATTCTGGGGAAGGTGGCACCTCTACAAACGGGATGGTCTGCACCTGAACCAGAGGGGTACCAATATCCTGGGGGGGACGTTTGCTAATGCTCTTCAGGAGGGTTTAAACTAATTCAGCAGGGGGGTGGGAACTTGACTTGTTGCTCCAGTGTACAGAACGTTGAGAGTGGTGAGGTCATGAATAAGGTTTCAAGGTCGCAGGAGTGTCCCGGCAGGCAGGAAGGTGGTTTGAAGAGTGTCTACTTCAACGCCAGGAGCATCCGGAATAAGGTGGGTGACCTTGCAGCATGGGTTGGTACCTGGGACTTCGATGTTGTGGCCATTTCGGAGACACGGATAGAGCAGGGACAGGAATGTTTGTTGCTGGTTCCGGGGTTTAGATGTTTCAGTAAGATCAGGGAAGGTGGTAAAAGAGGGGGAGGTCTGGCATTGTTAGTCAAGGACAGTATTACGGTGGTAAAAAGGACGTTTGATGAGGACTCGTCTACTGAGGTAGTATGGGCTGAGGTTAGAAACAGGAAAGGAGAGGTCACCCTGTTGGGAGTTTTCTACAGGCCTCCGAAAAGTTCCAGAGATGTAGAGGAAAGGATAGCAAAGATGATTCTGGATAGGAGCGAAAATTACAGGGTAGTTGTTATGGGGGACTTTAACTTTCCAAATATTGAGTGGAAATGCTATAGTTCAAGTATTTTAGATGGGTCAGTTTTTGTCCAATGTGTGCAGGAGGGTTTCCTGACACAGTATGTAGATAGGCCAACAAGAGGCGATGCCACATTGGATTTGGTACTGGGTAATGAACCAGGCCAGGTGTTAGATTTGGAGGTAGGTGAGCACTTTGGTGATAGTGACCATAATTCGGTTAAATTTACTTTAGCGATGGAAAGGGAGAGGTATGTACCGGAGGGCAAGAGTTATAGCTGGGGGAAGGGCAATTATGAGGCGATTAGGCAAGACTTAGGATGCATAGGATGGGGAAGGAAACTGCAGGGGCTGGGCACAACTGGAATGTGGAGCTTGTTCAAGGAACAGCTACTGCGTGTCCTTGATAAATATGTACCTGTCAGGCAGGGAGGAAACGGTCGAGCGAGGGAACCGTGGTTTACTAAAGAAGTTGAATCCCTTGTCAAGAGGAAGAAGGAGGCTTATGTAAAGATGAGGCGTGAAGGCTCAGTTGGAGCGCTTGAGAGTTACAAGTTAACCAGGAAGGACCTAAAGAGAGAGCTAAGAAGAGCCAGGAGGGGACATGAGAAGTCTTTGGCAGGTAGGATCAAGGAAAACCCTAAAGCTTTCTATAGGTATGTCAGGAATAAAAGAATGACTTGAGTAAGATTAGGGCCATTCAAGGACAGTAGTGGGAAGTTGTATGTGGAGTCCAAAGAGATAGGAGAGGCGCTAAATGAGTATTTTTCATCAGTATTCACGCATGAAAAAGACAATGTTGTCGAGGAGAATACTGAGATACAGGCTATTAGACTAGACGGGATTAAAGTTCATAAGGAGGAGATGTTAGCAATTCTGGAAAGTGTGAAAATAGGTAAGTCCCCTGGGCCGGATGGGATTTATGCTCGGATTCTCTGGGAAGCTAGGGAGGAGATTGCAGAGACTTTGGCTTTGATCTTTATGTCATCATTGTCTACAGGAATAGTGCCAGAAGACTGGAGGATAGCAAATGTTGTCCCCTTGTTCAAGAAGGGGAGTAGAGACAACCCTGGTAATTACAGACCAGTGAGCCTTACTTCAGTTGTGGGTAAAGTGTTGGAAAGGATTATAAGAGATAGGATTTATAATCACCTAGAAAGGAATAATTTGATTAGGGATAGTCAACACGGTTTTGTGAAGGGTAGGTCATGTCTCACAAACCTGATTGAGTTCTTTGAGAAGGTGACTAAACAGGTGGATGAGGGTAAAGCAGTTGATGTGGTGTATATGGATTTCAGTAAAGCATTTGATAAGGTTCCCCACGGTAGGCTATTGCAGAAAATACGGAGGCATGGGATTGAGGATGATTTCGTGGCTTGGATCAGAAATTGGCTAGCTGTAAGAAGACAGAGGGTGGTGGTTGATGGGAAATGTTCATCCTGGAGTTCAGTTACTAGTGGTGTACGGCAAGGGTCTGTTTTGGGGCCACTGCTGTTTGTCATTTTTATAAATGACCTGGATGAGGGCATAGAAGGATGGGTTAGTAAATTTGCGGATGACACTAAAGTCGGTGGGGTTGTGGATAGTGCAGAAGGATGTTGCAGGTTACAGAGGGACATAGATAAGCTGCAGAGCTGGGCTGAGAGGTGGCAAATGGAGTTTAATGCGGAAAAGTGTGAGGTGATTCACTTTGGAAGGAGTAACAGGAATACAGAGTACAGGGCTAATGGTAAGATTCTTGGTAGTGTGGATGAGCAGAGAGATCTCTGTGTCCATGTGCAGAGATCCCTGAAAGTTGCCACCGAGGTTGATAGGGTTGCTAAGAAGGCGTACGGTGTGCTAGGTTTTATTGGTAGAGGGATTGAGTTTCGGAGCCGTGAGATCATGTTGCAGCTGTACAAAACTCTGGTGCGGCCGCACTTGGAGTATTGCGTGCAGTTCTGGTCACCGCATTATAAGAAGGATGTGGAATCATTGGAAAGGGTGCAGAGGGGATTTACCAGGATGTTTCCTGGTATGGAGGGAAGGCCTTATGAGGAAAGGCTGAGGGACTTGAGGCTCTTTTCGTTAGAGAGAAGAAGGTTAAGAGGTGACTTAATAGAGACATACAAGATGATCAGTGGATTAGATAGGGTGGACAGTGAGAGCCTTTTTCCTCGGATGGTGGTGGCTAGCATGAGGGTACATAGCGTTAAATTGAGGGGTGATAGATATAGGACAGATGTCAGAGGTAGATTCTTTACTCAGAGAGTAGTAAGGGCGTGGAATGCCTTGCCTGCAGCAGTAGTAGACTCGCCAACTTTAAGGACATTTAAATGGTCGTTGGATAAACATATGGATGATAATGGAATAGTGTAGGTTAGATGGGCTTCAGATTGGTTTCACAGGTCGGCGCAACATCGAGGGCCGAAGGGCCCGTACGGTGCTGTAATGTTCTGTGTTCTATGTTCTATATTACCAACTGAGCAGTTAAACAATTATTACATCTTCATTAAATGAGTTCCTTTGGATTCTAAAACTATAAATATGGTTATTGAGAAACCTGTTTTTTAGATCTTTTTAATTCTAGCCAGATGTTGTATTTCTGTTGTTACCTGGCAAGTAGTGGGACTACACTGACAATATAGACTTCTCGCCTCAGTTGTAACACTGCCGATCACTTCTGGCAGTTAGTAAGCCAGTGATCACAGGAAGATTTTTGCATCCCTTTGAAAAAGTTCACCTTGTTTTCTTCATGCAACATCTGAAGAAACTGGTGTGTTCTGCACATTTCTATTCTGAATATTATAGCCAAAATCAGATAAATCAAGAGACAGACTGACCTCAAAACTGCATGACCTTGGTCTCGGTTCCACCATCTGCAACTGGATCCCCATCTTTCTGACCCATAGGCCCCAACCAGTGAGGATAGATAACTGCACCTCCTCCGCAATAACACTCAACACTGGAGCCCCCCAAGGATGTGTCCTCAGCCCCCTACTGTACTCCCTTTATACCTACAACTGCGTTGCCAAATTCCAAATGAACGCCATCTACAAGTTCGCTGATGACACCACCATAGTGGGCCAGATGTCTAACAACGATAAGTCAAAATACAAAAGGGAGATAACGGGGCTTGATGACATGGTGGAATGAAAACAATCTGTCTCTCAACGTCATCAAAACTAAAGAAGTGATCATTAACTTCAGAAAGAAAGGAGGAGGACACACCCCCATCTACATCAAACGGAACTGAGGCTGAGAGAGTGAACAGCATCAAGTTCCTTAGAGTGGTGATAACTGACGACCTGTCCTGGATCTCCCAAGTAGATGCGACAGTCAAGAAGGCACAATAATGCCTCTTCTTCCTCAGGAGGCTCAGGAAATTTGGCATATTCATAAGGTCCGTCACCAACTTCTACAGATACACCATTGAAAACATTCAATCCAGGTGCATAACAGCCTGGTATGGCAACTGCTCTGCCCAGGACCGAAAGAAATTACAGAAGGTGGTGTGCACAGCCCAGACCATCATGGAAGCCAACCTCCCATCCATGGACTCCATTTTCATGGCCGACTGCTGCAGAAAGGTGGCCAAAATCATCAAAGACCCATTGCATCCTGGTAATGATCTCCTACAACCTCTTCCATCAGGTAGAAGATTCAGAAGCCTGAACACATGCACAAGCAGGTTCAGGAACAGCTTCTTTCTGGTCGTTATCAGACTGTTGAATGGATTCTAGCCTCAAATAATGTAACCTGCGATGTAACCTGTATGCCTCTCTGTGTTTTTGATCTGTACAGCTTTTGCTTGCTGTGATCTGTCTGTACCGCTCGTAAACAAAGCTTTTCATTATATTTCAGTACACGTGACAATAAATCAATGAATCAATCACATGTCTTTACCCAGAGTGTGGGGAGAGTGGAGAAACAATTACACGAGGGAGTGCTTGAGCAGAATGGTATAGATATATTTGAGAGGATGCTGGGTAAACACACGGTGGAGAAAAAGCAATGCATATATTGATAGTAAGAGATGAAGAGATAATTGTAGTATTCTCATGTGGAGAATACATAACAGCATGGACTAGTTGGGCTGAATGGCCTGTTCATGTGGAGCAAATTCTATGTCATTCAATCTAAGTACAGAGAGATATAGAATAATTATTTTTCCATTAAAAATCTCAAAACAAAATAAGGAAAAAGTGCAGCCACCCACTTCACCAGAGATAGTTGTTGTTTCACACACCCACATTTTCGCACATGGTAGTGGGGGCGGGTGTGGAGGTGTTCATATTTGAAGGGTAAGAGGGTTATCAGAACACTATATTATTTCTGGGAGGTCATGGACAGGAGAACACGATTAAACTGTGCTATGTTGAAGTTTTCACTTTAGATCAGGGCATTGAAATTAAAATGGAAGTCTAACATTCAGGATGTTAACTACAAAATAGGGTCTAAATTACATCACACACTAAACTTTAAAAATCTTTAACGACGATTACACTTAATTTTCAATTCGTCCTTGTGCAGTTTGATTCTTATTTGATAGTGTATTTGAAGTTCCTGTCAATGGTTTCTTAACTTTTATTCATTCATTGGCTGAAGATCTATCTGCTGCAGATTGACGATAATAAGGAGACACATCTGTTTGTGTACAAGTGAGAAGCAAATACAATAAGTGCACTGCTTTCACAATGCCAGAGTTCCCAGGGCTCCAAGGCACTCAATAGCAAACGTGTACAGACTTGTATTTCTTCAGAGAGAGAAAGAGAAATAGAGTGCTTATCAGAAATGAAAGGAGCAGACTTCAGTGAATGTGATATGCCATGTCAAGCAGACCAGCACACACCTGCTGATCACCCTCTGCATCTTTTGTTCTCTCAACTGCCTTGGGAAGGTCATGAACAAATGCAAGTTGAAGACTGGGATAACAAGCATGGGGCTGGATGAACACAGCAGGTCAAGCAGCATCATAGGAGCAGGAAAACTTGACGTTTCGGGCCTAAACCCTTCATCAGAAAGGTTGTTTATGAGGGAAAACACAGCTTGAAACACCCTCAGAGGAACAGAAAGGAGGAATATGTTCAACTCACCTCTCCCTGTTGTGTCATTGACCTCTATATTAATGGGCAAGGAGTGGAGGGAGCAGTTTTGTGTAGAACAGAAAATAAAGAAAACACAGTAAGTTCTGGAAATATTTGTCTTACCTGGAAGCATCAGAGGAGATTCAAACAGAATTTAAGTTTTCTTCCATAGCCCTGACCCACTGAGTATTTCCAGGATTGTTTTTGTTCCAGGTTTCCAGCATGCACAGTACTTTACTTTTACATGTCTGTGGAATGAGTTCCTTGCAGCTGCTGCCAAATTTAAGGGACACAATGGATTTTCTGCCCATGATCCCAGAGGTGGGGATGATCCAAGATATCTGAATAGCTTGGCAATTGCAATGAATGACAAGGGAGAGCACTTCTCTTCTTCCACCTCTACTGCAGTCCATCTAAGATTGTGAATCATGCCTCATGCCCCATGGTCCCACCAGAGGGCAAGGTGAGGAAGCGGGCTCCAAGAACTACCTCTGGCAGTCAGAACAGGGATTGAACTACAATCTTGCACTGACCTCTTACTTAACAGGCCCCCTGCACTATTGTAATGTAGGAAACGCAGCAGCCCAATGTGCACATAGCAAGGTCCTACAAACGGCATCGTGATAATCAGTGTTACTGTTGTTGAGGGACAAATATTGTCTTGGACAGCAGGGATAACTTTCCTGCTCCCCTTTTTGAATAGTGCTATGGGATTTTTTAACAGACAGAGCAGATGGAATCTTGGTTTTAACATTTCATCTGACAGATGAGTTCAGCCGTCATGCCACTACAGGTTCCACAGCTCTTGTGGCACAGTGGTAATGTCCCTACCTCTGGACCATGAGGCCTGTGTTCAAGTCCCACCTGCTCCAGTTCTTCATATGGCCAAACCCTGCACTTCCCATGTGGCAAACTTCTCAAACCAGACAATATCCATCTCATTAACACTCAGTGTGTTCCTGATTGAAAAGGAGACATGAGAGATAGTGAGCCTACGAAGCAGAGACAAGGGAAATGAGGAGATTTGTAGCAGCTGCAGTTGACTGCAATTATCCCTCAGGCTATTCTGTGAGCTGCTGATATGGGTTAACACTTCCCAGAATGTGACAATTCTAAATCTTCAATACCTTGTGATTGTTTGATGGAAGCTGCGCAAGATATCCTGATTTCTGATTTAACAGCATCATCATTATTACTATCCCTGGCATTTCATGGAGCAATCTGGGTTAAACAATATCTGTTTCTACAGTGACTGACACTTCATTCCAAAAAAATCTTTTAACTCTGTCTTTGTTTTTCAAGATTTCAAAGATTCAATTGTGCTTTTTTTGTGTTTCTAAACTGTCTTGCGACATACAATTGTTAGATACCTTCCAGAATAAATTAAGTTGCAGAAGTATGAATAATCTCAACATCTAGTGCTGTGTAGAAATAATCTTCTGCGATTAGATATAAAGGTAATTTCAACTTCAGGGTCAGAGATGCCGGTGACAATGAACAACATGACTGCCCTGGAAACAATTTAACATAAGGACATATTGACTTCTCTCTTGTCAGTATAAAGGCCATCCAGATGGAACAAAATCCAACAGGAGGCCAGGCCAAAAGGAATTTTGGAACATGCGGGGACCATTCAGCCCCTCCAGTCTATTCTGTAATTCAATGACACCATGGTTGATCTGTGATATAACTTCATGTTGCTTAATACTTTTGGGAATATGAATACACCAAGCTCAGGTGTAAAGTTTCAGTGGATTGAGCATTCATTGCCATTTGCTAAAAGAAGTTCCAAACTTCCACCATCCTTGGTGTGAAGGAGTATTTCCTGATTTTATGTCTCAGAGGTCCTGCTCTAAGTTTTAAATTTTGTCCCTCTGTCTGAGAGACCCAAACTAGCAGAAATAGTTTATTTTCTGTCAGCGTGGACTGCAGCAGTTGAAGAAGACCAACACCGGCTTCTTAAGGGCAAGTAGGGATGAACAATGAATGCTGGTCCAGCCAGCAATGTCCATGTTCCATGAGTGAATAAAAAAAAGTATTTTTTCCCCTTAATTTTTGAAAACTTCTATCAAATTAACATTAACTTTCTAAATTCCAGGCAATTTGAACCATAATGTCTGTAAACCCTCCCATAATTAAACATTTGGAGTCCAGGCATCATTCTGGTAAATGTACACTGCAGTCCCTCCAAAGTCAATGAATCCATTAGACCATAGACCATAAAACATAGGAATAGAAATTAGGCTATTCGGCCCAACAAGTTTGCTCCACCATTCAATCATGGCTGATAAGTTTTTCAACCCCATTCTCCTGCTTTCTCCCCATAACCTTTGATCCCCATGATAATCAAAGGTGTGCTCAGAACTGCTCACTGTACTACAGGTGTTGTCTAATCAGAAAGTTATTAACAGAAACATGACTTCTACTCACATTGTATTCTGGTCCTAGATATAAAGGTCAGCATTCCATTAACCTTTTTGATCATTTTCTGTATTAGTTCACAACATTTTAACAATCGATGTATGTAGCAGATTTGGTCTTCATTGTGCAGTATTAAAATCCAGCAGAATGAAGAAACCTCATGCAATGTTATTCTTCACATTTAGACCAAATGTACACATTTAGTTTGATATCTCCCATGTTTTACTCATTGGGCTCTGAATCTGTGCACAGTTCTAGAATTAAGAGAATCTGTCCAGAGGATGAGTTTTACTCTCCTTATGTGGAAACAGAACCTGGTCAATCCCAACTGAACCTAGTTCTTTTATGTTATTTTGAATATGAACAATTAAAAACAGTTAAAAGTATGGCCTGACAGTAAACAATAACAACTCGCAAAAGTTGGAATGACTGATCAATGCTTACTCTGTATCTTCGAGGACGTGATAATGGTTAATATGTTATATTCTATTGTCAGTTGTATAGCTATGTTCAAATGAAATCAATAATGAAATGAAATCAATAACAACCAGAAAATGATATGTATTCAGTCTCTTTTGATAATTGATATAAATGGAATGCAGGTCTTTTCTTCCCATGATACCCAAATGATTATTATTGCATTAAACTCCAATTCTGTATGATTTATATGTTGGTAGAAGATGAATCTGAATAATTCTAAGGATTTGACTTTAACTATGTCCTTTCAGATTGTTATAGATATTTCCTTTGGTCATTGTTCATTGTCTTAAGGCTCTGGAATGAGTAAATGGAACAAATTTGTCATATTCTAAGGATCCCCTTTGCCAGAGACAATTCATTAAATATCAACTCCCACGCACATTGAGCCAGCTGGTATATTTCCCCAGAAACAGTAAAGACAAGTCATTGGCAAACTCAATTTATTAGCGAATGAGTCATTATTAATCCTTAATAATGAAGTCCAATTTTCTTTGCGTGTTTTGAAAAAAATTAGACAGTTCATAACTATCCTGGTTTAATGTAAGAATGATGAGGTTGAGCTACTGATCATGGGTAGCATTTAATGCTATCCCACGCAACTGCTGCTAGCGTTGAGAAATGTAAAACTGCATTTGCTATTTGTAATATTAGGTGGATTTCACCTAACTGGGAATTTCAAGTTGTTGATTGTCACATCGAAGAATGTCATTGCTGGATAAACAAAGGGGTATGTTGTTCCCTGTGTGAAATTAATATGTTCTTTGACTAAACTTTCACTTGTTGTGATTCCCACTGGAGCCTCACCCACCAACAAAGCCACCCCATTTAAATTCATGACAATTTGGTAAAATAATTTTACGGTAAATTAATTGAATACAACGATTAGTTAACAATTGGTCCAAATGATGAGCTTACCTTGGATGCGAACTAGACTGATCATCCTGTCTCTTGTCATCTTAATTCTCCACTCCATTCACATTCTTACCTTTTTGCCCTTGGCCTTCTACATGATTTCAGTAAAGCTCAAAGCAAATTCAATGAACAGCTCCTCATTTTTCAGTTCGACACTTTACTGTCTTCTGGACTTAACACCATGTTCAACAACTTCAGGTGATAACTACTGATTTCATTCTTTTAATCAGTCGATGCATGTACTGATTCTGCAATTATCATTCAAACCTCCTCTAGGCCCATCTTTTACATGTTTTCCTTTCTCCTTGCCATCTCTTTTTGTCTTGTGCAATCATCCCTGTGTTCGTTTAATTTCTCCTGCTTTCCACCCCATCACAGACCTGTACTTTTGTTCTTTTCCCTAACCATGCCTCTGTTATTGCTTAAAACCTGTTGTATGTCTAACTTCTTCCCAGTTCTGATGGAAGTTGTTCAAACTGAAACATTAATATACATCTCTCAACAGAAGCTGCCAGACCTGCTAAATATATCCAGGGTTTCTATTCTAGATTATCTTTTACTGTGTAGCCATTCCAATGTTGTCAATAATCTATTGGAAAATCCTACTAACCCGAGTTGGCAAACCCCAGTGTATTCCAGATAACAAGCATGGGGCTGGATGAACACAGCAGGTCAAGCAGCATCATAGGAGCAGGAAAACTTGACGTTTCGGGCCTAAACCCTTCATCAGAAAAAAAAAATCAATTTTTTTTCTGATGAAGGGTCTAGGCTTGAAACGTCAAGTTTTCCTGCTCCTATGATGCTGCTTGACCTGCTGTGTTCATCCAGCCCCATGCTTGTTATCTCGGATTCTCCAGCATCTGCAATACCTTTTATCCCAGTGTATTCCATCTCCCTCAGTGAATGTTCACTTACCTCTCCCTTTCTATACTATCTCTGTATCCTCAGCTGTCCAGTACTAAATCTTGGGTGAGCACATTTTTAGCACAGTTCAGGTGCCTCTTAAACTTGCTGATGCCATACTATGTGGTCAACTAAATCTTCAACAGGGAACAGCTTGAGAAGTTCTATTTCACAAGTTAGTGAACATTGTTATGATAATACTACTGGACAGGTCAGATCCCAGAGTGAAACGTGGCTGGATAGGACATGTTTCCTTCTTGAACTTGGTTACTATAGGTGTTCAGTCACTGAATGTAGTCACATGACACCTGCTGAAATTCTTTCAACAAAAGTGTAACTAATCAAAAGTGCCATGTAAGACAATTTAGTGAGATCTTAACATAACCAGCAGAAAGAAAGATGTAACCCTTTTCTCAGCATTATTCTTCAAAGCCACTCAATGTGTAAGTATCACTACCGTAACTCTGCAATTTCGTAAAGAAGCAGACAACAGGAGGACCCTGAGATAAGCTGTCAGCATCACCTAACTGTGGAGTCTCTTGTCCATGGTTAAGGTCTTTCTGGTCTTAAAATTTAATGTAGTATGCAAATTGGGGGTAAAGTTAGTGAAAAACATAAAGGCACCATATCTAATGGAATAATATAACTAAATAAGTAAAACTCATAAGGAAGGCAGTTCAGATGATATATCAAAGCTGCAGCATTTGGGCATTCCTGGATGCCATTGTGATCCAGGGTGAACACTTCTGCAGTAAGTGTTTGAAATTTGAACATGTTTGACACAGATTTTATGAGCTAGAGGCTGAACTACAGACACTGTGACATATGAGGGAAGGGATATTCTTTCTACCAAGCTTCAGTCACATCACTTCATAGGGTCTTCTGATTTGGTCAGCGACAGGAGGTGTGACTGTGAGTGAAGCAAGAAAGTGTTTCTGGAGGGTAGAATTGCTGGAGTGTCAGCCTTTCCAAATATCACGTTTGTTTGAGGCAATGAGTGTCTGTTTGCATGAGAGTGGTATTGCAGGGTCAGTGTGGAAACAGGCCATGGCATCATGGTACAGGAAATCATTCAAGTGGGAAACAATAGGAACTTTATCATTAAGTGCTAGTACAATGAGGGGAATTGACACAATTCTTGATAGCAAGAAGAGGGAGTCCAGGTGGCTGTGTTGTATACCTGGTGTCAGGGCTTTGAACATCTGCTTGGGGCTGGAAAGGGATTTGCTGTCAGATAGGAAGGTTCAGTCATTCCATGTAGGTACCAATGACATTAGTAGAAGAAAGAGAGTCTGGCTTAGACAGTATGAGGTTATAACCTGTAGGATATGACCACAGGTTCATGCAAGTTGGTATGGAGGCCCAAAATTAGAGAGATAAATATGTGGCTCAAAAACTGGTTTGGGAAGAAGTGGATTCTGGTACATGAACAATGGCTCCTGTGCTGCAGAGAGTATGAACAGGGCTTGGTCTGGGGTATACCTGAACCATGCTGGAGCCAGTGTTCTTGCAAACTGCCGAACAAGGGAAATCAAGGGGGTATTTGAAAACCATGCACAGAAACAGTCCTCAACTAAGGAGATTGTAATCTCCCAGTTATATATACGTTTTTCTCCAAGTTATATTGGTTAGTCTAGGCTTTTCTGATTGGGGTTGTTAACCTAGGCCAATCAAGAACCTCATCATCAACGAGGTCCACCTGATTCCAATCACTTACAACTCTCCCCCAAGTCTGGGGATGTAGGCCTGGTCTATTCCTTGTATCTTCTTTTGCAATGTTTTCTCCCCAGGTTCAGTTTCTCTGTATCAGACTCAGACACGGATTGTGTACACTGGACCATGGCCCATCTCTTGCTTCTGAAATGTTTCGGGAGATTTTCCTCCTCTTCTTCCAGCAGTAACAAGATCAAGGCTGCTTCCATCTCAGACTCTGAGGTTTACTTGACTTTAGACAGATGGGGAGAACATAAGGATCCTGACAGGCCTTCAGGCTGTTCTGAAGTGCCAGGTATGAACATAGATAATAGAACATAGAACATCACAGCACAGTACAGGCCCTTCGGCCCTCGATGTTGCGCTGACCTGTGAAACCAATCTGAAGCCCATCTAACCTACACTATTCCATTATCATCCATATGTTTATCCAACGACCATTTAAATGTCCTTAAAGTTGGTGAGTCAACAACTGCTGCAGGCAAGGCATCCCATGCCCTTACTACTCTCTGAGTAAAGAATCTCCCTCTGACATCTGTCCTATATCTATCACCTCTCAATTTAAAGCTTTGTTCCCTCGTGCTAGCTGTCACCATCCAAGGAAAAAGGCTCTCACTGTCCACCCTATCTAATCCTCTGATCATCTTGTATGTCTCTATTAAGTCATCTCTTCACCTTCTTCTCTCTGATGAAAACAGCCTCAAGTCCCTCAGCCTTTCCTCATAAGACCTTCCCTCCATACCAGGCAACATCCAACCGGGATGTTGTTTTGTTGCCCGGTTTGCAAGGTAACGGCTTTCAGGTGATCCACGTGTTTCGCCTACCCGAACTTTGTAAGTGACAGGAGATGATCACACATCAACCTGGCCTTGTACCCATACAGGGCCATTCCCATGGTTCCAGCACCAAACCCCATCCCCTGAAGTAAACTGTCTCTCTCGCTTAGAATTAGCATTTGGTCTGTGTTGGTGTTCCTGCTGCCATTTCACCCCATCACCCACTCCCCACCCAAGTCTGGAAAAATCAGGTTTAACTTGGTGCAGAGTCTTCTCCCCATCAGTAACCCGACTGGAGCTATCCCTCTTGTTGCATACGGTGTGGTCCTATAATCAAACAGGAACCAGGACAGTTTGATATCAAATAATGCTCTAGGCTGCTTCTTTAAGCCTACCTTCAATGTTTGGACCTCTCTTTCTGCCAGACCATTGGATAATGGATGGTGTGGAGCTGTCCTTATGTGCCGAATGCCAATGGACATTAGGAAATACTTAAATTACCTGCTGGTAAATGATATCCCATTGTCCGTGACCAATTCTTCTGGGAGGCTATATGAACATAGTACATAAAACAGTACAGCACAGTACAGGCCCTTCGGCCCACGATGTTGTGCCGAACTTTTACCCTAAACCTAAGGTCTATCTAACCTCCACCGCTACCTTATACTATCATCCATATGCCTATCTAATAGCCGCTTAAATGCCCCTAATGAGGCCAACTCCACTACCCTCTCCGGCAATGCATTCCACACCCCTACCACTCTCTGAGTAAAGAACCTACCTCTGACGTCTCCCCTACATTTACCTCCTTTCACTTTAAAACTATGTCCCCTCGGAAAAGTTACCTCCACCCTAGAAAAAAGTCTCTGGCTGTCCACTCTATCTATACCTCTGATCATTTTGTATACCTCTATCAAGTCACCTCTCATCCTTCATTGTTCTAAAGAGAAAAGCCCTAGCTCTCTCAACCTTTCCTCGTAAGACCATCCCTCCATTCCAGGCAACATCCTGGTAAATCTCCTCTGCACCTTTTCCAATGCTTCCACATCTTTCCTGTAGTGAGGTGACCAGAACTGGACACAATACTCCAGATGTGGCTGAACCAGGGTTTTGTTTCGCTGGAGCATAACTTCACGGCTCTTGGACTCAATCCCTTTATTAATGAAAGATAACACACCGTACGCCTTCTTAACAACTCTATCCATCTGGGTAGCAGCTTTCAGGGAACTGTGAACATGAACCCCAAGATCTTTCTGCTCCTCCGTACTCCCAAGAATCTTTCCGATAACCCTGTGTTCTGCTTTCAAGTTTGTCCTTCCAAAATGAATCACCTCACACTTTTCAGGGTTAAACTCCATCTGCCACTTCTCAGCCTAGCTCTGCATTCTATCAATGGCCCTTTGTAACCTAGAACAGCCCTCTGCACTATCCACAACGTGACCCACCTTCATATTGTCCGCGAACTTGCTAATCCACCCTTCCACTCCTTCATCCAAATCATTTACAAAAATCACAAATAGAGGAGGACCCAGAACAGATCCTTGTGGTACACCAATCGTAATTGAGCACCATGTTGAATATTTTCCGTCCACTACCACTCTTTGTCTTCTAAGGGTCTGCCAATTCTGAATCCAATCTGCCACAATTCCCCTATCCCACGCCTCCTTACCTTCTGCATGAGCCTACCATGGGGAACCTTATCAAACGCCTTACTTAAATCCACATCCACTGCTCTACCTCAAAGAATTCAATAAGGTTTGTGAGGCATGATCTACCCCTCACAAATGCATGCTGACTATCATGAATCAAACTGTGCCTTACCAAGTGATCATAAATCCTATCTTTCAGAGCCCTTTCCAATAATTTGCCCACCACTGACGTAAGACTAACTGGCCTGTAATTACCGGGGTTATCCCTATTCCCTTTTTTGAACAAGGGAATGATGTTTGCTTCTTTCTAATCTTCCGGCACTATACCCGTGGACAGTGAGGACGAAAAGATCATCACCAAAGGCCCTGCGATCTCTTCCCTCGCTTCCCATAGAACCCTTGGATAAATCCCATCAGGCCCGGGGGACTTGTCTATCTTCAGCTTCGTCAGAATTCCTAGCACATCTTCCTTACTAACATCAACCTCCTCTAGCCTATCTGCCTGTTTCACAACGCCCTCCTCCATAACTAGGTCCCTCTCAGTTGTGAATACTGAAGAAAAGTATTCATGAAGGACCTCTCCTATCTCTTTAGGCTCTGAGCACAAATTCCCTTTACAATCCTTGATCGGACCTACCCTTTCTCTGGTCATTCTCTTGTTCTGCACATACGTGAAAAAAGCCTTGGAGTTTTCCTTGATCCTATCCGCCAAGGTTTTCTCATGCCCCCTTATAGCTCTCCTAACCCTTTCTTCAGCTCCTTCCTGGTTAACTTGTAGCCCTCTAGAGCCTTTTCCGTTCCTCTTTTCCTAAACCTTACATCAGCCTCCTTCTTCCTCTTAACCAGTCGTTCGACCTCTCTCGAGAACCATGGCTCCCTCACTCGACCGCATCTTCTCTGCCTGCTAGGGACAAACATATCGAGCACTTGCAGTATGCATTCCTTAAACAATTTCCACATTTCTGTGGTTCTCTTCCCTGACAGCATCTGTTCCCAATTTATGTTACCCAGTTCTTGCCTAACTGAAGTGTAATTGCTCTTCCCCCAATTATAAACTTTACCCTGCCATATGTACCTATCCTTATCCATGACTATCATGAAAGAAACAGAGTTATGATCGCTACTGCCAAAATGCTCTCCAACCAACAGGTCTAACACTTGGCCCAGTTCGTTGCCAGGTACCAAATCCAAAGTGGCCTCTCCTCATGTTGGTCTATCTATGTACTGTGTCAGGAATCCTTCCTGAATGCACTGGACAAAATCTGCTCCATCTAAACTATTACAACTAAACTGTTTTCAATCAATATTTGGAAAGTTGATGTCACCCATGACAACAACCCTGTGACTTCTGCACCTTTCCAGTATCTGCCTCCCAATCTGCTCCTCTACTTCTCTGCAACTATTAGGGGGGTCTGTAAAAAACCCCCAACAAAGTGACTGCTCCCTTCTTGTTCTGGACCTCAACCCAAACTGACTCTGTAGACATATCATTCTCGATCTGCCTTTCAGTAGCTGCTACAACGCCACTCCCCCAACCTCTTTTTCCACCCTCCCTATTTCTTTTAAAGCATCTAAATCCCGGAACTTCCAACAACCATTCCTGTCCCTGGGTTACCCAAGTAATGGCCACAACTTCATAGTTCCAAGTACCGACCCATGTTCTAAGTTCATCGGCTTTATTTCTGATACTTCTAGCATTGAAGTATACACACCTCAAACCATCTCGGTGTCCGCAATTCTGCTCCATCGACTGCATTTCTTTATAAACCATCTCACTCCCTGTTGTGTCTGTTGGAAGGCAGAATACCTCATCCTCTGAATTACAAATCCGGTTCCCCACTCCCTGCCAAACTAGTTTAAACCATCCCGTACAGCTCAAGCAAACCTCCCTCTCAGGATATTTGTGCCCTTCGGGTTCAGGTGCAACCCGTCCTTACTGTACAGGTTCCACCTTCCCCAGAATGTGCTTCAATTATCCACATAATGGAAGCCCTCCCTCCTACACCAGCCCTGTAGCCATGTGCTTAACTGCACTCTCTCCCTATTTCTTACCTCGTTATCACGTGGCACTAGTAGTAATCCAAAGATAACTACCCTGTTTGTGCTGGACTTCAGCTTCCAACCTAACGCCCTGTACTCACATTCTCAGTCCTTTTTCTACCTATGTCATTGGTACCGATGTGTACCATGACTGCTGGTTGCTCACCCTCCCCCTTAAGGATCTTGAAGACACGATCTGAGACATCACGGACCCTGGCACCCAGGAGGCGACATACCATCCGTTCATCTCGTTTGCTTCCACAGAACCACCTGTCTGTGCCTCTTACTATTGAATCCCCCACAATTGCTCTCCTATTCTCCCCGCTTCCCTTCTGTGCCACAGGGCCAGGCTCAGTGCCAGAGACCTGTCTGCTATGGCCTTCCCCTGGTAGGTCATCCCCCGCAACTGTATCCAAAACGGTATACTTATTATTGAGGGGAACGGCCACAGGGGATCCCTGCACTGTGTGCCTATTCCCTTTCCTCTTCCTGACAGTCACCCAGCTACCTTTTTCCGGTACCTTGGGTGTGACCACCTCCCTGTAACTCCTCTCTATCACCCCCTCAGCCTCCCGAATTATCCGGAGTTCATCCAGCTCCAGCTCCAGTTCCCTAACACGGTTTTTGAGGAGCTGGAGCTGGGTGCACTTCTTGCAGGTAAAGTCAGAGGGGACACCAGCAGTGACCCTTACCTCCCACATCCTGCAAGAGGAGCATGCAACTGCCCTAGATTCCATTCCATCCCCTCTAGATTTCCAGAAGAACAAAAAAAAAGCTTTACCTTACCGACGCTCCACACAGTCTTTTTCGGTTAGAGGAGGAGGATGGGTGGGAGACACTACACGTGTAGTGTTTTGGGTTTAGCCAATACCCGAATTTATTTGTTTCTTCCTGGCTCGCGTTCCCTCCACACACCTGCTGCTGAAAACAAGAGGGCCGCTTGCGCGAGGTAAGTTTTCATACAGGGAGACACAAAAACCGCCTTACCTTCCTGTTGGCACTCTGGCTCATGCTGCTGCCATTGAAAACAAGAGGGCTGCTGCTGCATGAGGTAAGTTTTTACTGCGAATGATGCTCGCAGTTCACAATTATCATTCCTGAGTTCGCTGAACAAACTTTATGCATGTCCAACGACTTTGAATGGGTATCCAGAATGACCAAGAACATTGAGCCCATGAAACGACTAACACAGTCAACATGCAGCTGAGTCCAGAGTTTACCTGGCCATTCCCGAGAATGTGGAGTTGCTGCTGGTGGTAATTTTTGTCCTTGTTGGTACTCTGGGCACTGCCTCACCAATGCAGCTATGTTGGCATCCAATCCTGGCCGCTAGACATAGCTTCTTACCATCATCTTCATCTTGGAAATTCCTGGATGACCCTGGTGGAGTTTGGCCATTATCTGGAGGTGACTTTACTCAGGACGATAACCCTTGCTGCCTACATTAATATGCTGTCCTCTATAATGAGCTGGTCTTGCTGGGTCCAAAAACGTTTCAATCCTGGTTGCGATGGCCCTTCTGTCTCCCCCATCACCACCAGCTGTTTTAGTTTCACTAGGACAGGGTTTTTTTTTGTGTGCACAGTTAGATATTGTCAACGGTGACTAGAAGGGTGTCCAAAAAGTTTAAAACCAGAACAGAATCTTCCAGGGGACGCACCACCGGTGGAGTATCGGCCAGTGGGAGGCAGCTCAAGGCATCTGCATTAGTCACTTGGCTTCCTGGACGGTGTTCTAGCTTGTACTTGTACACGCTGAGAAAAAGAGCCCAACACTGAATTCTACTGTCATGTCTTCCTTCAGTAGTCCTGGCAGGGGTTTGTCTGTAAAGGTACTGGTGGAACTTCCTCACACTAAACACAGCCACTAAATCCTCCTTCTCTATCTGGGCATACTTGGGTTTGGCATCAGCCAGAGTCTGGGGAGAATACGCTATCAGGCATTCCCCTCCTTTGGACCACCGGTGAGCCAACACTACCCTGATGTTGTTTAGGGAGCCATCACATGTCAACACCAGATATTGCTTGGGAGCATAACGTGCTGACTCCTTATAGGAAGATAGCTGCTTTCTCACTTCCCTAAAGGCTGCTTCTTGGCTACATGACCATTTCCACGGCTGACACTTTTTCAATAGCAGGTGTAAGGGTGCCAAGATGGAGCCCAGGTTTTGCCTGAATTTTCCATAATAATTCACTAAGCCAAGGAAAGACCTAAGCTCCGGCACAGATGAGGGAGCCAGGGCTTGTTTGATCTCCCTCACTTTCCATAACACAGTTACAGAGTCGATAAAACTCAAGTAGGTCACTTGGGGTGCCTCGAACACATAATTTTCCTTTCTAAGGCATACACCCACCTGGGAGAAATGTTTAACCACTATGTCTAAGTTCTCCAAGTCCTCCTTGTTGGTCTTCCCTATCCTTAGAATGTCATCCAGATAAATGGCAACCTGGGGTAGGCTTTGTAAAGGGTTGTCCATGGTCCACTGGAAAAGAGCTCATACTGATGATACACCAAATAGCAGCCTTGTTTATTGATATGATCCCTTATGGGAATTAATTGTAACATGCTTCTGGGACTCCTCATCCAGTCGCAATTGCAGGTAGATGTATCCCATATCCTGCTTTGTAAAGGACAGCCCCACCCCCACTAAATTTGCATACAGGTTCTCTATGTGAGGGATCGGGTATTTATCCAGCTGTGAGAAGCAGTTTAGAACTTTTCTAAAATCCCCGACAAAGGTGAACTTCACAATCAGTACAGCCAGTGCTGCCCATTCTGCAAACTGCACTGGTTCGATCACTCCTTCACACTCCAGCCTCCTGATTTCCCACTTCTGTCTTTTGCTCGGAGGGCAGATGGCACCGGGTGGGCCTTGCAAAATCTTGGAATTCTGTCCTGTTCAATGTGTAAAGTGGCTTTGGGCCCTTTGATAGTCTCAAGCCCTTCTTGCCAACTCTTCGGTATTTCACTAGGACTTCACTGAGGCAGCTATTTTCCAACTGAAAAATGTTGAGCCAATCCAGGTGAATCTTTCTCAACCAGTTCCATCCCAATAGGCTTGGGTTGAGCCTCCTACTACCATCAGTGGTAACTGCACCAACTGCTTCTGATAGGAGACCAGAACCACAGTCATAGCCTTAATTTGCAACAGTTCCCCAGTGTATGTACTCAGCCTGGCTGAGGTCTTACACAATCTTGAAGGTTGGAGTCCCAAGCAAATCTTGTTAAAGACAGGTTCTGCAATTGCAGATACAGCTGTGCCAGTATCGATCTCCGTGGGAACTGATTGACCATTTAACCACTCATTAATTTTAATCTGTTCCGATTTGGGTGTCACTCAGCAATACAATTGTTCCAACCCACACATGGGGGGACTTTCCAGGATGTGCACTCCCCTGGGTACTAGCCTACAAGTTTTCTTACTCATGTCAGGCCTTGTAGGACTCCGTTGCTGCTTCGAGTCCACATACCAGCCGCAACTACAATGGCTTGCTGGCCCAGATCCTGAAGAACTGTTTAGCTACATGGTCAATGCTCAGCCTTGCTGTGGGGCTCTGCTGTAGGTTAGCTGAGGTTCCTCTGCTCAGGATATGCCCTAAGTGAGGCTCTGCAATTGCCCACACTCAGGTGGTGTTCCCCAAGCTCAGTTGAACAGGTCAAGGTGTCCACACCCTGTAGCTTCACTTGCTGCATTTTCTAATCACAAGGTCAGCTGCAGTGCCTGTTGAAGTCCAGTTGGGCTTCAGCTAGTAGGTGCTTCTGCACAGTTACATCATTAATTCCACATACCAAATGGTGCCTCAGCATCTCATTCAGGGTTAACCGGAATCACATGCCTCTGCCAGTTGTCATAACCTTGTCAAAAGTCCTGATACGGATCTCCCCAGTTCTCTAAAAGCCAAATAAAACTGATAGTGTCTCAGGATTAAAGGAGGTTTGGGATTGTAATATTCCTTAACCAAATCCATCAACTTTTGGAAGGTTTTAGTGTCTGGAGCTTCTGGAAAAGTTAGGCCCCTTATAACCAAAAATTGGTGGGTCCACACACAGCCAGAATGATTAGTCATTGCTTTTCATCAGCCCCAACGTCATTTGCTTAGAAAAAAAAGTCACATTCTGTTAACATACTGGGCCCAGTCTTTGACAACAAGGTCAAAGAGTCAAGCTTCCCGCATAAAGGCATGATACCAGGTATAGATACATCACAATGCTGTTAGAGAGGATTTTGACCATTGATACTGAAACAACAGCAATATTTATCCAAATCAGGATTGTAAGTGATTTGAAGGGGAATTT
Organism: Ginglymostoma cirratum; assembly: GCA_024137785.1. Classification (NCBI taxonomy): domain Eukaryota; kingdom Metazoa; phylum Chordata; class Chondrichthyes; order Orectolobiformes; family Ginglymostomatidae; genus Ginglymostoma; species Ginglymostoma cirratum. The sequence goes on along the minus strand of JAHRHZ010000077.1, from coordinate 25,913,023 downwards.
GTAGGTGGTGATGTTCTCGTGCATCTGCTGCTCTTGTCCTTCTTAATGTTAACGGCCATGGGTTTAGAAGGTGCTGTCTATAAACAATAATACAGAATAGTTAACAGGTTAATCAGGAGGAAGAAATTAGAATTTGAGAGGAAGCTGGCTAGGAATGTAAGAATGGTTAGCAAGAGTTTCTACAGGTATGTAAAAAGGAAAAGAGTAAATAAAGTGAGTGTTGGTCCTTTGGAGACTGAGTATGGGAATGGTAGATAATAAGGAAATGGCAGATGAAATGAACAAATATTTTGCATCTGAGGTCACTACAGAGGATACCGTAATATGTTCCAGTCATAGCTGTAAATCAAAAGATGGAAAGGAGAGAGAATATTAGTGAAATTGCATTCATGAGAGAGATGGTACTCTGAAAACTGTGAGCCTCTTCTACAGAATTCTGAAGTTCTGAGTAGATTCTGATGACAGTTCATACTGGACTCAAAACATTAACTCTGTTCCCCGCTCCACAGAGGCTGCAAGATCTGCTGATTTTCTCCCACACTTCCTCTTTATATATTTGTAAGGATATGCTTCAGTTATACAGGGTATTGGTGAGACCACATTTTAAATACCGTGTTCAGTTTAGGCCTCCTTATTAAAGGAAGGGCATTGATGAGTTGATGCAGTTCACAGGAGGTTTACCAGATTGACTCTGCAACTTCATGGCTTGGCCTATGCCCCACTCAACCATTACTATCAAACCAGGGAATTGACCCTGGTTCAATGGAGAGTGCAAGAGAGCATGCCAAGAACAGAACGAGACATATCTGAAGATGAGGTGTCAACCTGGTGAAGCCACCAAACAGGACAACTTGCACGCCAAACAGCGAAAGCAGCAAGTGATAGACAGAGCTAAGCGATCCCACAACCAACAGATCAGATCTAAGCTCTGCACTCCGACTGCATCCTATTGTGAATGGTGGTGGACAATTAAACAACTCATTGGAAGAGGTGGTTACTCAAATATTCCCATCCTCAATGATAGAAGAGATCAATACATCATTGCAAAATATAAGGTTGAAGCACCTTCAGCCAGAAGTGCCAAGTGGATGATCCATCTTGGCCTCCTTCTGTATCCCCAGGGTCACAGGTGCCAGTCTTCATCTAATTTGGTTCACTCCACATGGTATCAAGAAATGTCTGGAAGAATTAGATGCTGCAAAGGCTATGGGCCCTGGCAACATTCCGACAATAGTACTGAAGACTTGTGCTCCGGAACCTGCCACTCCCACTAACCAAGTACTTCCAGTGCAGTTACAACACTGGCATCTACCCAACAATGTGGAAAATTGCCCGGCATGTCCTGTACACAAAAAGCAGGACAAATCCAACCCAGCCAATTACCGTCCCATCAGACTACTCCAGATTATCAATAAAGATGGAAGGTGTCATCGATAATGCTATCAAGCAGCAAGTGCTCAGCACTCGCCTGCTCAATGAGGCCCAGTTTGGGTTCCGCCAGGACCACGCATTGGCCACTCCTGACCTCATTACAGCCTTGGTTCTAACATAGACAAAAGAGCTGAATTCCAGAGGTGAGGTGAGAGTGACAGCCCTTGACATCAAAGCTTCATTCAACCGAGTGTGGCATCAAGGAGCTTTAGCAAATTTGTAATCAATGAGTATCAGGAGGCAAACTTTCTGCTGGTTGGAGTCATACTTGAAGGTTGTGGAGGTAGGGTCATTGAATTTTTTTTAATATGGAGGCAGTTGGGTTCTCGTTAGGCAGGGGAATCAAGGATTACTGGGCCAGATGGGTATATGGAATTCAAAACACAAACAGTCATAAACTTACTGAATGGCAGAGCAAGCATGAGGGGCTGAAGAGTCTAATTTACCTCCAACTTCATATGTTTGTACTCAAATGACATTTTCCAGTCCTTATTGTTACACTGCTGAAACAGCTTGACATTTTTCAGCTCTGACAGCCTGGAGATTTCTACAACTAAACTCTCACAGTCTTGAGATTTACACAAAGAAACTCTCACAGCCAGGAGATTTACAAAACTAAACTCTCACAATCTGGAGATTTACACAGACTAAACTCCACACTCCCAAGATTTACACAAACTTAAACTGTCACAGTCTGGAGATTCTTAGGGCTGGATGTTCACGGGTAAAGGGACAGCTGGATAGATAGGAAGCCTTCAAAAATGCGATAATGAGAGTCCAGAGGCAGTATCTTCCTGTTAGGGTGAACGGCAAGGCTGGCAGATATAGGGAATGCCGGATGACTAGAGAAATTGAGGTTTTGGTCAAGAAAAAGAAAGAAGCATGTGTCAGGTATAGACAACAGGAATCGAGTGAATCCTTACAAGAGTATAAAGGCATTAGGAGAATACTTAAGAGGGAAATCAAGAGGCAAAAAATGAGATAGCTTTGGCAAGTAGGGATAAGGAGAATCCAAAGGGATTTTTTAAATACATTAAGGACAAAAGGGTAATTAAGGAGAGAATAAGGGCTTTAAAAATCAGCCATGCTGCCTATGTGTGGAACCACAGGAGATGGGGGAGATAATAAATGAGTATTTTGCATCAGTGTTTACTGTGGAGAAGGAGATGGAATATATAGAAGATGAGATAACAAGGTGTAGAGCTGGATGAACACAGCAGACCAAGCAGCATCAGAGGAGCAGGAAGGCTGATGTTTCGGGCCTAGACCCTTCCTACTCGGCCTTCCTGCTCCTCTGATGCTACTTGATCTGCTGTGTTCATCCAGCTCTACTCCTTGTTATCTCAGATTCTCCAGCATCTGCAGTTCCTACTATCTCTGGAATATATAGAACGTGGGTCAATAAATAACGATATCTTGAAAAAATGTCCATATGACAGAGGAGGAGGTGCTGGATGCCTTAAAAAACATAAAGGCGGATAAATCCCCAGGACCTGACCGAGTGTGCCATAGAGCTCTGTGTGAAGCTAGGGAGGTGATTGCTGGGCCCCTTGCTGAGATATTTGTATCATCGATGGCCACAGGTGAGGTGCTAGAGGACTGGAGGTTGGATGATGTGGTGCCATTATTTAAGAAAGGTGGTAAAGAAAAGCCGGGGAACTATAGACCGGCGAGCCTGACATCAGTGGTGGCCAAGTTGTCAGAGGGAATCCTGAAGGGCAGTACTTATATGTATTTGGAAAGGCAGGGACAGATTAAGGATCATCAACATGACTTTGTGTGTGGGAAGAGATAATAGGTACTGCAGATGCTGGAGAATCCGAGATAACAAGGTGTGGAGCTGGATGAACACAGCAGGCCAAGATACATGGGAATTTGTGTCTCACTAACTTGATTGAGTTCTTCGAAGAAGTAACAAAGAGGATTGAAGACTACAGAGCAGTGGAGGTGATCTATGTGGACTTCAGTAAGACGTTCGACAATGTTCCTCATGGTAGACTGGTTAGCAAGGTTAGATCACATGGAATACAGGGAGAACTGGCTCAAGATATGAAGACAGAGTGTGGTGGTGGAGTGTTGCTTTTCAGATTGGAGGCCTGTGACCAGTGGTGTGCCACAAGGATTGGTGCTGGGTCCACTGCAGTTTGTCATTTATGTAAATGATTTGGATGTGAACATAGGAGATATGATTAGTAAGTTTGCAGATGACACCGAAATTGAAGGTGTAGTGGACAATGAAGAAGGTTACATCAGAGTACACAGGGACCTTGATCAGATGCGCCAATGGGCCGAGGAGTGGCAGATGGAGTTTAATTTAGATAAATGTGAGGTCCTGCATTTTGGGAAGGCAAATCAGAGCAGGACTTATACGCTTATTGGTCAGGTCCTGGGTAGTGTTGCTGAACAGAGAGACCTTGGAGTGCAGGTTCATAGTTCCTTAAAAGTACAGTTATAGGTAGATAGGGTATTGAGGAAGGCCTTTGATATGCCTGCCATTATTGGTCAGTGCATTGAGTATAGGAGTCGGGAGGTCATGTTGCAGCTGTGCAGCACATTGGTTAGGCCTCTTTCAGAATACTGTGTGCAATTCTGGCCTCCCTGCTAGAGGAAGAATGTTGTGAAACTTGAACGGTTTCAGAAAAGATTTACAAGGATGTTGCCAGGATTGGAGTGTTTGAGCTGTAGGGAGAGGCTGAATAGGCTGGGGCTATTTTTAGTAGAACGTCAGAGGCTGAGGGGTGACCTTATAGAGCTTTACAAAATCATGAGGGGCATGGATATGGTAACTAGACAAGGTCATTTCCCTGGGGTGGGACAGCACAGAACCAGAGGGCACAGATTCAAGATGAGAGGGGAAAGATTTAAAAGGGGCCGAAGGGGCAACTTTTTCACACAGAGGTGGTGTATGTGTGGAATGAGCTGCCAGAAGAATTGGTGGAGGCTAGTACAATTATGACATTTAAAAGGCATCTGGATGGGTACATGAACAGGAAAGGTTTGGAGGGAAATGGGCCAAATGCTGGCACATGGAACTAGATTAATTTAGGCTATCTGGTCAGCACAAACAAGTGGGACCGAAGGGTATGTTTCTGTGCAGCACATCTCTATGATTTAGACCAGTGAGCCTTACATCTGTGGCAGGAAAAGTTTTGGAAAGGATGATAAGAGATAGGATTTGTAATCATCTAGCAAGCAACAATTTGATTGGAGATAGTCAACATGGATTCGTCAAGGGCAGGTCGTGTCTCACAAACCTCATTGAGTTTTTTGAGAAGGTGACCAAGCATGTGGATGAGGGTAGGGCAGTTGACGTGGTGTATATGGACTTCAGTAAAGCCTTTGATAAGGTTTCACATGGTAGGCTATTGGAGAAAATGCGGAGGCATGGGATTGAGGGAGATTTAGCAGTTTGGATTAGAAACTGGCTTTCTGAAAGAAGCCAAAGAGTGGTGGTTGATGGAAAATATTCAGCCTGGAGTCCGGTTACTAGTGGTGTGTCACAAGGATCTGTTTTGGGATCACTGCTGTTTGTCATTTTTATAAATGACTTGGACGCAGACATAGGTGGATGGGTTAGTAAGTTTGCAGATGACACTAAAGTCGGTGGAGTGGTGGACAGTGTGGAAGAATGTTGCAGGTTGCAGGGAGACTTGGATAAACTGCAGAATTGGGCTGAAAGGTGGCAAATGGAGTTCAATGCAGATAAATGTGAGGTGATGCACTTTGGGAAGAATAATAGGAAGGCAGAATACTGGGTCAATAGACAGATTCTTGGTAGTGTGGATGTGCAGAGGGATCTTGGTGTCCAGGTACATAGATCCCTGAAAGTTGCCACCCAGGTTGATAGTGCTGTTAAGAAGGCACATGGTGTGTTAGGTTTCATTGGTAGAGGGATTGAGTTCTGGAGCCATGATGTCATGCTGCAACTGTACAAAATGCTAGCGCGGCCTCACTTGGAATATTGCGTACAGTTCTGGTCGTCCCATTACAGGAAGGATGTGGAAGCATTGGAAAAGGTGCAGAGGAGATTTACCAAGATGTTGCCTGGTCTGGAGCGAAGGTCTTATGAGGAAAGGCTGAGGGACTTGGGTCTGTTCTCATTGGAGAGAAGAAGGCTAAGAGGGGATTTAATAGAGACCTACAAAATGATCAGAGGATTAGATAGGGTGGACAGTGAGAGTCTTTTTCCTAGGATGATGACGTCGGCTAGTATGAGGGGGCATAGCTACAAATTGAGGTGTGATAGATTTAAGACAGATGTCAGAGGCAGGTTCTTTACTCAGAGAGTGGTAAGGGCGTGGAATGCCCTGCCTGCCAATGTGGTTAACTCAGCCACATTAGGGGCATTTAAACAGTCCTTGGATAAGCATATGGATGATGATGGGATAGTGTCGGGGGATGGGCTTAGATTAGTTCACAGGTCAGCGCAACATCGAGGGCCGAAGGGCCTGTTCTGCGCTGTATTGTTCTATGTTCTATGTTCTATGATTCTATGATTCTATACAAGCTAAACTCTCACAGTCTAGAGACTGGTAGAAGTTAATCTATTGCTTTTCTTCAAGGATGGCTGATCTGCTTTTGATTGTAATTCACTAATGGCCCCTTAAAGCTTTAGCAAAGATTTGTAACATACCTGAACAGGTTGATTGAAAAAAATAACCCTATTTCATTCAGGAGAAGAGTGTAAACAAAGATAATCTGAGGAGAAAAGTGCACAGACAAGGAACTACTTCCATTATTGTATTAGCCAAAATCATTGTTGGGAGTTTGTAAGCAAATATAACTCTCCTGAGGATTGATGCAAGCTCGGCTTTTGTTTGCTGTTTTGTGCATGAAGGTCTCCCAACCCATGCTCAATATTGTATGAATTGTGTTTTGTTGATCCATTTTATAAATTTGTTTCAATATCACCTGAATTTCCAATGTTTGTAATTGTGAATAGCACCTCAAATATATCTGCTATTTACATATGCTACAATAATACGTGCAAATGACTTGTGAGCAGCTTACACAAAAATGAATCCAGTTCTGGCACAAGGCATTGGCTTGTTGATGTACTGTAACTGTTGATTTCTGAACAGATTGATGTGGCATTTGTTTCTATGTCTAGTTTTGCATCTCAATTAAGGAAAATAGTTCCCAATATATGTAAGACCGAAGTCTAAGGAGTATCCAGGCAGCCCATCCTGGAATCTTGTGTTTTGTTTTGGTTATTGTCATAATTTGTGATTTCCATTTGAAATTGTGTGAAGGTGGAAGTCTATCTCTTGCCACGTCCAGAACCAGAATTGCTAGTAGTTTAGCAATTTGTCAAATTTTCCTGATTATTTTGTGTTGATACATTTTTTTTTCTTATTATGTAACTAGAAAATCTTTTTTTGATATCATCCTCCATATAGTTATACTTTTGATTAAATGTTGTGACGCAAGAGCCCTTTATAGGAAGGATATTACTAAACTGGAGAGGGTTCAGAAATGGTTCAGCGGGATGTTGTCAGGAATGGAGGGTTTGAGATATAAAGATAGACTGAAAGGCTGGGACCTTTTTCACTGAAGCGTTGGAAGTTGAGGGGTGATCTTAGTGATTAGCAAGTTTGCAGATGACACTAAGATTGGTGAAGTAGCAGATAGTGAAGGGGACTATCGGAGAATGCAGCAGAATATAGATAGATTGGAAAGTTGGACGGAGAAATGGCAGATGGAGTACAATCCAGGCAAATGCGAGGTGATGCATTTTGGAAGATTTAATTCAAGAGTGAACTATGCAGTAAATGGAAAAGCCCTGGGGAAAATTGATGCACAGAGACATCTGGGTGTTCAGGTCCATTGTACCCTGAAGGTGGCAACGCACATCGAAAGAGTGGTCATGAAGGCATACGGCATGCTTTCATTCATCGGACGGGGTATTGAGTACAAGAGTTGGCAGGTCATGTTGCAGTTGTATAGGACTTTGGTTCGACCACATTTGGAATACTGCGTACAGTTCTGGTCGCCACATTACCAAAAGGATGTGGATGCTTTGGAGAGGGTGCAGAGGAGATTCACCAGGATGTTGCCTGGTATGGAGGGTGCTAGCTATGAAGAGAGGTTGAGTAGATTAGGATTATTTACATTAGAAAGATGGAGGTTGAGGGGGGACCTGATTGAGGTCTACAAAATCATGAGAGGTATAGACAGGGTGGATAGCAAGAAGCTTTTTCCCCAGAGTGAGGGACTCAATTACGAGGGGTCACAATTTCAAGGTGAGAGGGGAAATGTTTAAGGGAGATATGCGTGGAAAGTTCTTTTCGCAGAGGGTGGTGGGTGCCTGGAATGCATTGCCAGCGGAGGTGGTAGAGGCGGGCACGATAGCGTCATTTAAGATGTATCTAGACAGACACGTGAATGGGCAAGGAGCAGAGGGATACAGATCCTTGGAAAATGTGCGACATGTTTAGATAGAGGATCTGGATCGGCGCAGGCTTGGAGGGCCGAAGGGCCTGTTCCTGTGCTGTAATTTTCTTTGTTCTTTGTTCTTTGTTCTTATTGAGGTCTATAAAATCATGAGAGGCATAGATAAGGTGAATGACAACGATCTTTTCCCTAGGCTGGGGGAGTTCAAAACGAGGGGACATATTTTTGAGGTGAGAGGAGAAAGATTTGAAAAGGACATGAGGGACAACTTCTTTTCAAGGAGAGTCGTTTGTGTGTGGAACAAACTGCTAGCGAAAATGATGTTTGCAGGTACTGTTACAGCATTTAAAAAAGTTCATGAATGGGAAAGATTTGGAGTGATATGGGCCAAACACAGGCAGGTGGGAAAAGTGTAGTATGAGAACATGGTTGGTGTGGACTAGTTGGAGGTTGTGTTTCCTCTCAATATGACTTTATATGCACTTCTCAAGTACAACAATATAACCCAACCCTAAACATCAAATTTTACAACACGGAAACAGGCCAGTCAGCCATTACTGGTCTGTGCTGGTGTTTATGTTCCACATGAGTCTTCTCTAACCCTACTTCATTTCACTATATCAGCACATCCTTGTACTCCTTTCTTCCTCATGCATTTATCCAATTTCCAAAAATGGAAATAACAAGGTGTGGAGCTGGATGAACAGCAGGCCAAGCAGCATCAGAGGAGCAGGAAAGCTGACGTTTCGGGCCTAGACCCTTCTTCAGAAATGGGGGAGGGGAAGGGGATTCTGAAATAAGTAGGGAGAAAGGGGGAGGCAGATAGAAGATGGATAAAGGAGAAGATAAGTGGAGAGTAGACAGACAGGTCAAAGAGGCGGGGTTGGAGCCAGTAAAGGTGAGTATAGGTGGGGAGTTAGGGAGGGTATAGGTCAGTCCAGGGAGGACGGACAGGTCAAGGGGGCGTGATGAGGCAAGTAGGTGGGAGATGGGGGTGGGCTTGAGGTGGGAAGAGTGAATAGGTGGGAGGACAGGTTAGGGAGGCAGATATGAGCTGGGCTGGTTTTGGGATGTGGTCGGGGAAGGGGAGATTTTGAAGCTTGTGAAGTCGACATTGATACAATTGGGCTGCAGGGTTCCCAAGTGAAATATGAGATGCTGTTCCTGTAACCTTCGGATGGCATCGTTGTGGTACTGGAGGAGGCCCAGGATGGACATGTCATCCAAGAAGTGGGAGGGGGAGTTGAAATGGTTTGCAACTGGGAGGTGCAGTTGTTTAGTGCGAACCGAGCGTAGGTGTTCCACAGAGCGGTCCCCAAGCCTCTGTTTGGTTCCCTGACGTAGAGGAGGCCACAACGGGATATCACATTAGCAGATGAGCAGGTGAACATCTGTTTGATGTGGAAAGTCTTCTTAGGGCCTGGGATGGGGGTGAGGGAGCAGGTGTAGGGACAGGCGTAGCACTTCCTGCGGTTGCAGGGAAAAGTGCCGGGTGTGATGGGGCTGGAGCGGAGTGTGGACCGGACAAGGGATTCATGGAGAGAGTGGTCCCTCCGGAAAACAGATAAGGGTGGGGAGGGAAAAATGTCTTTGGTGGTGGGGTCGGATTGCAGATGGTGGAAGTGTCAGAGGATGATACGTTGGATCCGGAGGTTGGTGGGGTGGTACGTGAGGACGAAGGGGATTCTGTTTTGGATGTTATTGCAGGGAGAGGGTGTGAGGGATGAGTTGCGGGAAATGCGAGAGACACGGTCGAGGGTGTTTTCGACCACTGAGGGGGGGATTTTGCGGTCCTTGAAAAACAAGGACACCAAGGACCGCAACTTCCCCGAGCGGAACCAGAATCAAACCAGAATCCCTCTCGTCGTCATGTACCATCCCACCAATCTCCAGATCCAACGTATCATCCTCCGACACTTCCACCATCTGCAATCCGACCCCACCACCAAAGAAATTTTTCCCTCGCCACCCTTATCTGCTTTCCGGAGGGACCACTCTCTCTGTGACTCCCTTGTCCGTTCCACACTCCCCTCCAGCCCCACCACACCTGGCACTTTTCCCTGCAACCGCAGGAAGTGCTACACCTGCCCCTACACCTCCCCCGTCACCCCTTTCCCAGGCCCCAAGAAGACTTTCCACATCAAGCAGATGCTCACCTGCACATCTGCTAATGTGGCATACTGTATTTGCTGTTCCAGATGTGGCCTCCTCTACATCGGGGAAACCAAGGGGAGGTTTGGGGACTGCTTTGCGGAACACCCATGCTCAGTTCGCACTAAACAACTGCACCTCCCAGTCGCGAACCATTTCAACTCCCCCTTCCATTCCTTGGACGACATATCCATCCTGGGTCTCCTGCAGTGCCACAATGATGCCACCCGAAGGTTGCAGGAACAGCACCACATATTTCGCTTGGGAACCCTGCAGCCCAATGGTATCAATGTCGACTTCACAGGCATCAAAATCTCCCCGACACCAACCACACCCTAAAACCAGCCCAGCTCGTCCCGGCCTCCCTAAACCGTCCTTCCTCCCACCTATCCACTCCTCCCACCTCAAGCCCCATCCCCATCTCCACCCTACTTGCCTCATCCCGCCCCCTTGACCTGTCTGTCCTCCCTGGGCTGACCTATCCCCTCCCTAACTCACCTTTACTGGCTCCAACCCCACCTCCTTGACCTGTCAGTTTCCTCTCCATCTACCTTTTCCTTTATCCATCTTCTATCTGCCTCCCCCTTTCTCCCTATTTATTTCAGAATCCCCTTCCCCTCCCCCATTTCTGAAGAAGGGTCTAGGCCCGAAACGTCAGCTTTCCTGCTCCTCTGATGCTGCTTGGCCTGCTGTGTTCATCCAGCTCCACACCTTGTTATCTCAGATTCTCCAGCATCGGCAGTTCCTACTATCTCCTAAAATGGAAATATTTGCTTCAACCACTTCTTGTGGTAGCTAGTTCCATATTCTCAATCCCATCTTGGTAAAGACATTTCTCCTGAATTCTTGAAAGATACATATTAATGACTGGCCCCAGTTTGGATTTTCTTCATAAATAGAAATTCTTCTGTCAACTTTATTTGATTGAACTCCTTGATGATTTTAAAAACCTGTCTTCTCTTCTAGAAAAAAGAGACGTAGCTTATTCAATATCTCCTCATATATAGTAAACTCTCAGCTCTGGTCTTGACCTTACAATTATTTTTTGCAACTTTTGCAGTGCCTCTGTATCCTTTTTACAATTTGGAGGACAAAATTGTGCACAGCACTCAACTGAGTACTGACAAACATCCTATCCAAGTTTAACGTAACTTCCCTGCTCTTCAAAACTAACTCACTGTTAATCTACAATAAAATGATGTGGGAATTAAACCTTGTAAAATGCAATGAGCCACAATCTTAGAGATCAAGATCCTGCACTTCAAGGACACCTGAAAGATTCTGCAATTGTGGCTCACCCTCCCCCACTTCTCTGCGTTCCCCCTCCTACAATTCCTGTTCCTGGGACTTATGAGGGTACCTGACCAATATTCTTCGACAGAAAACGCAGAGTTCACCTTGGAGACATGCTGATGTCAATTGGGTTAGCCCTGTCAATTTCTGGCTGAGTTCAGCCCTGTTTAATAAACCCCAAATGCTTCCGTTTTATTAGTTGTTCATGATTCTTTTTATTCTCAGGGCTGTCAGATTTATTGCACCAAGGCATTAACTGACATGAGCTTTGTTCCAAGATATGCATCTTAGAGAAGAAGAATGCTTTGAGGCCTATTTGTAAATATAAATATATTCCTTGAAACTTAAAAGTATTGCCCATGGTTATATTTCATGTCTGTGTAGTATTATGCCACGTTGCCTCATTACCGTATTCAAGAACATAGAAAGTGGTGAGTGTGTGGATGTTTTATTGATTTCAGCACAAGGATTTGATTGGTGAGTATAAATAATCCAGAGTTTGACTATAGGAGGGAGGTTGCTAGGGTATAAGGAATTCAAGGTTAATTGTGAGTCAGAAAATTTCCTTTAACTCTTCAGCAAAATGAGATGTCCTATTACCTTAACACCCTGGCTATATATCCCTGTGAATTCTGAATAAGTCAGGAGCAGGCATGTTCAATTTTATGACCTATGAAGTCTTATACTGATAATTTTAGTAAAACAAAATCATTCTGGGATTTCCATACTTGCACTAGCTCTGACATCGTTTGGTATAAATATTCACAGCAGCATGTTGCCCAGCAATTGATACTAGCCGCTGTGACTGAATGTGTAACACCACTATCTTTAAATCAAAAAAAGTTGTGGAGTCAAATTTCACTTCAGTGAGTTGAGTGCAGCTTTCTAGCTGACTCTCTGAATGATGTACTGAGGAAGTGCTACACTGTCAGCGGTGCTGTCTTTGAGAGGATACGTTAGATTGAGATACTATCATGGCATGGGGCAAATGTTTATTGCTCAATCAACATTTTTTTGTTTGTTTATGGAATGGGGGCATCGCTGGCTAGATCAGCATTTATTGCCCATGCCTGACTGTCCTGGATTGGATGGTGGAGAGACCCCTTCTCGAATCGCTGCTGTCCTTGTATGGTAGGGGTTCCAGCAGCTCAAGGTAGTGGCTCACCATTACCTTTTCAAGGGCAAGGAATACAGACCTAATCATGGATGCTCAGGTCCCATGGAAGAATAGAAAAATGAATCAGTCTCATCTGGATTTCCAATCCACCACACATGGGCAATGATGTAACATGAGGTTCAAAACTGCCTGCAGTATTCCAACTGTGATCTTATTATGGTTTTATATGGACCTATTATAAACTCTGCGGGATGCCACTTGTCACATGCAGATAAAAAAAATTTACTTGTACTGTCTGTTTTCTACCAATCACTCACTCTTCTATCCATGCCAATGTATTACACACTATATCATGAACTTTTGTATTCTGCAATAACCTTTAAAGTGGCACCTTATCAAATGCCATTGGGAAATCCACGTCCAGACTCCCCTTTATCTACAGCACATGTTAAGTCTTTGAAGAATTCCCATAAATTGGTTATATATGATTTAAGAACATAAGAACTAGGAGCAGGAATGGGCAGTTCACCCTCTAAAACCTGCTCCATTATTCACTTCAAACATGGCTGATCTGTTCTCAACCTCAACGCTACTTTCCTTTGCCTGTTCTTCATAACAATTCCACATGTTATGAATGAAAAATCTGTCCATTTCCTCCTTAAATTTACTCAATGTCCTAATGTCTACTGTACTCTGGGACAGTGAAATCCATAGCTTCACGACCCTTTGAGAGAATTAATTTCTCGTCTTTGATTCAAGGCTGCTACCTTTTATCCTAAAACTATGACATAGATTGTCTCCCTCCCCCCACCTTTAGCATCTTTTATACCTCAATTAGATCTCCTGTCATTCTTCGAAACTCTAGACAGTATAGGCCTAAACTGCTTAGTCTCCCTTCATAAAACAAGCTGTTTATCTCTGGAATCAATCTAGTGAAATTCCTCTGAACTGCATCCAACGTAACTACATCCTTGCTCAAGTAAGGGATAAATAATTGTATGTGATCTCATTAATGCCTTGTACAGTTGCAGCAACCTGATCCCTTCTTTAATACTCTACACTCACTGCCAAAAGTCCGTGAGCCTTCCTTATTACCTGCTGAATCTGCATACTAATTTCTTGCAATTCATACACAAGGACACTCAGATTCCACTGCACTCAAGCACCCTGAAGTTTATCTCTATTTAGATAATAAGTTGCCTTTCTATTCTTCAGAGCAAAATGGATAATTTCACATCCATCCAGGTTATACTCCATCCACCAAATTTTGGCTCAGTTACCCAACTTAACCATATCCATTTGGAAATTTCTCATTTATTTATTGCAACTTACTTTCCCACTTATCTTTGTGTCATCTGCATCATCATTTGACCATTTTACCCATATCTCTGCATCCAAGTAATTAATATAAATTGATGAAAACATGTAGACTCTTCCTGATTCTCTTCGGAGATAAAAGGTACTGCAGATGCTGGAGAATCTGAGATAACAAACATGGGGCTGGATGAACACAGCAGGTCAAGCAGCATCATAGGAGCAGGAAAACTTGACGTTTCGGGCCTAAACCCTTCATCAGAAATGGGGGAGGGGAAGAGGGTTCTGAAATAAATAGGGAGAGAGGGGGAGGCGGATAGAGGATGGATAGAGGAGAGGATAGGTGGAGAGGAGGCAGACAAGTCGAAGAGGCAGGGATGGAGCCAGTAAAGGTGAGTGTAGGT
>JAHRHZ010000077.1:25871804-25898520 GCA_024137785.1 Ginglymostoma cirratum | reverse complement strand
AGGTGTTCTGCAAAGCGGTCCCCAAGCCTCCGCTTGGTTTCCCCGATGTAGAGGAAGCCACAACGGGTACAGCGGATGCAGTATACCACATTGGCAGATGTGCAGGTGAACCTCTGCCTGATGTGGAATGTCTTCTTGGGGCCTGGGATTGGGGTGAGGGAGGAGGTGTGGGGGCTGTTGTAGCACTTCCTGCGGTTACAAGGAAAAGTGCCGGGTGTGGTGGGGCTGGAGGGGAGTGTGGCGCGGACAAGGGAGTCGCGGAGGGAGTGGTCCCTCCGGAAGGCAGATAAGGGTGGGGAGGGAAAGATGTCTTTGGTGGTGGGGTCTGACTGTAGATGGCGGAAGTGTCGGAGGATGATGCGTTGGATCCGGAGGTTGGTGGGGTGGTATGTGAGGACGAGGGGGATTCTTTTTTGATTATTGTTGCGGGGACGGGGCATGAGGGATGTGTTCCGGGAAATGCGGGAGACACGGTCGAGGGCGTTCTCGACCACTGTGGGGGGGAAGTTGCGGTCCTTGAAGAATGAGGACATTTGAGGTGTGCGGGATTGGAAGGTCTCATCCTGGGAACAGATGCGGCTAAACATCATCCCGCCCCCTTGACCTGTCCGTCCTCCCTGGACTGACCTATCTCCTCCCTACCCCCCTACCTACACTCACCTTTACTGGCTCCATCCCCGCCTCTTCGACTTGTCTGCCTCCTCTCCACCTATCCTCTCCTCTATCCATCCTCTATCCGCCTCCCCCTCTCTCCCTATTTATTTCAGAACCCTCTTCCCCTCCCCCATTTCTGATGAAGGGTTTAGGCCCGAAACGTCAAGTTTTCCTGCTCCTATGATGCTGCTTGACCTGCTGTGTTCATCCAGCCCCATGCTTGTTATCTCCTGATTCTCTTGACATTTTTCGGCTGTCCTGCCCTTGTGGAGAAAAGCTGATTCTGCTTGGTTATTTCTTTGCCAGAGTCAGGGAGACACATCTATGGAAAGGCATGATCGGCAAGACATGCCTAGAGAAGGCTAACATTAAAGGAGTCCTCCTCTGGGAAAAAGACCCAGAGCCTGGCCCGTTCATAATGAACACTGTAATTCATCAGAGAGACAAATAAAACACCTCATGCCAACACTCTCATTCTGGACATTGGTACCTCCTTTACTATATCACTGTCTGAGCCAGGGACTTCAAGGATGTGCACATTATCCATGATAGGAGTTGATGTTTGCTGGAACGACCATCAAGTAATTTGGTCTATTATCTCCATCAGCTTGCCCCAGAATTGGTCAGAATTGCTGCCACATGAAATTCAGTGTTGAAGTTTCACTGACACTGTAAAGACAGATCGACTTAGTCAGTGCCACAGAGCCAAATTGGCAATGCTCAATGTACAGGAATGTCCACAGCACATGGTGTGCTCTTAAATTCATCATAAGCAGTGAGGTGACTCTTTGTTTTTCCATGAGGGAACATTAAAATTAGTTTAAAGGAAATGACCAGGAGACCCAAGAATTAATGAATCACGAGGTCAAGGATTTCCTGATCTGGAAGCTCCACCAAAACCTGAAGGAAAGACAGAGATCCAGAGAACCACATGGCCTAAAGAACAAACAATGGATGGAAAAAGTGCAGGGAATCGACCAACTCATCAACACCCATGATGGCATGGATTCTTCAACTCAATCAAACCATTCATGGCCCAAGCACCCAAGGGTCACCTCCGCGGAGAGTCAAGAGTGGTGTTGTGCTCATTGAGGACACTGAAACAGTCAGGGTATATTGAAAGGAATGTTTCGAGGATCTCCTCCACCAAGATGCTTCATGTGACTGCCTTCAACCATATTCCGCAACATGCTACCCACCACCACCTCAGCACAAGCTCAACCCGATGTGGGGTTCAAAAGACTACCTGACACCTGAGAATCAACTAGACCACCAGAAGGAATTCCCACAGAAACACAGCAGAGAAGCATTCTTGGCTTGACTACACAACTTTGTCTCCTTCTTCTGGAAGGAAAAGAGCAAACTAACAACTATCTGAAATGTAACTGCAATCATATTCAAGAAATGTGACACAACTGATTTTGGTAACTACAGAGGGATATCCCTGCTGTCCACCACAGGAAGAGTCATTGCAAAAACAGTCCTTAATTACCTACTCCCAGAGGGTGAAGAACTCCCAGTGGAGCCACAATGTGGGTTCTGTCCATCAAGATGCAAAGTGGACACGGTCTCCACAGCAAGACAATTCCAAGAGAAGTGCAGTCACCAGCAGCAATACATGGCCTTCTTCGACCTCATGATGGCTTTTGACTCTGCCAATTTGAGCAGGTTTAGAGCATCCTCCTCAAATGCTGTTGTCCGAAGAAAGCTGGCACCATCCTTTGCCTGCTGGATGAAACCAAGCGAGCCCTGAGCCTCACTAATTTATCCTCCACAAACTTATGTATGCACAAACTGGAGGCAGGCAACACTGTGTCATCACACTCATTCCATTCTCCATTTTCCTTGCAGCAACCCTCTGTGCCAAATCCGTGAACCTTCCCACTGGAGAGGAATGTCTCCATTGGATGAGTGGGAAACTGGTCATACAATGATTCTTCAGGCTAGAACCAAGACCACCTCAACCTCTGTCACCAAGCTGCAGTCTGACTGTTTATTTGTCTTGCTGCCCTCTGGTGCTATTGAAGGCTTTTCCCCAATTTCTGTGGCCAAAAGGGATGTTTCACGCCTTTGGTGGCTAAAGTGGATAACTGCCACCTGGCCATGGCCTTATTTGAAGTATCTCACTGCCTTCATAAATAATTCCCTTTTCTTTAATGTCTTTGCTGAACAAATGCCACTGCAGGCGACCAAGGTAATGAGTCCCAACCCAAAACATCAACTTTCCTGTTCCCCTGATGCTACCTGGCCTGCTGTGTTCCTCCAGCTCCACACTGTGTTATTTCTGACTCCAGCGTCGGCAGTTCTGACAATCTCAAGGTAATGAAGACTGCTTTATTAGGGGTTTCTTCCCTGGCTGATTCCTGCTGACTGCAGCACCAAAGAAAATCCTCATTTCTTACATGGTTTGATGATGTCAGTGTGACATGACGCTGTAAAACGATTTGGAGTGATTTTTGTCTTCAATAGCACCACAGAGCATAAACAGTCAGACTGCAGCTTGGTAACAGAGGTTGGGGTGGTCTTGGTTCTAGCCTGAAGAATCATTGCTCCATTTTTGCAGCAGTGATGGGAGCGGTGAGAGCGAGGACCAGGGAGTTGCTGGGAAGGTAAGTTTCCCATTTAAATACTTACCTCGTGGAATCAGCAGCTTCCATTTTTACAGCAGCAGCGAGAGCGGTGACAGCGAGGACCAGGGGGCTGCCGGGAAGGTAAGTTCTTCATTTCGGCAGCGGGGCTGAGTGGAAGCAGCCGAATTGCACTCTCAGAAGTGAGTGAACTGATATATTTGGACAGAGGTGCAGTGAGAAACGGTGCAGGAGGGAGGGGTTCAGATTTTTGGGACATTGGGACCGGTTCTGGGGGAGGTGGGACTATTAAAAATCAGACGGTCTACACCCAGGCAGGACTGGAACCAATGTCCCAGGGGCTGCTTTTGCGAATGTTGTTGGGGAGAGTTTAAACTAATGTGGCAGGGGGATGGCAACCAAATGAGGAGGTTAGTGGACAGTAAGGAGGTAGTAACTAAAGCCTGTAAGGAACTGGATAATGAAGTCAGTGTGACTAAGGGGAAGAGTAGGCAGGGAGCAGATGATGAACGCAAAGGGCCAGGTGGTCTGAGGTACATTTGTTTTAATGTGAGAAGTGTAGTAGGTGAGGCAGATGAACTTAGGGCTTGGATTAGTACCTGGGAGTATGATGTTATTGCTATTACTGAGACTTGGTTGAGGGAAGGGCAAGATTGGCAACTAAATATCCCAGGATATAGATGCTTCAGGCGGGATAGACAGGGAGGTAAAAGGGACGGAGGAGTTGCATTGTTGGTCAAAGAGAATATCACAGCTGTGCTGAAGGAGGGCACTATGGAGGACTCGAGCAGTGAGGCAATATGGGCAGAGCTCAGAAATAGGAAGCGTGCGGTAACAATGTTGGGGCTGTACTACAGGCCTCCCAACAGCGAGTGTGAGATAGAGGTACAACCCTATGTAGACAGATTATGGAAAGATGTAGGAGCAACTGGGGGGTGGTGATGGGAGATTTTAATTTTCCTGACATTGACTGGGATTCACTTCGTGTTAGGGGTTTAGATGGAGCAAAATTTGTAAGGAGCATCCAGGAGAGTTTTATAGAGCAGTATGAAAATATTCCAACTCGGGAAGGGGCCATACTGGACCTGGTGTTGGGGAATGAGCCCGGTCAGGTGGTTGAAGTTTCAGTAGGGGATTACTTTGGGAATAGTGATCACAATTCTGTAAGTTTTAGAATACTCATGGACAAAGACGAGAGTGGTCCTTAAGGAAGAGTGCTGAACTGGGGGAAGGCCAACTATAGCAAAATTCAGCAGGAGCTGGGGAATGTGGATTGGGAGCAGCTGTTTGAGAGTAAATCCACATTTGATATGTCGAAGGCTTTTAAAGAGAGGTTGATCAGAGGGCAGGACAAACATATCCCTGTAAAAATGGGGGATAGAAAGGGCAAGATTAGGGATCCATGGATGACAGGTGAAATTGTGAGACCAGCAAAGAGGAAAAAGGAAGGATACATAAGGTCTAGGCGACTGAAAACAGACAAAGCATTGGAAGAATATTGGGAAAGTAGGACCAATCTGAAATTAAGAATCGAGGAATTAAGAGGGCTAAAAGGTGTCATGAAATATCTTTAGTAAACAGGGTTAAGGAAAATCCCAAAGCCTTTTATTCATACATAAGGAGCAAGAGGGTAACTAGAGAAAGGGTTGGCCCACTCAAGGACAAAGGAGGGAAGTTATGCGAGGGGTCAGAGAAAATGAGCGAGATTCTTCATGAGTACATTGCGTCGGTATTCACTGAGGAGAGGGACATGACAGAAGTTGAGGTTAGGGATAGATGTTTGATTACTCCAGGTCAAGTCGGCATAAGGAGGTGGGGAAGTGTTGGGTATTCTAAAAGGCATTAGGGTGGACAAGTCCCCAGGTCCGGATGGGCTCTATCCCAGGTTATTGAGGGAAGCAAGAGAGGAAATAGCTGGGGCCTTAACAGATATCTTTGCAGCATCCTTGAGCACGGATGAGGTCCTGGAGGACTGGAGAATTGCTAATGTTGTCCCCTTGTTTAAGAAGGGTAGCAAGGATAATCCAGGAAATTATTGACCAGTGAGCCTGACATCAGTGGTGGGGAAACTGCTGGAGAAGATACTGAGGGATAGGATCTATTTACATTTGGAAGAAAATGGGCTTATTAGTGATAGGCAGCATGGTTTTGTGCAGGGAAGGTCATGCCTTACCAACTTGATAGAATTCTTTGAGGAAGTGACAAAGTTGATAGATGAGGGAAGGGCTGTAGATGTCATATACATGGACTTCAGTAAGGGGTTTGATAAGGTTCCCTGTGGTAGGCTGATAGAGAAAGTGAAGTCGCACCGGGTCCAGGGTGTACTAGCTAGATGGATAGAGAACTGGCTGGGCAACAGTAGACAGAGAGTTGTAGTGGAAGGGAGTTTCTCCAAATGGAGAAATGTGTCCAGTGGTGTTCCATAGGGATCCGTGTTGGGACCACTGCTGTTTGTGATATACATAAATGATCTGGAGGAATGTATAGATGGTCTGATTAGCAAGTTTGCAGATGACACTAAGATTGGTCGAGTAGCAGATAGTGAAGGGGACTGTCGGAGAATGCAGCAGAACATGGATAGATTGGAGAGTTGGGCGGAGAAATGGCAGATGGATTTCAATCCCGGCAAATGCGAGGTGATGCATTTTGGAAGATCCAATTCAAGAGTGAACTATGCAGTAAATGGAAAAGCCCTGGGGAAAATTGATGCACGGAGAGATCTGGGTGTTCAGGTCCTTTGCACCCTGAAGGTGGCAACGCACATCGATAGAGTGGTCATGAAGGCACATGGCATGCTTTCATTCATTGGACGGGGTATTGAGTACAAGAGTTGGCAGGTCATGTTGCAGTTGTATAGGAAATTGGTTCGACCACATTTGGAATACTGCGTACATTCCTGGTCGTCACATTACCAAAAGGATGTGGATGCTTTGGAGATGGTGCAGAGGAGGTTCACCAGGATGTTGCCTGGTATGGAGAGCGCTAGCTATGAAGAGAGGTTGAGTGGATTAGAATTATTTACATTAGAAAGACAGAGGTTGAGGGGGGACCTGATTGAAGTCTACAAAATCATGAGAGGTGTAGACAGGGTGGATAGCAATAAGATTTTTCTTAGAGTGGGGGATTCAGTTACGAGGGGTCACGATTTCAAGGTGAGAGGGGAAAAGTTTAAGGGAGATATACATGGAAAGTTCTTTTCGCAGAGGGTGGTGGGTGCCTGGAACGCATTGCCAACGGATGTAGTAGGGGTGGGCACGATAGCGTCATTTAAGATGTATCTAGACAGATACATGAATGGGCAGGGAGCAGAGGGATATAGATCCTTGGAAAATATGCGACTGGTTTAGATAGAGGATTTGGATCTGTGCAGGCTTGGAGGGCTGAAGGGCTGTAATTCCTGTGCTGTGATTTTCTTTGTTCTTTGTTGTGGAAGGAGGCAGGAGCTGCACTCGAGCTAAGGGAATGTCCATATTTACTGCACTTTAAATACAGAATTTTAAGGAAAGTACCTCGGACAGAAGAAGCAGCACTTGAAAGACTCAAACTGGCTAAACACCATCCACAAAATATAACAGTAGCAGTTGCTTGGTATTTGTGTGATGTAAGTAAGCCGAGCCCGGGTTGCCCAGGTGATCCTGTATGTGGTTGGGGTTTGTTTATTTGAGGCGTTGTGATTGGAAATGAGCACATGACAATTGTCAGTGAAAATCCCCAGTCATGATCTGATGATGGATAGAAAGCCATTGATGAAGAAAAGGGAAGCAGTTGGTGGGCTGATGGCTCTACACACACTGATTAGGAAGTAAACAATCAATAACAATCACCATCACTGGCTCTCTGTTCCCAATAGGAAAAATGTGAAGTTTTTTGGTGAAATGGATGGTTAGAGGAGAAGCAGATGTGTTGCAGGATTTATCAATTAGGTTACACATCCGTGCACTTCTCCCAAGTTTCATTTTCACTGACCAAGCTCAACATTTAATCCCAAGTGTTGTGGCTATGTTTTGATCACTGATAGGTTTTATTTTTAAAACAATAATTCACAGGATGTGAGAGATGAAGGGTTTAGGCCCGAAACGTCAAGCTTTCCTGCTCCTATGATGCTGCTTGACCTGCTGTGTTCATCCAGCCCCATGCTTGTTTTCACAGGATGTGAGGTTTGCTGACTGAAGCAGAAATTATAGCTCAGCACTAGTTGCCCTTGAGAAGTTAGTGGTGAGCTGCCTTTTTGAACCACTGCAGTCCATGTGCTGTAGATAGACCCACAATGCCATTAGGGAGGGAGTTCCAGGATTTTGATCCAACGACATGGAATAAAGCACCAGTTATCTGCCTGATTCATGATAAACTGCTTATAGCACCAGAACAACAACAGATGCATGCAATATGACCCCAATTTTGAGAACTATCAAATTTCTTTTTGCTTCCGGGATAGTTACTGAGAAATAACCTGAAGCAGGAACTCTGATAATTTCACCATCCTGTCACTGTCGTTTGATTTGTGATCAGCTATTTCAGTCTGGTCTAGTGGTCAAACCTGGGCCATACAATGTAATACCCACATCAGTTCAGTACTAAACTATCGTGTCTAATAAAATCCAGTACTTCAGATTTGTTCTGCTAAAAATAACTTCAGTGAATAAAGTAACAGCACCTGGAAAATTCTGTTGTGAGATTTGCAAACACCAGGATAAACAGCAAGGCAGACCTTGATCAATAGAACCACGCGGCATAGGAAGAGGGCATTCAGCCTGCTATGCCTGTACCAATTCTGAGGAAGGGTCACCAGACCCGAAACGTTAACTCTGATTTCTTTCTTCACAGATGCTACAGGACTGCTGAGCTTTTCCAGCAAATTCCATTTTTATGCCTGTACTAATTTTTTAAAAGAGCTACCCAATTAATTTCACACCTGAGCTCTTTCCCCATTTCCCCACATTTTATACCTTTTCAAGTATTCCCATTTTGAAATCTACTATTGAATTTGCTTCTACTGCTCTTTTAGGGATCTATTGTAGCTTACTCGTCTCACTGTATAGCTCACACATCTCTGACTCAGAAGGTTGTGAGAACCTAGAGATCCAGCCTGAGGAGTGCTGTAATGACAGAAATGACATATTTCAGATGAGTTAGGAAATCAAGTCTCCATAGCCCATTGAGATGGTTTAAAAGATCCTACATTTCTGTTTTGGGGAAGAACAGGGGAATGTATGGACCTATTACCTAGTAGTTATCCATCAACCAACATTACATAAACAGATTATCCGGTCCTCATTTGATTGTATTTATGGCATCTTGCTGCGTATAAATTAATTATTGTATTTTCTATACTTCCAAAGCACTTTATTGCTATAAATCACTTTGGGATGGCTTGAAATTGTGAAAGATGTGATAGAAAAGCTAGTCTTTCATATCTCTTCTATGCCTGATTAGCCCTACATAGTGTAAGAGTTTAACAGACTGCTACATAAGAATAGGGGAGGGGGGTGCAGCTCATGATCCAGAGCTAGAAGCTTGCTCTCCAATCATTCCATGCAGAAGTGGGAACTTTACGAAAGGGGCAAAAGGCTAATGCTTCTGCCTTGTGCCCAACTGGTAATAAAGAGAAATGATTTTAATAGGGTTATATAGTGGAAGATCCTAATGAAACTGATGCTTTCTATTGAAAACGGATGAAAGTATGAGCTAGTGAGAGCCTAATACAATCACAATGTGTTTCTGACTGCTGTTTCCACTAGTAAATCTTTTCATTTTATTTTAAGTTTGCAATAACAAAAAATCATAGCCAATTTGTAGATGTTTCATATTTCTGCTCATGTGTTGCTATAGTAACAGAATATTTTTCCATGTCTTTATCAGTATTGTGCCTTTTACAATTGTTGTCCCATTGCGATACTGTAGTGCATTGTATTTGATCCACACAGTGGGAACAATGGCTTCAATCCGTCAGAAACTAGGTAGTGACGGGCTTGGGGGAAAGGTGTGGAGGGCAGGTAAGGGGGCTGAGGGAAGTGGTGGGGACTGTTAAATTGGAGCAACAGGCAGATCGTACACACGCCACTCCCACACTGTTACGACTGATGTGCAATTTTGAGTGACAGATGAGGGATTTAGAGCTCGTAACCTTCTGACTTGTAGGTAAGGGAGATATCAGAGAGTAACACACAGTCTTTCTACCCATTTCAGGAATTGAAGCGCAAATTGGCTATGGAGTTTCCTGCAAGAGATCTTGAATCAATGCAACTGTCATCAATTGTACCTTAAACTGTGGGAATCCAATGGACTTCCTAAAGGCAAATGAGTCCAGCTCACTTGTTGTGACATCAAACTGACGAATTTTCACTTCTCTGAACAAGATTACAATTCACCCAATGGAGGCATCTCTGGATCATTTAGAAGGGAACCCCTGGAGTTGCCTGATCTGCTCTATTCAACCACCAGTGCTAATGTGGCCTGCATAGCCACAGGCAGACCTGTGGAGGCCAATTCATTGTGTCTACACATCTCCATGTAGTAGTCGGTACAAGATCTTTCAATAAAGCTCCCCACGAATTTTTCACAGCTCTGTGCTGCCTGTAGCAGTTGTTTTTGTCTCAAATGTGAATTCCTACGGTGTGAATCTTCCCCAAATGTTGACTCATTTTTCATTCATCTATCCTGTCATCGAGTGTACAGCTCAGTAGTATTATGTTCAACTATTACTGTTATCTCCTTATCCTACCCATGGCAATGCCATACAGTGACATGCCAAATATCAATGCCTTATCTATTGCCATTAAGCTCAATCCGTGGGTAAGTGTTGGGCATTGGGTTAAAATCTCTCTGTGGCTGAAACTCTGCAGGTTTGCACTCAAAATCCAAACAAGAAATTGCTCCAAAAACACATCCTTTGCCATGGTAATTGCTGTGCAAACATTCACTGGTTTGCTGAGCAATTTGAGACTGCTCACTGATCACGAAACATGGGGTGAAAGAGACTGACATCGAGGCAGCATTTGGCCGAGTATGCTACCAAGCAGCTGTAGTAAAACTATAGACAATGAGAATTGTGGGAAAGCTGGCCAATGCTTGAAGCCATTCCTGGCACAAAAAACTCTTATTGGATGTCGAGTGAAGTAGGATCAAGATTCTCTGTCTATCCCTCTGCCCTGTCACCATGCCTTCAGTCATGCTGAGACAATGAAGTACAATGTATTTGCATCTCCAGAAGGTGCCAAGCCTGACAGTCTGTGTCAGCCACTAAACTGTCCATGAAGGCAGGCAGACTGACCACATCACAGCAGCTCCTGGGCAGTGAGGGCCAATGTGTCCCAGATGTCTGAGCTGCTGTTGCAGCTGTTGTTGCTCCTCCAAATGCTGGGCACAGTTCTGCTGAATCTGACCTCTCTCTACAGACATTGAGGGTAGGCTTGGGAAACTTACAAGACAAGAAGGAAGAAGAGACATCATGGCCAGTGTTTAGAAGTGGTCTACAATAATTGAGAGTGACATTGGTGTTAACTGGAGAGTAGCAGTTGTATTCAGATGAGTAACTAGTCATTTGGGGGACACAGATATTTTGGCACCCCACAAGAGTGGTCTCAATCTGCACCTGTGAGGGCTAGGATTCTCTCCTCAAAGGTGGTAAGGCACCCCACCCACAGGTACAGGCCCTCTCTGCCCTGTTATGGGCTGTGTTCACCTGCATTGAGTGAGATGGCGGTGAGTGGCATGGCTATTAGTACTGGTGCATATCAGACAAAGGGGTGAGATGTACTGAAGGAATGAATTGCCAGCACAGAGGGTGGATAGGGTTAGTGGTGTGGGAAACAAAGGTGGTAGGGCAGGTGGATAAAGGTGTTACAGTGAGAGTGATGGGGCATGAGCCTTGCTGGGAGGTGTGTGTATTAGCACTGATGGAGTGAATGTGAGGTGGCAATGAGAAACTGTAACATTTACCCTGATGCAGTGGAGAAGGTCACTGATGTCTCCTTCTGCATTTCTGGCCATTTCTCCTTTAGAGAGGGCACTGATCTTGGCCATGACCTCAGACCAGGCATGCAGGGTCTCCATGAAAAGAAAACTCTCTGGAACACATGGCAAAAAACCACCCAAAAAACACAAATACATTCAGTCTTAGCCAAAGAAATGAAAAACTGAGACCCTGGTAACTGCTGTTGGCCTACTCCTGTGTTTAATTTACAAATTGGATAAGATGTAATACTCTCTTGTTATAAGGTTGTCCTTCCCTTCTCAGGATTTGTCTATGATACTTCCTGGTTTCTGGTTCTCCATATCTGAACAATTTTCTCTATATTCAGGTCTTCATTTCGACTATAAAAAGTCTGAAAAAGGCTCATCTGTTCAACTCCAACAATAATCTGACTCTTATGGATCCTGACTAAAAAGTTCATTGTCACAATTTTCCACTAATCTGTAGAAATCATTAATGAAATTATTTATGGTTCCCATGGATACTGAAATCTTCTGATAGATCTTCCTCTTTCAAGAATTTTTATTTGTCCTGCAATTAAAGTAATTATCAAAATCTTTTAGAGCTCTGTCAAAGGTGCCTTCTGTTATGTTTTGGCAAATTATAACGTCATCAGCTAACTGTCCTATTGAATACAATTGTGTGTTCACTTGTTCAAGTTGTGATTTAGTATTTAAGTTAGAAGCAAACCTGTATCCTAAGAACTGTTTTCTCCAAGATATCCAAATCTTGTGTTTTATTTGACTTGGCATGGATATTCCATCTTGCACATTGTATTATCTCTCTTGCTGTGTCTTCCTAAAGTGGTTATTTATTCATCTTACTTTAAAGCTTTTAAAATCAGCAATACCACAATGCAGCAGCAATCTCTTTTTTGAAGGATTTTGCTTCAGTAAATAGCAATGCAGTTTTTCTTTCCTTGTCTTAAACCTTTTAACTTGCAATATAGCATTGCTGAATTCTTTTCCTACTTTAAAAAGGTTTTAATTCTTTTGAATAGTAATCTCTTATAGCTGTACTACTAGCTACAGGTAAGCAGTTTCATTTTCCCAGATGGTATGGAGGCTTCTTGCCTTCTGTAGACAAAATTCAGATTTTCAGCTTCAGTCATCAGCAATATACAGATAATTTCCTGCCTTTTGCAGTCTGATAGACAATACACATCTTTTTCCATGACTTCACCAATGAAGTTTTATATCTATGACCATAATAAACTCTTTTCTCCCGAAACACATTGTAAATTATGGATCTCTACTTTTATCATGACCTCAGACATATTCTAACTATCTGTTAGTCTCAGCCTGCATTAGATTTTAAATTGTTTGTTTTGTCACCTTAATTCTGCCTTGCAATATTTCAGTGCTGCAACTCAGCAGAAAGTATTTCTACAACATTTGATCTCCCAACTGAACCCATGCCTTCTCAGCCTTTTTACTGTATTATTGACGTAAAGCTTTTCTCCTTACCCAACAAGGATTTTTAACATTAATGGCACAACTCTGATATGTTTGTTTCCTGGCTAACCGGATATCTAGGAATGCTCCTGCAGATTGGTGTTTCCCAATGAAATCTTTAGTTGCCAGGTATGACTATTCTTTAAGCACTCTCTTGCCCGTGCTGCTTCCTCTGTTTTTTTTTTAACCAGGTCTAATATAAAAGCTATAGCCTGATGTCCTGTTTCTTCCTGTTTCCATGAGTTCCTGCTGAACACTTGTTTGTTCAAGCACTTGTAGCTGCTGACAGGCTGTATATATTGTTCTTAAACAGGTGAATTCCATAAAGTTGTAAACTCACTTGGTCTTCTGGGCATTTCTTTCTCCTGAGTCTAATGGATTTTTTCAGCATTGTATCTTATGGTGTTGAGCAGTGATGCCCGATGTGGATCACCATGTGGTATTTGTGGTAGAAGTATGCAACCACTACATTCATCTTTCCTTGACTGCACCTAAGGGCCTACTTCATTTACAATGATGGAGGAACAACAACGAGTGAGTTTTAATAAGAAGAGTCTTTTCTTAAACAAGATCTAGTTTATTGCATGATAACAATTAGGTACAGGTTACATTAATTTATTATACATTATTGCTATGACAATGAGGAGACTTGTGGATAGAAGTTTTCACTCCATGAATCCCTAAGATGTATTTGCTTTATCCCTCCCAGTTAGGTAGCGCTTAATACTGTCTCCAACAGACTCCAACAGTTTTTCAGACTGTTAGCTTTCACAACACTAATTTGGAATTCTTTCGTTGTTCCATCAGTGTCATTTTTTCAAGCTCCTGGAAATTTTATTCATTCATTCATTCACGGGATGCAGGTAATTGCTGGCCAGGCCATCCCTAATTGCCCAGAGGGCAGTTAAGAGTCAACCACATTGCTGTGGGCCTGGAGTCACATGTAGGCCAGACCAGGTAAGGAGGGCATTCCTTCCCTAAAGGGCACAATGAACAAAATAGGTTTTTCCAACATGGTCATCTTCAGACACTTAATTCCAGATTTTTATTGAAATCAAATTCCACCATCCACCGTGGTGGGTTTTAAACCTGGGTCCCCAGAACATTGCCGGGTCTCTGGATTAATATTTTAGCAATAATGCCACTGGGCCACTGCCTCTCCCCGAACTCCATTCACAATTGTAAACTCCATTCATAATTATGAGTGAACCTACAGCATGGTCTGCAACAGTTTAAGAAAGTGTACTCAGCACACTTTCTCAAGAGCCAATCAGGGATGGGCAACAAATGCTGGCCAAGCCACTGACGCCCACATCCCATGAAAAAGTATTAAAACTGCACCTCAAACATTCCCTGTGGCAGTGAGTTCCATATTCTGACCACCATTTGCGTATAGGCTTTTCTCTTGAATTCCTTATTGGATATATTAGTGACTATCATATGGCATTTAATTTTGCTGTCCACTGCAAGTGGGAATATCTCTTTGACTACCATATTGAACCCCTTCACTGTTTTAACAGTTTTTATTGGGTCTTTAGCACCTACCCTTCACTTTTATGGAGAATTACATCCCTAATCTGTACAATTCTTCCTATTTGTTGTAAACGTGTAAGTTCTACTATCGTCCCTGTAAATCATTTTTGCACTTTTTCCATTGCGTCCATGTAATTCCATAATATGGACAGCAAAGCAGTTCACAGACTTCTAAGTGAGGTTGTAATTGGGAAGCCAGGAAATTTGTGAGCTGCAGGGATTGCTAACTGGACAACATGGAGAATAATTGGTTCACGTTTATAAATTTTGAGTCATAGAGTTTTTAGGGCATGGAGAGAAGCCCTTCAGCCCATCATGTCCACATTTTTTATCAAACATCTATCTATTCTAATCACATCTTCCAGTACTTGGCCTACAGCCTTATATGCTATGGCTCTTCAAGGGGCCATCTAAATAGTTCTTAAATGCCTTGAAGTTTCCTATCTCTACCATTCTTTAAGGCAGCAAGTTCTAGATACCCATAAGTTCCCCCAAGTGAAAAACAATTTCCTCAAATCCCCTCCAAACCTCCTGTTACTCACCTTAAAATTGTGCCCCCAGTTCTTGACCTCTATACTAAGGGGAAAGGTTTCTCCCTATCTACCCTGTCTATGCCCCTCAAAACTTTGTAACTTCAATAAGATGCCCTACCTCGGTCTTCTCTGCTCTAAGGAATACAACCCCAGCTTATCTAGTTTCTCTTCACAGGTGAAAGTCTCCAGCCCAGGCAATATCCTGTTGAAACTCTTCTGGTTGAAGCTGACTCCTGATTCTTTGGCTAGGCATGTGCATTGACTGACACAAGGTAACTGACACTCAAGAAATTTGCAGGTGGGGTTTTTCATGGGTTAAAAAAACTCAAAGGGTGGAGGAGGAGAATTTATTTTACAGTAAATTTTTTGATCCAATTTCACTCCCTGAGAAGGGGTGGAAGCAGACTCAAGTAACTTTCCAAAAGAAAAATGGTAAATATTTGAGAGGAGTTAATTTGCTGAGCTATGGAAAAGGAGGGAGTAATAGGATTGGTCATCCAAAGAGTTGCCTCAGGTGTGATGGGCTGAATAGCCTCCGTCTGTGCTATATTCTTTCAAACGAGAAAGGCAGAATTCTGTTTTCCTGATAGCTTCAAAAACCAGTATGTAAATCTTACTGTGAAAGCTGATGTTCTGTAAATTGTGTCAGTTTATGGTGATATCTATTTAATTTTATTGTGCACTTGAGTTCAATAAGTGAATATGGAACTGTTTAGTGATGTTACCACACAGTGATACATTAGTACCTTAATTATTGGATGAGATGGAGGTCACTTCTGGGGCTGCTTCCATTCTCCTCACTGACTAGTTGCGACAATGATATGGCAGATGAAAGAGCTCATTGCAACATAAATGTAATAATGTAAGAGTTTATCTTTGTACTGAGAGAAAAGCAATATTAATACGAATAATGTGAAGCTGTATGCAAACACTTGAAAAAGCATCAATTCCAGAGCAAACAAAGGTACATTATTATTTAAGATTAGAGACCCTGAATTAATTTCTCTGTTTCTCCCAACACAAGACAGACCTGTTAAATCTTATTATACAGGAACGCATCTCTCTTTAAACATTTAGGGCACATGGTCTATCATATCCCCACGTCCCAACAAAATCATTAATGATGCTGTGATTCAGCCACTGATTTTCTTTTCTGCCATAATGGTAACTCATCCTCTTGCAGAGTGGGGGAGGGGAAGGTAAGCTATGTCACTGTCTGGTGGCTCTGAGGGGTTAGGTGTAGCAGCAGATTATTAGAAGCAGTGCGTTTGTTCACAACAGATTGCGCCGTCTGAGCACTGTGACTTGAATCTACTCCTTAGCAGTGTGTCCTGATGGAATCTGGGGGAGCAGACTTGTAACTGAGTGTGGCTTCTCTAAGCCCTTAATAAACACAGCAAGAATGCATTAGTCATAGAGTCATACAGCACGGAAACAGACCCTTCAGTCCAACCCATCAGTGCTGACCAGACATCCCAATTGGACCTTGTTCCATTTGCCAGCATTTGACTCATAAGCCTCTAAAACCTTCTTATTCATATTCTCATCCAGACACCTTTTAAATGTTGTGTACATATCAGCCTCCACCACTTCCTCTGGCAGCTCATTCCAAACACACACCACCCTCTGTGTGAAAAAGATATTCTTCAGGTCCTTTTTAAATCTTTCTCCTCTCACCTTAAATTTATGCCCTCCAGTTTTGGACTCCCCCATCTTGTGAAAAATACCTAAACTATTCACCCTGTCCATACCCCTTATGATTTTATAAACCTCTAAAAGGGCACGACTCAGTCTTCAACACTCCAGGGAAAAAAAACCCATCCTATTCAGCCTCTCCCTAAAACTAAAACTGTCCAGTCCCAGCAGCATCCTTAAAAATCTTTCAAGTTTAACAACATCCTTCCCATAGAAGGGTGACCAGAATTGTATGCAGAATTCTAAAAGTGGCCTCACCTACCCAGTGTCCTGTACGGCCATAACATGATGCCCCAACTGCTATACTCAATGTTCTGGCCAATGAATTCAAGCATCCTAAGTGCTGCCTGCACCAGCCTGTCCACCTATGACTCCACTTTCAAGGAACTATGCATCTGCACCCCTTGGTCTGTTTGTTTGGCAACACTCCCCAGGGCCCTACCATTGCCTGCAGAAGTCCTGCTCTGATTTGCTTTACCAAAATGCAATACCTCACATTTATCTAAATTAAACTCCACTTGCCACTTATCGGCCCATCGGCCTGTCTGATCAAAATAAATTTATCCTCAGAGCATCACATAGCACTCCACACCCACTGAATTGCTTTCGAACTACAGCTACT
This sequence comes from Ginglymostoma cirratum, assembly GCA_024137785.1. NCBI lineage: Eukaryota > Metazoa > Chordata > Chondrichthyes > Orectolobiformes > Ginglymostomatidae > Ginglymostoma > Ginglymostoma cirratum. The sequence goes on along the minus strand of JAHRHZ010000077.1, from coordinate 25,881,469 downwards.
TACACAGGCAAACATAATCAAGGAAATGAGTATGCATTGTATGCATTAATAAGTTTAAAGCATTGTTGGAGAAAGAAAATAAATGGTAAAAACATCCCAGAAATCATTCCAAGGGAGTGGCAAACTGTGACACCAAGTGAGCAGGAAATGAGTGGCATTGATGAGTGGCATTTTGTAAATTCTCTTCATGATGCTAACAGCCGTGGCTCAGCAGTGGCATTCCCTCCACTGTCAGAGCTCAAACCTCACTCCAGAGATTTGGTAAAGATTTGGTACAGATGGAGTGGTGTCCATCCCAGGCAACAGTGTCTTCCAACTGAGATATGGTACTAAAGCCTAGATATTATTTTCTTACGTGTTCATATAAGATACCATAGCACTATTTTGACGAACAGCAAGGGAGCTTTCCAGTATTCCGTCCAATACTTATCCCTCAACTAACATAATGAAAACAGGTTATCTACCTATTTCCAATGCCACTTCTCAAAGGTTCACTGGTAAATTCGTGTGACCACACTTCAAAAATAACTCTAGCTGTGAAAGGATTTAGGCCATCCTGCATGAAAGACACTGCATTAACCACAAGATCTTTCTACATATCATTGTATGGCCCTTCAAAGTCCATGGCAGGCCTAAGCTCAGGTCTCATCCAGTTTATGTTTCAACCAGACTCGAGCAGGTAGGTGCCTGTTAGGTTTATAACTACTTCCCTGCCCCAATTCCTTTCTCCTGCTGCTCTGATTGAGCCAAAGAATCAAGGAAATATTAAAGTGCGAGAAACCAAGCGTAAACTTCACCTTATTAGTCCTTCGCTCATTCTAATCATGTACAACATTTCACAGCAAATAAGCTCTTCATTGCTGATATCAACCATGTAATTTGTGCTAGAGTCAAGATCACCTGGCACTCTGCACAGTGAGGGAGAATTCAATTCACAGATTAAACATGCCTTCATTGATCATAACCATCAATCATTTCACAGTTAATTGTATTTTTAAAACCTCCTTAAAGAAACAGTCTGTTCCCTGCAAAAATATTGACAAAGACAAGTGTCTTTTCTAGAAGCAAACTGGCAGTGATTTTGGAAAATAAGTGTTGACTGTTGGAGAGAGGAAAATTCTTGTTGAAAGATATGCAAATAACACACAAGGGAGAATAAGACAAAATTATACAGAGCATTTACAAATTGCAGCATCCATCTGTCATTTACTGATTATCTCATGGAATGCCCTGTGACATTATTCTCCGACCTCCATCACTTAACTCACATGTCTGAATTTGCGGTCACATTATAACTAATGCAAGTGCCTTCACATGAATCAGCCCTTCCACAGGATTCAAATACAGGAATTTCAGTATCATTTGAACAAACTATGTGAGTAGGCCAAAGCAGCAAAATTAATGGAGGCAAGTGTAAAACACTACACATGAGAAGCAGAATCAGGCAACAAGAATACTTCTTAATGTTTGCAGAAGCTGAGAGTAAAGTTGGAAATGGATCTCAAGGGCTTATTGACAGAAACAGAAACAGTAAAAAGCCCACAGAATGTTCAATTAGACAGCTACAGAGAACGAAAGTTGGAGAAAGTTGGAAAATTGAATTAAGAGCTTAGAGATAGGGGCAGGAGTTGGTCGTCTGTCCCTTTGAGCCTCTCTGCCACACAATAAGGTGATTAGAGCTGACTGTAGCTTTAACACTATTTTCTTGCTTGCATTTCCATAACCTTTGAATCCTCCATTGTTCAAGAACTCGTCCTTGAATATATTCAATGACTCAGCTTCCATTGCTCTGTTGGGGTAGAGTATTCCAAAGACTCGCAAGTCTCTGAGAGAGGGAAAAAATATCCTTGTTGCTCTTGTAAATAAGAGATACCTCTGGAGTTATTACCCCCAGATCTAGACTCGGCCATGAAGGGAAAAATCCCCTCAACACCTACACTGTCAGACCCCCTCACAAACTCATATATGATTGTCCCTTAAATGCTGCTAACCTTTGATTCTCTGCCTGTGCCTCACTTGGTGAAACCAACTGGGGGCAGCAGCAGTTAAAGTGGAATGAGTTCTTTCTTCCTGCCCCAACCTAAATTAATGAAATATTAAATTGCTGTTAACAGGATAAACTTCTCTGAACTAATGTGAGGTCTCCAATGATGTCTTTGGGATCTCATGTGCCATTTTAACCCAGTATGTGAGGTGGAGTGTTGTGATCAATTTCCTAAACCCCTCTTCCCCAAATTGAACTTCCAGAAAATAGCTATTTGGATCAAAGAGCGCAGTTGTATAAAGTTCTGCTTCCATTTTTTGGCTTCTCATGAACCAAGAGGAGCAGGAAAGACCTTCTAAATCCACAGAGGGAAATAAGAGCTATCAGTGTCCTTGCTTTAAACCATTTGTGTTACTTTCTGTCTCCTTTGTTGCTCGCTTGCAGTTAACGTACAGTTACACAGTCCCTTTGTGGATTTTGTCATCTGTATTATTAGTCCATTTCAAACTGGAGAGTTGTAGACAATGTTTCATTTCCCAATCTGTGAATTTATCATGCATCTGTGAATGAAACAAGAGAAGCACATTTCTTAACACCTCCTCAAGTATCAGTGCCTCTTGACTGAAATGGTAATTCTGATGCAGATGCCATTGTGTGTTGTGTGTAGTGTTAATGATAATGGTCCAATGATTAATCACTCAGCAGTGATTGATTAGCACTATGGATTAGTTCATTTTAAACAGTGAAGCATATTACAAGTTATGAAGCAGACATTATAGCAATCAACAGATTTCTGCGTGTTCATCTTGTAGACACAAAGTGGACTAACTGTGAGGCTGAGTTGTGACATTGTATACACACATTGTATATATGTGGAGTCCTTAAAGGTAAACTCTCTGATAGGTAAGGTCTACTGTCAACAACCTGGGCTTATCAGGTGATCATAGCAGCTATTTTGGGTCTGCTGTGTCATTTTTAAAACAACATTTACACCATGAAAAACTCAGGTATTATAGTCAAATGATGACGGTTGGATATTGGTAGTCCATTTTCACTATGATCAGAACGCTTCACAGCTCCAAATTTCTCTCCCTGGTTGAGATTCCCTTCTTGCATCTGGAATTCTCATCTGACACCAGCAATAGCCCCTGTTTTTCACTTAGAGGCTAGGCTGCAGATTCTTGCTGACAACCTCTTGAAGTCTATTAATATCTTCCTCCATTTTTTGCTACACTTCCATGTTTCTGAAATTGCAGCCTTTGCATCCAAGTCCAAGTTATTAATGTACCTATAAAACAGCAGTCAGCCTGGGATTATGTTTGGCATGGACTGGTTGGACTGAAGAGTTTGTTTACATGCTGTATGACTCTGTGAATCTATGATAGAAGATCTACATACCAGGATAATGGATTCTACCAAAGGTGAATGTGAAATATTATTGTGGGGCTCCTCCAAGCCACACACCAACCTAACTTGGTTCTATATTAGTGTTTCTTCACTGATCTTGGGTCAAAATCCTTTAGCAAGATCACTGTGTGAGTGCCTAACCTTTACAGTTCAAAAAGGCAGTTCACTACCACCTTCTCAAGGGCCTAAGGGATTGGCAATAAATGCTGGCCCAGTCCTCAGTGCTCTCTTCCTACGTATGAACAAAAAGCGGAAACACAGTTTCATGATGGTAATTTTAGAGATGATATCAGAAGGTTTACACCCACTCATAGAAATCTTGGTTGAGACAAAATTTTTAGAGAAACAATTCAATGGAATGCAGTAACAGGAAAACTGGAGTTGTTCTCCTTTGAACATAGAAGGATAAAACTGAGTTTTGATTAAGGTTTTCAAAATAATGAAGGGTTTTGATGGAGTAAGTAAGGAAAAGTGGTTTCCAGTGGCAGCCGGTGGTGTCAATGGGAGCAGGCAGCCTGAGGTGATGTAAGTGGGAGCAGGCAGCCTGAGGTGGTGTCAGTGGGAGCAGGCAGCCTGAGGTGGTGTCAGTGGGAGCAGGCAGCCTGAGGTGGTATCAGTGGGAGCAGGCAGCCTGAGGTGATGTCAGTGGGAGCAGGCAGCCTGAGGTGATGTAAGTGGGAGCAGGCAGCCTGAGGTGGTGTCAGTGGGAGCAGGCAGCCTGAGGTGATATCAGTGGGAGCAGGCAGCCTGAGGTGGTGTCAGTGGGGCAGGCAGCCTGAGGTGATGTAAGTGGGAGCAGGCAGCCTGAGGTGATATCAGTGGGAGCAGGCAGCCTGAGGTGGTGTCAGTGGGGCAGGCAGCCTGAGGTGATGTAAGTGGGAGCAGGCAGCCTGAGGTGGTGTCAGTGGGAGCAGGCAGCCTGAGGTGGTGATGAGGGCCAGGTCAAGCTTTGTGAGGAATGCGAGCCCAGGACTGTTATGTTGAACTATTAACTGTTTCTTTGTTTTTTGGGCTGTAATGTTTAACTTCTGGGCTTGCTTTCTTTGTTTTTCTACGTGGTACTAAGATTCTGTGCCTTGGTACATTTCTACCTAAAGGTGGTGCCATAAGTGGTAGCTTGTAAACATTTTAATGTACTCATGCGAGTGAGTACATGTGACAATAAAAGCTCATTCTAATTTAACAGACAACAACACCACCCTCGCATTGACCCAAAGACAATTTGTCCTTCTCTTCCAAAAGTTTTGCAACAGTGTACCTTATGAAGAAAGTCAGTATTTAATAACAGGAAGGGCATAAAGTTATGAAACTCAACCCCCAATTAAACAGCCAAGTGTCAGCATAGTGGCTCAGTGGTTAGCACTGTTGCCTCACAGCGCCAGGGACCTGGGCTCAACTTTACCCTTGGGTGACTGTCTGTGTAGAGTTTTCACATTCTCCCTGTGTCGGAGTGAGTTTCCTCGGGGCGCTCTGGTTTCCTCCCACAGTCAAAGGTAGGGAAGTTAGGTGGATCGGCCATGCTAAAATTGACCGGTAATGTCCAGAGATGTACAGGCTGGGTGGGTTAGCCATGGGAGATGCAAGATTAAAGAGTTGGGGTGGATGGGTTTGGGTAGGATGCTCTTCAGAGGGTCAGTGTGGACTTGATGGGCCAAATGGCCTATCTCCACACCTTAGGGATTCTAACAAAATGTTAAGATGTATCCATTTAAAAGCGTGTGAATGCTTAGGGCTATTTGTCCACTGCTGATCATAAAATCCAAGCCATTAACATTATGTTGACTGAAATTACCAGATGTGAATTAAGAATTCCCTTTCTGACTGAATGACCCCTCTTGCCTAAGTCCGAAGTATATAAATGTGTTGCTTACCCTGGTTTAAGACCACACGAAAGATACAATCAATGTAGTTGTAGGTACCGTGCTGCTTGTGTCCTAACTTTCATCCAGCTCCATTTACTCGGATACTTGCTGCACTCCATTAGTGATAGTGTAGAGAGTAGTGAGGGACAAGTATTCACAGTATGTACCTAATCCAATAAGAAAGGAGAGCTAGAGATAACAAGGTGTGGAGCTGGATGAACACAGCAGGCCAAGCAGCATCATAGGAGCAGGGAAGCTTGACGTTTCGGGCCTAGACCCCTAGACCCACACCTTGTTATTTCGGATTCTCCAGCATCTGCAGTACCTATTATCTCAGAAAGGAGAGCTAGACTTGGTTCTTTGGAAGGAGATGGATCAAATAGAGCAAGTATCTGTGAGGCAACATTTGGGAGATAATAGTCATTGTGTTATACTGTTTAGGATGGCGAGGGAAAAGACAAACGTCAATCCAGAATAAGAATAAGTGGCTGAGGGTGGATTTCAACTGAGCAAGAGCAAAGCTGAGTTGGATAGACTGTAGCAAAATTTGGTGGGAAACACTTTAGCTGAACAATGGGCTAGCTTTAAATAAGAGATAGTTTGGGCACCGGGTGAGGCGTATTACTGCTAAAGGAAAGGTAGAGCAAACATATCCAGACTTCACAAACAAAAACAGAAGTTGCTGGAAAAGATCAACTAGTCTGGCAGCATCTGTGAAGGAAAACCAGAGTTAACATTTTGGGCCTGGTGACTCTTCCAGAGAACTGATGGTAGCTGGGAAAATGTTGGTTCTATGTAGAAGATAGGATGGGTAGAGGGAGAAAGGAGTAAACGATAGGTGGGGATAGAGCCCAAAGACAGAGAAGAACAGTTGGACGGACAAAGGAGTGGATAACGATCTGGCTATGAGGGTGAATAGCTACAAATGGAGACTGTTAGTGGCTAACAATGATTGTGTGTAATAGCAGACTATTTGATAACACGGCCTAGTGGGTTGGGAATGGGGACTAGGACATGGGAGAGTTCAAGCCCTAAAGTTATTGAACTCGATATTGAGTCGAGAAGACTGCAGGGTCCGCAATTGGAAAATGAAGTGTTGTTCTTCCTGCTTGTGCTGAGCTTCCATGGAGCACTGCAGCATGTCTGAGTCACAGATATTGGAGAGGGAACAGGATGGTGCATTAAAGTGGCAGGCAACTGGAAGCTCAGGGCATTTTTGTGGGCAGAATGTAGATGTTCTGTGAAGCGGTCACCCAGTCTCTGCTTCGTTTCCACAATGTAGAGGAGGCCACATTGTGAGCAGCGAATCCAGTAGACTAGATTGTGGGAAGTGCAGGTAAAGTGCTGCTTCACCTGGAGGTGTTTGGGTCCTTGGATACTGAGGAAGGAAGAGGTAAATTGGTAAGTGTTACACCTTTAGTGATTGCAGGGGAAGATGCTGTGGTGCTGTGGTGATTTGTTGAGAGTGAAGGAAAAGTGGACAATGGTGTCCCAGAGGGAACAATCCCTGTGGAAGGTTGCCAAGGGAGGGGAGGGGAATATCTGTCTGGGGGTGGCATCTTGCTGGAGGTGGCGGAAATGGATCTGATGATCTTCTGGATGTGGAGGCTGGTGGGATGGTAGGTAAGGACAAGGGTTACCCTATTGTTGTTGCTGGAGGGGAGAGAAGGGATGAGGGTCCTGTCGACAATGGTGCTGGAGAATCCTCGATTGAGGAAGAAGGTGGACATTTTGGAGGCTCCCTTGTCAAAGTTGGCATCATCAACAAACGTTTAGAATAATCACATGGAAAAATATGGGTTAATTAGGTACAGCCGGCATGGATTCCTTAAGGGAAAACTGTGTTTATATAACTTGCAGGAATTCTTTTTGAAGAGATAACAGAAAGAGTTGATGAAGGTAATGCTGTTAATGTGGTGTACATGAACTTTCAAAAGAAATTTGATTTAATGTCACACCACAGACTTGAGAAACGTTATAGCTCAAGGAATAAATAGGGCAGCAGCAACACAGATACATAATTAGCTGAGGGATAGGATATAAAGGTTATGGTTATTGAATATTTATGAATGGGGGATGTTGCGTAATTCAGTTAATCAGGGGTTGGTTTTAGGGCTCCTGTTTATCTTGATATACGTATGAGTGATCTAGATCTTGATATGCAGGGGACAACTTCAAAGTTTGTAGAAAACAAACAACATTTGGAAGCATTGTAAACTGTGGGGAAGACAATGTAAAATTAAGAAAGGACATTGACAAGTTGGTGGAGTGGGCAGAAGCGATTCAATGCAGAGGAGTTCAAAGTGATACATTTTGATAGAAAGAACATAGAGGTACAGTATAAAATAACAGTTGTGTTGGAGCAGAGGGACCTGGGCATATATCAGCATAAATCATTAAAGGCAGAAGAACAGGTAGAGAGATTTGTTAATATAGCATACTGTGATTTAGGCTTCATAGGGACACAGAGTACAAGAGCAGGAAGGTTATGATGAACTTATATAAAACATTTTTTAGACTTCAGCTGGACTTTGTGTTTGTTTTGATACATAAGGAAGAATGTGAACAACCTGGAGAAAGTGCAGAAGAGATTTGCAAGAATGGTTCTAGGGAGAAGTTACACTTCAGTTACAGGGATAGATTGGAGAAGTTAGCATTGTTTAGCCTGGTGAGAAGAAAGCTCAGAGACTATCTGATAGAAATTTCAAAATTATAATAGGATTGGATAGAGTGGATAGAGAGAAACTGTTATCTCTTATTAAGAATCAAGAATGAGAGTGCACAGACAGATATAAAGTAAATTGCAAACAAAACGAGCGTACATCCTGTTTTTAAATCCCAACTATGACCAGAACTTTATGTAATTCCTCCAGCCATATAACCCTCTCATGCCTCTTCAGCATTTCTGATTTTAATCACTCAATGATTGGTGCCCATGCATTCAGCTGCTTGGGCCCCATGCTTTGGGATGCTTTTACCCCAACCTGTCAGTCTGTCCAGTTCCCCTTTCTTATTTAGGACGCATCTTAAAACCTACAGCTTTTGTGAAGCTTTTGTTCACTTGACCTAAGATCTCCTTATGTGATGTGGTGTTAAATTTTATGTGAAGTGCCTTGGGATGTTTTATTGCATTAAAGCACCAAATAAGTGCATAAGTTATTGTCATTGTTGTTGTAAATGTGAGTTACTTCACACCAGAATTCAAACTTCCTCCGAAACTTCTGATTAACATCGGATCTTAACTATTTCTCTTCAAGTAACACTTGTTTCTGCTGAATAGTCTTCCTGCACTACCGCTCTTCTATTAATTTACATCCAGCAAGAGTCTGAAGATGGATAATTGCTTTAATTGTTTCACTTACGAGAAGAGGCGTCAGAATAAATTATCTTTTGATTAGAATTGGTGAAGTGGTCTGTGTTATATTTATGTGGGCAGTATGCCTTTGAAAGTTGAAAGTTAAAAAATAAATGTGAGACCAAAAAGTCACAGCCTCAAAAGCCATTCCCCACCCACAAGTTTGTAATTAATTTTTATTTCCACCTTTTTTCTACTCTCTAGTAGATTTTGTGCCGATCCTCTCTGTTCCATTCCTTAATTGCAAGAGCAGGAAAGCATCGACTCTCAGGTGTACGCCGATTTCTGTCTTGAATGAGATTCTGCAAAGTGTTAGAATTGGAATTAATTTTATTGCCACACGTACTCACAGTGAACAGTGAACAGTTTACAAGTTGCCGCTTACAGCACCATCTCAGGTACGAAGGTACCGAGGTACAGATTCCTCAGTACAAACTCTTAGGGAAAAATTGAAAAAATAAAGAAATAAGATGTCAACAATAAATTAGAAAAATAGAGAAATAAGAGTTCAGAGTAGCATTCCTTCCAACCTAAACCATCCTGGGCTTCACCTCGAGGCCAGAAGCGACAGGAATCGAGTCCACGCTGTGGCCGGGAGTTCGAGTTCACGCTGAGGCCGGGAGTTCGAGTTCACGCTGAGGCCGGGAGTTCGAGTCCACGCTGAGGCCGGGAGTTCGAGTCCTCGCTGAGGCCGGGAGTTCGAGTCCTCGCTGAGGCCGGGAGTTACAGTCCACACTGAGGCCGGGAGTTCGAGTCCTCGCTGAGGCCGGGAGTTCGACCCCACGCTGAGGCCGGGAGTTACAGTCCGCGCTGAGGCTGGGAGTTACAGTCCGCGCTGAGGCCGGGAGTTCAAGCCCGCGCTGAGGCCGGGAGTTACAGTCCGCGCTGAGGCCGGGAGTTACAGTCCGCGCTGAGGCCGGGAGTTACAGTCCGCGCTGAGGCCGGGAGTTCGAGCCCGCGCTGATGCCGGGAGTTCGAGTCCACGCTGAGGCCGGGAGTTACAGTCCACGCTGAGGCCGGGAGTTTGAGCCCACGCTGAGGCCGGGAGTTCGAGCCC
>JAHRHZ010000077.1:25851651-25862314 GCA_024137785.1 Ginglymostoma cirratum | reverse complement strand
GGCTGGATGAACACAGCAGATGCTGGAGAATCCGAGATAACAAGGCATGGGGCTGGATGAACACACCAGGCGTGTTTTGATGCTGTGATGAGTTTGAATTTGGCCAATTAATTTAAAACCAAACTCAGCAATTCAAAGCCAGTTAAATTTAAATCTGATGGTGTTGACAACCTGAAACCAATCATTTTATTAGAATTTCATTAAGTCATTACAGGTATATAAGATGGGGGGATTTGGAAAATGAGGGAGAGCCACCTGTCAGAGTTAGCACCGTTAGGCTCTCAGAGAAAGCCCAACTAATTAATGAATTGTACCATGGTATTTTAACTCAAAGTCCTTATTGAAGAAATTAAAGAGATAAAACATTGCTGACAGCAGAATTAATGGAAGAAAGGTGTTTGTGAAGAGAGCAAAGATGACAGAATATTCCAGAAAACAGTCTGAGCAAACATCGAGAGATTGAGTTATCATTTATTGCTTCTTATTAATTGGGTTTATATTAGTGGGACTTGTTTTTAATTAAACAGCGTTCCAGTAGAATTTAGACCAGTTAGGGAGTAGTTAATAGTCTAACGAGGGAATTCTAGGTTTGTTAGTAATTTTGTTAATTTATTCATTGTTGTGTTAAATAAATAAATTGTTTTTTATTACTAGTAAAGTGGAGATCAGGGATTTTCTTTCTTTTAATAGACTATGAGGGGAAAAACGACCTTCTCTGGGTGATTTGGGGGTAATTATTAGAGGGGATGCCCCCCCCCCCAACTCCTGTCACAACAGATCACGGCTTGTGTTTTAGTTTAATTATCAGAGGGGTTCAGCCATTCTCCTTTGTAACAGTCAGCTCCACCATTCAATTGGTTCTCAATTCCATTTTCCTGCCTTCTCCCCATAATTTTTGATCCATTTGCCAATCAAGAACCTATCTAATTCTGTCTTAAATGCCCTCAATGACTTGGCCTCCATAGCCCTCTATGGCAATAAGTTCCACAGATTAGCATCCACTGGCTGAAGAAATTCCTCCTTATTTCAGTTCTAGAGGGTCATCCCTTCAATCTGAGACTGTGTCCTTGGACCCCTGTCTCTACTACAAGGAAACATGTTCTTCACGTCCACTTTATTCAGGCCTCAGCATTCTGTAAGTTTCAATCAGATCCTCCTTATCCTTCTAAACTTCATTGAGAACAGACCGAGAGTCCTCAACCACTCCTCATATAACAAGCCTTTCATCCTGGGAATCACTCTTGTAAACTTCCTCTGGACCCATTAGATCATAAGACATAGGAGCAGAAATTAGGCCATTCAGCCCATCAAGTCTGCTCTGCCATTCAATCATGGCTGATAAGTTCCTCAACCCCATTCTCCTGCTTTCTCCCCATAACACTTGATCTGCTTGATAATCAAGAACCTATCTATCTCAATCTTAAATCCATTCAATGACCTGGCCTCAACAACCTTCTGTGGCAGTGAATTCCATAGATTCACCACTCTCTGGCTGAAGTGGTTTCACCTTATCTTCGTTCTAAAAGGTCTTCCCTTTACTCTAATGCTGTGCCCTCGGGTCCTAGACTCTCTTACCAATGGAAACATCTTTCCAACATCCACTTTTTCCAGGCCATTCAGTATTTTGAAAGTTTCATTTAGGTTTCCCACCTCATCCTTCTAGACTCCAATGAGTATGTCCCAGAGTCCTCAAACGTTCCTCATATGTTAAGCTTTCTATTCCTGGGACCATTCTTGTGAACCTCCTCTGAACCCGCTCCAGGGCCAGTACATCCTTCCTGAGATATGAGGCCCCAAACTGCATATAATACTCCAAATGCAGCCTGACCAGAGCCTTATAAAGCCTCAGTAGTACATCCCTGCTTTTATATTCAAGTCCTCTCAAAATAAGTGCCAACATTGCATTTGCCTTCCTGACTACTCGCTCAACCTGCAAGTTTACCTTGAGAGAATCCTGGACTAGAACTCCCAAGTCTCTTTGCGCTTCAGACTGGTGAATTTTCTCCCGATTTAGAAAATAGTCCATGCTTTTATTCTTCCTACCAAAGTGCATGACCTCACACTTTCCCACGTTGTACTCCATCTGCCACTTCTTTGCCCCTCTGATAATTAAACTAAAACACAAGCCCTGATCTGTTATCACAGGAGTGCGGGTTTCCCCTCTAATAATTACCTCCAACACTAGCACATTATAGGCCCAAAACTGCTCACAATATTCCAAATGTGCTCTGACCAGAGCCTTATACAGCCTTAGCAGTACATCTATTGTTCCTACTAAGGTGCATCACTTCACACTTTCCCATATTGTATTCCATCTGCCAGTTCTTTTCCAACTCTCCTAACTTGTCCAATTCCTTATGATATTCAATACTCCTGAAACTGCTGTTGCATAATTTATACCTCAGAAATACGCAGAGATAACAGTCCAGCTGATATACAAAGTTAACATTGATTTCAAATGCTGATTCCACGTCGCTCCCAACTCTTCCTACAGTTTATTTCATTTTCTCCAAGTCTGCGTCCAGGCTTAACTAATCAAGCACAGTGAGCATCAGAAGTAACAGACTCAGCTAGTCAAACACAGAACAATTTATTAATGCAGCTCCATCTGTGCTGGAGTTCTGAGGAAAGGTCACTGGATCCAAAGCATTAACTCTGATTTTTTCTTCACAGATGCTGCCAAACCTGCTGAGCTTTTCCAGCGATAATGAAGGGTCTGATGAAGGGTCTAGGCCCAAAATGTCAAGCTTTCCTGCTCCTATGATGCTGCTTGGCCTGCTGTGCTCATCCAGCCTCACACCGTGTTATCTGAGCTTTTCCAGCAACTTCTGTTTTTGTTCCTGATTTACAGCACCTGCAGTTCTTTTGGTTTCTATCAGCTATTCAAAGCCCTAGTTAGTTCACACCTAGAGTATTGTAAGCAGTTCCAGGCATCCACCTTCATAAAAATTTATTGGTGTTAGACAGTGTGTAGAATGATTTACCAAAATGATACCTGAACCCCTTGGGTTTAGCTACAAAAAGAGATTAAACAAACTAGGATTATATTCCCTGGAATTTACATGATAGAGGGGAGATGTGACCAAAGTATTCAAGATATTAAGGGGAACTGATAGAATGGGTAGAATCAAACTATGTTCATCTGCTGGGGAGCCTGGGCCTAGGAGAGGTAGTGTAAAAATTAGAGCAGGGCCTTTTATAAAAGAAAACTGTACCCAACCCATTGCTACATACAGATTATGATAACGTGTTGATCGAAATGCAGAACAGTTTATTAAATAGATTGTTTCAGTTAAAAAAAGCACAAAAATGAACCCAGATCCTTAGGTTTGAGATGAGGAAACTCTTTCTTGAATAAAGGTGTTGGAAGTTTGAAACTTTCTTCCATAAGTGGCAGTCAATTTTAAATCTGAAGTCCATACATTTCTGCTAACCTGAGGTATTAAAGAATAAAGGGGGAGGGTGGGGGAGGCGGTTAAAATGGTCTCCACCTGTTCCTACACTCCTGCAGGAACAACATGAGATGTAAGAAGTCACAGTAAAAATAATTAATTCCTGGAACTCAGTTTCTGCCTGAAATAAGCAGAGCACTGAAGACACTAAAGGAGAAAATCTGAAATTGATATTAATTTTAATAGATAATGGTCATCACATTTTGTTTACATTTTAAACATGGATGGAAGTGTTAGGCATTATATCACCTTCAAGGCTATGATTTTTAATGATCTATTACTAGTCCAGAGATATTTTTCTCTCTTAATTTCACTTACCTCTCACATCAGTTTCTCAAAATAAAATTCATTCCAATTTGTTTTCCTGAACCTCCACCTAAGAAGGGGACCAGGTTTTCTATAGTAAATCCTGACTCAACGCTCTATTCTGAAAACCTGGGAAACTAATGATGGTGATGTGTGCCTCATGAAAGAGATGTCAAAGAAGGGGAGATCTTAGGTTTCTAGTGGATCTAAGAGGACTTTCCTCCCTTGTTGGTTAAAGATATATATGTTACAGAGCCAAGCTGATTCAGTTCAGTTAAGGTACAGAATATAATCAGGTTGTTGGTCAGGTTCAAGAATCTGAATGGTTTTCTCTGTTCCTATGTTCTGCTCCTTGCCCAAAGAGAAAATTGACCCATTCTGAGTCACTTCCAAGACTGATTCCCTTTTGTCCCAGAGTGTCTAGGACGGGAAAGCAATGTTTGTTTGAAAGGCTTATTTTCCCAGGTAATCCTTTCACAATTTCTATTTCAACCTCAAGCAACAATGGAAGAAAATATACTCACCCTTCCATGAGGCTCTTTGCAGCCTTTACATCTCAACATCGAGTTCAACAGTTTCACATATTTTGGGCTGCACAGTGGCTCAGTGGCTAGCACTGCTGTCTCACAGCGCCAGGGACCCGCGTTCAATCCCACCCTTGGGCGACTGTCTGTGCGGAGTTTGCACATTCTGCCCATGTCTGCGTGGGTTTCTTCCGGGTGCTCGGTTTCCGCCCACTGTCCAAAGATGTGCAGGTTAGGCAGATTGGCCATGCTAAATTGCCCGTAGTGTTCAAGGATGTGTAGGTAGGTTATAAGGGGATGGGTCTTGGTGGGATGCTCCAAGAGTCGGTGTGGACTTGTTGGGCCGAAGGGCCTGTTTCCACACTGTAGGGATTCTGTGCATGTAACCACTGGCCCCATTTTCTCACACAGCAGCTGTTGGTGTTTAACCTGTTAATCTCATTCCCACCTCTCCAGACACATCTTCTGTGCCTTTACTTGTCCCATGGCCATCTCCTTTCCTCTTGAACGATCATATGTGGTGTCTCTTAGAATCCCTGCAGAAAGAGGCCATTCGGCCTATCAGGTCTGCACGGACCCTCGGAAGATCATCTTACCTGGACCCGATTCATCCCATCCCTGTAACCCCAAATTTACCATGGCCAATCCACCTAACCTGCATATCTTCAAACTGGAGGAAGAAACCAGAGCACCTGGAGGAAACCCACACAGACACAGGGAGAATGTGCAAACTCCACACAGACAGTCACCCGAGGCTAGAGAGGAACCCGGGCCCCTGGCACTGTGAGTCAGCAGTGCTAACCGCTGAGCCACCACCTTCCAACCTATCAATGACCTACCCTACTGTTCTTCTTCACCCTCCTCCCTTTCCCAACTTCTGTACCTTCTGCAATGTTATTACAGTGGTAGATTATTTTCCGGTTCAGATTAACGTCATAGAGCTGAAAAAGTAATTCTATTTGCTCTCTCCACAGACGCTGTTTGACCTGTTGAGTATTTTTGTTTCAGGGATCTGCACTATTTTGCTTTTGCAATAAGTGTAAATATTGATTGGTCTACAAAAATCTGCCAAAGGGATTTTTGCAACAGCTAAACACTTGGGTATTTGCCAAATATTGACTAAATACTTCTGCTGCCCGACAAGCTCCCTGCCTAGTTCACTTGGATCACATTCAACCTGAAAGATGAGAAGGCACAGAGGCAGTCAGTTCAGAATTAGCAAAATAAAGCTGTTCATGACTACCATAACAGATCTCACCCAGGCAAAGCCTGATCTCTACCACTTCAACATCTCACCCAGGCAAAGCCTGATCTCTAAATAAAAACCAAAAGAACTGCGGATGCTGTAAATCAGGAACAAAAACAAAGTTGCTGGAAAAGCTCAGCGGGTCTGGCAGCATCTGTGGAGGAGAAAACAGAGTTAACATTTTGGGTCCGGTGACCCTTCCTCAGAACCACTCTACCACTTCAACATCTCACCCAGGCAAAGCCTGATCTCTACCACTTCAACATAACCAAAGAATGGCTTCCAACCCAATGGGATTTATTACAGTTCTTTTGCAAGTTTTAAGAGAGTTATAGCTCTTGAATGCCGCAGGTATGAGTGACTTATTACAGTCTGCCTTTATGACAGAGGGCCTACCAAGTGCTGTCAGAGCTGGAATGCCCTGTTTGCCCTTGGAGCTTAGAACAGAAGCACTTCACTGAGTCAGATTTGAAAGCTGCTAAACTTTGTAACAAGCTGCACACGTGAGTCTTTTATTGTCCAGAGGCGCTCTTATACACAACAGAATGTTTTATTCCCCATCTTCAAATCACCCATGATGCTTTTTTGCATCTATTAATCACCACCATTAAATGACCCATGTTTTAAATTGAATAATTTAAATGCTAAGCCCATTAACGGCAGTAGAACCATCAAAGGTGGAGGGGCAGGTAGAGGAGAGAGAGGCCTAAATCAATATGGAGTTGGAGCATACCTGAGCTTTCCCTTCTCAAGTCGAGTGGGTTCATCTTGCATGGGGTTTCAGTTGCTTTGTTTAAAATACCTTGTCATTCAATGGGTAACTCTGTGATCAGAAAGTTCTGGTTTCAAGTCCCAATCCAGAAACTCCATCACAAATTTAAGCTCATCTACCCAGTGCAGAATTCAGAAAATGCTGCATTTCTGAATATGCCATTATTTTCAGATGTTAAACCACCTACTCTCAGTCATTTCCCTCCCCACCCTTATCTGCCTTCCATAAGGACGTTCTCTCTGCGACTCCCTCGTCCACTCCACACTCACCACTAGCCCTGCAACCCCTGGCACCTTTTCCTGCAGCCACAGGAAGTGCTACACCTACCCCCACACCTCCCCACTCACCTCAATCCAAGGAGCCAAACAAACCTCTTACATCAAACCTCATTGAGTTTTTTGAGAAGGTGACCAAGCATGTGGATGAGGGTAGGGCAGTTGACGTGGTGTACATGGACTTCAGTAAAGCCTTTGATAAGGTTCCACATGGTAGGCTATTGGAGAAAATGCGGAGGCATGGGATTGAGGGAGATTTAGCAGTTTGGATTAGAAACTGGCTTTCTGAAAGAAGCCAAAGAGTGGTGGTTGATGGAAAATATTCAGCCTGGAGTCCGGTTACTAGTGGTGTGCCACAAGGATCTGTTTTGGGACCACTGCTGTTTGTCATTTTTATAAATGACTTGGACACTGACATAGGTGGATGGGTTAGTAAGTTTGCAGATGACACTAAAGTCGGTGGAGTGGTGGACAGTGTGGAAGAATGTTGCAGGTTGCAGGGAGACTTGGATAAACTGCAGAATTGGGCTGAAAGGTGGCAAATGGAGTTCAATGCAGATAAATGTGAGGTGATGCACTTTGGGAAGAATAATAGGAAGGCAGAATACTGGGTGAATGGAATGATTCTTGGTAGTGTGGATGTGCAGAGGGATCTTGGTGTCCAGGTACATAGATCCCTGAAAGTTGCCACCCAGGTTGATAGTGCTGTTAAGAAGGCATACGGTGTGTTAGGTTTCATTGGTAGAGGGATTGAGTTCCGGAGCCGTGATGTCATGCTGCAACTGTACAAAACGCTAGTGCGGCCTCACTTGGAATATTGTGTACAGTTCTGGTCGTCCCATTACAGGAAGGATGTGGAAGCATTGGAAAAGGTGCAGAGGAGATTTACCAGGATGTTGCCTGGTCTGGAGCAAAGGTCTTATGAGGAAAGGCTGAGGGACTTGGGTCTGTTCTCATTGGAGAGAAGAAGGCTAAGAGGGGATTTAATAGAGACATACAAAATGATCAGAGGATTAGATAGGGTGGACATTGAGAGTCTTTTTCCTAGGATGATGACGTCAGCTAGTACGAGGGGGCATAGCTGCAAATTGAGGGGTGATAGATTTAAGACAGATGTCAGAGGCAGGTTCTTTACTCAGAGAGTGGTAAGGGCGTGGAATGCCCTGCCTGCCAATGTAGTTAACTCAGCCACATTAGGGGCATTTAAACAGTCCTTGGATAAGCATATGGATGATGATGGGATAGTGTAGGGGGATGGGCTTAGATTAGTTCACAGGTCGACGCAACGTCGAGGGCCGAAGGGCCTGTTCTGCGCTGTATTGTTCTATGTTCTTTGTTCTATGTTCTATCAGACACATGTTCACCTGCACATCTGCTAATGCGGTCTATTGTATCCATTGTTCCCGATATGGCCTCCTCTACATCGGTGAGACCAAGTGGAGGCTCAGAGATTATTTTGTAGAGCACCTGCGCTCTGTTTGCGACAAACAACACCTCCCAGTCGTGAACCATTTCAACTCCCCCTCCCACTTCCCGGGGAATATGTCCATTCTGGACCTCCTCCAGTGTCACAACGACGCCACCCGGAAACTGGAGGAGCAGCACCTCATATTCTGCCTTGGGAGCCCTCAGTCCAATGGTTTCAATGTCAATTTTACCAGTTTGAAAATCTCCCCACACCCAGCCTCATCCCATGACCAAACCTCCCTCTCATCCCCGTCTCCTTGACCTGACACAACTTGTCTATCTTCTCTCCCACCCTTCCACTCCTCCCACCTCGCTGACCAATCCCCACCACCGCCTACCTGCACTCACCTATCACCATCCCACCTACCTTCCCCATCCCCACCCCTCCTCTCTCTATTTATTTCTGAGCTCCCTTCCACCTCCCACATTTCTGAAGAAGGGTCTCGACCCAAAATGTCAACTTTCCTACTCCTCTGATGTTGCCTGGCCTGCTGTGTTCTTCCAGTTCCACACTGTATTGTCTCTTATTCTTAGTCATGGATGTAAATGATCTCAGAATTATATTTGAAGAGGAAGAGAGTCCTGCACAGTGTCCTGACCAATATTCTTTACAAAAATTATGATTTTTTTTATCATATTGCTTGCTGTGTGTAAGTTTACTGCCATATTTCCTGAAACACGCCTTCACTCCAGTTGTACTTAATTCACTGCCAAGCACTTTGGGATTGCCTGACGCTGTGAAAAGTGCAATATAAACAGAAGTCCTATCTTCATAAGAAGCATGACCCACATGTGCTATGAACTTCCAACATGTTTTGTTATCTCCAAAAGAACTTGAGAGAACTCAATGCTGAAATTGTCTTTATTTCCAATCTGAAACAATTCAACATAAAGTTTACCTATTTGCTGACCTCCCAGATTTATGTGGTGAACCTTCCATGTTGGATACTTTTGAGGCATCTATGACTTGTGAATTGGGCCCCTGATCAAAGACCTATTTAGTTGATTTTCTGCCTGCAATTTAGTGCCTGTTTTGTGCCTACAACATACTGATATCTGGGGCCAGCCTGACCATTCGGCCCACTAAGTTGTTACATAAGATGCAAGGCTTTAAGGAGCACTAAATTATACATAAGTGAAGGAGTGAACTTTTAAAGGTAAAGGTCTGAAGAAAAGTCATACTGGACTCAAAATATTAACTCTGTTTCTCTCTCCACAGATGCTGCCAGATGTGCTGAGTTTCTCCAGAACTTCCTGTTTGTGTCTTAAAGGTAAAATATAATCCTAGGCTTCTTATTTCTCTCTATGTTGAATGTGGATTGGGTATTGGAGAGGAGGTAAAGTCATAGTTCACCTGGGGTGCCAAAGGCCCATGCTGCCAACATGGAAATGATGCACCAAGCCAAAAACTTCTCAGGGTTCAAGCTAAGATGGAGATTCAATGCTTCATGGAAATTATGTGACCCATTGTACAATGTATTGAATTGAATTAGCTTTATTTTCATATTTTTTCTGATGAGTGCAGTGAAAAGTTTACAGTTGCCGCATTTTGGCACTATTTTAGGTACAAAGATACCTATGTACAGATATTTAAAATCAAATGGTCCATTCTCGACAGCTCCGTTGTCAACAGGGCCCTCAACCAGATCCGACCTATCTCTGCACTTCTGCCCTTACCCCTTCTCTTCCCTCCCGCAACAGCGATAGGGTTCCCTTTGTCCTTACCTACCATTCCACCAGCATCCACATCCAGAAGATCATCAGACTCCATTTCTGCCACCTCCAGCAAGATGCCACCACCAGACACATATTCCCCTCCCCTCCCTTATCCGCCTTCTGCAGGGACCGTTCCCTCTGGGACACCCTGGTCCACTCTTCCTTCACCCCCAACACCTCCCCATAGCCCTACAGCACCTTCCCCTGTAACCGGCAAAGGTGCAACACCTGCCCATTTACCTCCTCCCTCCCCAGTATCCGAGGGACCAAACATACCTTCCGGGTGAAGCAACACTTCACCTGCACTTCCCAGAATCTAGTCTACTGCATTCGCTGCTCACAATGTGGTCTCCTGTACATTGGGAAAATGAAGCACAGACTTAGCGACCGCTTCACAGAACATCTACGTTCTGCTTGCAAGAAAGACCCTGAACTACCTGTTACCTGCCACTTTAACGCACCACCCTGCTCCCTGGCCAACATCTCTGTCTCTGGCTTGTTGCAGTGTTCCAGTGAAGCCCAACGCAAGTTGGAGGAACAATGCCTCATTTTCCGCTTGGGGACCCTACAGCCCTCCGGTCTCAATATCGAGTTCAATAATTTTAGGGCCTAAACTCTGCCATGTCCCAGCCCACACACCAGGTCTTGTTACAACATAGCCTGCCATTACAGACCCCCTGTTGTTAGTCATTAACAGTCCCCATTAACAACTATTCACCCTCCCAGCCTGATCGTTGGCAACTCCTTTGTCTGTCCAACTGCTCTTCTCTCTCTTTAGGCTTTATCCTATCATTTACTCCCTACTCTAGGCACCCCCCCCTTTTTTCTGCATATAAACTGACGTTTTCTGAGTCACAGAGATAGTAGGAGCTGCAGATGCTGGAGAATCTGAGATAACAAGGTGT
>JAHRHZ010000077.1:25838969-25851251 GCA_024137785.1 Ginglymostoma cirratum | reverse complement strand
GTCTAGGCCCAAAACGTCAGCCTTCCTGCTCCTCTGATGCTGCTTGGCCTGCTGTGTTCATCCAGCTCTACACCTTGTTTTCTGCCTCACCATCAGTTCTGAGGAAGGGTCACCAGACCTGAAATGTTAACTCTGTTTTTTCCTTCGCAGATGCTGCCAAACCTGCTGAGCTTTTCCAGCAACTTTGTTTTTGTTCCTGATTTACAGCATCCACAGTTCTTTCAGTTTTTACTTAAGTTGGGCCAGAAGTCACATCTATCCCCTTCCCCACATGATGGGCGTGATTTGAATTTCTCACCCAATTTGGACATAAGCTGAAGTCCATAATTTTTGTCCTTTTAATGTACAGTGCGGTGTCAGTGAAGGTTACACTATCTCCAGTTGTGTGTGTGTGTGTATGTGCGTGTGTGTGTGTGTGTGTGATGCTGTTTGTGTGTGTGTGCGTGTGTGTGTGTATGTGTGCATGCGTGGGTACCATATGTGGGCACATTTCACACTGGTGCCACTTCCATAAGCTGCACGTCCAACAGTTAAATCAAATAGTAGCAGGTAAAGGAAAGAAGGTTAAAAAAGATTTAAATTGATAAAGGTGTTTAAGAGGGGAGATAGGGAGAAACTATTTCCTCTGGTGGGAGAAGTTTAGAATAAAGGGACATTGTCTTAACATTAAAACCGTTCCATCCAGGGGTGATATCTGGAAGTACTTTTTTCACACAACGGGCAACTTGGAACTCAAGAAATGTGACACCATCCAGAACAAAGCAGCCCGCTTGTTTGGTACCACATCCACAAATATCCATTCACTCCACCACCGACACTCAGTAGCTGCATTGTGAACCATCTACAAGATGCGCTGCAGAAATTCACCATACACCCTCAGACAGCACCTTCCAAACTCATGACCACTTCCATCCAGAATGACAAGATCAGCAGATACGTGGGACACCACCAACTGCAAGTTCCCCTCCAAGCCACTCAGCATCCTGACTTGGAAATATATCGCTATTCCTTCTGTACTGGTATTTCAAAGTCTAGGAATACCCTCTCTAATGACACTGTGAGACTGCCTATAACACATGAATTGCAGTGGTTCAAAAAGACAGCTCATTACCACTTTCTCAAGGGTATTAGGTACAGGTAATAAATGCTGGCCAACCGTCAACACCTACAGCCCACAAATG
Organism: Ginglymostoma cirratum; assembly: GCA_024137785.1. Taxonomy (NCBI): domain Eukaryota; kingdom Metazoa; phylum Chordata; class Chondrichthyes; order Orectolobiformes; family Ginglymostomatidae; genus Ginglymostoma; species Ginglymostoma cirratum. The sequence goes on along the minus strand of JAHRHZ010000077.1, from coordinate 25,850,070 downwards.
TATTTTTTAAAAAGCTGTTGAAATTGGGATTCAAGTGGGACTTTCTAGACCAAGATAGATTTTTGTTGGCTAAGTGGATCAATGCTGCTTGTTGTTTTTGAGATAAACATCACTTTGTTTTTGTCAATGTTCACTTTTAGGTCAAAGCTTATGCTTGCTTTTGCTTGTCTGTCTACTAGTTCATTGAATCCTACTTCTGCGCTTGTTTTGCTCCCCCACACCTCATCTTAATTCCAGACTCTGTGTCTTCAATGCTTATTTGATCATTGTTGCTGCAGAAGCTTTGAAGTAACAAGGAAATGAGAACAAGGATTGCAAAGGGAAAGGTCAGATTTAATAAGGAGAGACAGCTGCTGACAGAGTGCTGAAAAAAACAATTCAAGAAATGATTTACAAAGAGTTTGATTTAGAACATTGATTTGTTTGATATGCGACTTGACCCTCACGGGAAGGGGAGACCGATTTGCTAAATAGCTTTGAAGTGTATTTTGAAGGAGAATGGACACGATCTCCTGGATAGGAAAGAAAAATAACAGGTGAATTGCTGAAGAGAGTGAACCACTAAAGAAATTTGTTGAATATAATTCAGAAAAGTCAGAGGGCTGCATCTTACAGCTTTTTGGCAAAATGCAAATTGCAATAATTTAGTGAGATGATTCTTGCTGTGATGATAAGTGAGCTTTCTCACCTCATCAAAGCCATCACATCAATTGGTGTTCGGGCCCTTGTGGTGGGAATCACATCTGATTTCCAGCCTATTGTCTAGGCATTGTTCCCAAAGCAACTTGCCACTCACCGGATATCCCAGAATTGATAGACAGCCCTGGCACCAGAGCTGTACTTAAAAATCTGTTATGCACCCAGAAAAGCACAGTCACTTCAGAGCTGTGTTGGACAGTTTCTGCCTCAGAATGACAGACAGGGGAATTGGCCCCTCACCTTATGGGCAGCTCCTGAAGTCCTGCTGAATGTGGTAGTGCACAGGCATGATTGCCTAATTCCCCAGGACCATCAGTGGAGGTCACAGCATGAGAACATACCCGCCTGGTCCCATGTTGTTGCAGTGATTGTATCAAGGTCATCCAGGTGGACCTCATAGAATAGGAGTTCCCTGATCGGGGCCGTTAACCTGGTCCAATTAGGGACCCCTGGCTGACAGATATAAACAGGAGGGTCAGAGATTCTGTTCACTCTGAGAGTTGGCTCTGAGGGAGTTGGATTAGTGTCAAGGACTCTTCACGTGTAAGTAAAGTTGGACTTGGTGACGGGGTACCATTCTCTGTGGTCGTATTTCAGATGCCACCTGGGCTAGAGCATTCTCAGCCATCAGGAGAATGCCCGGCACTAGGAAAAAGATCCATTAAATCATCCATTCTGTCACCATCTCTCATATGTCATACTCACTCTGTCTCTACTACTGGAGCCACCACCGCCCCCCTCCCCACACCCTATCCCCATGACCCCACATTTACCACGTTTAACCCACCTAGTCTGCACATCCCTGGACATTATGGGACAGTAATAGGGAGGCAATGGCCTAGTGGTATTATCACTGGACTATTAAGTTCTGGACCCAGTAAACATTCTGAGGGCCCTACCTCGAATCCCACCATGGTAAATGGTGGAATTTGAATTCACTAAATATCTGGAATTAAGAATCTAATGATGACCATGAATCCATTGTCAATTGTCAAAAAAACCCATCTGGTTCATTAATGCCCTTTAGGGAAGGAAACTGCCATCCTTACCTGGTCTGGCCTACATGTGACTCCAGACCCACAGCAATGTGGTTGAGACTTAACTGCCCTCTAGGCAATTAGGGATGGGCAATAAATGCTGCCTAGCCAGCGATGCCCTCATCCTGTGAATGAATTTTTTAAAAAATTAGCATGGTCAATCTGCCCTAACCTGCACAACTTTGGACTGTGGGAGGAAACTAGAGCACCCGCAGGAATCCCATGCAGGCACAAAGAGTATGTGCAAGCTCCACACAGACAGTTGCCCAAGGATGTAATTGAATCTGGGTCACTGGCATTAACCACTGAGACGCTGTGCCACCCATCATTAGATTCTTAACTCCAGGATTCTCATTGAATTCCAATTCCACCATCTGCTACAGCAGGATTCGAGCCCAGGTCTCCAGAGAATTATCTGGGTCTCTGAACTTATAGTCTAGGATAATATTAGCAGATCATCAGTTCCCTGATTGCTTGGGACATTTTCCCACTTGCCCTCACCCATCCCAACCTACCACACCATGAACATGGTATGCCGTCTCTACTGCCTACTCATTCACTTGGGAAACCTCCCCACAAATGACACAGGTAGAAATAGGGATGAGGTCCAATGGAGTGTTTAAAGACAGTAGGAAAAAGTTAAAACCCAGGACCTTGATCGTGGTAATGTCTGGATTACTTCCACTGCTATGTGCTAGTGAGTGTAAGAACAGGAATTGGTGCAGGGGCCAGGGATTCAGATTTCTGGATCATTGGGATCAGTTCTTGGGCAGAGCTGACCTGTTCAAGAGGGATGGGTTGCACCTGAGCTGGAGGGGTCCACTATCCTGATGGGAAGATTTGCTAGCGCTACAAGGGAGGGCTTAAACTAGATCAGCAGAGGGATGGGATCCTCAACAGTAGGGAGGCAAACATGAGGCTGGAAGGAAATACAGTAATCAGAAATAACAAGTTGAAGAGACAGGTGAGGCTGGAACACGACAAGGAGCAAGGAATGCCAGTTGGATTAAATTGCATGTATTTCAATGCAAGAGGGCTGACAGGTAAGGCTAATGAACTCAGGACGTTGCTAGGTACATGGGACTGGGATATTATAGCCATTACAGAAACATGGATAAGGGAGGGACAAGACTGGCAGCTTAATGTGCCAGGGTACAGGTGCTTTAGGTGGGACAGAGGTGGAGGAAAGAGGGGAGAGGGAGTTGCATTTTTGATTAAGAGGATTATCTCAGCAGCAGTCAGTGATGAAATAACTGAGGCATCATCCAGTGAGGCTTTGTGGGTGGAGCTAAGATATAGGAAGGGGTTGGTGATTTTATTAGGGTTGTACTGTAGGGCCCCAAATAGTCAAAAGGAATTAGAGGAACACATATGCACGGAGAATGGGGAGACTTGCAGGAGCAATAGCGTTGTCATAGTGGGGGATTTTAATTTTCCTAACATAGACTGGGACTGCCATAGTGTTAAGGGCTTAGATGGGGTGGAATTTGTTAAGTGTGTTTGGGAAAGTTTCCTGAAGCAGTTTATAGAGGGCCCTATTCAGGAAGAGGCAAAACCCGACCTACTCTTCAGAAATAAGGCAGGACAGGTGACTGAGGTGACAGTGGGGGAGCACTTTGGGACCAGTGATCACAGTTCTATTAATTTTAACATAGTTATGGAGAAGGACAAAACTGCTCCACAGGTTCAAGGTCTAAATTGGGGCAACGTTAATTTTGATGGAATTAGACAGGAGCTTGCAGGGGATGATTGGAGTAGTCTATTTGCAGGCAAAGGAACCACTGGCAAGTAGGAGGCCTTTAATAGTGTGATAGCTAGAGTTCAAGGTGTATATGTTCGTGTGAGGGTGAATGGCAAGGTTGGCAGGAGTAGGGAGCCCTGGATGACAAGAGATATTGAGGCTTTGACCAGAAAAAAGAAGGAGACATGGCTCAGGTACAGGCAGTGGGATCAAGGGAATCCCTAGAGCTATAAAGCGGATACAGGAATACAGGTGGCATGGTGGCTCAGTGGTTAGCACTGCTAACTCACAGCGCCAGCAACCTAGGTTCAATTCCATCCTCAGGCGACTGTCTGTGTGGAATTTGCACATTCTCCTCGCATCTACGTGGGTTTCCTCTGGGTGCTCCGGTTTCCTCCCATAGTCCAAAGATGTGCAGGGTAGGTAAATTGCCCATAGGGATGTGTAGATTAGGTGAGTTACAGGAGAATGGGTCTGGGTTGGATGGTCCAAGGTTCGGTATGGACTTGTTGGGCTGAATGGCCTGTTTCCACACTGTAGGGTTTCTATGATTCTATGATGAAAATCAGCCAGTGCCCTGTTGAATTTACTGTAGAAGGAATTCAGGAGGGCGAACTGGGGCACAAGATAGCTTTGGCTGAGAAGTTTAGGGTGAATCCAAAAGATTCTTTAAGTATATTAAAGGAAAAAGAATAACTGGAGAGAGACAATAGGATCTCTCAAGGACCAAAGTGGACATCTATGTGCAGAACTGCAGGACACGGGTGAGGTCATCAATGAATATTTCTCTGCTGTGTTTACCGTGGAAAAAGACATGAAGACTTGGGAAGTTAGTGGCAATATCTTGGGGACAGACCATATCACAGTACAGGAGGTGTTGGAAGTATTAGAATGTATGAAGGTGAATAAATCTCCTGACCAGATATATCCAAGAACACTGAAAGTGGTGAGAAGAAATTGTGGGGGCCCTGGCTGATATATTTGCATCATCATTAGCCACGAGTGGGGTCCAGAAGAATGGAGGGCAGCGAATGTTGTGCTCTTACTCAAAAAGGGCTACAAAGAAAAACCTGGGAATTATAGGCCAGTCAGTCTAACATCTGTGGTAGGTAAATTACTTGAGAAGATTTTGAGGGACAAGATATACATGCATTTGGAAACATAGGGTTTGATTAGTAGTTGTGATCATGGCTTTGTATGTAGGAGATCATGTCTCATAAATTTGTTAGAGTTCTTTGATGAAGTGGCCAGGAATGTTGATGAGGGCAGGGTAGTAGACATAATCTATATGGATTTCAGTAAGGCCTTTGATAAGGTTCTACGTGGCTGCTCTGGATGGTTAGATCACACAGAATCCAGGGACAGCTGCCAAATTGGATACACAATTGGCTTGATGGTAGGAAGCGAAGAGTAATACTGGAAGGATGCTCGTCAGACTGGAGGCCTGTGACTAGTGGTGTGCCTCAGGGGTCGGTGCTGGGCCCATTGCTATTAGCTATATCAATGATTTGGGTGAGAATGTACGAGGCATGAGTGGTAAGTTTGCGGATGACACTAAAATAGGAGGTATCATGGACAGTGAGGAAGGTTATTGGAAATTGCAGCAGGATCTTGATCAGCTGGGGAAGTGGGCTGAGAAATGGCAATTGGAGTTTAATATAGATAAGTGTGAGGTATTGCATTTTGGAAAGTCAAATCCAGGTAGGAGTTTCATTTTGAGTGGTAGGGTTTTAAGGAATGTAATGGAACAGTGAGACCTTGGAGTTGAGGTGCACAGTTCTCTGAAAGTGGAGTCACAGGTAGACAGGGCAGCGAAGAAAGCTTTTGGCACACTGGCCTTCATCAGTCAGGGCACTGAGTGCAGAAGTTGGGAAGTTATGTTACAGTTGTATAGGACATTAGTGAGGCCACACATGGAGTATTGTGTTCAGTTTTGGTCACCTTGCTAAAGGAAGGATGTTATTAAACTGGAAAGAGTGCATAAGAAATTTATAAGGATGTTGCCAGGACACAAGAGACTGAGTTATAGGGCAAGCTAGGACCTTTTTCCTAAGAGTATAGGAGTCTGAGGGGGGATCTTATAGAAGTTTATAAGATCATGAGAGGCATGGATAGGGTGAATGCACTCAGTCTTTTTTCCAGGGCTGGGGAGTTGAGGACTAGAGGGTATCAGTTTAAGGCAAGAAGGGAAAGAATATATGGGAACCTGATGGGCAATTTTTTTACACAGACGGTGGTACGCATATGGAATGAGCTGCTGGCAGAAGTGGTTGAGGCGGGTACATTAATAACGTTGAAAAGGCATTTGGACGAATACATGGATAGGAAAGGTTTAGAAGGACTCGGACCAAGTGCAGGGAAATGGGGTTAGTGTGAGTGGATATTTTGGTTGGCATGGACCAGTTTGGGCTGAAGGTCCTGTCTCGTGCTGTAGGACTCTATGACTCTAAGACTCTATGACCTGCACCAACAGTAATAGATGTGCCACCCATTTTCATCTCCCATAATACTTGCCTGCCTCTCATTCCAGGAGCCAACAATGGGGCAGAAAGTGTTAAGACAGGTGGTGTGATGCCTGTCATTCGGCTCTTCACTACTTAGGAGGGGAGGTCCTTGACTCTGACTGCCCTGAGCAGGGTCTGGACTGGTATCAGAGGCTGGCTTGATCTACTGTGCCAGGATCTCCTTGATTGGGACTGAGGCCTGCTGATAACTGTGGTAAGCCTCCCCGCTTTGTGTCTGTCCTAAATAGAACAAGACAGTGGCTATGAGCATGAGTCTGGTTGTGGGATCGATGTATAAAAAGGCAAGGCAATGTAAGGTAGGATATTAAAGGATATGAAGCAAAGGTCTGTAATTGGGGTGAGTGTGCAAATCAGCCATGATCTAATTAATTGACGGAATATTCACAAGGAGCTGAATGGTCTCCTGATTCTGTGATTTGACAACCTTAAATTGGGATGATGAAAACAAGGTGGTGAGAATAGCTTCAAAATCTTGATGTGGAGTTAAGAGCAGCAGGAATGGTAGCAATATCCATTGTCCCCTGAGGAATTCCCCTAAACACTCCACCCTCTATTCCAGGATTTATAGGTTAATAGTAAGCGAGGCAGCTATGCTACCATAAGGAGTGGTTGAGACCTATTAATAGAGGTTTGATAAAATCTCTACAGTGTGGAAGCAAGCCCTTCAGTCCATCAAATCCACACTAACCTGCCAAACAGCATCCCACGCGATCCCTGTAACCCTGCATTTCCTTTGGCTAATCCACCTAACCTACACATCTTTGGACTGGGGGAGGAAACCCACACAGACTCAGGAAGAGTGTGCAAACTCCACACAGATAGTTGCCTGAGGGTGGAATTGAACCCAGGTCCCTGGTGCTGTGAGGCTGCAGCAGTAACCACTGAGCCACTGCACCACTTTAAGAAGAAGCTGGAATGAACATAAGGAAGAAAGTAATCAATGGCGATGATGATGTGGTGAAATGAATGAGGCTGAGGTACAGCAGAAATACTGGCAAGGACCAGCCAAGCTGAATGTTTTATTTCTGTGTTGCAGAGTCAAAATAATTCAATGTAAGTTGCAGCATTGACAGTGTCTGAGATGCAATGGGAGGTATGAAATGTGATGTAGCTCACCCTAATTATATACATTTTGCCTGAATCACAATTTTAGGGCAGCCTCAGGTCTGTGATCACCATGTTCCAAAATCGAAACTAATGGAGATCAGCAAAGAGTCTTTTGAAAGCACTGTGAAGCTTTGGACAAGTTTTATACAAACATTTAAAAATTTACCCTTTCAGCTTCTAAGTAATGTCAATTTTTGAAAGACTTTCAATGAAAATGATTCCAAAGGCATTTTTTCCTTCTCTCTCACAACCGGATAGTAAGGTTTAATGAGTTTCCCCAGCCGATTCTATCAGAGTGACTGAAAAAATACTGAGAGGTGAGAAAGAGAATGATATAGGCTTCTCATTATTAAGAAACTGAAGCCACTTTGTAGATGCTACAGAGATTAATTATCTCTGATGTAATAAGTGAAAACCATTGATTGTTCAAGCTTTTGAGCCGTAATTAGTTAATAAACTATCTGTTACAGTTGATTATGACATCCCTGAACTAAAGAATTGCAGGCTCCAGTCTCACAACATATAGATTGTTGAGGGCTAAATTTGCATGAGGGAAAGCTGCATTACTAGTGACATAAAGGTTGCAAATGTTTCTCACATGTGTGACATATGTGACATACCTCATTGTCACTCATCAAGTGTAGTTCTCCCTGAGCTATAAGCTTTTCTTATTAATATTTTAAGATGTCAAACAATGACCAATGCAGAGAAGAGGAAATGAATAACCTGTACATCGATTGCACCTCTCACATCCTCAAGACACCAATGGAACATGTTTGAAGTGTAGAGATAACACAGTGTGCAGCTGGAGAAACACAGCAGGCCAGGCAGCATCAGAGGAGCAGGAAAGTTGACGTTTCGGGTCAGGACCACTAGAGAGAGGAGGGGTGGGGCTGGGGAAGGTAGGTAGGATGGTGATAGGTGAGTGCAGGTAGGCAGTGGTGGGGATTGGTCAGTGAGGTGGGAGGAGTGGATAGGTGGAAGAGAAGATTGTCAGGTCAAGGAGGCAGGGATGAGATGGAGGATTGGTCATGGGATGAGGCCAAGGGGGGATGATTTTGAAACTGGTAACTGGTTGTAGGCTCCCAAGGCGGAATATGAGGTGCTGCTCCTCCAGTTTCCAGGTGGTGTCATTGTAACACTGGAGGAGGCCCAGGATGGACATGTCACCCAGGGAGTGGGAGCGGGAGTTGAAATGATCCGTGACCGGAAGGCATTGTTTGTCATGAACCGAGTGCAGATGCTGCACAAAGCAGTCTCCAAACCTCCACCTGGTCTCCCCAGTGTAGAGGAGGCCACATCGGGAGCAGCAGATGCAGAAGACCACATTGACGGATGTGCAGGTGAACATCTGGCTGATGTGAAAGGTTTGTTTTGGGCCTTGAATGGAGTTGAGGGGGGAGGTGTAGGAGCAGGTGTAGCACTTCCTGTGGTTGCAGGAGAAGGTGCCGGGGGTGGTGGGGTTGTTGGGGAGTGTGGAGCAGATGAGGGAGTTGCGAAGAGAGCAGTCCCTATGAAAGGCAGATAGGGGTGGGGAAGGAAATATATCTTTGGTTGTGGAGGAGATGAGAAGTTGAAACATTTTGTCTTGAACTTATCAATTAACAGATTATTTGATCTTTATCACATTTCCATCTGTGAGATCGTGCTTTGTACCAACTGACTGCTGTGTTTCCTACATAGAACACTTTAAATATGTCATTGGCTCTAAAGTACTGGGATGTCCTGAAGTCATAAGAGATGAAATATAATTGCAAGTTTCCTCTTTCTTTCCTGTATGTAATGCACCTTGTTTACTACAAAGAATTTCAGTAACAGGAGGAAAAACATTTTCTTGCTGTTGACTTACAGCAAGTTGTGGGAGTTATTTGGACCTTCATCATGAAACAGTCCCAATAATTAACACACCTAATGATTGTTTCCCATTTCATGGCTAGCATAACAACTGTCACTAGTATTTTCTGTTCCCTACAGCCTCAGTGAAAGTCATTTACTTGGATTGTTACTAGGCAGAATAACAACTAATTTATATTTTTGCAACTTCCTGCTCATATAAGAAGCAGTTTCAAAGATATGACTCATTCAGACGGAAGAGGAGTGAACATTAGTATGGGAGCTGGAAAGGAAAATGGAGAGAGAAGGTAAGGACGGCGAACCACTTTTAAAGAGTAGATCTGTTGTGAGTTTTCATAAACAAACAATAACATGAAAGGGGAAAGAACTTTTAATGATGACATAATCGATGCAATGGTTTCTGGAGCGGAATTGAGGAACTAAAAACAGAGAAATAGCCAGATAACAGACGATGAAAGAGTGCATGCTAAAGTCAGATGAGCTAATGCCGAGTGGAAATTTGAAAGTAAAAGATAATAATTTTGGAACTTAACTTACTGAGATATACAATTCGTAGAGAATGGACATGGGGACAGTAATAGTACATAAAGCTCTATTTGACCTGTGAAAAGGCGGAAAAATGATATAAGCAGAAAATGAAATGATAATGACATTTTCCTACCCAAGGATTGGAGTGAACATTTAAACAAGAATTCCTTACAGGATCTGACCGAGATAATTAATTTAAAAGATTCCTCTTGACCCTGAATTTTTGCCTTATATACCAAGTTATTCTAATTGGACACGAGAAGAGCAGAGTTTACCTCCTGGACAATCAATGGACCCAAGCTAGTCAGCTATTGGATTATAATCATTGGTGATTGACAAAGACTTCTGGATGGATCAATGAGGGTTCTTAATAAAAACTGAAAGAACTGTGGATGCTGTGCATCAGGAACAAAATCAAAGTTGCTGGAAAAGCTCAGCAGGTCTAGCAGCATCTGTGAAGGAAAAAACAGAGTTAACATTTTGGGTCTGGTGACCCTTCCTCAGATCAAAGCAACTTTGTTTTTGTCAATGAGGATTCTTCCCTAGCTTTAAGTTTTGTCAGAATACCAAATAGCTGAGATTTCCACTGACACTGAGTTACCTCATCTCATATCTAGTATACTCACCAAGACATGAATGAAAAACAGAAAATGCTGTAAATACTTAGCTGATCTAGCAGCTCCTGTGGAGACAAAATAAGGTTAACATTTTGAGAAAGATATGGCTCTTGTTCAGAACTGAGGGAGGTAAAAATGTGATGGAATTTGTGAAATGATCCAGGAAAGAGGAGGATGAACTAAAGGAAATCAAAGAGCTCAATCTGATTGTTGCATTGGGAAATTTTGCAACCATTATACCATTATATTTTGAAATCCTGTCCTGGATTGATTCAGGTTGATTTGGAATCTAAATAATTTCTTGGCAAACCAGAGATTAAACATTACAAATAGGAGACAGGAAGCTGAAGCTTGCATTCTTACACACATCAGGAATGAGATGCAAGAAACAGACTTGAACAAAGGGGCAAAAATTTATACAGCATGAGAAGAGGGTGCTGATTTGTTGGGACATCATTGGCGTGGACATGCGGCAATAACAGTTAACTGTCAAGTTTAATTCTCAAACCAGACCCCACCACCAAAGACACTTTTCCCTCCCCACTCTTATCTGCCTTCCGGAGGGACCACTCTCTCCGTGACTCCCTTGTCCGCTCCACACTCCCCTCCAGCCCCACCACCCCCAGCACTTTTCCCTGCAACCGCAGGAAGTGCTACGCCTGCCCCTACACCTCCCCCCTCACCCCCATCCCAGGCCCCAAGAAGACTTTCCACAACAAGCAGATGTTCACCTGCACATCTGCTAATGTGGTATACTGCATCCGCTGTTCCCATTGTGGCCTCCTCTACATCAGGGAAACCAAGCGGAGGTTTGGGGACCGCTTTGCGGAACACCTGCGCTCGGTTCGCACTAAACAACTGCACTTCCCAGTCGCGAACCATTTTGACTCCCCCTCCCATTCCTTCGACGACATATCCATCCTGGGCCTCCTGCAGTGCCACAACGATGCTACCCGAAGGTTGCAGGAACAGCAACTCATATTCCGCTTGTGA
>JAHRHZ010000077.1:25814859-25838869 GCA_024137785.1 Ginglymostoma cirratum | reverse complement strand
CCTCCCACCTCAAGCCCCACCCCCATCTCCTACCTACTAACCTCATCCCGCCCTCTTGACCTGTCTGTCCTCCCTGGACTGACCTATCTCCTCCCTACCTCTCCATCTAAACTCACCTTTACTGGCTTCATCCCTGCCTCATTGACTTGTCTGTCTCCTCTCCACCTATCTTCTCCTTTATCCATCTTCTATCCACCTGCCCCCCCTCCCTATTTATTTCAGAATCCCCTTCCCCTCCCCCATTTCTGAAGAAGGGTCTAGGCCCGAAACGTCAGTCTTCCTGCTCCTCTGATGCTGCTAGGCCTGCTGTGTTCATCCAGCTCTACACCTTGTTATCTCGGGTAGACTGTGATTGGTCAGGGTGTTGCCGCAGGAATGGAGCAGAAATTGGTAGGCTTCATGATCCCTTTATTTTCTCCATGAAAAGTGGAATTTATGGTTGAATTCCTTTTTTACCTATGCAAACAACTCTGTGTTGATACATGTAACTTGCATATCTCTTAGCACATTAGGGTTATTTAATAAACGTTTTCCAATAGAAGAATCACTTCTGATGGTGGTCATGCTGTTCTGAGACTTGGAAACATGGGTTAATTGTATATAATGAGCACACTGCCCACTGTGAACGATCGGTGAGATGTATGATTTTACTTAGTCCACCATTTGTTGGGACATACTGCCTGCATACCAGGCAGCACACCAGCACTGAAACTCATATTTCACTTTACACATTTAAGTAATAGGCAAAACAACTTTTTAGCTAGAAGGCAGCATCCAGTTGGTAAAGAAACTACTCATGTTTACTGCAAAGTAGCAACGTGAGGCAGCTAACTTCACCCTCATGTTCAAATTTTTGAGCCACCTTTCCATTTGGGGTTATCTGCAGTAGACTGGACGCTGGTTCAATGCTAGGCATGGTGGACATAGCCCCAGTCATGTATGTTTTATTTGGTTTATTATTGTCATATGTGCCAAGATACAGTTTTGTGTACTAACCAGACAAATCATACAGCAGGGTAATAGGACAGAATGCAGAATATGGTGTTATAGCTACAGAAAAAGTGCAGAGAAGGTGTTGAGATGCACAGTGAATGATAATATGATCAGAGCAGCTATAATCATTCAAGACAGTTTTTATACACCCTATCTCAGCGTCAAGCTCACATGGTGAGCAGATGTCTATGGCCCTATTCACGAGACTGCAAATAAGATTGATCTTGAAATGACTCCACTGAGGCTTTATTTACCCTTTATTTACATGCACGTAGTACTTGATACTGGTCCAGCTTCCTCAGAGCCAGGTCTCACAGTAAACAGAACCTCTGCACTCGTGTTTATATCAGTCAGCCAGGGCTCTGTGATTGGGCCAGATTAACAGCCCCAATCAGGGAACTCATATCATAAGAGGTCCACCTGGCTGACCTTGCAACAATAACTACAAATCTTATAGTGGGTGGGACAGTAAGAATCCCAGTGAACTTGAGCTTTTGGTAAATAGTAGAGTAGATCCCATAGACAGACTAATACATTAAGGCAAGGGAACTTAGTGTCAATTGGTGGATATATATTGGCCAGGATACCAGAGAGAACTTCATAACGATTTGCACCACAGGATGTGTTCTACCCATTGAAATTGATAGGCAGGACTTCAGTTTAGCATCTCATTAAAGAGAGATTTCCCTCAAAAATGCAACACTCCCTCACTACTACAGTGGAGGAATGTGCCTGGATATTTTTGCTCAAATCTTTGAACCCATACCTGCTGCTTTAGAGGCAAGAGTGCAACCCATTTGACAGGTTGAATGAGTGGGGCAAATACATGGCAAAAGCCATATCATGTGGATAAATGTCAGATTATCCACTTTAGTAGCAAAAATAGAAAAGCAGATTGTTACTTAAATCTGAGATAACAAGGTGTAGAGCTGGATGAACACAGCAGGCCAAGCAGCATCAGAGGAGCAGGAAGGCTGATGTTTCGCACCTAGACCCTTCTTCAGAAATGGGGGAGGGGAAGGGGATTCTGAAATAAATAGGGAGAGAGGGGGAGGTGGATAGAAGATGGATAAAGGAGAAGATAGGTGGAGAGGAGACAGACAAGTCAAAGAGGTGGGGATGGAGCCAGTAAAGGTGAGTGTAGGTGGGGAGGTAGGGAGGGGATAGGTCAGTCCAGGGAGGATGGACAGGTCAAGGGGGCGGGGATGAGGCTGGTAAGTAGGAGGTGGGTGTGGGAGTTGAGGTGGGAGGAAGGGATACGTGGGAGGAAGGACGGATAGGTTAGGGAGGCGGGGACGAGCTGGGCTGGTTTTGGGATGCAGTTGGGGGAGGGGAGATTTTGAAGCTTGTGAAGTCCACATTGATACCATTGGGCTGCAGGGTTCCCAAGCGGAATGTGAGGTGCTGTTCCTGCAACCTTCAGGTGGCATCGTTGTGGCACTGCAGGAGGCCCAGGATGGACATGTCATCCAAGGAGTGGGAGGGGGAGTTGAAATGGTTCGCGACTGGGAGATGCAGTTGTTTGTTGCTAACCGAGCGTATATTTTCCTCAAAACAGCCCCCAAGCCTCCGTTTGGTTTCCCTGATGTAGAGGAGGCCACAACGGGAACAGCGGATACAGTGTACCACATTAGCAGATGTGCAGGTGAACATCTGCTTGATGTGGAACGTTTTCTTGGGGCCTGTGATGGGAGTGAGCGGGGAGGTGTAGGGGCAGGTGTAGCACTTCCTGTGGTTGCAGGGAAAAGTGCTGGGTGTGGTGGGACTGGAGGGGACTGTGGAGCACACAAGGGAGTCACGGAGAGAGTGGTCCCTCCAGAAAGCAGATCAAGGGTGGGGAGGGAAAAATGTCCTTGGTAGATCAGCAGTTCCTACTATCTCTATTACTTAAACAGTTGCAATTTGAGAGATTGAAATGTTCAACAAGGCTAAGTGCCCTTGTGCTCCAGTCACTGAAAGTAACCACACAGTTGCAGTAAAAAAAGGCAGTCTATATTTTGACTTTCACAGTGAGAGGATTAAACTCCAGGAAAAAGGGGGTATCTTGCTGCAATTATAAAGAGCATTTGGTGAAGCTACACCTGGAATATTGTGTGCAGTTTTGGTCTCCTTATCTGATGAAGAGTGTTCTTGCTGTAGAGGGAGTGCAGCAAAGGTTTAACCAAACTGATTCCTGGGATGGCAGGACTGACATATGATGAGAGGTTGACTCATTTGCGATTGTATTCTCTGCAATTTAGAAGAATTGAGAACGGTTATCATAAAAATGTATAAAGTTCTAATAGGACTAGACATTTTAGATGCGGGAAGGATGTTCCTGAAGGTGGGGGGAGTCCAGAATCAGGAATCATTCTTTAAGGATAAGGAGTAAACCCTGTAGAATTTAGATGATAAGGAATTTCTTCATCTAGAGAGTAATTAATCTGTGGAATTCACTACCACAGAAAGTGGCTAAAGCCAAAATTATATGTTTTCAAGAAGGAGGTGGCTAAAGGGACGAGCAATATGGGGATATGGGGAAGGATGGGATTAGTGTATTGAGCTCAATGTTCATCCATGATCATGTTGAATGGTGGAGCAGGGCTTAAGGTGTTGAAAAGCCTACTCCTGCTTTTATCTTCTATGTTTCCACATAACTCTAGTTGAGATCTATTTAGCCTCCAGAACTCAGCCTTCCAACAATTTCACTGTTCCTTCACTGACTTAGATCCTAAGCCCTCAAATTTTCTGACCAAACTTCTCAACCTTTCTTAAAAGCCAAAAGAACTGCAAATGCTGTAAATCAGGAACAAAAATAAAGTTGCTGGAAAAGCTCAGCAGGTCTGGCAGCATCTGTGAAGTAAAAAACAGAGTTAACGTTTCGGGTCCGGTGACCCTTCCTCAGAGCCCAACCTCAACCTTTTCTCAACTTTTCTTTCCTCCTTTAAGACACACCTTAAAACCTATTTGACTAAACTTCTGGTAACTTATCCTAAGACCTCCCCATGTTGCTTGGTATCACATTTCGTTTAATGATCAGTCCTGTGTAGCTATTTAGAATGTTTTACTAAGTCAAAGGTGCTTTAAAAATGCAAGCTACTTTTATTGTAGAAAGTCAGGGTTTATGAGTGGGACTGGATGGCAATAGGAACAGTAGTGGGGTCACCTGAGTACATAAAAGAAGCTTGGTGAATGTTGGGGAAGTTGGCTGAAGGGTGGTGGGTCGGTG
Organism: Ginglymostoma cirratum; assembly: GCA_024137785.1. Taxonomy (NCBI): domain Eukaryota; kingdom Metazoa; phylum Chordata; class Chondrichthyes; order Orectolobiformes; family Ginglymostomatidae; genus Ginglymostoma; species Ginglymostoma cirratum. The sequence continues at coordinate 25,834,668 of JAHRHZ010000077.1, read as the reverse complement.
ATGGAAACTTAGTGGTTCAAACAAAACCACAAGCAGTTTGGATTCTGTATTCCTGGGTCATCCCTCACTCAGCTCTGTTGCTGCTCTCACAAATCCTACCAAATATCAACATTCCCCAGTGCTCCAAAACTTTTCTGCTATTCTTGCAAGACCCCAGGCTTCCTTCTGCCTGTGGTCAATCCTGAGGAGACCTCATATGTATTGCTGTTCACAGATTCCTAAACTGCATTGTCAGTATTCAGCAAACTTAGAATCACATCTGAATGCTCCTAACCACCAAAATGGCCTTTCCCAAAGATTCCTTGTTCCTGGAATCTTCTGTCAGTGATATTGATGTTGAAAAATGCTTTGGTCTTCCAAACAGAGTTCTCTATTATTCTCACACCGTTGGGTTTCTCACTTCCCAAGCTGACTGACCTCAGTGGCATTCCTTGATTTATTAATTAACCGTGACATTTTATTCTAGTTACTCTGATTTCCCAGTGTTCTGCTTAGACTCCACCCTCTCCCCAATTTACCCCCACCCACTCCACACCTACACCATACTACCCCCACACAAACTGACCCACTCCCACCCCCACAGCACTGTTGTAAATCATCTTGCAAAAGTACAACAGCTCACGATAACCTTTGCCTAGATGTCAGTATCTCCACAGTCATTGTAGTTAAAAGGCATTGCATTATGTAACATGTTTATTTTATTTTTTAAAATTCGAGACTGAAGCCAGGAGTTTGTTTTTGTCAGTGTCCCCTGTCTCCTTGCAAATATTCAATAACTGTGTGAATAACCTGAGGGAGACGGGAGCATAGCACAACCTCTTGATTGTGTTAAATAAATGTACACACACAGGAGCTCTTTATTTGCTTGACTACAATCTTTTCTCTGGGGCTATTCCACAACTGCCTATCCAATTGATTCAGAATTAGAGCCGAGATCTAAACCACTCTTTAAACTTGCACATTTTAGTGTAACAGTTTAAGAAGAAATACATGTTTCAGCTGAAAGCAAATCAGTTAAAATTTATTGAACTTGTAATCTGTTGGGTAAAGAAGATTAAGGGATGATCTAATTAAGGAGTTTAAGATGATCAGTGGAGTTAATCAGTTAGATGGAAACTGATTCAGAGTCCAGAACAAGGGCACAGAGCCTTAAAATTTGAGTCATGCTGTTCAGACATGATTTAAGTGTAATGTAAATCTGAAACTCTTTTCCCCAAAACAACGTTGAGGCTGAGAATCAACTGAAAATTAAACAAAGCAAAGCGGTAAGACAAGTTGAGATACAGACCAGCCATGACAATAATTAAAAAGTACAATAAGCTCAAGGGGCTGATTGGCCTCTTTGTGCACCCTGTGATCTTAACCAAAAACCTGTTCCAGTATCCATGTAAACCTTTGGCAAAATGATTTCACTGCCAAAAAATTTAGACTCTTTTCCTTTTCTCCATTTGCTCAATATAGAAGATTATAGTGAGAATTTATGTAACATTAGTCTAATTGACAATTCTATAATAAAGAATTCTGTTCACTCTGATAGAAATGGCTCAACAGTACTGCAATCAATTTACTTCCAGATGAATACTTCATTCAGCAACTCAGACTTAATTAAAATGGAATTGATCTCTTCGCTAATCTTAATTCCTGGTCATTCTAACATGTTATTTAAGGGCATTCGATTTTGCTTGATATTTTCATCAGGCAGCTTGTGCAGAGTATATCACCCCTAAACCCATCAGCAATAGAACATTAAGAACAGAGTACACACATGGCTGAAACTAGAGCTCAAATACAATGTGAAACGACAGGAGCTATTTTGTTTTTGTGCTCAATAACACCTGAAACTGACAATGCACTTGAGCCAAATCAATCACCCGATTCAGTAGTTCAGGTTGAAATAACTGATTCAGTTACTTATTACTCAGATCCAGGGCAACGACTGGGTATCCATTTTAACAGTCATTCCCCATTTTTTTCCATTTTATGTGAGAAGCCTTGATTTTGCAATCTTTCTGTTGATCCTACATTAGGTATCCTTTTCATAAAAAAGTGCTGCTTCAGGAGATGAATTTTCTGTAGGTTGTACCAATGGTTCTGGAGGAGTCTTATTGTGGATCTGGCCTTATCTGTTAAGCCCTGCTCTCGGATGCACAGCTGCATAAATTGTCAAGTTGATATTAATTCTAGACATGGAATTATATTGTGATGTGACCACATTTGCAGAGGAGCATGTATTTAATTTGGTCACATTTCTCCCAGGTGGAACTGAATGTTCAGATGGAAGCTTTTTGCAATAACTACTGAGGACATTTTTTTGAATACATCATTCTCACACGGTCTCTGCTGATGAGGCTGTCTTCTTTAATAAACTAGAGGCTCTGGACGGGGATGGGTGAGTCCTTCTTGATATTACATCTCAGATCTCTGAGGGATTGTAAGTAATTTTGTTAAAGGTAGGGTCAGTCACGAGCCTTCCCACTACAGGTTGCTTTTATTTAAAGGCTATCAATGCAAGTATTACGTTTCCTTTAAATTTGAAAAGAAAAACGCAAGATAATTTTGCTGTGTTCACCACAGCAGAGTGTGATAGCCTTGTCAGATTACAACAGCAATTCTGTGTTCTCAAGATCAGGCAGTGACAATTTACAGCTGCCTTTTGTCTGTTCAATGATAGAATGCCACTTTGCTGTGGTTTTCAAAATTCTCATGCTCATTTTCAAATTCCTCTGTACCCCTCCTCTCTCCCCCTCCTCTCTTCCCCTCCCTGTCTCACTCTCTCTCTCTCTCTCGCTCTATCACTTTTTCCAATACTATCAAACTGCAAGATATCTGTGCTCCCATAAATCTGGCTGCCTTTAATGCCTTCCTCAGCCGACTACTCACTGCTAGCTGTGCCAGGATCATTCATTTCCACTCCTCTATTGTCCATAGCTTCTCATGTGTGTCTACTGATCATGTCAACTCAATGCTGCAGGTTGCGAAGATTGTTCTTGAATCACAGTTCTCAGTTGCTGTTATTTTCTTTTCCTTTGCAGGAACAGAAATTAATGTTAAAGGAATGACTATTTGTTTCACTGTCATCCCTGTAAGTGCATGCACGCTAAGGTGAGAGCTCTCTTTGTGTTCAAGTGCAATAATCCTCAAGATTAATCAAGGCCCCGTGAGTTCACAGAGTGGCTGCATTCAGCTGGCGTTCACAAAGGTCATCCTCATTAGATATGAACACTTCTCACACCCAGGTGCTGAGAGAATGAATAAATGAAATATTTGAAACTGATTGAAGGCTGTAGTTCGAGAAGGAATGAAAACAGAAGTTGCTGGAATGGCTCAGCAGATCTGACAGCATCTGTGAAGAGAAATCAGAGTTTACGTTTTGGGTCTGGTGAAATCTCTTCACAGATGCTGCCAGACCTGCTGAGTTTTTCTAGCAACTTCTGTTTTTGTTCCTGATTTACTGTATCCACAGTTCTTTGAGCTTCTGGTTAGAGAAGGAAGTTTACTACACTTTCCTGGTCAGCCCTCACCTTACACTCTGACCCGTGGCAATGTAGTTGACTCTGAACTGACCTTTTAAATGGCCTAGCAAGCCAAGCTGTACCCAAAAGGCAGCTAGTCACTTCTTTCTCAAGGGGAAATTAAGGACTAGCAATAAACGCTAGACGACCAAGCATGGATGAAATTACAACACTATAATCTAAGTGCTTTCCAAAAAAAGTTTGGAAGATGTTATTTTCTTCCATGCTCACAGAGATGAGCTGCAACTTTTCTAAGGTTTGGCAAACTTTATAACTTGGTGACATTTTGCAATAAATGAATACCTAGTGGCACTGATATTGGAGTTGTAATGAATGAAGCCTTTAGAATTAGGTTCCCACCTAGGCTTAACACTCTAGAGCTAAAAAAAAATGATGCGACGATACGAAGGTGGGTCGAATTATGGACAGAGCGGAGGGGTGTTCTAGGTTATGAAGGGACATTGATAGGATGCAGAGATGGTCTGAGAAGTGGCAGATGGAGTTTAACCCTGAAAAGTGTGAGGTGATTCATTTTGGAAGGACAAACTTGAAAGCAGAATACAGGGTTAACGGAAAGATTCTTGGCAGAGTAGAGAAGCAGAGGGATCTCTGGGTTCATGTCCACAGTTCCCTGAAAGCTGCCACCCAGGTGGATAGAATTGTTAAGAAGGCATATGGTGTGTTAGCTTTCATTAATAGTGGGATTGAGTTCAAGAGCTGTGAATTTATGCTCCAGCGAAACAAAAGCCTGGTTCGGCCACATCTGGAGTAATGTGTCCAGTTCTGGTCACCTCATTACAGGAAAGATATGGAAGCGTTGGAAAAGGTGCAGAGGAGATTTACCAGGATGTTGCCTAGAATGCAGGGAAGGTCTTACGAGGAAAGATTGAGAGAGCTAGGGATTTTCTCTTTAGAACAACGAAGGATGAGAGGTGACTTGATAGAGGTGTACAAAATGATTAGAGGTATAGATAGAGTGGACAGCCAGAGACTTTTTCCTCAGGTGGAGGTAGCTATTATAAGGGGGCATAGTTTTAAAGTGAGTGGAGGTAGATATCGGGAAGACATCAGAGGTATGTTCTTTACTCAGAGAGTGGTAATGGCGTGGAATGCATTGCCAGAGCAAGTAGTGGAGTTGGCCTCATTAGGGGCATTTAAGCAGCTATTAGAAAGGCATATGGATGATAGTATAAGGTAGGGATGGAGGTTAGATAGACCTTAGGTTTAGGGTAAATGTTGGGCACAACATCATGGGCTGAAGGGCCTGTACTGTGCTGTACTGTTCTATGTTCTATGTTCTATGATTCTCTTTCTGTTTCAACAACAATAATTAGCATTTACGTCGCACCTTTGATCATAGTATTCTATTCTGAGGTACTTCACATGACCACTGTCAAGTAAAATTTGTAGTGACAAATGCCATGTTTGTTTGATTGATTGATTGACTGTCACATGTACCAAAGTACAGTGAAAAGCTTTGCAAGCAGCACAGGCAGATCATAGTAAGCAAGGGCCTACAGATCACGAAATCTTAGACAGAGGCACACAGGTTGCTTTGCACAGGGGGTGCACTAGGTGAGATCAACGTTAGCAAGATCAGCATTATTTGAGGCTAAAGAGTCCATTTGTCACTCTGATAATGGCCGGGAAGAAGCTGTTCCCAAACCTGCTGGTGCGTGTGCTCAGGCTTCTGTAACTTCTGCCTGATGGAAGAGACTGTAGGACATCATTACCAGAGTACGATAGGTCATTGATGATGTTGGCAGCCTTTCCGCAGTAGCGAGTCATGTAAATAGAGTCTATGGATGGAAGGTTGGCTTCCATGATGATCTGGGCTGTGCATATCACTTCTGTAGTTTCTTACAGTCCTGGGCAGAGCAGTTGCCATACCAGGCCGTTATGCATCCGGACAGTATGCTTTCTATAGTGTATCTGTCGAAGTTGCTGAGGGACCTTATGAACATGCCAAATTTCCTGAGTCTCCTGACGAAGAAGAGGCATTGTTGTGCCTTTCTTGAACTTGTAGATGGCTTTTGTTCAGAGTTTGCCAACACAGTTGTAGGTGTAGAGGGAGTATAGTAGGGGGCTGATGATGCATTCTTTGTGGGGGCCGGGGAGGGTGCTCCAGTGTTGAGTGTTATTGTGGAGGAGGTGCGGTTACCTATCCTTACTGATTGCAGTCTGTGGGTCAGAAAGATAAGGATCTAATTGCAGAGGGTAGAACCGGGACCAAGGTCACGCAGATTTGAGATCAGTCTGAAGGCGATAATGGTGTTGAGGGTGGTGCTGTAGTCAACGAACAGGAGTCTGATATAGGTGTCCTTTTTGTCCAGATGTTCCAGGGATTAGTGCAGGGCGAGGGATATGGCATCCACTGTGGCCCTGTTCCGTCGGTAGGCAAATTGTAGGGGATTGAGGCAGTCTGGGAAACTGGAGTTGATGTGGGCCATGACCAGCCTCTTAAAGCACTTCATAATTATTAAGGTCAGAGCCATTGGGCGGTAGATATTAAGGCACATTGCATGTGCTGTCTTAGGTACGGGGATGATGGTGGTCTCCTTGAAGCATATAAGGATTCAGGTTGTAGGTGGGAGCGGTTGAAGATGTCAGTGAATATACCTCCACTAGTTGGTCCACACACGATCTGAGCACTCAACTGGGAACACTGTCCAGGCCCATTGTTTACCTTGGGTTGACTCCCAGGAAGAGATTAATCTGACGGTGAGGGAGGGAACAGGTGTGTTTGGGGCTGTCGGGCAGGGGCACCAAGCCGCTGATATTCTGCTCAAACCCAGCATTAAAAACATTGAGCGTCGTCAGGGAGGGATATGTCTTTGTCTGCTATCTTGATCTGCTTCAGTTTGTATTCCGTAATGTTGAGGAGATACGTATGGGAGCAAATTACTGCAGATGCTGGAATCTATACTGCAAATGGGCCAGGCAGCATCCATGGAGAGAAAGCAATCTAATGTTTCGAGTCTCAATGACTCTTCACCAGAGCTGAGGAGATATATAGGCAGATGAGTTTGAAGGAGGATCTTGAAGCAGGAAAAATAGCTAGAAAGTTCTAAATCCCTTTAAGAAGGGAATTCCAAAGCTTGGGAAGTGTCAGCCTGAGTCCCAGCAACACAACTTGCATTCCATAGATAGTCCACATTAATGTCAAGGTAAATTGTCAAGTATCTAAACAGTCGTTTGCTATAACACATTGATGAGGGCCGTTTCAATAATTATAAGAACCATCAGAACCTTAGTACCATTTCCAACTCTGCATTTACAAGACATTTATTTCACGATGAGCTTAATTTAAGTCTGAATAGCTGTAAAATTTTCATTGCAATAAAAATAACCACTACCCTTATGCTTTATTTCAAAATAATTGGGTTGTATAAAAGTGGAGGAGACTTCAGGCATAAAATTGTCTTGTTCTCTTAACTGTTTCAAGCTCGCTGATATCTGCCCATAGTTGAGGAAAATGACTTGCTCCAAGACTTATTCTACTGTAACAATTGTGGTAATTTGAAGATGGTCCTTCTAAAGATGGCCCCGAGTTATAGTCTCACTTTAATTATCTTTTAAGAAATACATTTCACAAATTGTGCCTATGTTTGTCTTGTTAGTTCAGAACAGGAGGAAGCCATTCAATCCTTCAAGTTTGTTCCAGCATTTAATTCTATTATTTCTGATCTGTATTATCAACATTATTTTCCCATCTTTGTCCTATACTCTGTGATATCTGACAAACGTCTGTCAATCTCAGTCTGGAAAATTTCAATTGATGCCCAGCTTCCACAACTTTTTGGGGAAGAAGTTTCAGATTTCCACTGTCCTTTATGAGAAGAAGTGATTCCTAATATTACACCAAAATGGGGGTGGCTTCAATTGTGAGATTGTTCCACTTAGTTCTGGAATGAAGATGAAACAACAGCAGAGCTGAGCTGAAAAAAATCGGTAAGTAAGGCCTGCAACAGACTCACCACCTGACCTGGATTTCCCTAAATCCATCTATTGGCCATAAGACCATAAGACATAGGAGTGGAAGTAAGGCCGTTCGGCCCATCGAGTCCACTCCGCCATTTAATCATGGCTGATGGGCATTTCAACTCCACTTACCCGCACTCTCCCCATAGCCCTTGATTCCTTGCGAGATCAAGAATTTATCAATCTCTGCCTTGAAGACATTCAACGTCCCAGCCTCCACTGCGCTCCGTGGCAATGAATTCCACAGGCCCACCACTCTCTTGCTGAAGAAATGTCTCCTCATTTCCGTTCTAAATTGACGCCCTCTAATTCTAAGGCTGTGCCCACGGGTCCTAGTATCCCCACCTAACGGAAACAACTTCCCAGCGTCCACCCTTTCTAAGCCATGCATTATCTTGTAAGTTTCTATTAGATCTCCCCTCAACCTTCTAAACTCTAATGAATACAATCCCAGGATCCTCAGCCGTTCATTGTATGTTAGGCTTCAGCCCCACCTCCTTCGCCATCCACTAAATGCAAATGATGGGAGGGAGGCAGATTTACCTTATTCCTGCTGCTTACCATGAACACCATGTGGTTAATGACCTGGGATACTTGATGGTAAAGGAATGGAGGAAGGTGTCTTCTAAAGAACTCTTCCACTGCATCAGATTCTGCACTTAGCTGGGCATTAGTTGCATTGTATAAAGATGGAAGGATCAGAAAGGATAATGCTGAGAAGTATATTCAACACTGCCCAAAATAATGATGACCCATGAACTTGGGCAGTAGAATAGGATCTCAAAGCAGTAAAGTCTAACAGAGTGACTATCCTTATTGTCTCAACAGCAGACAACATTTGGAACCCTTAAGCAAGTCTCCAGTACTATAGAGAGTTCCAGAAAACCATCCAAAAAGGTAAAAAAAAAATGAGGCTGACCTGCAGATCAATCCCTTTGGCCTTCTGGAGATGAAGAAAGGACTGGCATGGCAAAAACCGACTGACCGTCCAGAGTGAGAGAGAATGAGAACAACAATTTCACAAACTCAGCTAAAGTTGCAAGAGACTCTGGGAGGTATTGTAACAACTGAGAGGCTTGGGCAGGGAATAGTTTCATTAGTATTAAATTCTTACTGTTATTTGTTCCTTAATAAAGTTGCAACAGTTTTCAATCAACTTTGTAGGCATTTGACTGCTCAGGTCTTGCGGATACCTGAGCAAATTCATTTAAAACCAATTGGTCCAAGTATCTGATGAGTCCTAAAGGCTCAGACAACAGAAGAATGGGAAGTGATCTGATTGAAACATATAAGATTCCAAGGGGACATGACAAAATGGATGCTGCAAAGATGTTAAACCTTTTGGGGATGCCTAGAATCAAGAAATGTGGTTTAAAAATTGGAGGTCTCCGATTTAAATGAAGATGGAAGAAATAGTTTTACTCAAGTGGCTGTTGCTTTGTAGAATTCTATGTCCCGAGAAAACAGAGGCTGAAGGGACATTGAATATATTCAAGACCAAATTGCAAAAACCTCTGAACTGAAATGGAGTCAAGAGTGCTTGGGTGATCAGACAGGAATGCAGACATGATGCTACAATCAGGTCAGAGCAGACCTGAGGAATACAATGGCCTGAGCCAACTTTCTAATCTTGTCTTGTTCCATGAAGCACTTTGGGGTGTTTTATTCCATTAAAGGTGCTATATGAATACATTTTGTGAAAAACACAAATTGTCAGAGAGCATGGAGGAGTGTTATGGATGGAATCGTGGCTCATGGTACTGTTGCTCTCTGTACTTATGTCTGATGAACCTGTGAGTAGAGACTGGAGTCTCTCCTCCTACCCTGTACATGCCCAGACAGCTGTGTGATTCAGATTGGCGCTATGTTCGACTTGATTGTGTGAAGATAAAAGTAAATGCTTTGTGAAATGATTGCTTTATTGCATGCTTACTGTTATGCAACATGTCCTTGAGCCTTTCACTTTTCATTGCATTCTCTAGCTGGTCAAGTATTCACATTTTCATTCCAAGTTTTAAAGATTTGAAAACATTCCTTTGAATTGTCGTCCTAGCCTAAATTTTATAAAAGGAGATAATTACACATTCCTTTTCTTATGCTTCCATGTTTCAGTGCTAAATAATTTCAAACTGCTGGACAAAGACAGTCAGGTTATATTGAGTTAAACATTTTACCCACCCACTTCGTGATGAAAATGTGCACAAAATATCTAGTTCCATGTTGTTTTTGTTTTAACGCATAGAAACGCAAAGCTTGAAGGATTGTTAAGTATCAGTGAGTTCACAGAAAATGCAAGGTTCCAAAAGGGAGATATCTGTGTACTTCTGATGCAGCAGGTAGCGTACTTGCCTCTGAGTCTAACAGTGTACCCTTCAACCCATAAGCTAGACTGACAATCCTGTGTTGCACTATTAAAGGTGCCATCATTTGAACAAAACTGAAACCCCATCTGTTTTCTCAGTTGGGTCTAAAAAACTCCATGGCACTACTTGAAGAAGTGCACCGTGTTCTTCTCCGTATCCTGGCCAACGTTTATACTTGAGCATAATTGTTGCTGATTGTCTTGTCACTGCCATAATGCTGTTGTGAGAAATGACTGGCGAATTGACTCTTTCTTTTCTGCATTACATAGAACACAGAACATAGAACATAGAACATAAAATGATCAGAAGTATAGATACAGTGGACAGCCAGAGACTTTTTCTGAGGGTGGAGCTAGCTATTATGAGGGGACATAGTTTTAAAGTGAGTGGAGGTAGATGTAGGGGGGGAGACGTCAGAGGTAGATTCTTTTACTCAGAGAGTGATAGGGGTGTGGAATGCATTGCCGGAGAGGGCAGTGGAATTGGCCTCATTAGGGCCATTTAAGTGGCTATTAGATAGGCATATGGATGATAGTATAAGGTAGGGATGGAGGTTAGATAGACCTTAGGTTTAGGGTAAAAGTTGGGCACAACATCGTGGGCCGAAGGGCCTGTACTGTGCTGTACTGTTCTTTGTTCTATGTTCTCTGTTCATTACAAAGGGAACTACATTACAAAAATAGATTTCATTGCTGTGGGATGTCCTAAGGTTGTAAACAATGCTCCAGGAAATACAACAAAAAACTGAAGAAAAGTTCTACAACTGCTAGAAATCTGGAATAAAAACAAAATAATGGTGAAAATATTTAGCGGGTTAACAGCATTTGTGGAGACAGAACTGAGTCACTTGATAGAAATGTAAGCCTTTCTTTTCCACTTCTGGGTTGTTGCCCTTTGATTTAAATTTAAAATGCCCTTTCCTAATTTATTCCAGAGTCGTCTTCATTGGGTGTGGTTTTCCAACATGTTTGGTTGAAATTTAAACAGCATGTGTTTCATTTCAACCAATCATAATCAAAATTTCTCTCTCTCTTTCTTGCTAACAACTTGAGCTGAGTGGCAGATTTTAGCTCTGCAATTAGAATTGCAGAGAGTGTTAAAACATTATTTGATAAATAATTGCTGGCAAGTTTGCCTTTGCCTGAAACCATTTGTGTTCCTGTTTAGAAACTGTTTTTATGGTTAGGCACATTGGGGATTTTACCGCAGTAATTGTATGCATCCGTCTACACTGTTTGGAGAAATCAATGTAAAAGATCCCATGGGACTATTTGAGGGAGAGCAGAGGAGTTCCCCTCAGTGTCCTGGCCAATATTTATCCTTCAACCACCATCACTAAAATAGAGGCCCAATTCAGGATGGCATTGCTGTTTGTGGGAGCTTGCTGTGTGTAAATTGACTACCATGTTACCCCATGTTACAACAGTGACTATGATTCATTGGCTGGAATAGGATTTTGCAATGTCCTGAGACCATAATTGTTGTCGTAAAATTTGCTAATTCTTTCCCTGCCCTTTCAGTTCCTGGTACCTTGTTCCAAAATTGTTATTGTGGAAAGACTATAATGAAGCTTTAAAGAAACAGAGGGAAGAGTGCCAGGCCAAGTTCTACTTGTGTCTTTAAGATTTTCAAAGAATATGCCATGTTAATAAAGAATTGCCTAGAATTTTACTGCAGTGGTTGAAAATTCTGACAATAGGCTGTGTTCTCAGCCCTCTATTGTATTTTTAACACACTCACAGTTGTGTGGCCAAATCCCATGCCAACTCCATTTACAAATTTACTGATGATTCCACTGTTGTAGGTCGGATCTCAAACAACAATGAAATGGAATACACGAAAGAGATTGAGTACTTAGCAGCATGATGTGAAGACAACAATCTCTCCATCAATGTCAGCAAAATGAAGGAGCTGGTCATTGACATCAGGAGGTAGAGTGGTGGACATGCCCCTGTCTATGTCAATGGTGCTGATGGTCGAGAGTATCAAGTTCATGGGAGTGATGATGACCAACATCTGTTCTAGTCCATCCATGCTGACGGAAAAGCCAAGAAAGCACAACAATGTTTCTACTTCTTCAGGAGGCTAAGGAAATTCAAAATGTCCACAAAGACTCTTATCAATTATTATAGATGGACAATAGAAAGCATCCTATCTGGATGCATCACAGCTTAGTATGGCAACTGCTCTTCCCAAGATTGCAAGAAACCATTGTGAGTCATGAACACAGGTCAGTCCATCACACAAACCAGCCTTTCATCCATTGACTCCAGCTATACTTCCTGCTGCCTCGGGAAAGCAACCAACATAATCAAAGACTCCTCCCACCCCGGTTCTACTCTCTTCCACCCTCTTCTGTCAGGCAGAAGCTATAAAAGTTCGAATCCACGTATGAACAGATTCAAGAACAGCTTCTTTCCCGCTATTATCTGGGGACCTCTTAAATGTTAATGCCGATCTCTGTCTCTGCACCTTCTCTGTAACTGTAACACTGTATTCTACACTCTGTTGGGCTACTACCCTGAAGCACTTTGTATGGTATGATCTGCCTGATTAGCATGCAAAACAATACTTTTCACTGTATTTCGGTAAATGTGACAGCAATAAATCAAACAAACGTTAATAAAGTTGAAGTTGAAACTTAGGTAAAATAGATCATTCTATATGTTGACGGGAGCAAGGGGAGCTACTGATGTATTGTTGTCATAGTGCACAAAATACTTGTGTTAGGGTTCATATACTCTGATAGGTTAGACTATCAGAGTAAGAATGTTTTTCTTATATAGGACTTTAGCATTTCTTTAGTGACAAATGAGGTACTGTGAACTGCTTTGTACTTCTTATTTCAGGAGGGATATATTTGGCTTAAGGTTGTTTGTCAGATTGACTCCTGGGATGAGGGGATTCTGTATGAGGTAAATTTGAGTAAATTTGACCTATTGTCCTTGGAGTTCAAAAAAAAAGATAAACTTAATGCAATTAAGTGCTTTGCTGCATCAATGCTGAGAGGTGGTTAGCTCCGCTGGAGAGTACAAAACATGGGGATATAATCATAAGTAAGTGCTTTGCTGCATCAGTGCTGAGAGGTGGTTAGCTCCGCTGGAGAGTTTAAAACATGGGGATATAATCATAAGTTGACCATTAAGAACCAAGATGAAGAAAATTCTTCTTCACTCAGAGTTTTGTGGTGTTTTGGAATTTTCTAACCCAGAGAGCAGCGAATGATGCTCAGCCATTGAATAATTTCAATGCAGACGACCTGAAACATTGGCTTTGTTTTTCTCAACACACGGACCACCTGATCTGCTGAGGATTTCCGACTTTTCTGTTTTTATTTAACTGATTTGGTTATTTTGCAAGTAGCCTCCTGGTGGTTTTTGTTTGCAGCAGGTTATCTATTAATACACTCTGTCTACAGAGAAATCAGCAATTTATGGGTTAAATATGTTAATAAAGTCAGTAGTATTTACTGTCAGACCTTGATTTCCAACAGAAGGATAAGAAGGGAGGAGAAGCCATTTTGATTTATTGCTGTGCTAATTAATTTAGTTTAGATAAACTCATTTCCTCTTGTTCACAGTGAGATGTAATTTCAGCTGTGCCTCGGGAGACTTTCACATCTGACTCATATTTCAGCTTTGAGGCCCCTGCTCCTTATCTTCTTCTAACCCTGTGCTGATCACCATTTTAGGTATTACAGCATCTAAATACCACTGACAAGAAAATTGAAATATATATTTAATGGCTTTGCCAGTGCAGATTAGATGTGGTGATGGCTGTGATCCAGAACTGCCTGCCAGCAGGAAACCTAGCTCCACATGCTTGCTTCTGTTTAAGCTAGTATTTCTGCACCTCTTCCCACATTGAATCTGGAAAGTTCTGGAGCTCGTTGGTATTCTCCTGTTAAATGCAGGAAGAACTTATGTTTACATTGCACCTCGTGAGAGCTCAGGGTACCCCAAAACAGTGTACAGCCAATTAATTACTTCTGAAGTGCATTTGCCATTGTAATGTGAGAAGTACAGTCATCAATCAATACAGAGCAAGGTCCCACAATAGGAATCAGTTTCTTTAGAGATATTTTGGCTGAGGAACATATGTAAGACACAATCTAGGAGTGCAGCATCATCAAATTCCCCCTGAGAGGGCAAATAGTTGTGTTGGAGCCAGCATCTGTCCACCCCATGAAGTTGTCTGCCATTGAAAGCTTGCTTTTTTCTCCCAAGAGTCCATTTAAATATCTCATTTGTGGGAGGCTTGTGCCAGTCATAATCTCACTTACACATTGGCAAATGATGGATATCCTTCCTATTTTTGTCAGAAGACCAATCAATCATCTTGTGGCTCATTGTTAGTTAGAACATCCTGTTTAACCTTCAGAATTTTGCTTTACAAATGGGTCATAAAGTCACTTTGCACTTTCCTGTCAACATTAGCAATGTTTCGATTCAACATTTGCATTCAAAGTGTCCTTGGCAGAGAAGAGATAACAGCATTTGCTGGCTTGACAGCCCAGCAAACGGCAATGGGAGCTTTCCTTGTTAACAAAGAGTTGAGGGGGGGGGGAGGGAGCACAGTGTGTTGCAGGAGAAAGAGTGCTAACCTTATAATATTCAATAAATTTCTAAGGATTTCACAACATTATGATGCCATAATTTCTTGCAAGGATGCAGAAATTATTTATGAAACTTCTTCCAGCAATGAGGGACTTCATGCCATGAATGAATTGGAAAAGCCAGGAATAAAAACAGGAGATTTTGGAGAAACTCAGCAGGACTGGCAACATCTGTGGAGAGAGAAACATTGTTAATGTTTCAACCAGTTTGACTCTTCATCAGAACTGTTTTTCTCTCCATAGATGCTGCCAGGCCTGCTGAGTTTCTTCAGCACTTTGCTTTTATTTTAGATTTCTAGCATCTACAGTATTTGAGGGGCATGGATAGGGTGAATATCCAAGGTCTTTTCCATAGGGTGGGGGAACCCAAACTAGGAAATAGGTTTATGGTGAGAGGGGAACAATTTCAAAAGGATGTGAGGGGCAACTTTTTCACACAGAGGGTGGAGTGTGTATGGAAGAAGCTCTCTGAGGAAGTGGTGGAGGTGGGTGCATACAATATTTAAAAGGGCTGGACAAATCATAGAATCCCTACAGTGTGGAAGCAGGCAGTTTGGCCCATCAAGTCCACATTGACCCTGTGCAAATACCCTCTCCTTTTATACCCATGGTGACCAATCAATTTCTTATACTAGGAATGGTCCTCCATAGTCAGATTCCAATTTAATTGGTTTTTGGCCTTTAAGTGCCATTTTAAATTAATTGGCTGATATTCAGACTGGTTGCCTAAACAAACTGCTGCATGTGTTGCTAACCACACAGCCCCCTGATACAAATGTTACTATTTCAAAACCTCACTGTGCATCTGCTGCTTTTTGCAGACTTTTTTTTATCTCCAAGCCTGGAGAAAACACATCATTTTTTAAAGGGACCACACATTCTTCCCCCACTGCCACTTTATCATTTCACAAACATCAAATTCTAGTGCCCTGCCTTCCAATCTATAACTACTCCACCCAACTTTTCAACACCTCCCCATTTAAGAAAAAAATGAACCATCATGATGAAAAGATGGCTTTTTTTCTCTCTAAATCATAACACCATTATTAGTAGATACATAAGTGATTAATCTAGGGTTACACATTTCTTACATGTATATATAACTTTGAACACTACTGTTTCCATCTTATATACTCATTTTCCTTTTAAATTTGTAATAACATATCTGCAATAACATTTTCACGACCTGCAATATGTACAATCTGTAAATTAAATGCTTGCAACAAAAGACTCCAACAAAATAGTCTGGTCTTCTTATCTTTAAATCTTTCTAAAAATGTCAAAAGGTTGTGATCAGCGTACACAACTTCTCTGACACATTTTTTGCAACAAAAACATTAAAATGCTGTAAGGCCAGTACTAAACTCAACAACTCTTTCTCAACAGCTGAATATTTTTTCTGATGGATGTTGAATGTCTTTGAAAAATAACTGATTGGCTTTTCAATTCCACAGTCATCCTCCTGTAACAACACAGCTCCAACCCCTACATCGCTTGAGTTGATGGCAACTTAAAGGGCTTTAAGAAAGTTGGCTTGACTAAAACTGGAGTGGTGGTTAACACTGATTTTAAATTCTCAAATGCCTCCGGTATTGATCTGTCCACCAGAATTCTGTGTTCTTCATTAACAATTCCATTAGTGGTGCCACCGCGCTACTAAAATTTGGTGCAAACTTCCAGTAGAATCCACTCAGTCCCAAAAACCAGAGCACCTCCTTCTTCAGGATGGTCTTGGAAATTCTTCAATGGCTTTCATCTTCATGTTCCTTGGTGTCATCCGTCCGTATCCAATGTTGTATCCTAAAAACATCACTTCTGCCTTCGCAAATTCTGTCTTTGCCAAATTTACCTTCGACAGTCTCTCAAAGAGCTCTGTCAAATGTACTATGTGATTTGTCCATGAGTGGCTATAGATCACTACATCATTTATATAAATGGCACAATTAGTCAATCCTGCCACAACTCTGTTCGTAAGTCTTTGACATGTGACTGGTGCTTTCTTCATTCCAAAGGGCATTACCTTAAATTGATACAGCCCATTTGGGGTTACAAATACAGAAAGGTCTTTAGGTCTCTCCAACCTACCAGTAAACACGAGGTAAGTCCAACTTTGTGATGTAAGTGGCTTGTCCAAATTTTTCCACACTGTCCTCCAGCCTTCGAATTGGGTGTGAGTCTGATTTAGTCATGGCGTTGACCTTCCAATAATCTACACAGGATCATTGAATACCGTCAGGTTTGGGAACCAACACAATTAGCAAACTCCACTTGCTTTGACTTGGTGGATGATGTCTTCTTGAAGCATTGCTTTTGCTTCCTTCTGTGCCTGTGCTGCTTTGAGAGGATTGGACCTGTAGGAGTGTTGTTTTATCAGAACAGCATTCCCTACATCAACTTCCTATATTATTAGTCCTCCCCATTCTATTTCTACATATGTCCTCATAGTGCTGCAACAAACCTTTCAATTCAGTTCTCTGTTCCTGAGACAGATAGCTTACTAACCTATCCCATTCTGTAAGGACTTCCTGTCCTTACAGAATGGTGGAGTAGCAGATAGTGAAGGGGACTGTCAGAGATTACAGCAGAATATAGATAGATTGGAGAGTTGGGCAGATAAATGGCAGATGGAGTTCAATCCGGGCAAATGCGAGGTGATGTATTTTGGAAGATCTAATTCAAGAGCAAGCTATACAGCAAATGGAAAATTCCTGGGGAAAATTGATGTATAGAGAGATCTGGGTGTTCAGGTCCATTGTTCCATGAAGGTGGCAACGCAGGTCAAGAAGGCATACGGCATGCTTTCCTTCATAGGACGGGGTATTGAGTACAAGAGTTGGCAGGTCATGTTACAGTTGTATAAGACTTTGATTCGGCCACATTTAGAGTACTGCGTACAGTTCTGGTCGCCACATTACCAAAGGATGTGGATGCTTTGGATAGGGTGCAGAGGAGGTTCACCAGGATGTGGCCTGGTATGGAAGCCACCAGCTATGAAGAAAGGTTGAGTAGACTCGGATTATTTTGATTAGAAAGATGGAGATTGAGCAGGGGCCTGATTGCGGTCTACAAAATCATGAGTGGTATAGACAAGGTGGATGGCAAGAAGCTTTTTCCCAGAGTGGGAGACTCAATTACTAGGGGTCATGAGTTCAAAGTGAGAGGAGGAAAGCTTATGGGAGATATGCTTGGAAAGTTCTTTATGCAGAGGGTGGTGGGTGCCTGGAACACGTTGCCAGCGGAGGTGGTAGACGCAGACACGTTAGTGTCTTTTAAGATGTATCTGGACAGGTACATGGATGACAGGGAGCAAAGGGATACAGACTCTTAGAAAATAGATGACAGGTTTAGAGAGAGGATCTCGATCAGCGCAGGCTTGGAGGGCCGAAGGGCCTGTTCCTGTGCTGTAATTTTCTTTGCTGTTTGTTCTTTGTTCCTCATTATTCAATTTATTCTGAGGCACATTAAAATCCAAAATAGCTGGATTTGATTCCCCACTCTAAGTGGACGAGGCCATAAAATCCACAACCTCAAGTTATAGTCCAACAGGTTTATTTGAAGACACAAGCTTTTGGAATCTTGCTCCTTCTTCAGGTGTCAGTGAGAGAGGTGGGATCAGATACAGAATTTGTAAACATTCAATCAAAAGGTCATAGAATCGATGCAAATATATTGAACTAACCTAAGACGGCTATTAAATCTTTAATTGGTTAGAAAGGATTAAAATGCAAATTGCAGAATTTCTTTCAAGTCACTGCACTGAGATAACTAAAGGTTTTATCAGCATTCCAGAGGTGATATCTCAGGTCAGACAATGCATCTTAGGTGTGAGGCCTTGTTTAGAATCTGGCTGTGTATTAATTTGGAGACAAACTGGTTTTATTCCCAAAGTAGGAATTTATAAAATGCCACATTGACTGTCTACAAATCATGTACTTTTTGAACAAAATAGAATGTGTCTACAATTACAAATCTGCAAATGGAAATTTCCCCGATAGATTTATAAGTCTGTGTGTGTGTGTGTTAGTGTACGTGTGTGTGTGTGTGTGTGTGTGTGTGTGTGTGTGAGAGAGAGAGAGAGAGAGAGAGAGAGACAGAGACAGAGACAGAGAGAGAGAATGTATGGAAGAGGGTCTGTGTGAGTGTGTGAGTATGTGAGCATGTTTGTATGAATGTGTGTGTATGTGTGCATGTGTGTGTGTAAGTGAGTGTGTGTGTATATGTATGCGTGCGTGCGTGTGTGTGTGTGTGTATTGTGGTGGGGTCACCTGTCGTGCGACATGACCCCAAGAACCCAGTTGAGGCCATCCTCATGGGGACCGAACTTGACTATCAGCCACTGCTCGGTGATTCGCGTTGTTGTGTATCCCGAAGTCGGCCTTTACAACATTTACCCGAAGATCTGAGGTCGAATGTCCTTGACCGCTGAAGTGTTCCCGGCTGGGAGGGAACATTCCTGCCTGGCGATTGTTGCACAGTACCCATTCCTCCGTTGTCATAGGGTCTGAATGGTTTTGCCAATATACCTTGCCTCGGGGCATTCTTGCCTGCAGTGTATAGACAATGTTGACCGAGTCACATGAGTATCTGCCATGTATGTGGTGAGTGATGTTCCCACGTGCGATGGCAGTGTCCATGTCGATGATCTGACATGTCTTACAGGGGTTGCCATGACAGGGTTGTATGGTGTTGTGGTTGATGTTCTCCTGAAGGCTGTGTAGTTTGCTGCAAACAATTGTCTGTTTATGGTCTGGCAGGTGTTTGAAGGCAAGCAGTGAAGGCGTGGGGAAGATCTTGGCGAGGTGCTTATCGTCATCGATAATGCGTTGAAGGCTGTGAAGAACATGGTGTAGTTTCTCCGCTCCCAGGAAGTACTGGACGAGGAAGGTACCCTATTGTTATATCCTGTGACTGTCTTCTGAGGATGTCATTGCGGTTTTTTTGCTGTGGCACATCGGAACTGACAATACTTTCGCATCAGTTCTATGCCCCTTTGATTGTTTGCATATAAATTCTGTGTTTAATGCTATTTCTCTCACTGACACCTGAAGAAGGAGGGAGACTCCAAAAGCTTGTGTCTTCAAATAAACCTGTTGGACTATAACCTAGCATTGTGTGATTTTTTAACTTTGAGTGACAGTAAGTAATACCTGTTTCTCTGGTTCCCTTTCCCTGTCATAGTAAGGTTTCAGCATGTCCACATGACGCACCCCATAAATTTTTTTTCCTATCTGACATCTTTACCAGATAATTCAGGAACAAAAACAAAGTTGCTGGAAAAGCTCAGCAGGTCTGGCAGCATCTGTGGAGGAGAAAACAGAGTTAACGTTTCAGGTCCGGT
>JAHRHZ010000077.1:25788705-25814459 GCA_024137785.1 Ginglymostoma cirratum | reverse complement strand
CCTGATTTACAGCATCTGCAGTTCTTTTGTTTTTTTTACCAGATAATTCAACTGATGTAAATTCTTCTCTATCTGGTAGGGACCACTACACCTTGCTTTGAAGGGATCTCCTACCACATGTAACAACACCTATACTTTATATCCCCACAGGCAAAAGTGCGAATTTTAGATTTTTTATCAGTTCCTTGCTTCATTAGATTCTGTGCGACCTGTAAATGTTGTTTACCTAATTCACCTGCTCTGTTTAATCTTTCTCTCACCTCAGGTACATAATCCAACTGTGAGATCTCTGACTTTGGACCTATCAACTTTTTCTTAATTAATTTTAAAGGCCATTTTACTTCATGTCCGAATATCAATTCAAATGGAGTAAACTGAGTTGATTCATTTGGATGATTTCTAATCACAAATAGCAGGGGAGGTGATGGCCTACTGGTCTTATCACTGGACTGTTAATCCAGAGATCCAGGTACCATCCTGGGGACCCAGGTTCAGATCCTGCAAAGACAGATGGTGGAATTTGAATTCAATTAAATATCTGAAGCTAAGAG
The DNA here is from genome assembly GCA_024137785.1 of Ginglymostoma cirratum. Classification (NCBI taxonomy): domain Eukaryota; kingdom Metazoa; phylum Chordata; class Chondrichthyes; order Orectolobiformes; family Ginglymostomatidae; genus Ginglymostoma; species Ginglymostoma cirratum. The sequence goes on along the minus strand of JAHRHZ010000077.1, from coordinate 25,813,908 downwards.
TCTAATGGTGACCGAAAAACCCACCTGGATCACTAATATCCTTTAGGGAAGGAAACTGCCATCCATACCTGGTCTGGCATGCATGTGACTCCAGATACACAGCAATGTGGTTGACTCTCAACTGTCCTCTGGGTAATTAGAGGTGGGCAATAAATGTTCCTAGCCAGCAATGCCTGCATCCTGTTAATGAATAAAGGGAAAAAAATAATATAAATGGGATACCTTTATCCCAATCATTTGGGTAGTCCTGGCAATAAGTCCTCAGCATCAATTTTGGGTCTGAAACCACCTTTCCAATGCTCCCTAGGATGCAGGATGGTACACACTTGATTTAAATTGTTGGATGCCTAAACTATCCATGACCTCCTTAGTAATTTGGCAGTAAAATTGGACCCTTGCTCTGACTGAATCTCCCTGGGTAGCCCATAATGGGTGAAGAGAGCAAACAACTCCTCCACCACTTTTTTTGCCTTAACATTCCATAATGGAATTGCCTCTGGAAATCTGATAAACACATCCATTATGGTTGGCAAATACTGGTTCCCAGGTTTGGTTTTAGGGAGGGAACCTACACAATCAATCATATCCTGCACGAAAGGTTCTCCAAATGCAGGAATTGGCATCAAAGGCGCTGGTTTTATTACTGCCTGTGACTTTCCTACTGTCTGACACATATGACCAGTATGGCAAATTTCAACCACATCCTTGTATAACCCAGGCCAATAGAAATGCTTCTGTATCTTAGCCTGAGTCTTCCTCACTCCTAGTTGACCTCCTACAGGTAATTTGTGTGCTACCCACAATACTTCCTGTCTATATTCTACTGGTAACACAATCTGGTGAACTTCTGCCCATTTCTCATCTGCACTAACCTGCCAAGGTCTCCACTTCTGCCTTAAGATTTTACCCTTAATGTAATAGCATTCTGAAAAACATTTTGATTCCTTTTCCAAGTAGGCTTTATGATATAAATCTTTTATTGCCTGATCTTTTTGTTGTAACTCCATTAGTCTTTCAGAATTAAACACCTCTGCCTGATCTTCGACCTGTTCAGGTTTTTCCTTTACCATTTCATCGAACAGGGTGTCAGCTAACTCGACCTCAATTTCTTCGTCCTTTTCTTTGGTTTTCCCTTCTTGCTTTAACTTATGACCATGGGATCTTGTCACCATACCGTGCCAAAAAATTCCAGGGCATTTTTCTTTTAATTCTTCAGTTCCCTGGTTTTCTTTCAGCTTCTCCATTACAATGTTCATCACTCCCACCTTTAATCTGGCTATATTGTTTCCAAGAACAAACTGTATCCCTGGAATAGACACTCAATCACTCTCACTGTCACTTCCCTAGTCTGAATTGGACTTTCCAGCCTTTTCTTACACAGGGGAACATTAAATCTCTCTCCATTTACTCCACAGCTTATCACTTTCTCGGATAACATTTCAGAAGGAGTGCAAATACTTTCATCTCTTATTACTAGATGCTGAACAGCTGCCATATCTTTCAATATTATAATTTCTTTACCTTCTTCACCTGTTCTGCCTGAGTAAACCTTACCCATAGAGGTGAAGTGTTTGAAGAGATCAGGCATGATTTCACTTTCCAGCCCATGACTAGGCTGTGATCTCTCCTGTAGCTCCTTGACTTCTCTTGGGATTTCCTTCATTACTTCAACTAGTCCCACTGCTTTAGCCTGTTTATCTTTGTTTCCAGTGCCATTGTTAGTCTACCAGCACTGTGACTCTCTATGTCCCCATCTATTACAGTGGGAATACCTGAGGCCTTGCTCTTCTTTTTCAGCCTCTTGGGTTTCTTTGTTCACCTGTGGTAAACTGTTCTCAGTGTGATCTACTTCTTGGTTTTCATTGAAGGATCTCCCTTTTTCCCAATTTCTATCCCTCGTGGAATGAAATCGCTGTCGAAAGCTAGACTTCGATTTACGCACTTATGCGTATTCATCTGCCATCTCTGCAGCTCTTCTTGCTGTTTGAACTTCCTGTTCCTCAACATGAGTTCATATCATTTCTGGAAGTGAGTTTTTTAAACTCCTCCAGCAGAATAATCTATCTAAGATACTCATATGTCTTTTCTATCTTTAATGCTCTCACCCATCTATCAAAGTTGCTAAGTTTAATTCTTTCAAATTCGACATAACTCTGACCTGGTTCCCTCTTTATGTTTCTGAACTGTTGTCTATATGCTTCTGGTACTAATTCATAGACACTCAAAACAGCTTGTTTCACTTCTTCATATTCTCCTGACACCTCCTCTACATGGCTGCAAACACTTCATTAGTCCTACCTATCTTGGTTCGATTTGGTTTGAATTAACATTACCCACACAGCCTCTGGCCAGCTTATCTGTTTAGCCAATTTCTCAAAGGAAATGAAAAAGGCTTCTACATCTTTTTCATTGAACTATGATAGTGTTTTGACATATTTGTATATATCCCTATCAAATCTTCGGCTACAATGGGCTTGTTCATCATCACTCTCCTCCTCACTTCTACCTTCATTTTCATCCTTTTAACTTGACTTTCCCATCTAATTTGCAACTTCCGAAGTTGAAACTCTCCCTCTTTTTCCCTTTCTTCTCTCCCTTTTCCCTTTCTTTTTGTCTTTCCTCTGCTTGTAGCCATAATTCAAATCGTTTCAGTTCCCTTTCTTCCTCTTCTGCTCTGGGTCTTCTTTCATTTTCTTTATCTTCTAACTCCAATTGTCTAATTTTCAATTTAATTTTTTCTAACTTCACTGCACTTTCCTGTTTCTCTGATACACCTAAATGCTTGACCAACTCCTTTACAATTTCAGGTTTCCTCTTATCCCTAGTTAACACCAATTCTGGCCTGTTTGCTAATTCTAATAATATATTCTTCCTCTGTCTTTCTAAACTTTCTTGGCAAATTTGTGAAACACCTTCAAATTCCAGAACCTCTTTAGCAATGTTAAAAGTCACTTTCCCCACGTTTGAATTAACCATAAGTAACCAAAATTAAACAGATTTTCCACTTCTCACCTAAGTTTTATTTAAAGATCTAAGTCACTAATCCAAAGTCTGTTTAAATCTGCGAGGACCTTCTGTACCTCAAATCTGTCCAAATCTGTTCAGTTCCATTCAGATCCCATACATGAACCGGCCAGATCTCAGACTCAAGCCCCCAATCTGTTATAAAGCAGAGGTTGACCCCACCTGCAAATAAATAAAACTGAAACATTCTAAGAAGCTCGCCTTGCCTCATAATCTGCTGAAGGAAGTGTGATAGGTGGTATAACCCGCCCCTCACCTCCCAATCTGTTATAAAGGGAAGGTTAAATGTAATGAACTCCTGACAGTCACTCTATAATCAACAAGTAATAATCTTTTTATCTAACTCTAACAGTGAACAAATTAACAGAACTACTTACAAACCGAACAATTCCTCCCTTAACTACTAACTATTCCCAAATAAAACAAAATTCTAATGGTATGCTGTTCCAATAAATATAAGTCCCACTTATTTAAACCAAATTAATAAGAATACTTTAAAACTTAGTCACTCGAAATTACAACCAGAATATGTCTTCTGGAATGTTCAGCGCCTTCTCCGCTGTTCTTCACCATCAAATTCTTGTGTCAGGAACATTAGCTAAAAGTACCATTGTGCCTTCAGTCAGATGATGGTTTTCTGCGAGATTAGAGAGTTCGGTGAGAGCCAGTGATTTTCTCTTTAGGGCTGCCGGTTGTTAATTCTAACAGATGACATTTGTTCTCACACTGATTTTCAAATACCGTATTTTTTAATATCCTTGATGACCTTTCAATTTCTTACAATAGGATTGGTCCTAGGTTGTCAAAACCATCAGATTTAAATTTAATTAGTTTTTAGACTTTAAGTGCCTGCTTTAAATTAATTGGCTGATATTAAAACTAGTTGCTTAAACAAACTATGGCCTGGGTTGCTAACCGCACAGCCAGGGATACAAATGTTTTAATTTCAGGACCTTTCTGTGCACCTACTGCTTTTTGCAGCATTTTTTTTAAAATCTCCAAGCCTAGAAAAAACACATCATCTTTTAAAGCAACCACACACTCTTCCCCCCTGTTATTTTACAAACATCAAATTCTAGCATCCTGCCTTCTAATCCACAAATACTTCACCCAATTTCACAACAAAAAAGAATGTCATGAGGAGACTTGATGCAGGATTTCAACATTATGAGAGTTCTAGGCCAAATAAATTGGGAAAAGCTGTTCCTATTGATGAAGGGATCAAGAGAATGTCAGTTTCAAGGTGAATGGAGAAAAAACAGGGGAGATGTTGGAAAACGTTTTAGTGTGGACAGTGGTTAGAATCAGGAATGCACAACCTGGCAGCGTGGTGGAGACAGATTCTATCATATGTTTGAAAAAGGAGCTGGATGATTATGAAAGATTTTCAAAACTTCTTTGGAAAGGACAGGAGTGGGACCAACTGAGATGCTCTTGCAAGGCAGAATCATATCAGTCCCAGGGCATCAGGCTTCACAAAACTTCAAGAATTTCAGAGGAGGGCAATATGGTCAGATTCTAAATGTGGGCCATCTTCCTGTTATGGCTATCTGCCTTGCAGTGGCTGCCCATCTGGCAAAGCCTGCCTACCTGGTAGCTCACATAACCAATCTGTATCATAACTGTCTACTAGTGGGCTGGTTGAGTGCATGACTGTCACCTTCCCAGTGATGGATGGGCTCCACACTGAGACAAGTGCATGGAGTTACTTTCCTGGCAATTAGCTGGTGGGTGGTAACTGAATAGCTTCATTTCTCACCAACAATCACCTCCCTCCCCATCACCTTCAATCCCATTAACTGCTCCTGCTTCGTGTTTCACCCCAATAAGGATGTCCTGGCAGTTGTGAACAAAGTTGAATTTATTAATATCTCATAAACGAAGGTCTCAAAGTGGAGGCAACCTTGTACTCCCCCTATGTAACCATTCTTCCTGGGCTGCAAGCTGTCTGACTATAATCTACTGTCTCAGTTATCCACGCACTATCCTTGACTGGGCAACAGACCCAGAGGTGACTTCTTAACCTGTTATGTCTGGGAAGGTTCCTCAGGCAGGCACTAGGACTAGCTGAGCAGGGGTTGTGACCCAGAAATGCTTCCAACTAATGCTCATAGCCTAGGAGCAGAAGGCTTTGCCTGTGGAGAACCTGCAGAAATATGACAGGCTGAAGGACCTCATAGAACATAGAACATAGAACATTACAGCGCAGTACAGGCCCTTCGGCCCTCGATGTTGCACCGACCTATGAAACCAATCTGAAGCCCATCTAACCTACACTATTCCATTATCATCCTTATGTTTATCCAACGACCATTTAAATGCCCTTAAAGTTGGCGAGTCTACAACTGCTGCAGGAAAGGCATTCCATGCCCTTACTACTCTCTGAGTAAAGAATCTACCTCTGACATCTCTCCTATATCTATCACCCCTCAATTTAAAGCTATGTACCCTCATGCTAGCCACCACCATCTGAGGAAAAAGGCTCTCACAGTCCACCCTATCTAATCCTCTGATCGTCTTGTATGTCTTTTAACCTCCTTCTCTCTAACAAAAACAGCTTCAAGTCCCTCAGCCTTTCCTCATAAGACCTTCCCTCCATACCAGGCAACATCCTGGTAAATCTCCTCTGCACCCTTTCCAATGCTTCCACATTCTTCCTATAACACGGCGACCAGAACTGTACGCAATACTCCAAGTGCGGCCGCACCAGAGTTTTGTACAGCTGCAACATGACCTCATGGATCCAAAACTCAACCCTCTACCAATAAAACCTAACACACCAAACGCCTTCTTAACAACCCTATCAACCTGGGTGGCAACTTTCAGGGATCTCTGCACATGGACACCGAGATCTCTCTGCTCATCCAAACTACCAAGAATCTTACCATTAGCCCAGTACTCTGTATTCCTGTTACTCCTTCCAAAGTGAATCACCTCACACTTTTCCGCATTAAAGTCCATTTGCCACCTCTCAGCCCAGCTCTGCAGCTTATCTATGTCCCTCTGTAACCTGCAACATCCTTCCCCACTATCCACAACTCCACCGACTTTCGTGTCATCCGCAAATTTACTAACTCATCCTTCTACACCCTCATCCAGGTCATTTATAAAAATGACAAACAGCAGTGGCCCCAAAACTGATCCTTGCGGTACACCACTAGTAACTGAACTCCAGGATGAACATTTCCCATCAACCACCACCCTCTGTCTTCTTCCAGCTAGCCAATTTCTGATCCAAACCTCCTTCCATGTTACAATCATTGTCCGATTTGAATTACTATTTGTGTTGCTGTTCTATAGCCTTTGTTCTCTTTGTTTACCTGAGTTAATACAGATCGTTTTAAATTCTGTAACCGCTGGTTCTCTTTTAAGTATTTTCCTCTATTATTTGTTTCCTCTGCTGTATCACTGTGAAGCAGGATGTATATAACTGGATGCCTTTCATTCTGTTCTGAAATGGGCCAATACTCAGTCATGTACGCATTTTGAACCATAGTCACCTTCGTACCCAAGCCTGGTCCTGGTCTCTAACAGATATTCCAGATGCTTCTTCCAGCAAAAATAAGAAGTGATGATCAGCACCAAGGTGGTAGGTGCCACTTTCAGCCCGGAAGTATTGAGGTTTCTTGTGCCTTGCCTGAGGCCATGTATAAAGAGATTCAAACTACATACTCAGCGTGAATCAGAATGATAGGCAGCACACTTTCACAGTGGGATGTCAGGGAACTGAAGCCTGGGATTTTGTTAAAGATCCAAAATTCATTCGCGACTGGAGCAATTATTTTATTTGGTATAACCTCCATTACACTGCATGGTAAATTCTACTGTAAACGTCCTGCTGTGTTCAGTTCTTGGCTGGTGCCTTTTCCTATTATTTTGCAATTGATTGGGATTTGTTTTCATCTGTTCTGGTGTAAGTTGATTAGCTGTATCAGGGACTGGGCTGCTCTGTGTCAAATGTTAATGAAGGATCTGTAAGGTAACCTGTGTTATGCTTCTGATAATCACTTCATTTATATCATTGCAAATAATGCTACTCAGCACATTATCTTATCTGTTATACAGTTACCTCAGACCAAAGGCTTGACATCAAATCAATTTCAAATCAAACATTAATCAAGTCTTTTATTAATTTTTTTTCTGACTGCAAGCTTCTTAGTATCATTAAGTATGAAAGAAGGAATAAATTTATTTCAGCTAATGGTATACTTCGTTTAAATACCTGTCTAATATAGATTCCACCAGCATTGGTCATGCAGAGAGAGAAACTAGTCATTTATTTTGTCTGATTCCGGTATCAGGAATACTTCTTCTGGCATTTATTCAATATCTTTATAAATTACTGGGATCAGCCTCAGCACATCACACTTCAGGGTGGATGGCAAGACCTCAGAGAGGATGCAGATCAGATTTACTGGAATGGTTCCAAGGATCAGAGACTTCTGTTATGTGAAGAGATGCAAAAAACTGAGGATGTTCTCCATTGAGTAAAGAAGGTTAAGGGGAGATTTAAATAGTGCTGTTCCAAACTATGAACAGTTTGATAGTTTATTTGTTTTTATTCCTTCATGCAATGTGAGCATCACTAGCAAGACTAACATTTATTCCCCCACCCCTAAGTGATCTTGAGAAGGTACTGCTCAGCTGCCTTCCTGAAGGCTGCTGTCACTGTGAGTTAGGTATACCCACAGTGCTGTCAAGGAGAAAGCCAGCAACAGTGAGAGATTGGTGATTTAGTTTCAAGTCAAGATGGAGTGTCACTTGAAGGAAAGTCGGAAGTGGTTATACATCTTCATGATGGCAAAGGTTGTGTGTTTGTGAGGCGCTCTTGAAGGAGCCTTAGTGAATTGCTGCAATGCATCTTGTTGATGGTAGACACTGCTGCAACTGAGCATCAATCTTAGAGACAGTTAACGTTGGAAGTGTTGGAGTGATGTCAATCAAGTGCAAGCCTTGTCCTGAATGACGAGAAGCTTCTAGGGTGTTATTGAGGCTTTACTCTTGAAAAGTGATAATGGACAATGGAAGGCTGTAGACCAAAGGAAACAGATTCAAAATAATTAGCAAATGTATAGGCAGAGATGAGGATCATATTTTCAACGCAGTTGGTTGTTGCAATCTGTTATGTACTGCCTGAAAGGGTGTTGTAAACAAATTCAAGAGTAAGTTTCAAAAAGGAGTTAGATAAATAGTTGAAAAGGAGAAATGTGCAGGGCTAGGGGGAACAGTAGGGAGTGGAGTCAGTGGATGTCTCTGTACAAGAGCGGACACAGACATAACGGACCAAATGGTGCCTTCTGTGCTCTCAGATTCTCTGATTCTATAATTACATATTTTTTGTATTTGTGATGAATATAAATTTCCAGTGTGTGAAGTTATACCTTCAATTTTACAAAAAACCCTGTTTATCTCCACCGTTTATTGTTAAAATAGATTGGTGGAATATGCAAATTCAGAGTTGTATCACCACCACCTACACATGTTTCTGTATAAAATTTCAGCTAGGAATGCCTTCACAAAGACACTCAGCTTTGACCAATAAGCTTCAATACACAAACAGCTGCACATTATTTAAATATGTATGTATGTCAATGTATGTGTGTGTCAAAGTGTATGTGTGTGTGTGTGTGTGTGTATGTGTGTGTGCACGCGGGTGCATGTGTGTCAATGTGTCTGTGTCTGTGTGTCAATGTGTGTGCGTGTTATTGTGTGTGTGTCAGTGTGTGTGCGTATGTATGTGTGTGTGTGTGTGTATGTGTGTGCGAGTGTGTCACGCACGCACACGTATACGTCTGTGCATCAATGTGTGGGTCTGTGTATTGGTGTGTGTCTGTGTCAATGTGTGTCACAAAGTGTGTGTGTGTCAACGTGTATGTGTGTGTGTGTCTCAGCATGTGCGCAAGTGTGGGTTTGTGAGTTTGTGTGTGCACGTGTCAATGTGTGCGTGTGCATCAATGTATGTGGCTGTGTGTCGGTGTGCGTGTGTGACAATGTACATATGTATGTCTATGCACTGATATGTGTCTGTGTGTGTGTGTGTGCTAGTGTGTGTCTGTGCATCATTATGTGCGTCAGCGTGTGTCACAATGTGTGCGTGCGTGTGTGTGTGCGTGTGCGCACGCATCGATGTGTGTGGCTGTGTCGGTGTGTGTGTCTCAATGTGTGTATGTATGCCTGTACACTGATATGTATCTATGGACAGAAGCTTTCCACTCTCTGAATGACTTGGGCTCCGTTGATAAATTGGGGAAAATTAGCTCAGAGGTTGGTTGAGGACCTTTCCAATATTGAGACTAAAGAGTCACACTTTCCAATCAAGTTATAGGTGTTGAGACGATATTCTCGTTAGAGGGCAATGAGACGCCTATTAACAGGGGTTAACACTCATTATCACCCTCATTATTATTAAATCTCACCTTATTAATGTGTCATTTCCCATCCTTCCACCTGCTGGATTAAAGCTACAAACTGAGATTTCCTGACATGAAAGTTGAAGCGGGCACCTGGCGACTCCAGTTCACTGCTTGCTCCTCTGAACCTCCACCTTGGGCACTTTGCACCAACATCTCAAGGCATATTCCATGGGCAGGGGTTGCACACACCCTCCATCAACAGATGTTGAGATCTGAAGTGCCAATCTCACCTCATCATCATGGCACATCTCCAATCCACTTACAGAATGTTTCTTCACTTCAGTGTTGCATTTAGGAGTGCACCAACATCTCTCTTTGTAGTGCTGCTGCCTGAGGACTTTGCACACAGGGACAAATGTACAGGTCATGCATTTCAGGAGGCCTCACGTGCTCTCTTAACAATCACTCAATGTGTGCTTATTTCAATGCTTACAGCATTTTTGCCTTGCCACTTTGCACTTTGGCCCCTCAGCTAGATCACAAGGATCACTTCTGACTTACCTGACTATTTAATGCAGACACAAAGCCAGGCAGCCTGCCATTGTTGTTAGCAGTCATTGGTTAAGGTGAACTTGGGGATGTTCAAAGCCTCCATGTTTGACAGGGACGACTACCAGGAGGGGAATGTTTGCGTTTGTGGATTCAACGATACTAAAGGCACCAATGGTTGAGGAGTGACAGTTGTTGCCACCCACTGTGCTGTAAATAACAAATCCGCAACAGGGGTGAAAGTGGCTGCCACCACATCAAACGTAGGCAGTGAAATTGTTTCCTTGTTGGTGGGGCTGGGGTGGGGGGAATGGCGCGGGGGTGTGTGTGAGGAGTGGCTTTGATTTTAACTAATGAGAGATTCCTAAAAGTGCAACAGCAACACGCAGACAACTATACACCAAAGCTGGAACATGCCTTCGCTATTACCCTTGGGCATTAAGTTATGGTGTGCAGCCCAGATCCTTGCCCCAAACATTCCTGAACGTTTCATGCAAAATTGCAAGTGAATCCCAACCATTCCTGTGATACAATAGCAATGTTTGTATCTCTGGAAAGACAGAACCAAGTTACCAAAATAACAATAACCTGCCGTTTACCTATTTCCTGTGCACGGTACAGGAAATGCTCACTTCTCTCCTTACACCATGGAACATCATTGGTACCGTTATGACAGACATTATCCTACTCCAGTTAGAAGGTGTTACTATCTATTGAAAACTTAAGTGGCCAAGTGTAGTGTTGGGCTTAAAAGTGATAATTTCAAACGGGGCTACTAAAGGTTAATCATTAAGGGTTAATTAGACATAACAATGAGCAATTGAAGGAAAGTGGAAATGTACATGAAAAACAGGCCTAATGCAAACACAGCCTGCTTTGACTGGGAGAATAACCATATGACTCTGAATTGTCTGTGAGAACTGTCCTGTTGTGCCGTCACACAGAAGCCGCTGGATTTGTTTCTCAGGTTGGAAAAGTACTGCAGTTGTTATGATGTGGAAATGCAGCATGTAGTTAACACTGATGTTTCATCATGCCAGGGATCCAGGTTCGAATCCAGCCATGGGCAACTATCTGTGTGGACTTTGCATGTTCTACTTGTGTCCATGTGGGTTTCCTCCAGGTGCTCTGGTTTCCTTCCACGCTCTGAAGACGTTCAGGTTAGGTGGATTGGCCATGGTAAATTGCTCCGTAATTTCCAGGGGTGTGCAAGCTTGGTGGGTTAGCCATGGTAATTGTGGGGTTACAGGAATAGAATGGGTCTGGGTGGGATGCTCTTTGGAGGGTCGGTACAGACTCAATAAGACAAATGACTCTTTCTGCGCTGTAGGAATTCCATGTGTTTTAAGCCTTATAATACAACAAGGCTACAGTAATGGAAGTAAAAGAAGGGGAAAGAAAATAATAAGCAATGTAGACCTCTGGATCCATGAACCTTGCTTGAACTAAGTTGTTAACGATGTTGCCATGTATCATGTGGAGACAATGGCATTCTTTGACCTAGTACAATATGTGTACATGTATTTCTCACCTTTAACATATCGTTGTGGAGTTCTGGTGCACCATGTGCCAAATGTTAAAGTGAATCCTTTGGGTGAAAGGATTGAAGAAATGAAACCTTGAAAGCTGTTTGCCATCAGTTGGGTGATATGCGTGATGCACTAAAGGAAATCTCCAATGACTTTATCCTAACAGGAACACCTGGAAATACCTCATTAATAGATGCATCAATTCTTGAAAAAGCATTTCTAGTTTTAAGTTTGTGGTTTCTCTTATTGTGTGATAAGACTTCCTCTATGAGGTTAATTTGAAACTTCAGCTTCAGATGAAGGAATTCAGCATTCATGGCTCCTTGTAGAAACCGAGAGAAGCCAAGGTACTTCTTTGACACTGCAGGCGTTAAAAACGGTTTGAGAAAACACTGTTGGATGTGCGTGAACTTGCTGAGGAACTGGACATATTGGCACACTAACCAGATCTGGGCCATATTAAAAGGAGGAAGAAGATTTCCCATATGAAAGTGTGTTTCACTAGCAATTTCTGTTTTTGTTTCAGATCACCAGCATCCACATTTCTTTGTTTTATTGTAGAGAATTAAACCTGATTTACCTCCTGGCTAACTATAAAACTAACCACACCCAGAAACACCATGAACCACAGACGCCCAACATCCTCTTGTAGATTTAACTCCATTTTCAATCTTGACTACCCCGTTCCCCCACCCCACCTTGATCTCTAACACTCCCAAACACCAAACCTGCCCCATGGACCAACACCCTCCCAACAACTCCAAACCTTTCCCACATGACCCAAAGCTCCCTACTCTCTGACTCCCACCTCCTGACAGTCTCCCCAGACCTGACACCCTGAGTCCCTTTGTTATCTTTTACCTATAGCTCCTGAATCCCATTCACCCCAGACCTTGACTCAAGTCTGAACTTCCAAGTCTCCCTCCACTTAGATCCTTCTGAGCTCAACACCATTCCCGTCTCATACCCTATTCACCTTAGCACCTCGCTTACCCATGTGACACGTCACTTATTTTGTACCCTTCCCCTTTGCCCACCTGGTACCTACTGCCTTACTGATCAGCCACCCTACCTCCTACACCTGGCACCCTTTCTCCCCCACTGCCCTGCCCCCCGACTCCCTCACTTACCCTTTTCAACAACCATCAAAATGCATTTCCACTTTTATAGAAAACTGCTACATGTAATGCCACAAAATAGGGCTGTGGTTTCAACATTGACATCCTTTCTATTACTTCCCATATTGTATGATGGGCTTGACTACACCGCTTCAGCTGGGAAAGCTCCTGGCCCAGGTGTTCACCCAGAAGACTGCTCTAAGATGGACAGTTTTTGCCTGAGCAGGGTCTGAAATAATGAGTCATACCCAGATGTGAAGATTCAGGTTATTGATGCTTCAGGTTTGTGCAGTGAGCTATGAATCATGTCAAGATGAGTTCCAAAGAGTGCACCACCACAAGATGCATTGAATTCGGTTTGCAAGAATAAGCTGAGAGATAAATGTCTTTTTGCTTATTGCATTTTTTGCACTTATTGCCGTCTGCATTCTCTTGACATTCCCCATTTCTGTGTCCAGTAGTCAGCAAAACTTTTCGAAGCTAAAATTGATCAAAACCCAACTTAATGATGCAAGAAAGACTATCCACCTTTTCAACAAAACATGAAATTCCACAAAAACGTTATCCTGAAGGAACCTGTTTTTACACTTACTAAACTGAACTTACAGAGTGTTACATTCTAAATCTTCTTCATCAACAATTTGCAGAGAAAGGTATACAGTATAGCACGGCATCACCTTATGTGAGCCATCCACAGTAAAGCTCACATTAATGTACATGCATTGTTGCAAACTGAAAGGCTGCGTAGAGTGGAGCAGTAGAGATAGTCATATCAAACTTATTTTCAGTATTTTTTTATAAATAAACCTAATTTATCTATAAATGCAGAATATGGATATTTATTCTTCATGAGCTTCTTCATAAACTAATGTAGATTAGAATAATTAACACAGTGAAATTCTTATCAGCATATGAGGGAAAGGAAATGGGTGACACTAGGTCCAGGCTGCCTTGATCCTGATCCTGTGATGTGCGTTGAGGTATCACAAGAGGTGTGACAGAAATGGAGTGTGCAAATCTGAGAGAAGCAGCTTCAGCACCAAATAATGCCACTGACGGCTGCTAAAACCAGATTGAAGGCTAGAGGCAGGACAGGTTGAAGATTTTTGGGAACCAAATGTTTTAGTGGTTGTATGTGATTATTTTAAAGTATTCATTTCTAAAGTATTTCTGGGTGATGAGAGGGTGCCAGGCTGAACGTTCACTGGGAATCAGTGCAACCAATTGCGCTGGCCATGGTTGATCTCCGTGGAGAAGGGAAGGCTGAGAGGAGATTTTGCAGAGCTATTCAAAATCAAGACAGGTAAAAACAGAGGGCATGGGAAGAAATTAGTAGAATGGTCAGGATACAATCTAACACTTGAAATAATTGTCAAAAGAACAAAAGATAACATGAGGAAATGTTTTACTACAGTCTGAGTGGTTAGCATTTGGAATACGTTGCTTGAAAATGTGATCAAAGCAGGTACAATTAAAGCCTTAAGAATGGAAATAGATCAAAACTTGAGAAGAGATAAGTGTGCAGGTATATAGACAGAGGGCAAGGTGTGAAAAGAACTGAGTTACCCCTGCAGCAAGGTTGGCACAAGCTCAACTATTCCATGATTGTATGAATACTTCGCAGGTTCCATTCATCTCTCAATGAAACAACTTGAACAAAGAAAGAGATTAAAAAAGCACCATGAAAATAACACTGTTAAAAGTAACTCAAAGTTGGGGCACATTATAGCAGTTAGGAAAAAAGCAAAATTAGAATTAAAAAAAGAGAACAAAGTGAATATTTCAAATTTATCACTAATTTTAAATAGATAAAACTATTTCTAGCAATTCCCGATTAAAGGTATATTCTGTCAGAGACCCATCAGGCTCTGCTGGGAATGCAAGGGTTAAAGTTAATTAGTTAAGTAGTATACAACATACTTGAAATTAAAAAAAAGGTAGTGTTATTTGCACATTATAAAAAGAGCAATATTCTATATGGTAGAACTGTCATTCCATATAATATATTATTTATGACGACAGTTTTATACGATGTAATTTAGATATCAAAGTGATGAAAATATGCTGACTGGCAGAATCTCCCATTACATTATCCATTGAACCTTTGGCTTGAGCATCTGTTGGTATCATAAAGATATGTGTATATGACGTTACAGCAATCCGTCAAAAAGCCCAGCTTTGTGCTTGTAAATCAGACAGTAAAATGTCTCTTCTGTTCATGCATACTTTGTAAAAGAAGTTGTAAATTTTAAACCAATGTGGCGCATGAATGTGGACAGATGTTTCTCGGACAGTGTTTTGTAGACTGTTTGAAAAGTGGTGATCTCAATCTACGATATTAAAGAGCAATGTAAAATCAGATTTGTAAAAGTGGCGATCTCAATCTACAATATTAAAGAGCAGTGTAAAATCAGATTTGTAAATTATTGTTAAGCACCTGGACACAAGAGTAAACCAATTCATTTTTATAACTTTATCCCACAGCATAATTCTCCATCAATGTAGGAGTTTATATTTTAGAACACATTTAAAATACATTTCCTGTTTATGTTCTAGTCATTGACTGATAAATGAAAATAATAGCCATGTTCAGTAGTTAACAGTTTGCCACCGAATCAGAAAGTCATGTGTTCAAGCCTTACTCCAGAATCTTGAGCATATTTGAGATATTGCCTTTAGAAGAGGCATTAGTCCAAGGCCTGTTCTGCTGTCTTATAGGAAGGTATGCTAATATTAGAAGAAGAGCAGGGGAATTATAATACTGTTGTTTGTGGGATCTTACTGCATACAAATTGGCTGCTGTGTTTCCCACATGACAGACTAACTGCAGTTTAAATATATTTCCTTGGTTGTAAAATGCTTTGAGATATTCTGAGGTCAAAAAAGCAAGTCCTGTAGTATTAATAATTTTGCCAGATGGATTTATGCAGGAATATATTAGCCTGATTGTAGAGCAGAAGAATTAAATATAGAACTCCAAATGAAACCTAATTATTGCATATTGACTATGCAGTAAGGCAGCAGTATTTTGAATTCTGGGCTATTGAAAGTACAACACTTGTATTTTGCAAGCAATTTGAATACCATTGAAAGAGCACTTTATTTTAAATCAATTGTTTTTTTTTGTTAAACCATTGAACATATCAATAGAATAAACATGATACTATTGAATAAGGCATTAAATACTTAGATTAAATAAGTACATATAGACTTAATACTTATTCAATAAAGTAACTGGTGGAGCTAATCATTTTTCATAAGTTGCCTTTTCAGTGTAATTAGAAAGGTTCTGTGTAATTAATCTGCCAAAGCTCTGCCATGGCACAGGACACAAAGACTAGAAATTACAAACAAGTTTAAATCTGTTTCTGTAAGAAATATTTGCATTCCACTGAGCGGGAGCTAGGCAAGTGTCCAGTTGCAGCTTCTCTGCTGGAGGAGGCATAGAGCTGAGGCAGAAAAGCAGATGTAAATCGAAGATGAACAGGTCCTCTCAAATATGGGAGGCTGAGCTAGGAGCTGAGGTATCAACATAACGATCAAATCTTTAGAATGCTAGCTGGGAGTTGTAGGGGCGAAACAACAGTACAAGGAACTACGAAGGTAAAACAGGAAATGGAGGAGAGTCAAGAAGCAAGTTTTATTAGAATAGCAAAATATTGTGAATTAGTTTTTTTGGACTCAGCGTGAAATTTTGGTTTAAAATATTGTGTCACTCTCCTTTTAGGAGTCCAAATTTTGCTATCTAAATTTGCTGTATTAAAGAAGTAATGCAAAACTCACCCAATGTTCTCAAAACCCTCACATTATTATTGCTGGTTATAGCAAATATGATACCCAAGAGGCCATAAGAAAATCAAAACTGCTTGGAGAATGCCTGAGCAGAATGAGGTGATATAATAAAGACTTGACAGGTTTGCCTTGTTTCAAATGTCATCTTTCTGTCATTGTGTTCTTTGAATGAATTCAATCCACACATGTGACATGTGATATTTGACATTTGATTAAGTAAAAACAATGAAGAAGTACCAGCATAGTCATTGGTCTGCATTTTAAGAATGGTTAGTTTTTATCTCGAATAACTAATAATAATAGTTTTTATCTCTTTTCACACCTTGCCCTCTGTCTATATACCTGCACACTTATCTCTTCTCAAGTTTTGATCTATTTCCATTCTTAAGGCTTTAATTGTACCTGCTTTGATCACATTTTCAAGCAACGCATTCCAAATGCTATCTCGAATAACAAAGCTATATACTGCAAGTTTCAGATAACATTTATTTGCGTATTTGTCCTAACAGAGAGCACTGATCTATAAGTACAGTTTGGGAACAAAATAGCATACTAATGGTACAATCCTGATCAACTAGCAATGGCTTTTCTGGAGTAACAAGGTGTAAAATATGTGTAGAAAACACAATCAAATGTATTCAAGATCCCTTTTAATATAGGTTGTAATTTGTGTGGACTAGAATGAATGTTGTTCTTGCACTAGAGGTATTACAGACACTTATGATGTGAATAGCTCACCTCAGTGGTGCACAAGTCATCCTTGAGGAAGTTGGACATTGTAATCTGTAAAATGAATCATAGAATCTTACAGAACAGAAAGTGACCGTTTGACCCACCATGTCCGTGCAGGTTCTTTGAAAGAGCTACCCAATAAATGGCTTAATATCACTAAATAACCAAGTGGCTTTTAATTTTTATATATAGAGAGAGTTCATAAAATGTTGGAGAGTTGCTGGATTTCATTTTGAGTAGACCAAGGCACCAAAGTTAAGTTTGTGTTTGGGGGCTGGATGGCTAGTATGGAGATCAATAGTGAACCATTAACTCATCTACTCTCTCCACAGATGCTGCCTGACCTGTTGAGTAATTTCAGCTTTTCATTTTTGTACCAGAATTAAATGCACTTGATGAATTAAACGTTTTTGATAAGACAGAAATAAAACTTCTAAATAGTAACAAGAGGAAATAAGCCTTTTGTTTTTGCATAAATTAGGAAGTTTGAGGGTTGACCAAATTGCAGTTCAAATCAGAAACGGTTCGTAGAGAGAATAGATAAAGAGAAAGTATATTTCTTGCTGGGGATGGCAGGGAAAAGGGGTAAAAAATTAAAATTGCAGCCAGGAATTGAAATCAGGAATCACTTCCTTAGGCTAAAAGCAGTGGGAATCTGGATTGTTCTCCCATAAAAACCTGCGGGTGCTGGCAGTCAACTGAAGTTTATGTAAATATAGTGGGTTATCAGGGGAGTGAGGCCAGAGGCGGGAATGGACTTGATTTACAGATTGACTTTGATCACGGAACAGGCTCGAAAGATTTAATGGCCTTCTCTTATTCCTGTGTTCCTACAAACAAATCAGAATGCATAAAGTAACGGGGGGTGGGGGGGGGGGAGCGGGGACGAATTGTTGGATTGTGAGTCTTTTCAAAATTTAGAAATTGTTGCGGTGAAATTGTTTATAGACATTTGCTCGGTCCGTGTTGCATGAGTTGTCTTGGGGGACTGGGATGCTGTGGCCACTTGAAGCTGGACAGTTTTAGAACATCAGCCTGTGCGGTCAACAAATTAAATACGTTTAAAGTTTACAACGTACAGCGCTATTAATCAATGCTCATAGTGTCGTCGCCATCCATTGGGAAACGCCGCACGGAACTGTTGGGACCTGGGGATTTCAGGCGAAAGCTAAAAGACCCATAGATTTTTCCCGATCTTCCCACAGCTGCAAGCCTCTGCCTTCGATATAGTTCACCTTTGCAGATTGATATCATTAGCAAAGTGGAGAGGAGGATTCCCCCTAGGGTCAAAAGGCCAAGTCCAGCAATCACACACCGGTCCAGGTGAGCCCCGACCCGGGCGCTCTCCTTTTGAAGGTTCTCCATCTCCCGGGCTGAAACACTGTCTGGATTCACAGTCACATCGCGGGGGATCACGTAGGATATGATGACCAGAGTGATCCCACTGAACAGGAAGAGCAGGGCGCTGATAAAGCCATAGTCCACCGACGTGTCCGAGCTCTCGGACGAGCTGTCACCATCAGACTCTATCGAGAGTTCCTGCAAACCTTCAGGGATAGTTCTGATGTCGCTGGAAGAGCCGTGGTAGGACTGCACGGTGTAGCTTTTGTCGGACAGAGCCGGACTTGCACGTTGCAAGTTGACATTTTCGTCCACGTAAGTGAAAGATGTTTCCAGTTCCTGGTCGCAGCAGCACACCCTGATGTCCTTGCCGGCTGGGTGGTACCGCTGCTCGCGTTTATAGCTGTAGCTGCTGTATGGAGCTGTCCCTGGTGCTGAACTAGAGAGACACGGGAACGATGCGTGCAATCCCCACTCCAGTTCTTTCCATGCACACGGTTGACTGTTGCCTTCTCCGAGATAAACCAATTCCACAGAAGCCATTTGACAATGTGAGGTCTGTCCCTTCTAAACCCACACACGGGTGTCCTTTTTAAGGCATCACTGATGGAAACCAACTGCCTGCACAGAGGAGCACACAGCTCTCCAGCAGTTTGATACTGACTGTAAAAATAAACCCTTCAGGCAGAACTAGCCTCCAGTTAGCGCCACAACCTCTTCACGAAGCTCAAAGTCACATCGGAGTCAACATGTTTCAGTGCCTCTCCCATCGCTGTGCTTCTGTCTCTTGTTGTTGGAACAGAACCAGCCTCCCGATCTCAGGGAATAGCTTTAAATATGCATTTATGGACTGGAGCTGAGCCGGGAATTAACCAGACGGAGACGTATATCTGTTGATTTAAAAAAAAAGCCAAGTTCATTAAAATAACAGAGGAATTTCGAAAACTCACATAGACGCGCTACTTAAAAAGAGTATATCAGTCTAGACTGCACGTTGGGCGCGCTCCTGTAGTCTCATTTAACGCTTCTCTGGTCGCTCAGGGCAAGAGGCGGAGAATGTGTTACATTACTGGGTGTTCTAACTTGCATCAATATCAGAGCCCAGTATTTTGTTTTAACAAACGAACCTCATTCCCATGATTACGCCGTTTTAAATTCTTTGCAGTCAGGAATAGAACCTATTAGCATAAAATCAAATTACTCCTGGGCAGCAGATGGTGAACTCCCTTTCACTCCTCGTAAATCCTGTGTTTGCAGCGAGCCGGGTTTTTAAATCCTAAGCATAGCAATCCCCAGGTATAAATACGTCAGAAAATTGAGAACCGAAACTTTCTCTCCTCCTGTCACACTGCATTTTTTAAAAAATAGATTTGTTACCCAATCAAAGGCGATAAACTTCAAACCAACGCCCAACAAAGCCTTTGCCAAGAACTCTTGATACCAGAGAGAAAATCTTGCTCAGTTTTGTCACACGCGGCGGCTTATATATATTCAGCTCTCTCTTTCACTCTCTTTCTCTCTGTGCCCCCGAAGATCAGGAAAGAGTGAGAATATCTCTGAAAATAATTAGCACAGATCCCGCATTCGCACCAGTGAAGGCTATGCAATCATAAGCAGTATTTCTCTTTCCCCTGATATACCTGATCCAGGCTTTCTGCGGTATTTCGCTCCAGGCTTGTCCTTCTCGGTGTGATTGAAAGCGGACCAGTGTCTGACCGAGATCCCTCCCTGCGCTGGGTTGCGCCGCTCACATTCTGGACCCGATGATGTGTCAATCCCGGACTGTACTCGCAGCGGAAACTCGGGAATCCAGATCTCCAACAGGCGGAGCACTCTGGGAACTGGAGTCTTACCGTTCCGCAATCCAACCCCTCCCTCCCGGCTGCCTGAGCAGCAATCACCACCTGGAGCCAACCTACTCAGCTGCAAAACAGCTTCCAAAGGCAGTTTGGATCGCATATCAACCACATGCAATCATTAGTTATTACAGACAAATGTCAGTTCCTAAAACCTTTCCATCCCAGACCGCGTCGTCACAGAATCGTCGAAAGGTTACCACACGAACGAGGCCATTCGGCCCTCCATGTTATTGGAGGCTGTAAAAGCAAATTAACTGGTTTAATTTCCCCGCCCTTTCTGCATTCAGCAAATGTATTCACTTCAGGCGTTTTTACAGTTACCCTCCACTACCCCCCAAATGAATCTGCCCCACGGTAGTCTTGGGTCCTGCATTCCAAATCCTAATCACCAACTGTGTAAAAATGTTTATCTTCGTGTTGCCTTTGGTTCTTCTGCCAATCTCAATTAATCACTATCCTCTGGTTCTAGATCCTTCCACCAATAGGGGCAGTTTATTTCTATCTAATCTGCCCAGACTCCTTATGATTTCGAAAACCTCCATTCAATCATCCCACCACCTTCTTTTAAATAAACACACCCACTATTTCTAATCTATCCAAAGTTCCTGATCCAAGGATCCATTTCACGAATCTTTTCTGCACTCTTTCTAATACCTTCGCACCTTTCCCAAACCGAGATGTCCAGAACTGGCCATACATTGCCTGCTGTCGCTGAACCAGTGTTTGAGAATCATTCAACATAACTTCCTTGCTTTGGTATTCTATACCCTTTTCCTACAAAGCTCGGGATCTTGATGCTTTTTTGACCACTTTCCCAACTGTCCTTTCACATTCAGTGACATGTCCGGGTGGAACTCCACACCTTCTGTCCCTGCATCATCTTTAGAATTGCACCCTTGGCTTTATCAAAGTAATTACTTCGACAGAAAGAAGGCCGCCAGCACATGCGCAGACTGAGCCGCCTTTATTTCACAGTAATTAGGTTTAGTTTACAAAGCACTGGTCAATCCCCCATGCTGCCTCAATCACTTCTCACACTGCCGTCTGGCTCCTGGCACTCAATCATATTGAGCCAGGTGAGGAGGAGAAAGTCGCTTTTCAGTCGGAAGGGAAGTTTTGAGTCACTAAGATCCCTCAGGACTATATATAATTGGTAGCGTCATACTTGTACGGGGTGGGGGGGAGCGTGGCTGCTGCTTGTTGATACTGTCTCTGGGTAGCAGCATTGCAACGCAACACTGTGTTCCTGTACGTGTGCATTCATTTCTCCACCTGGTCGTGGCACACACAATAAACGCACTTTTTGTTTTAATATTTTATCTCTCCATGTTCTTCCTACCAAAATGTACCACGTCACATTTCTCTGTATTACATTTCATCTGCACATGCCTGTCTTTTCCACCAAGTTATTTATATTCGATTGAAGGTACGGGGGTGGATTACTTTAGGTGACTGGATGGCTAGTTTCTGATGCAGAGCAGCCCAACAGCAGGGGCTCAATTTTCGCACTGGTTGAAGTTACCATGAAGGACTCTCCTTCTCAACCTCTTCCCTCGACAGAAGTGTAGTGACCCTCAGGTTAAACCACCACCGATCTTTCTTCAATGAGAAAGCAGCCCGATGGTCTGCTAGGACTTTGGCAATTTGTCTTTTATATAACTAACCTCAAAGTTCGCAATATTTCTAAGTTTTGTACAGTGCACAAGTTTAGACAGTGTGTTCTTTACACCCAAGTTCATGTCACCAGTATTGATCAAGAGAGCCATGATCCTAATAACTACTTCTGGAGAATCTGTTCTCTATTCCTGCTTGTTTTCCATAACATGTCTACATTGTAACTATGCTGTCACTTTCCATTCTTTCCAAACAATTAAGTACTCCTAAACTGGAGGCTTTGCTATAATCTAGGAAAGCAGCAGCAATTAGACAGAGAGATTCCAATATCAGTGATGTAAGAAATAATCAGATAATTTGTTCTCATTCCTCATGCTTGAGGAATTTTTTTTACGGAACACCGAACACCTCCTATTCTTTGAATATTGGCATAGAATCTTTTGTATTCACTTGAGATAATTGATCATGCCTTTTCTTAATATCTAACCTAGAAGACAGCATCTCTGGTAGTGCTGCAGTCCCTCAGTACTGTATTACAGCACCAGCCTAAAATTCGTGCTCAAGTCCTCGATGTTGGTCAGGACGCTCAACTCAGGCAGAGTCGTAGTCACTGGACTAGTCACAAAGATAGTGCCCTAAAATGAATAAGTTATATTTTATTTAAAAATATAGCAGGAACATCATGTAGTTGGGTGTTCTTTTAGTTTAGAGCCCAGTTTGGTATTAAGACAATACACGAACGTATTTTGTCACGGCCGCACAGCTTTGAAGTTTCGTTTACCTTCCAATTAACAAAAGGCTTGGTTGATAACCAGAAGATGTGCCAAAATAATTTGCATCCAAGAAATGCTGCTAGTAATTTGTACTAATTACACCAGTCAGTGTGCTTTCTATATATTTTTTATTGATTCGTCTAACGCTGGTATCACGTTAGGCCAACATTAATTAGCCATCCCTGGTTGCTATTGAGAAGGCGATGGTGAGTTGCCATTTTGAACCACCACACTCTATTAGGTAGACCCACAAAGCCATTCAAGAAGAAGTTCCAGGATTTTGACACATCAATTCTGAAGGAACTGTGTTATATTTCAAAGTCAGGATAGTGAGTGGCTCGGAGGGTACTTGCGGGTGGTGGTGTTCCCGGGTATCTGCTGCCTTTGTCCTTCTAAATGCTAACGGCAATAAGTTTGGAAGGTGCTATCTAAGGAGCCTTGGTGAATTTCTACAGTGCATCATGCAGATGGTACACACTGCAACTACTAAGCATCAGTGCTGGAGAGAGTGGATATTTGTGGGTGTGCTGCTTTGCCCTGGATGGTGTCAAGTTTCTTGAATGTCGTTAGAGCTGCACTCATCCAGGCAAGTGGGGAGTATTCCATCACACTCCTGACTTGTGCTTTGTGGATGAAGGACAACCCTTTGGAAGTCAGGATGTGAGTTACTAGCATTTCTATCCTCTGGTCTGCTTTGTAACGATTTTTTTTTATGTGGCGAGTCCAGTTTAGTTTCTGGTCAATGGTAGCGATGCGCCCAACAAGACTCCACAAACTGTAATAAGTAAATGACCAGTTTTTGACTGTGTGTGGTGTTGATTGAACTGTAAATATTGTCCAAGAAACTAGGGAGATCTCGTCGACTCTTCCGTGAAATTCTCTTCCATGTGGTACAATATTTAATATCCACCGAATAGGACAGAGGCGCCTGCTTTTGACAGATTTGGTAGTGCAGGGCCGTCGGTTTATTTCGGTGCTCAAGTCTTACATTAGGGGTGGAAGCTTAAGCTTTCTGAACCAAAGGCGAGAGTGCCCGTCCCTGAGCCGCAGCTAACATCAAGTGTGGCTCCCAACAGTTCTTAAGGTTTTCCTGGAAGAGTCAAGCCTTTCAGTCACTTTAGGAAGAAACTGTTATGCCAAAAATTGTCCATGTAATGAGGGAGATGGGAAATTGCTGCTGGGAATTAAAGGTTCAACTCCACCCCACTCAGTGAATGAAACGATGGATCCGTCAAAAAAAAATCACTTTGACATGGGCCACACACCTTAAATGTCAAGATCTCCCTTGAATCAATACAAAGAGTGTTAAAGCTGTGAGGAGGGATTGATGGAATCATTTGATCACACTTTTTTACCATCAGTGCCTTGGGTTTTCATCATTTCACGCTTTGAGTGAATTGTTGAAAGGTGTTTATATATGTTTCCTCTGTAATGGCAGGCCAGTCGAACTGGGATAAAATCGTAATAACTATCCCTTTGATTGCGTCCTGTCAAATATGAGAGTCACCGTCTTCACGGGGAGTTACATTTGTCAAAGGCGCTATTAGCATTTTACTGTCACAGTACACTCACTCATTGCTGAATGATCCCCTCTTTGTGCTGTTTGATATTCGACACATAACATTCAGTAGCATCAGTTCACGAGAGTACAGCGTGCAGTTTCCTAAGAGAATGCTAATGTGTAATAATGACTATTTTTACAGTTACTGCCACGGATAAGACTGCACGGTATAACATATTCTGAGTCGACAGCAAAAATTTCAGACCCCCTTTCAAATTCATTTTCATCTTCTGGCTGGCGAACAAGTTTCGTATACCATTTTATTCTCTGTCTGGTAAAATCCGTTGCTATATCAAACTGCCATTTTATAGCAAGAAGGAGCTAGGAGTTGAAATGAGAGGTGATCCGTCACATCAAATGAATTTCATCTACACTTCAGCTCGTAAGTAAACTCCCCCAGATGTGAATCCTCCTTTAGTTTCTGATCACAGTTACAGAGCATTTCTGAGAATGAATTGCAGAATATCCAGGGCTCACAGAGACTAGAATGAATCCATCTGTCAATGGTAGCATCACACACGTAGTGGGATTGCAAAATTACATGTTAATGCAAGCAATTTTATTCCGTTCTTGAAATAACCCATTTCAACAAACACCTTCCAAACTCGCGACCTCCACCACCTGGAATGACATGGACAGCAGTTACATAAGGACACCACCACCTGCAAGTTCCCCTCCAAGCCGCTCACCAGCCTTACTTGAAATATAAAGCGGAATCAAAATTGAGGAACTCCAACATCAACCTTCACACCGCACCCCTACTCCCCGCCCCAATCAACAGGACTTTTTATTCTATTCCGGGTGGACTTCAAGAACTCAGCTGGCCGTCGCATTTTCAAAGGCAAACAGGAATATAACAAGATAACAAGCATGGGGCTGGATGAACACAGCAGGTCAAGCAGCATCATAGGAGCAGGAAAACTTGACGTTTCGGAAGGGTTTAGGCCCGAAACGTCAA
>JAHRHZ010000077.1:25735510-25783705 GCA_024137785.1 Ginglymostoma cirratum | reverse complement strand
AGTCGAAGAGGCGGGGATGGAGCCAGTAAAGGTGAGTGTAGGTAGGGAGGTTAGGCCCCACCCCCCTACCTACACTCACCTTTACTGACTCCATCCCCGCCTCTTCGACTTGTCTGCCTCCTCTCCACCTATCCTCTCCTCTATCCATCCTCTATCCGCCTCCCCCTCTCTCCCTATTTATTTCAGAACCCCCTTCCCCTCCCCCATTTCTGATGAAGGGTTTAGGCCCGAAACGTCAAGTTTTCCTGCTCCTATGATGCTGCTTGACCTGCTGTGTTCATCCAGCCCCATGCTTGTTATCGCTAGACAGACAGGGTACAGGGACAATGTTTCCCTTGGGCAGAGGATCCAGACTGAGAGGTCACTGTCTTACGATACATCATAGGCCATTTTAGACTGAGATGAGATGAAACCTCTTCACCTAGCAGTGATTTGATTTGATTAATTTGATTGACCTATTGTCACATGTACCTAAATACAGTGAAAAGCTTTGTTTGCGAGCAGTACAGGCAGATCATAGTAAGTAAGGGCATACAGCTCAAAGGATAAAAGAAAAATTAAACAAAGGCATACAAGTTACAATGCACAGGGCATGCACTAGGCAAGATCAATACTAGCAAGAAAGCATTACTTAAAGTTAGAGAGTACATTCATCAGTCTAATAATGGCAGCGAAGAAGCTGTCCTTGAACCTGCTAGTGTGTTCAAGCATCTGTATCTTCTGCCTGATGGAAGAAGTAGTAGGAGATCATTACTGGGGTGCAATGGGTCTTTGATGATGTTGGCAGCCTTTCTGTGGCAGTGAGCTGTGTAAATAGATTCCATGGATGGAAGCTTGGCTTCCTTGATGGTCTGGGCTGGGCACACAACCTTCTGTAGTTTCTTACAGTCCTGGGCAGAGCAATTACCATACTAGGCTGTTATGCACACGGACAGTATGTTTTCAATGGTGCATCTATAAAAGTTGCTGAGGGACGTTGTGGACATGCCAAATTTCCTGCGCCACCTGAGGAAGCAGAGGCGTTGTGCCTTCTTGACAATCGCATCTATGCAGAACGTCCAGGACAGGTTGTCGGTTATCATCACTCACAAGAACCTGTCGAATTCTTTAACAAAGAAGGCAGTGGTAGCCAAGTCTCTGAATGTGTTTAAGAGAGAAATAAATCTTTCTCTAGAGGTTAAATGTGTATGTGAATAGTTAGGAGTATGGCTTTTTGGTAAAGCATTCGCCATAATTTTGTCAAATGGCAGAGTGGACTTGATGGAGCACATGGCCTACTCTGCCTTCATTTTCTAAGTTTCTATGTTTCAATGAATAAGTGATTGTAAACGTTAGATGGGCTTTAATAAATCCAACGTCAAATTCAGGGAAAACTAGTAATCACAAGGAGTGGTAATAATGTAGAACTTGCTACCAAAGGCAGTGGGTAAGGGGAATAATGTAGATTCATTTAAGATGAAGATAGATAGCTGCATGGGAGACAAAGAACACAAGGATATGACAATAGATTAAGTTGAAACGGGGCATACAGTAGCTTATGTGAAGCATAAATGCCAGCATGAACCAGTTGGGCCAAGTGGTCTGTTTCAGTGCTTTACATTCTCTTTCATGTTGGAGCAGCAAAGGATCAACTCATAATCATACATCCAATCAGAAACTTTGATCTTTCAACCGTCTTTGAGTCTGCCTCTTCATTTGCTTTCTTTCTGTAGAGAATTCATTTCACTAGACTGAACGATAATGGACGTTCAGAAGATGATAATAAGAGGTTGAAGAATAATTTTAGAAATCATACAGATCATAGAAATCAGATCAATGCATGCCATAGAGAGAGCCATTCAGGCTATCTGGCAAGATTTTAACTTATTCAGCACCCATCCACTTACAGTGAATGAAAGTTGGATCCATTGTGTCTGTGCCAGCTAATGAAGAGCTACCCTGCTTAATTTCACTTTCCATTTCTTAGTTTTATACGTTTGTGCACTACAAGTGTTTTTATACCCTTAAAATGCGATGAGGATTTCTCTCACTATATCCGTTTAAGTCATGAGTTTCAATCCTCCACCACTCTCTGGATGAAATAAATATCACCAATCTCCCATCTAAATCTGCCACAAATTACTTTTATGTCTATGTCCCTTAATTATTGAAATAATCTCATCAAGATGTTTAAAACATTGGCAGGACTTGACAGAAAATATGTGAATAACGTCACCTAGAAAATTGGAAAAAAGCAACAGGACAGAGTTCATTGCCTGATATCTAAACATTGATCTCTGAAGTGTCCCCGATAGAGGGCCACTGATGTTATAAAGGTTGTTCTCCCCATAGCTGCCTGAATTTCCTCCAGGTGCTCCAGTTTCCTCTCACTGTCTAAGGTTATGCAGGTTAGATGGATAAGTCACGTTAAATTGCCCTGTTGAGTCCAGGTATGTGCAGTTTAGGTGGATTAGATGTTGTAAATGCATGGTTACAGGGCTGGGGTGTGTGTGGGTAAGATGTGCTACAGATGTTCTGTGTGAACTCAATGGGCTGAATGGCCTGCTTCCACACTGTAGAGATTCTATGAGTAACAAGGTCCTATAATGAATAAGCTGACAGAGAGGAAGTGGAAATCAGACAGTTTGTCATTATAGCGATTGGTAAGGGGTAGCATAGCAGTAACTGACGGCTGCATTGCAGGAGGTCTCTGGGGCCAATTTCACTAAGTGTAGCCCACAATTAAATATGACTGCTTGGAAGAAAATTACCCTAATTCCTAGGACCTGAACTGTACATGAACTGCTTATTTGTACATGAAATGGGTCTATTGCAGCTTCTAGTGTGTGTAAAGGACAAAGAGGGCAGTTACTATACCCTGGACAAAAATGTGTGCATGCTTCCTGCTCCCTATTTTCGGAGGCTGAGTGTTCAATTTCCAGACCATTCTGATTTAGTGAAAATTAAGGATGAGGGTGGGGTCATCATTTTAAAATTAGACCCATAAGGGCGAGTAGAGATTGGAACCCTCCTCGTACAAAAGTCTCTGGATGCTAGGGATTAATAGGAGCTTTCAAAACTCAGATCATTGAAAATTTTTTGGATAACAGACGTGGAGTAAAGGCAGTTAAATGGATCTGAGTTGCAGATGAGCCATGATTTGCTTCTGTAGCTAATGTTCCTGTGCTCAGTGAACAGCAGGTAAATTGCTCTCAGCTATATGCAATGTCTCTTTAAATTACATTATAAGCATACCCCAGATATTGCTTCTTTCTGTCTCAAGGTCTGCAGCTGCAAATATGACAAATTGTCCTTTTGTGGTTTCCAAGCCAGTGAGCATCCTAATAACTGAAATGATACGTGAAAATCTGTCTTTAAATTCTAAGATTATAAAGTGAGATGATGTGAGTTAAGATTGGCCTGAGCTGAATCAATGAGAGATTCACAATGGCTAATCTTCTGTGTGTTTTATTCTTGATCACTGTACTCAAACAGTGTGTTAAACTGAATCTGAAACTTGATTCATTGCCTTGATATTCAGCTTGAATTCAAATTTCCTCACCAACTTCCTAACTGTTTGATAGTTCTTGAACTAATGTGGTTGATCTCAATGTCAAATGGAATATTAACTGACCTTCAATGTTGGAGATCGCAAAAACTGCAGATGCTGGAGTCAGGGTCAATACAGTGTGGAGCTGGAGGAACACAGCAGGTCAGGCAGCATTAGAGGTTTACACCTTCAATGTCAACTTTCCTGCTCCTCTGATGCTGCCTGACCTGCTGTATTCCTCCAGCTCCACACTGTGTTGACCTTCAATGTTATCCAGATGTACACATCCCCTTGTCTTGGGACATTCTCAGGCACAGCTGTATTGATCTAATTCACACATTGGAAAACATTCAGGTCTATCTCCTAAGTTAGTGTTCTTCTCTGTTAGATTTGTTAACCATTGTATTTAGTAACAAATTTTATTTTTATTCATTCACAGGATGAGGGTGTTGCTAGTGAGGCAGCATTTATTGCCCATTTCTAATTGCCCAGAGGGCAGTTAAGAGTCAACCACATTGCTGTGGGTCTGGAGTCACATGTAGACCAGACCAGGTAAGGATGGCAGTTTCCTTCCCTAAAGGACATTAGTGACCCAGGTGGGTTTTTCCAACAATCAGCAATGGATTCACGGTCATCATTAGGTTCTTAATTCCAGATATTTATTGAATTCAAATTCCACCATCTGGCATGACGGGATTCGAACCTGGGTCCCCAGAATGCTATTTGGGTCTCTAGATTAACAGTCCAGTGATAATACCACTCGACCATTGCCTCAAAAGTGAGAATCAGAACTGTAACAAATATTCACCCCTAAGACTTTCCCAGAAAGGGCAAATTTTGGCATTTCTTGTCTAGGCCCATGCTAGAATGTCAATCCATTTTACAAATTCAACTCACCATTCAACTCAATTTAAATTAAAATATTCCATTATCTACATTGGCTACTGGGGGAGGTAATGACACAATGGTATAGTTGCTGGCCTCATAATCAAACAGACCTGGAGATGTGAGTTCATAATCCTTTGGCAACAGATGGTGGAATTGAACTCAGTAAAGACCAGGAATCAAAATGGTAATAATGAGTATGAAACTATTATTGATTGTCATTAAAAACCCATCTGGTTTGCTAATGCCCTTTAGAGATGAAAAAACTGCCATCCTCATCCAACCTAAACAGAATGTGGATCCAGACTTACATCGATGTGGTTGACTTTTAACTGCCAACTCTGAAATGACTTCAATAAGAAATTAAACCAGATGGACCTAGGCATCATAAATGACAGTGACAAATGCAGCTCTGTTGACCCTGAGAAATCCTCCCAGCCAACATCTGGGGGTCCCAAAACTGGGCAGATCCAGGAAGCACAGTAGTTTACTGTCAGCAGGGAGTTGCCCAGGGAGGTGCTTAACATTCACTCTGAGCACCATGATGTCTTATGACATCACTTTAAACAAGGGCAAGGAAAGTAACCTTCTCGTTACCATCTACTGCTCTGCTTGCAGGAAGCACTGAGGGTAACAAGGAAAAGGAATATACTCTGGGTGGGGATTTCAATGTCTATCACAGAGGCCGACTGAGCAGAACCACGACAGATCAAGTTTGTCAAGTCTTGAAGGACATAGCTGTGCCTGTAGCTGCTGGTGAGGGAACCAACAAGAGGGAAAAACATACTCGACCTCATTCTTGTCAATGACAGAATCAGTAAGAGTGAACACCGCAGAATCCTTGTTGGAGAGGAAGTCCAGTAATCACTTTCAGAAACCATTCCATCATGCTGTGTGGCACTATTACTGTGCTAAATCAGATAGACTTCAAACAGATCTCGCAACCCAAGACCAAGGCCCATGAGGCATTATCAGCCATCAGCAGCAGCCAAACTGTACTCAAACTGCAAATATGTGGCTTGGCATATTCCCTCACACTACCATTACCATCAAGTCAGGGATCAACCCTACATCATTGAAGAGTGCAAGAAGGCATCTTAGGTGGAGAAACAGGGATATTGATAAAATGAGGTGTTAATCTGGTGAAGCTACAAAACAAGGCTACTTGTGCACCAAATAATATAAGCAGCCAATGATAGACAGGGCTAAGTGATTCCACTACCAAAGGATCAGATCTATGCTCTGCAGTCCAGTCACATTCAGTTGACAAAATTAGCGAACCACTAAATATCACACTGGAGGAAAATGCTCCACAAATACCCATCTTGGCCTCTTCCTGAGACCCCCACATCACAGATGCCCGATTTCAAATAACTGGATTTCCTCCATGTGGTACAAAGAAACAGCTGGAGTCACTGGATAAGGCTATGGCCCCCAGTGACATTTTGGCAATAGTCCTGAAGTTATGTGCTTGCAGAACCTGCTGTATACCTAGCCAAACTGTTCTAGTCAACCTACAACAGTGGCATCTACCCAACAATGTTGGAAATTGCCTGAACATGTCCTGTACATAAAAAGCAGGACAAATTCAATCCAGCTAATTATTACCCCATTAGCTCCATTACTGTACTCTCAGTACATCAGTAATGTGATGGGAGTTGCCATCAACAGTACCGTTAGAGTGAGGGGTTGACATGGTGGCAATGCTGCTAAATTTAGTAATCTGCAGTTTTGGCTAACATCTAGGGTAAGACAATGACCCAGTGGTATTATGACTGGATTAGTAGTCCAGAGATCCAAGCATTGTTCTGGGGACTCACACTTGAACCTTGCTATAGCAGATGGTGAAATTTGAATTTAATAAAACAAAACATCTGAAATTAAGTGTAAAGTGATCACCATGAAATCGTTTTTAATGCCAGAAAAACCCATCTGGTTTTTTAATGCCCTTTAGAGAAGATAACTACCATCCTTACCCAGTCTGGCCTTCATGTAACTCCAGATTCACAGCAATGTGGTTGACTATCAAGTTCCCTCTGTCACTTACAGATGAGCAATAAGTACTGGCCTACCTTGTGAAGCTCATTTCCCACAGTACTTGCGTACAATAACGCGTACACTGATGCTCAGTTTGGGTTTCACCAGGTCTACTCAGCTCCTGACTTCATTATAGTCTTGGTTCAAACATGGACCAAAAAGCAGAATTCCATGGGTGAGAGTGAATGCCTTTGGAATTACGGCCGCATTTGACAAAGTCAAGGAGCCCTAACAAGACAGCAGCCATTGGGAATCAGGGAGAAAACTCTTTGCATGTTAGAGTTATACTTAGCGCAAAGTTGTGGTTGTTGGACGTCAGTCATTTCAGCTTCAGGACATCTCTGCAACAATTCTTCAGTGTAGATGTTTTCTAATGAACATGTTCAGCAATGTTATTGCTTACCTCTGGAGCAGTTGTGACTTGTACCCACGCTTCCGGACTCGGATCTAGGGACACTACCACTGAGCGACAAGATCTCTCTAAATAGTTTTGCTGTGCAGACCGTTTGCAAATGTTCACAGTTTTTTGGAGATAGTTTTCAATAAATCTGTTAAGAGATGTAATGACACACCTCTAGAGCAAGTGGGACTTGAGCCCAGGTGTCCTGACTCAGACATAAGAGCACAACCGCTGTTCTACAAGAGACCGTCAGTTCCTCAGTGTAGAATCTTGCGTTCAACCATTTTCAGCTGCTTTGTCAATGACAATCTATCATCATATGCTCAGAAGTGTTTACTGGCATTTACTGATGATTACACAATGTTCAGCGCTATTTGTGAATATTCAGATACTGAATTAGTCTATGTCCAAATGCAACAGGAACTCAATGTCCAGGTTTGGCTGATAGTGGCAATTAATAGTCATGTCATCCAAATCCCAGGTAATGACCATCTCCAACAAGAGAGAATCTAACCTTTATCCTTTGACATTCAAAGACATTGCTAAATCCCCCACAATCAACATCCTGCAGGTTACAATTGATCAGGAAATAAATTAAACTACCAAATAAATACTGTGACTAGAAGAGCAGATCAGAGGCTAGGGGAGACAATTGATTATTGCTGGACTGTTAATCCAGAGACCCAGATAACATTCTGGGGACCTGGGCTCGAATCCCACCATGGCAGATGGTGGAATTTGAATTCAATAAATATCTAGAATTAAGAGTCTAATGATGACTATGAATCCATTGTCGATTGTTGGGAAAAACCCATCTGGTTCACTAATGTCCTTTAGGGAAGGAAACTGCCATCCTTACCTAGTCTGGCCTACATGTGACTCCAGACCCACAGTAATGTGTTTGACTCTTGACTGTCCTCTGGGCAATAAATACTGCCTGGTCAGCAATGACCTGTGAATGAATAAAGAAAAAAAGAAAGTAGCCCACCCCCTGACTCCCCAAACCAGCCCTCCATTGTGAAGGCACATGTCGGGACTGTGATGAAATACTCCCCATTTTCCTGAAAGAGTTCATCTCCAGCAACATTCAATATATTTTACATTATTCAGGACAGAGCAGCTTTTTGTCTGCAGCACAACCACAAACATTCTCTCCTTCCACCACCAATGCTCACTAGCAGCAGTGTATACTATTTACCTGATGCACTGCAGAAATTCACCAAGTCAAAACAGAAAACACCCTTTTTTCTCGGCTGGGGGAGTCCAAAATTAGAGGACATAAGTTTAAGGTGAGAGGCGAGAGATTTAAAAGGGGACTAAGGGGTAACTTTTTCACACAGAGGGTGGTGTGTGTATGGAATGAGCTGCCAGAGGAAGTGGTGGAGGCTGGTACAGTTACAACATTTAAAAGCATCTGTATGGGTTTGCCTCTTGAAGGGCCTTGGGTTACTCAGAAGTGGAGCCTGCTGCTCAAACTGAAAAAAGAAATCACTGACTCTGCTTACTTCAACGTGGTTACACCTTTTTCCATTTGCAGTGCACATATTTACATGAGCATAGAAAGCAACATAGGTCACACGTCGCACAGTGGGTCTCAAGTTTAGAGGGATATGGGCCAAATGCTGGCAAATGGGATTAAGTCAGATTGGAATGTCTGGTTGTTGCAGACAAGTTGGAATGAAGGGTCTGTTTCTGTGTTGTTATGACTCTGATTCTAACACTGGAAATACTCAGTGGGTCTGACATCAGTAGAGATAAAAGCAGAATTAGTATTTCAGGTCAATGTTTTGTATTAGAACTGTAGCAAAGTTAAAGATGTAGCAGGTTTTAATAAATTACAGAGGCAGGGGAAAGAGAAATAGGGAAAGAACAAACGCAGAGGTCAGTGATGGGGTGGAAGACAGGAGGGATTAAATGATGAAAGAGGTAATGGTATAAGACAACGGGAAGTGTCAGTGAGCCAAACAACGAAATACAAGATTGGCCCAAAGGAAGTGTAAATGGCAACCATAAAGCCATTCCCAGCAGCTGCCGATCAAGAAAACTGATCTGAAATTGGTGAATTCAATGTTGAGTTTGAAAGGCTGTGATATAACTAATCCTTGCTTAAATTTCATGCATGTCCCTTAGCTGACATTCTCAGTACACTACCAAGAAAGTGTTGCACTGCCTTTTAGATGAGATGTTAAACTAAGGCCTCATCCATGCTCTCAGGTGCGTATAAAATATACCATTGTCCTGACCAATCTTTACCACTCAACCATCATTATGAAAACAGATTGGTCAGGCAAAGAGCTCACTAATTGCTGTAGGATCTTTCTGTGTGCAAAGTAGCTGTTATGTCTTTTACATTACAGCAATTGAATACTTATGAAATACTGCAAAGTAGTTTGGGACATCCTAAAGTTATCAAAGGCACAATATAAATGGAAGTTTTTCTTTTTGTTATTCTTGATTCTCCCCACCAGAGGAAATAGTATCTCAAGCAAAACTCAAGACAATATGACCAAGACTTATGTAATGTTATCATGTCTGGTCAAAGCTTGTTAGTAAATATATTCAGAAAACCCAGCTCAGAGTCATTCTTTACTTATTTATCCATCAGATTTTGTTACTCAAATTTAATTAGATCTTTAGCAGATGTGAAGCATGATGAACAGCTGTCACAATTTGTGATTGTTTCTTTAAGCTAAGTGCAGAATGGCATTCAACAATCATCTATTTCACTGCCACTGAACATTGACAGTAATGTAAGCCAAAACAAGGGGACTAATGCACAGCTGTGGGCAACATCCAGACACTGGGCTTTCTTTTGTTCATGTGGTTGTCATCACTATTGGGCTTTAATGCCGGTTGGGCATCTCATTTTATGGATTTTTTCAGCACAGCACATGCTTTTTGAGCAGCCCATTGCTGTCTTCAACATAATACATCACGTTTGGTATCACCTTGCTCCATTTTAATGTCCGATGAAGGAGTTAACAAGCAACTCCAATGCTTTAGTTAATTACAGAAGAAACATGGTATAGGTTAGAGAAGCATAGCAGCTAAAATGGTTGAATTGCTGTATTAGGAAGAACTGATACAAAAGGTCATCAACATTAATATAATATTAATTCTGTTCCTCTCTGCACTATTTGACCTGCTGAATATTATAAATATTTCCGGTCCCTATTTAGCAGCATGAACAGTATAAAACTGTAGAGCGCGGTTGATGTGAGTCAGACAGCTCGAGGTGCTTCCCACAGGATTTTTTTGCCAAACAAAGTTTGACATGCAGCCACATAAGGGGACTTAAAACCTGATGGCCAAAATCTTGGTCAATGATGTACATTGTAAGGAGCATCTTAAAGGAGGAAAGAGGGGTAGAAGTGAAATGTTAGAGGGGTAGAAGTGAAATGTCTGAGGGATACATTTCCAGAACTTAGGGCCCAGGCAGCTGAAAGCATGGTAACCAGTGATACACCAAATGCCATCAACTTGAGATTATGGGTCTCCAAGAGGTCAGAATTGAAGTTGAACAGATACCACACAGACTTCTGGCAATGTAGGAGATTACACAATTAGAGAAGGCAAGTCCAAAAGGGGGATTTGAAAACGAGAATGAGAATTTTAAAAGCAAAACCCGCATAGGTAAGCAAGCCAAGAGTGATTGGAGAGTGAGACCTGCTGTGAGTTAAGACACTAGTAGAAACATTCTGGATGACCACAAGTTTACAGAAACTAGAAGACGAGGGGCCAGCCAGAATTTTATTGGAATAGTGAAGTCTAGAGTTATCAAAGTCATGAATTAGGCATGGATAGGGTGGATAGCCAAGGTCTTTTTCCCAGGGTAGGGTTGTCCAAACCTTGAGGGCATAGGTTTAAGATGAGAGGGGAAAGATTTAAAAGGGACCTGAGGGCAACTTTTTCACACAGAGGGTGGTGCATATGTGAAATGAGCTGTCAAAGGAGGTGGCAGAGGCTGGTAACATTTAAACATTTGAAAGGCATCTGGATAGGTACACAAATAGGAAAGGTTTAGAGGGATATATGCCAAATGCTTGCAAATTGAACTAGATTATTTTAGGATATCTTTTCTGCATGGACAAGTTGGATTGAAGGGTTTGTTTCCATGCTGTACTTCTCTATGACTCTATGAACTAAGGCAGATGATGTTATGCAGATAGAAATGGAGATGCACTCATCACAGGATCATAATTAACACGAGAGTAATGGTCTGGTTTAGCCTCGCTTGCCAAGGAGAGAGATGGAGCTGATGGTTAGCAAATGGAGTTTATGGTCAGGACTGAGGAGAAGGCATGAAATCTTCCCAAGCACTGAATGATGTGGGCATCGGGCAGAAAGTTGAGAACGTCACCTGAGATGGGCAGTCTGGAGCTTCTTGACATTGAGATCACAAAGTCCCATTTCCATCCAAATGTTAAAGAATGAGACAACGTTCTCACCAGGAGGCAGCAGGAGGCCTATATTACGTCTCATTATCACCCTCATCATTACCTCATTTAGATGTACTCTCCCATTCTGCCGCCCACTGGATAGAAACTGGACGGCGGCAGTTCCTGGTATGAATGCCAGAGAGGTTACCTAGTGACTCCAGCTCACCACTTGCTCCTCTCACCCTCCAATGTGGGCACCAGTCACTAACATCTCGCAGCAGTGACCACACATATTTCCCATCAACAAACCTTGGCATCCGACAGGCACTAGGCTTTCTCTACCCTCATGCCCCATCGCCTATCCACTTATAATATGGTTCTGCTCTTCTGTGTTCCCAGGGCACTTTGCCCATGAATACAGCTCATGTATTCAACCAGGGTACGTCTCTTTGTGCCTACTTAGATGCACAAAACATCCCTGTCTTGCCTTACCTTCCCCTCAAATGATCTTAAAGACTCTCAATATTTCTGCCTTACCTTGCTGTTTAGTGCAGACACAAAGCCAGGCAGCTTGTTGTGGTTTTTAGCAATAATCAGTCATGGAGGTAGATGTGTTGCTCACGCAGCAAGTACACTGCATGTGCTTCTGCCAAATGGCCATGTCTCAAAGTCCCATGGGTTTAGGCCTCAGTCATTTACGTCAAGGCAGGGTTATCATCAGGTCCTGGCACAATAAATCAGGTGCATTGTGCGATCTCAGGCAGGGGCTTGGACATGGTCAGTCAGCCGTGAGTTGGTCACATCCAAAAGGTATATATCATGATGGTCTGGGAAAACTGGATAGTCCTGCAGGTCCAGTGTAAACCAACAATCGCAGTAAGTCAGTCAGGAAGTTGTGCACTGATTGGTCAGGCTGGTTGCTCACTCATCAGTAAGGCATTTCACCAAAACTGGTCAGGAGGTTGGGCCAGGATCCGTTCTGGGGGTCAGCTAAGCCAAAGCTATGGGTTGTTATCAACTGCCACTTCTATTGTAGGGAAGGTGGGGAACTCAATTCTGGAGATTGGAGGCAGCTACTGCGGCGAGAGGAGGCAATAATTGTGAAGGGGAAATTTATTATATAAATGGTAGGGAAACAACAGTGCAATGGACAACATGGGCTATTGCAGGAGGGAGGTTAGAACAAAGAACAAAGAACAAAGAAAACTTACAGCCCAGGAACAGGCCCTTCGGCCCTCCAAGCCTGTGCCGATCCAAATCCACTGTCTAAACCTATCGCCCAATTCCTAAGGATCTGTATCCCTCTGCTCCCCACCTACTCATGCATCTGTCCAGACGCACCTTAAATGAATCTACCGTGCCTGCCTCTGCTACCTCTGCTGGCAACGCGTTCCAGGCACCTACCACCCTCTGTGTAAAGTACTTTCCGCGTGTATGCCCCTTAAACTTTTCTCCTCTCACCTTGAACGTGTGACCCCTCGTTATTGAATCCCTCACGCTGGGAAAAGGCTTATCTCTATCAACCCTGTCTACACCTTTCATGATTTTGAAGACCTCAATCAGGTCCCCCCTCAATCTCCTTTTTTCTAATGAAAACAATCCTAACCTACTCAACCTCTCTTCATAGCTAGCACCTTCCATACCAGGCAACATCCTCGTAAACCTTCTCTGTACCCTCTCCAAAGCTTCCACATCCTTTTGGTAATGTGGCGACCAGAACTGTACACAGTATTCTAAATGCGGCCGAACCAAAGTCTTGTACAATTTTAACACGACCTGCCAGCGCTTATACTCAATACCCCGTCCGATGAAGGCAAGCATACCATATGCCTTCTTGACCACTCTATCCACCTGTGCAGCCACCTTCAGGGTACAATGGACCTGAACTCCCAGATCTCTCTGCTCATCAACTTTTCCCAAGGCTCTTCCGTTTACAGTATAGTTCGCTCTAGAATTAGACCTCCCAAAATGCATCACCTCACATTTGCAATGGTGCAATGGTTATCGATGGTCCCTGCAATCATGGCCTCATGGGGGGCATTAAACAGCATGGTGGTGGACAGGATTAATATGTAGGGCCAAGACTTAGAGGATAATGTTGAGATCTGAAGACATAATTCCAAAGTGTGTGTGGGAACATGTGGAGGCTCAGCGATGATGGTGTGGTCAGTGAATGCCAAAAAGATAGGAACATGTAGTTTCGGCAGGGGGTGGGGGGGATGGGGGTGGGCGGTGGGGGCTTCATTCCCAAACTGAGCCTGAGGCCCACTGTGCGAAGTGTGATCTGTGTTGCTTTCTATGCTCATGCAAATACGTGCACTGCAAATGGAAAAATGTGCAACCACATTGAAGTAAGCAGAGTCAGTGATTTCTTTTCTGTTTGAGCAGCAGGCTCCACTTCTGGGTAACCCGAGGCCCTTCAAGAGGCTATTGCATTAATCAGACACTTTCACAGTACAGTTTGAAGACATCCATAATCATAGCATTGTGCATGTGAAATACATGCAATTTATTGTGTTATGCGTAAATGCTGGTCACAAGCAATCTTCACCATGTCATTTTTCATTACAGATTGTAGGTAGTCATCTCTGTGAAGCAGAAATAATCCCAGGTGACTAGTGTCTCTGCCTCTGAGCCTAAAGACCCTGGTTCAAGCCCCACTTGCACCAGCAGTGTGTAATAACATCCCTGAACAGGTCGATTTACAAAGAAACACCTCCCAGGCTGCATAGGGAAAAGGAATCAATTCCCTCTCATTTTGAAATGTTCATATTCTTCAAAAATGCTTTTGTATGCATCAATACCTTTTTTTGTGTGATGTGTGTCTGTGAGCAGAAGATCTTTGATCTCACACAGCACCTACAATCCCCTATTATCTCTTTGTGGCAGGAATAATCTGCATTCACCAGAATAAGGTCCAAAGTCAAAGTTCCACATAGAGGTATTCCACAACCTTGTGAAAGTGCTGCAATTCCCACTGAATAGAATGGACTGGGAAACTGTCATCTTTGAGTGATGTACATGCTGACTGCTCACATGGACGAGCTCCTATTCTGTTTTCTTTTAACGTTCCCAAAGGTTCATTGCAAGTGTGACCAATGGTTTCAGCCACAGAAGGTGTTATTGCCGCTGATGCTGTGATACCAGGAAGGTGCAGACAAATGGAGGAGGATCGAATGCGCCAGTAAGCCCAGGGCCAACAGCAACCTCCTTCAGATATGGAACAGCCTCCACACCAAGAGGTTGTAGTTGAAGGTCGCCTCAGGATACACAGGAGGTAAAGTCCCCCGGGCCTGATGGGATTTATCCAAGGATTCTATGGGAAGCGAGGGAAGAGATTGCAGGGCCTTTGGCGGTGAACTTTTCGTCTTCACTGTCCACGGGTATAGTGCTGGAAGATTGGAGAGAGGCAAACATCATTCCCTTGTTCAAAAAAGGGAACAGGGATAACTCTGGAAATTACAGGCCAGTTAGTCTTACGTCAGTAGTGGGCAAATTATTGGAAAGGGCTCTAAGACATAGGATTTATGATCACTTGGAAAGGCACAGTTTGATTCTTGATAGTCAGCATGGATTTGTAAGGGATAGCTCATGCCTCACAAACCTTACTGAATTCTTTGAAGAGGTGACCAAACACATGGATGAAGGTAGAGCAGTGGATCTGGTATACATGGATTTAAGTAAGGCGTTTGATAAGGTTCCCCATGGTAAGCTCATGCAGAAGGTGAAGAGGCATGGGATAGGGGGAAATGTGGCAGATTGGATTCAGAATTGGCTGACCCTGAGAAGACAAAGGGTGGTAGTGGACGGAAAATATTCAACATGGTGCTCAGTTACGAATGGTATATCGCAAGGATCTGTTCTGGGTCCTCTTCTATTTGGGATTTTTGTAAATGATTTGGATGAAGGATTTGGATGAAGGGTGGATTTGTAAGTTTGCGGACGATACGAAGGTGGGTCGAGTTGTGGATAGTACAGAGGGCTGTTCTAGGTTACAAAGGGACATTGATAGGATGCAGAGCTGGGCTGAGAAGTGGCAGATGGAGTTTAACCCTGAAAAGTGTAAGGTGATTCATTTTGGAAGGACAAACTTGAAAGCAGAGCACAGCGTTAACGGAAAGATTCTTGGCAGTATGGAGGAGCAGAAAGATCTTGGGGTTCATGTCCACAGTTCCCTGAAAGCTGCCACCCAGGTAGATAGAGTTGTTAAGAAGGCGTATGGTGTGTTAGCTTTCATTATTAGAGGGACTGAGTTCAAGAGCTGTGAATTTATGTTCCAGCTATACAA
The DNA here is from genome assembly GCA_024137785.1 of Ginglymostoma cirratum. NCBI lineage: Eukaryota > Metazoa > Chordata > Chondrichthyes > Orectolobiformes > Ginglymostomatidae > Ginglymostoma > Ginglymostoma cirratum. Next base: position 25,768,187 of record JAHRHZ010000077.1, on the reverse strand, counting down.
AAGCCTGGTTTGGCCACATCTGGAGTATTTTGTCCAGTTCTGGTTGCCTCATTACAGGAAAGATGTGGAAGCGTTGGAAAAGGTGCAGAGGAGATATACCAGGATGTTTCCTGGAATGGAGGGAACGTCTTACGAGGAAAGGTTGAGAGAGCTAGGGCTTTTCTCTTTAGAACGACGAAGGATGAGAGGTGACTTGATAGAGGTGTACAAAATGATCAGAGGTATAGATAGAGTGGACAGCCAGAGACATTTTCCTAGGGTGGAGGTAGCTATTAGGAGGGGACATAGTTTTAAAGTGAGTGGAGGTAGATATAGGGGAGATGTCAGAGGTATGTTCTTTACTCAGAGAGTGGTAGTGGCGTGGAATGCATTGCCAGAGAGGGTATTGGAGTCGGCCTCATTAGGGGCATTTAAGCAGCTATTAGATAGGCGTATGGATGATAGTATGAGGTAGGGGTGGAGGTTAAATAGACCTTAGATTTAGGGTAAAAATTGGGCACAACATCGTGGGCTGAAGGGCCTGTACTGTGCTGTACTGTTCTATGTTCAAATGCCCTAAAGGAGGGCCAAAATCAATCATTCTCACCGTCACGGTACTGTACCAATTGTGGGAATGGGACCTGTGATATAGAGGGTGGGTAACCATCCTAGCCCCTTGTTCAATGAAGTGACAGCTACACTAAACCCTTATGCAACTGGTTACTTCCAAGGACCCACTGGGGATAAGTGTGGTATCTCCCGGAGTTGTATCAGGGCTGGAACTCATGCTGTTATACTAGATCCTCACTATTTCATCACTTTTCTGTGTGACAAGTTCAGTGCCACAGCCTGGGCAGGGAATTTTGGCAACTTGGCTGGCTTTCCACAGATGCAGAGCATGATAGACTATACACATGTCATGTTGAGAAGCCCACATTATAATGCGCCTGAGTTTGTCAATAGAAAAGGGCTCCATTCCATCTATGTTAAGGTCATCTGTCATCGTTGGTCTTAGATATTTGCGCGTTAAAAGCTGCCCTGATATCTATTTCCTTGAGAACTCATACTCCTGCTTGTTTCAGATACCTCAAAAGGAAAGATACTGGGGGACAAGGGCAGTCCTCTGTAACAATAACTGATGACTCCAAAACTCAACTCCCTGACTGAGGCTGAGTGTAGATACAATGAAGCCCATTTTCAACCAGAGTCGTGGTTAGAGAAGATGACAGGCCTCTTGAAGATGAAGTTCTGATGTTTGGATTGATCTATGGGGACGCTGACAGTATCCTCTGGACAGAGTGTGCCACATAATTCCAGCATTTTGTGTTCTGCACAATTGCGGAAGGGAAGCATGCACTGTTACAAAGGCTGGAGAGCTAGGACAGTGACATCAGTCTTCTGATGAGGAGATGAGAACATTGAGCAGGAAGAGAATCAACTTCTGCATGATATAATGCAATATTGCCAAGTCCAACAAGCCAGATGGGACTTAGTTGTCATGCATTTCTAGTAGATGAGAGCTGGATCCAGTGATCTTTCATTGATCGTAAATTTGCTGGTGCTCAAAAGCAAGCAGTCTGTCTCTTTTCCCAGAGGCAAATGTAGCTTCTGTTTGATTTTGCTGCTGCTGAATAAAAATTAATATGTTGAAAGGCTTTCCTGTTTAATAAACAATGGAAACATATTAGGCTACACTGGATCTTGGGGAAAGAGTAGGGTTGTAAGATGTGATGAGGCTAATGGTGGGTAAGCTGTGTTGCTTGGTTCTTAAGTAGCGATAGCTGTAGGCATGTGCACTGGCACGTCCCCCAAGGTGCCTGCCATGCACACCCACCCCCTCACCGTGTGCCCTGAGGGGTAGTGGTTTGAGATTGACCTCTTACTCTGTGCACAGTGAAGGGAGCTCCAATTGGCAGCTTGATTGGCTGCAAAGCTGGGCTTCGTAAATGATGCTTATGCCTGGGATGCCATCTTATTACAGCAGTGTCAAATATTTCTGCCCACAGCAAGTGGGAGAATACAATAGGTAGGGTGCCATAGAGGTGTGGTGTAAAATTATTGAGATGAGTTGGAAAGATACTGTGAAAATGTTCCACCAGGCTTCATAGAGATAAACCCTCCATGAAACTCATGAAAATTGACTGATTTCTGGTAAGATTCAGCCCAATATCTTCAGCCTTTCCAATATTTAATCTTGGAAATTTTTGTTCATTCCAGTCAAGCATCCTGACTATTTAGGAATAGTGAAGGTGCTGTGAGAGAGTTGGTAATGAGATAGAACTGCACAGTGAAAATATGAAAACAGAGTCTGTTTTTGGCTGATTCTGCTGTAGGAAAGCATGTAGATGCAAAATAGAAGATTTAAAATAAGTTAGAGATCAAAGTGTTAAATAAATATACCAGTGGTAGATTAAAAAATATTAATTGTTTTGATCCATTTAGTCAAATATTTTTACTTTCTCTGTAATACTCAGTTGAAAAGGAATTAGACTCTTAATGAAAGCACATTTCTAGTCTAATATCCATGAAGAAAACAAATTGCACTTTTTTATGCAAATTTGTTCCAACCCAGATTCATCTCATCCCATCAACAAATCTTCTAACACAAAAAAACAGAAATTGCTGGAAAAACTCAGCAGGTGCGGCAGCATTTGTGGAGAGAAATCAGAGTTAACGTTTCAGGTCTGGTGACCCTTTCTTAGAACAAATCTTCTAAGCCTTTTACGCTCATTCATTTATCCAGCTTAAATTCTTCAGTGTTATTTGTTGCAACCACATTCTCAACACTCTCTCAGAAAAAAACATTTCTCCTAAATTCCCTTTTGGATTTATTAGTGATGATAGTAGATCAACTATCTATTTTTGGACTCTTCTACAAGTGGAAGCATCTTTACATTTGCCCTGTTGAACTCTTGCGTAATTTGAAAGACTTTTATCAGATCACCCAACAGCCTTCTCTTTACGAGTAATATGAAACCCAGTCTGTCTAACCTGTCCTGTTAAGTAAATGATCTCAATTCTCCTATCATCCTTCTGAATATTTTTTGCCAATCTTCCAGAGTCTCTTTTTGTGATTTCTATACCAGATCTGACACAGTGCTCCAAATGTTGTCTAACCAAGGTTCTAACACAAATTAACAGACTTTCTCTGCATTTTAGTTCTTCTAGAAATGAACCCCAATACTTGTTCTTGTTTTATGACCTTATTAGATAACATTCATCCCATTTAGAATCTTACTAACCAAGGAATAATGTGGCTTCATTATTGTTCCTACCAAAATGAACTACCATGCGCTTATCTATAATCAAGTTAATTTTTCACTAACATTCTTATCGCATCAGTTTATTTATGCCATTTTATTGTATTGATGTCCTCCTCTGTATTAACAGCATAATCCATTTGGTGTCCCCAAAGACGTTGAATTGTTTCTGTAAATGGTTGCAACAGTGGTCCCAGCACCTTGTGGAGCACTTACTTACATCTTTTGTAGTCTAAATCATTGCCTTTCACTCCTACCCTGTTACATATTTTCGAGTCAGATATTTTATCCATCATGCTACTTTTCCTGATTCTACGTGCTTTGGCCTTAGCAATGAGTCAATAATATCTTATCAAAGGGCTTTATAAAAATCCAAATATATCTTGTATATTATTCTTCTCAACTCTTTTGGTTGATTGTTCAAAGTATTCAATAAACTCAAAAAATGCAACCTTTGGTTTGAAATTTGTACTTACTAAAGTTCATTTTGTTTTCTGTGGCGGATGTGAGCACATCTTACTGTATTGCACATCGAGACATCAATCTAATGATAAACACACTGTATGCTTATTCAATCACAAAGCCATGTTGGAAGCTGTGTGTTTCCAATCAAGGGAGGCCATTGTCTATCAGGGGTATCCCAGTACAGTCTGCACTCAGTCCAGGGGCTCGGGCATGGCTGGTTGTCCCCTTAGATCGTTCATGGTCAGGGAATCTGGGGAGTGGGCAATGATCCATCCTGTAGGTCTAGCATCAGTAGGTCAAGGGAGTGATGCCTCTGCAGGGACAGTGGTGAGGTGATCTGTAGTCCTGTCTAGGAACTATCCATCAAAGTCGGTCAGGCGTCTGAAGGAAGTATAATCCCAGGGTCCCAACAGGTGCAGAGAAGGGAACATTGCTAAAATGGATGGGGAGTGAAGGCTGTGGGTGCGGGAGAAATCCCAGGTATCTGGCATGTGTAAAGGTAGGGAGAGGGTGAGAAACTCCTGTTTGTAGAAAAACATTGGAGGGCACGGAAGCTACAAGAGGTGGATATGTCAGCTGTGACCACCATCATGGCCTCCTCAGGCAGAGCATAGAAAAGCAGGATCAGCATCACCAAGAGCATCCAGGGGCAAACAGAGCAGTTGGAGGCAAAGTTCAATGTGGAAGGTCTCCACATAAATGGGGGAGTTTGGTGGAAATGGACTGTCAGAGTAAAGCGAGATACTGACAGTGTTCACCATGTGCTGTCTTCCCTGCCATCACTTACTGCTCTGAAGATGCAAAATGCACCTGGAAAATGGCTGGAAGTATGACCAGAGTAGGTGGATTCAGTGTCAGTTAGATGGGTGAAAGCATAAAATCTGTGTCTGTTGGACACTAGAACATTGAAGAGGAGAAAGCATGAAGCAGGCATTTGCAAACTCCAGCTACACATTACTTGCAATCATTTCTTTGCCCATTCACAATACATGTAGAGCAAATGAGCTTCAGCTTCAAATGTTGGTCAAAGGAAAATTTCCCCAAGTCATTGGTGCTTGCAAATGTAACATTTTCAAATGTCAGTGGTAATGAGTTAATGGAAAATGAATGCTGGCTGGAAGTGTCCGCTCACTAGTGAAACTTTCACAGGTCCAGGGGATCATTGTCGCATGAAATGCCTTGTAAATAGATGATGGACTGTACTGAGTTTAATGATACATTGAACAATTGATGTGGGTCTGGAATGGAAAGTGGTCAGGAGGATAGCAACCATTCCTTTGTTAATGCAGTGTGTCAGTCACTCAACCAATGAGACATCTTCACCAGGTTAGTGCAGATGCTGTGACTAGGGCTGTGGTGGAGCACAAGATAGTGCTACTGATGGTGTGGTTGCTCTGTTTAGACCAGCCTTGGGGGATCTCCAGTGTAGTCCAGACAAAGTATGTGCGCACCAAAACAAAAAAAAAATCCAAAGAACTGCAGATGCCGAAAATCGGAAACAAAAACAGAAATTACAGATAAAACTTAGCCGGTCTGGCGGCATCTGTGGAGAGTAATCAGGGTTAACATTTCAGGTGCACTGACCCTTCTTCAGAGTGTGCATGTTATCCTGGTATGCTGTGTTCCGCACAACTGGAGACACCAACAAGGCAATGTGACCGATGCTGAGGAATTGAGAGAACGGAAGCAGTCTCCCAAGATGGAGGAGGGAGACATTGAGGAGGAGGAAGCTGTCTCTCAGCTGCTTCGGATGCCACAAGGCAGACAGGACCTGACTGATACCCAGTTACAGTTAATAAGAACTGTGTACAGCAGACCATCATGGACTATAGACAAGTTGTTGGTCATGATGCTGGTATTTACTTTGCATTATAGTAGTGAACCACAGTCTCTTTGTTTGTCTTTGCTTCAGTGGCTGCAAATAAAAGCTCGTGTTTGAAATGACCAGATTGCTTGATTGTACATGACATTACCCGACTGAAAAATAACCCAATGGGCATGGGGGACAGAGTAGTGGTGATCGAGAGAAGATGTTCAGAAGATAAAGTAAACTGTGTGAACAAAGAACAAAGAACAAAGAAAATCACAGCACAGGAATTACAGCCCTTCGGCCCTCCAAGCCTGTGCCGATCCAGATCCTGTATCGAAACCTGTCATCTATTTTCCAAGGATCTGTATCCCTCTGCTTCCTGCCCATTCATGTACCTGTCTAGATACATCTTAAATGATGCTATCGTGCCCGCCCCTACCACCTCCGCTGGCAACACGTTCCAGGAACCCACCACCCTCTGCGTAAAGAACTTTCCACGCATATCTCCCTTAAACTTTTACCCTCTCACCTTGAAATCGTGACCCCTAGTAATTGAGTCCCCCACTCTGGGAAAATGCTTCTTGCTATCCACCCTCTCTATACCCCTCATGATTTTGTAGACTTCAATCAAGTCCCCCCTCAACTGCCATCTTTCTAATGTAAATAATCCTAATCTACTCAACCTCTCTTCGTAGCTAGCGCCCTCCATAACAGGCAACATCTTGATGAACCTCCTCTGCACCCTCTCCAAAGCGTCCACATCCTTTTGGTAATGTGGCGACCAGAACTGTACGCAGTATTCCAAATGTGGTCGAACCAAAGTTCTATACAACTGTAACATGACCTGCCAACTCTCGCGCTCAATACCCCGTCCGATAAAGGAAAGCATGCCGTATGCCTTCTTGACCACTCTATCCACCTGCGTTGCCACCTACAGGGTACAATGGACCTGAACACCCAGATCTCTCTGTGCATCAATTTTCCCTGGGGCTTTTCCATTTACTGCATAGTTCACTCTTGAATTGGATCTTCCAAAATGCATCACCTCGCATTTGCCTGGATTGAAATCCATCTGCCATTTCTCCGCCCAACTCTCCAATCTATCTATATTCTGCTGCATTCTCCGACAGTCCCCTTTACTATCTGCTACTCGACCAATCTTAGTGTCATCTGCAAACTTGCTAATCAGACCATCTATACATTCCTCCAGATCATTTATGTATATCACAAACAGCAGTGGTCCCAACACGGATCCCTATGGAACACCACTGGACACATTTCTCCATTTGGAGAAACTCCCTTCCACTACAACTCTCTGTCTACTGTTGCCCAGCCAGTTCTCTATCCATCTAACTAGTACACCCTGGACCCCATGCGACTTCACTTTCTCCATCAGCCTACCATGGGGAACCTTATCAAATGCCTTACTGAAGTCCATGTATATGACATCGACAGCCTTTCCCTCATCAATCAACTTTGTCACTTCCTCAAAGAATTCTATCAAGTTAGTAAGGCATGACCTTCCCTGCACAAAACCATGCTGCCTATCACTAATAAGCCCATTTTCTTCCAAATGTAAATAGATCCTGACCCTCAGTAACTTCTCCAGCAGCTTCCCCACCACTGACGTCAGGCTCACCGGTCTATAATTCCTTGCTACCCTTCTTAAACAAGGGGACAACATTAGAAATTCTCCAGTCCTCCAGAACCTCACCTGTGCTCAAGAATGCTGCAAAGGTATCTGTTAAGGCTCCAGCTATTTCCTCCCTCGCTTCCCTCAATAACCTTGGATAGAGCCCATCCGGACCTGGGGACTTGTCCACCCTAAAGTCTTTTATAATACCCAACACTTTCCCCCCTCTAAAGGCCGACTTGACCTGGAGTAATCAAACATCTATCCCTAACCTCAACATCCGTCATGTCCCTCTCCTCAGTGAATACAGACGCAATGTACTCATGAAGAATCTCACTCATTTTCTCTGACTCCTCACATAACTAAGATTGGACGGTGGTTAAGCAGTGACTAGTATGAGAGAACAGGTTCAAGAGAGTGCCTGTCATGCCAGCTGTGTCACAGAATCATGCACAGATGGAGGCCATTCAGGTCATCATGCTTGTACTGACTCTATTACCTAGTGCCAATTTCCTGCTTTTTCCCATATCCCTGAATATTATATCTATCCTAATCACCATCCAATGCTTTTTGAATGCCTTAATGGAACCTGTCCCCACCACAGTTCCAGGAAGTACATCTTATGCCCGAACCACTTACTGTGTGAAAAATACTTTTCTCACATTATTCTTGCTTATTTGCACATCACTTAAACTCTGTGCTCTTGTCTTGGATCACAGTGTGTCTCCAAGTGGTTCTTTTCAGATTTTAGTAAATATAATTAAGAGAAGGCTCATCTAACAGTAATTTGCTTAAATATGAATGTTTATTAAGTACTAATAAATATTATAGTGGTAATAATAAGTAAATAATAAATTAGAGAGAAAAGGGAAAATAACAACAAGTCTCATGCCCTCCTGCCCATCGGGGGCCCCTCAACCAACGGCTGGTCTGGAGGCTTAAGTTTGTTCCTGGCTGAGGTGAAGTCCAGCGACTTGGAACAAAACTGTCTCTCTCTTCTACAGTGTAGCAAACAGCCAGCACAAGGAAAGCAGATACAGAAAGACAGAACTGCTCACTGGTACAGAAAATACAGGATGGGAAAACAAGCTGCAGGTGTTATCTTCGGCTCGTAAAGGAATGTTCACAGGACTCATTCAAGGTCATGCAGTTTGTCATGTAATATCAACAATTTTAGCCATTCTGCCCATCCTACACAATCTGGCTTCTCACGCAGCTGTCAAATATCATCATTAACTTTTAGCCCTCCAGCTCATCCTATACAACTCTCTCAATCACTTTTTCTTTTATTGGTGGGAACAGCTTCTCCCCATCTACTCTATCCAGCCTGCTCATGATTTTAAGATCTCTCTCAAATCTCCTCTCTGTCTTCTTCTCTCCAAGGAGAACAGCCACATCCTTTTTAATTTATTCTCATAAGTTCCTCATCCCTGAACCATTCTTGTAAATCTTGTATTAACGTGTCAAAAGAACCATGGCTCTGAGGCTGCTGTGCCATGACATTGGCAGTGAGAGGCAACTCCGGGTTTCCAACATTTTTGCAGGTGCACATTGGCCTTTCAAAGTTGGCGTGGGCGCCAGGAATGCCAGCTTTTCAGCAGATATTCACCAAGTGATGAGTTGTTCTAGGATTGTTGCAAGGTAAAATGGGGTTAAATTGGGATACCTTGGGAGCAGAGTAGGTAGTTAATGAGATAGTAGGAACTGCCGAAGCTGGAGAATCTGAGATAAAACGTTGTGGAGCTGGATGAACACAGCAGGCCAAGCAGCATCAGAGGAGCAGGAAAGTTGACGTTTCGGGTCGAGACCCTTCTTCAGAAATGGGGGAGGGGAAGGGGATTCTGAAATAAATAGGGAGAGAGGGGAGGCGGATAGGAGATGGATAAAGGAGAAGATAGGTTGAAAGGAGACAGACAGGTCAAAGAGGGGGGGTTAGAACCAGTGAAGGTGAATGTAAGTGGGGATTTACGTGGGGGATAGGTCAGTCCAGGGAGGACGGACAAGTCAAGGGGGCGGGATGAGGTTAGTGTGTAGGAGATGGGGGTGGGGTTTGAGGTGGGAGGAATGGTTAGGGAGGTGGGGACTAGCTGGGCTGGTTTTTGGATGTCGTCGGGGGAGGGGAGAGAAACAGCATTGGTAGGACATGGCACGAAAACCCACTCAGCTTCACAGTGAAGAATGCTCAAAAACATTCAATGCACCTCACACTTAGCCAAAAATAAAGTAAGATTCAACCTCATATAATTTTGATCTACTTTTAGTGATAGAAAAACTGTTCAGAAATGACACCTTAAACATGTAGGATGTGGTAAAACAATAGCTCACATCTTGTACCTTTCACAAATTGAAATACAATTGAGAACATTGTCAAACAACCCCCTTGTGCAGTACGTATTTTCAGTGAGGTTATGGTTTTGAATACACAACGCAAAGCTTATTTCAGATTCTCAATGAATGGGACTTCCTCCTTTCACTGTAATGGACTATCTGGCTGCATTCCAAGTAACATAATATAAAGAGAGGACCACTGTACAAATGAAATACTTCACACATGACTAAACCTTTTCAGCAGCGTGACTCCCTGACACTGAAATATTTTATGTTGAATAGCCATCCTCCAATTTTTATCGACAGCATTAGATTCTGACTCCTGTAGCATGCAACCATGCCAACTTCTTCATTTTGGAGATTGCAATGATTTAAATTGGCTATTTCTCCATGGCCAGCGCTGCTCTTTGACCAGCCAGCAGTGGCTGGACTGAATATGAGTTTGTCTTGGCTAACTTTTCTAGTTTGGCCTGTCAGTAGAAGCAGGGAGTAGGACTAATTAGATAGCATAGTCACGGTAGATTTAACAGCTTTCATCTGGACTGCAAATAATTTTATGATTGAAAGCCAGCTTGAAACCAAACAGCACTTAAATTTGAATTCTAGATGATTTGACCAACATCAAGTTCTCAGCCAGGTAATAACCTGATCATCATCATGTGTCGGTCTATAGGATCTTAGCTGTGTGCAATATTGACTGTAAAGCCCCTTGTGGCATCCAGAAAAGGTGCAAGGTATTACAGAAATGTGTTACAATCTCTATAGAGATCAAATACTTTGAGACAAATATTCAAATTTATGGTGGCTGTCTGAAGTAGTTACACAAGAGGGTTTCAAGTTTTAAGACCTTTAACGTAATTAACAATTTAAAAACAATGTTGAATAAACATTAGTTTCATTGGCAGCAGAAGTATTAAATATAAGAAAAGTTTACCCCCTTTAATCATAAACTGTCTGTAAATCTCCCTCCACTGTCATACTTTACCTCTTAAGTATAAATATACCTTATTCTTCAAGAATTAGTTCAAAGTGATTCTTATCATTATGGGTTTTCTTCCTTTTCCCTTTCCCAGCCAGGAAATTCTTAATCCCAGAACAGACAATCTAGAGATTCTTCCTTCTAGTGAAATTAGAGAATCTTCTAATCTGAGTAGCAACAGAGTTTAAAAATATTTATCTGCTTGATGTGTAGCAGTTGCTGCCTCTACCTCCAGCTTTCTTTGTTCTCCCCTTTCACTCCCTCAGAGTCTCAGGCTATCCTTATCTGTGAAGTTCAGTGATATTTCAGGAATACTCTCAACCTGATCCTACAATAGATTTCTATTGGTCGTATTTCCCTTCTCATAGCCCACTTCCATGGCAATATGAATCACATGGATCTTGTATCTAGGTAAATTTGCTAAGTGTCTATCCTTTAGATTCCCAACTTCATTCTCCTGTGGAATTAAATAAACAGCTTAAAGTATTCCTGACACTTTCCTGAGATCTAGGGACCAACACCAACCACACAACTTCCCCGATTATTATTCACAAGTCTTTTTCCCAGTAAGATAACCTGGACTTCCCTTATAACTTGGCCACCCAAGTTATCAGATGAAATTCAGAAAAGGCCACAAGATCCCCATCAGATCCCCCATTCTAACCTAAATGAAAAGCACAGTACCAAAACGTAACAATAAATTATAAACTTCATATCTTAAAAACATTGCAAGTTTTTGATTTACTAGAAAAAGCAAAGAAATAAAATCAGTGCACATTTTTTGGGACTCAGTCTGCTTTGGCCCTTTTTGGCCATCCCGTTGAAACTCTAGTGATAAGAGGGCTAACGCAGTAGGCTGGAACCAGGACATAACAGGGCCCAGGCTGAGCTTTGTGTTCATCCTCAATCTTCAGACAGCCTGTACCCACGCAGATCACGTCAGTGATCCAAAGTGATAGGAGGCATAACATTCAGAGTTCCCCAGTTCTCCAACCTCATTGGGAACCAGAGTAAGATTGCAGTTTGTTACCCCTATTGAGATGAAATGCATCACCCTCCAAGGCGGTGCATTATACCTTTCAGAGAGGAGTGGAGCCCTGGAGAAAATATTATTTAATACAAATCTTCTAGTATTCATCCTATTGGACCCAGGTAGCAAGGGAAATTATGTTTGGAGAGCACTTAAATTCAAGGTCCACTATTTGGAATATGGCTATTGTCTCAAATAGCGGAAATAATGGTTCAGTGTATCAGTTAATTTGAGAGAGAGTTGACTGACTCACCTGGATATAGATCTGTCATTTTGCAACATGGGTACATGAGGAAGCCATTCGGCCATCCAGCCTGTTCTGTCATTCAGTTGGGCCCTGACTGATTTGTATCAACTCATGTCATTTCTGGACATTGAAGCAGCTACTGGGACCACAGTGTTCTTGTCCTAACCTGTGTTCCTAACTGACCAGACAAGTACATTTGTTTTCTTCAGAAAACAGTTAAGTGTTAGAATGCCCTTACATGGTAAATATTCACGTTATAAGCTGGCCAGTCTAAGGAGAAAGCATCACAAGGTTCTCTAAACAGATGTCCTTTAAGCTTACTAACCAGCATGAGCAGCAGCAGGGTACAGAAGAGATCAGTATTACAAAGCCTGTATGTGGAAAATATTCATGTTCTGAACTTGTTGTTCTCTGATACAGCTTCCAGCAAACATTGCCTAATTCTCTTAACAGATGCCCCTGAACTCTCATTCTTATTTGAAGAGTTTAGAGGAGTAAATACAAACAGGAACAGTAGTTAAAGATTCAAAGAACCTTACAGCGCGTCAGAGGCCATTTATCTTATTATATGCATGCCATCTCTGTGAAAGAGTTGCTCAGTTAAATTTCAGACCACAGCTTCACCACCACAACTTTGAAGATTACTCCTTTTCATGTGCATGTCCAATTTTGTTTTGTAAGTTCCTACAGAAACTGATTCCATTATCTTTATGCACATGGCATTCCAGTTCTTCACAACTTGGTATTAAAAAATGTCTCTGCATTATCCCTTTAGACTAAAGTGCCCAACCTATAGACCATGGGCCACATTTGACATCGCAAATCCCAAAAGTCATACAGCTTGATGACTACTTTACTGCAAGATACATTTCCAGTTCATTCATAGGGTTCCCAAAACTAAAAATGATATAACCTTATGCAAGAATGGTCATAGAACAGGAAAAATATGAAGTAAAGTGAAAGCTCATTTTTGCTTTATTCAAAGCCATAGCTTCAAATAAAGTAAGTATAAATTTTGGAAGGAACTACTCCTCCAATCAGAGGTGTGCTGCTGTAGGCTTACTGGTGAGGCAATCAGCAGTAAATGAGGGAGTCTGTGATTAGAGGAGTCATGAGCATCCCAAAGCTTGGAGCATCCCAAAGCCTGAAAACTCGACCAATTTTTCTTCCATTGCATTTTTAAAAAAGAAATTGCCTTTTACCAAATTATATTCAAGTCTGTCCAGAAGAATAAAATATGTGTCTGCTTTCATTTCAATATAAAGTTTGCCATTGAGGTAATTGTGCTGGAAACTTGTAGAGTGTAAAGCCCCACAGAATATTTCTTGAAGTTAAAGTGGGAAGAGAAACTCAGAGAGACTGAGAGAGGTAAGAGAGAGAAAGGGGATGTATGAAGGAAGAGCTGAAGGGGTGAGAAAGAGGGAAAGGGATAAGAGTGTGGGAGAGAGTGAGAGGGAAAGCAGGTTATGAGTGGAGTGGCCCATTAGAGACAACCTAAAATTAACATTCGTAGAACATAACTTCTTAGCTTGGCTCCAGAGGCCATCCCCTTTCCTGTGGTGATCGTAAACTGGGGCTAATTCTTCTGTGTCCAGCTCTACCTCTAAATCAATAAAAGTTGGTTTCATTCTTAAACTTTGCTACTTGGCACATTTGATGATAATTTCTATCTTGTTATTCTGTTGAAATTATTTTGATGAAGTTCATGTTTTCTGTTACATCAACCACTATCTTCTTAAATTCACTCACCAACATCTGCTCTCACTGCCGCCCAAAACCTCCACACACACCCCCACCCCTGCTCTCAACTGTACTTGCTGTACTAAAAACCCATTGTATGACAGGATCTGGGGTAGTGGGGCTAGGTAATAGACAAGGAAGGGTATGTTTATGCTCTAAAATTGTTTAACAGGCTCTGTCATGAAATGAGTTGCTTTCAATAGAAGCAACCTGTTTTCACACACTCAGAGGCCTCATTACTACTTATCTAGCTTCTCTTCTTCTCTGGCCTACTATCAACAATCTGTGTGCACCTATTCACTCACTCCTTTCCACCAACTCCATGTCATCACCTTAAATATTACTCTTTCATAGCTGCTTCAGGTTCTGAAGAAGGGTTACTGTTTACTCTCCACATATGCTGAGACCTGCTGAGTTTCTCGAGTAATTTCAGTTCTTGTTTGTTTCAGGCCCATCCTTAATTGCCCTACTGACATGCTGAAGGCCATTTGAGGGAGTCAATAATGTTGGGGTGTGACTGGAGTGACATAGAGGCCAGACCGGATGAGGACGACAGACTTCCTTCCTTGAAGGATGGTAACACGAGCTTACATCGATCCCACCATCCTCTGATCTGAGTTCCTCTTTCTTACAAACTCAAAGTGTGCACTTGGTGCAGAATGCATCACCCACTTAGATAAAATCCCAGCAATGTTAGGATGGCTAGCCCTGCCTACCCTTCTGAAATTACAGCAGACACAGTCATGCAGGGAGATGTCAGGAACCGTTCTGCTGGCATTGCACTCAATTTTATGTCCCCCTACCCAACCTGTCATCCCACAACCATGAAAGGTCAGAAAATTACAACACATGCAATACCCTAGACAAAAACAAAAGAAAGACAGGGTAGATTCAAGTACATCTGGAATGTTGCTATAATGTTGTGGAATTCTGCTAAAGGATCCTGCGTTGAAATATTATTTTCTATCTTTAGTTGCCGATTGACCTGGATGGTCATTATTTATTTATTTATTTCTCATTTCCAGGGTTTGCAGGCTGTATGCATTTTGTTAAGAGGTTTTACAAAGATGGCCCTTTCTGTTCTGCTTTGGAACAGGTTCTGCAGCCTTGGGCTAGTTAGAAACGTAGACTAGTTGAGATGGTTTCCCATTGTTTTCCTCCTGGTTTTATCATAAGAGGACCTTCCCCAGGTGGGCTGCACCTGGGGCTGAAGACACTCATCATCCTTTTGCAATATAGAGCCGCTAATACCTATCAGACCTGATGGATTTTAATTCAACACTGAGAGAAAAAAACTCCAGTCTCTGGCCTCTGCTCATTGGATCTGTCTGGAGTAGGACTCCCACCCAATCCTTCTGTCTCAGAGGATGGAATACTTCTGCAGATTCTTTGTTCATTCTGACATGTTTATAAGTATCTAATGATTTCTTGTGCACTGTTTTTACAACCTCTTGGCTTAAACAAATAGGATGCTACTTTGACAGATTGAAGGAGTCATGCAAAGACACTCAGGAATTGGCAGACACACTGACAATAATGTGTCAAACAGCACAGGCCACGTGCTCATTCACAGAACACAAATCCTCACTAACCGTGAAACTCCATACGTCCTGCTGACTGCACCTGTTCTCACATATGCGTGGGCTTTATGTCCCTGTGCACTTTGGAAAATCCAGACAGCCTGTGGATTCCTAGTTAGGATTTCTTTCACTGCTAAGAGTTTTTTAACAAGTGGATGTCTGGGAAATCTGCCAGAGTGAGTACTGCAGCTATAATTAGCCTCATAGAAACAACCCTAGGAGTGATAGACCATTCAGCCCTTCAAACCTGTTCTGTCATTTAATTAGATCGTAGCTGATTTGTATGCAAACTCCATTTACCCACTTTGATTCTGTCATTCCTTAATCACCTTACCCACCAGAATTGTCGATCCCCAGCTTCAAAAGCTGTTCTTTGCTTTTTTATATATATAAAACGCTTGAAAGGGCTAGAAAACTAATGTCATTCCCCTGTTCTTTCCCGATAGATCTGAAAGAGTTTTCTTTTTAATGAATTATTCAATTCACTTTTGAAAGTTACTGTTGAATCTGCATCCACTGCCCTTACAGGCAATACATTGCAGATCACAACAACTCATGGCCTGAAAAAACCTTCCCCCTCTAGTTCTTACTTTCTTACCTGATACTTACCTTAAAACTATCCCTTTTGTTATCAATCCTCCAACCACTGGAAATAGTTTGATCATATTTACTTTAACAAACACCTTCATAATTTTTGAACAGCTCTATCAAATTTCCCTTTAGCCTTCACTGTTCTAAAGAAAACAATCCCAACTTCCTTAGTTTCCATTGTACTGAATCAGACAAAATGTGAGGTTTTAATGGATTAACAATGAATGTTTATTGAGCAATCCTGGCTTTAGAAAGCGATGCACATTTTGCTTTCAGTATGATTAGCTGAGTGGTCATTAAACAGGCATGAAATTAATTGCATGCATGGGGGTAAATGTAAATTTATCAAATTGGAATAGAGAAAATTTTCACACACTGGGATTTGTTTTTACAGATAACTGATATTGATTTGTGTTATTTGTACAGAAGGGTCATTTAGTAAGTGTGGTCTGTTCCATTGACTTATCCCTGAATGTTGTTGCAAGTTCTGCATTACAGTCATTTTTCCACTGAGTGTGAATTCTTCAACTCTTCATCCTGCATTGAACTATTTTTGGGACAAATTCCACTTGTAGATTCATCTGCTTGCTAACGTTCAACCACAAATGGCCTCATTAGTTTGATATTTTTCACTGCTGTTTATTATCCATGTCAATGAGAATGGCCTAATAATCAATCTTATATCAGGGATTAACTTTGAAGGGTAGTGTATTTAAAACACTAAAACGCATCTTAAGTAATGAACCAGACAATACAGCAAAGAAACTGACTTCGAGACACGCAGCTTGCAAACACAAGGCAGATTTACTGGGAGGCAGAGTCACAATTTTGTTTGTATACAGCGTATGAAGTCCTTAAAGGTGATCTCTCTTAAAGGTGAGGTAGCGAGGTACACCTTCAACAGTCAGCTCCCACAAATGGCAAGTAAGGCAATGATTGGTATCGTGGTTAATTTCCTTTTTGTTGTACACATTTTGTGGTAGAAATAGTGGTGAGAACTTAAAGTCAGTGATCGCTCATTAAATGAGGATATCCTGAAGTTGTTGTCCAAGGTCAACACCTCTTCCAGGAGCTTTGCAAGGATGACATTTCACCGAGAATTAGAATTGAAATATATGGAATGGTTTGATATTTCTTTAGATGGTCAAAGTCTGAAATTGTGCCAAATAGCATGAGACACCCCTTGAGAATGCACCTTGATGGAAAGCATAAAAATTCTGGTCAATGGTACCCCCAAATGTGTTGATAGTGGGGGATTCAGTGATGGTAAAAACATTGAATGTCAAAGAATAGATTGTCTCTTACGAGGAGGGGGCGGTATTCATTGCCTGGGCATTTGTGTGGTATGAAGATTAATTGCCACATGTCAGCCTAAGCCTGGATATTACTCAGACCTTGTCGCATTTGGACATGGACTGCTTCAATATCTGAGGAGTCATGAATGGTGCTGAACATTGTGCAATCATCAGAAAACATCCCCCCTTCTGACCTTTTGATAGAGGGAAGGTCATTGAAAAAGCAACTGAAGATGGTTGGGGCAAGGACCTACCCTGAGAAACTCCTATAGACATGTCCTGGACTGATCTCTAAGCAGTCATAAGTATCTTCCTCTGTATCAGGCATGACTCAAACCAGCAGAGAGTTGCCCTGATCCTCATGGATTCCAGTTTTGCTAGGGCTCCTTGATGCCACACTCAGCCGAATGCAGCCTTGATATCAAGGGCTGTCACTCTCACCTCCCCTCTGGAATTTGACTCTTTTGTCCATGTTTGAACCAAGGCTGTAATGATGTCAGGAGCTGAGTGGCCCTGGTGGAACCCAAACTGAGTGTCACTCAGCAGGTTATTGCTGAGTAGTTACTGCTTGATAACACCTTCCGTCACTTCACTGATGACCGAGAGTAGGCTTATTGGGCAGTAACTGACTGGAATGGATTTGTTCTGCTTTTTATGCGCAGGACATAACTAGACAATTTTTGACATTGTCAGATAGATGCCACTATGGTAACTGTATTGGAACATCTTGACTTGGGGAGCAGCAAGTTCCGGGGCACATGCCTTCCTTAACTATTTCTGCAATGCTGTCAGGCCCCATAGTCTTTACAGTATCCAGTGCTTCCAAACATTTCTTGACATCATATGGAGTGAATCGAATTGGACGAAGGCTGGTATCTGTGATGCTAGGGACCATGAAAGGAGGCTGAGATGGATCATCCACCTGCACCTCTGGCTGATGATTGCTGCAAATGTTTCAGCCTCATCTTTTGAGCTGATGTGCTGGGGTCTTCCATCACAGAGGATATCTGTTGCGCCTCCTCCTCCCCCAGTGAGTTGTTTAACTATCCATTATCATTCATGATGGGAGTGGGCAGGATTGCAGATCTTAGATCCGATCCATTAGTTGTGGGATTGCTTATCGCTGTTTATCACTTGCTGCTTATGCTGTTTGACACTCAAATAGTCCTGTTTGGTGGCTTCACTAGGTTGACACTTCATCTTCAGGTATGCCTGGTGCTGCTCCTGGCATGCTCTCCTGCACATTCCACTGAACCAGATTTGACCTACTGGCTTGATGGTTGAGTGGGGGATTTGCCAGGCCATGAGGTTACGCATTGTGCTGGAGTATGATTCTGTTGCTGTTGACGGCCCACAGTACTGCATGGATGTCCTGACTTGAGTTGTCAAGCCTGTTCGAAGTCTGTCCCACTTAGCAGGGTTATAGTGCGACACAATACAATGGAAGGTATTCTCAGTGCTGAGGTGGGACTTCGTTTCCATATAGACCATACAGTGGTCACTCTTACCGATACTGTCATGGACAGATGCACCTGCAGCCAGCAGGTTAATAAGGATGAGATTAAGTATATTTTTCCCTCTTGTTTATTCCCTTACCACCTGCCACAGGCCCAGTCTAGGACCCGAACAGCTCTATCAGTAGTGTTACTGCCAAGCCACTCTTGGTAGTGGACATTGAAATCCCCTACCTAGAGTACATTCTGTGCCCTTACCACACTCAGCACTTCCTCCAACTGTTGTTCAACATAGAGGAATAGTGATTTATCAGCTGAGGGAGGAGGGTATGTGGTAATCAGCAAGAGGTTTCCTTGCCCATATTTAACCAGAAGCCATGAGACTTCATGAGGTCTGGGGTCAAATATTGAGGATTCCCAGGGTAACTCTCTCTCAACTGTATATCATTGTGCCACTTGCTAGTTCTGTCCTGCTGGTGGGACAGGACATATCCAGGGATGGTAACGATGGTGCCTGAGACATTGTCTGTAAGGTATGATTCCGTGAGTATGATTATGTCAAGCTGTTGCTTGACCAGTCTGTGAGATAGTTCTCCCAATTCTAAAGCCAAGATATTATTAAGGAGGATTTTGCAAGTTTGACAGCGATGGTCTTGCTGTTGTTGTGTTTTGGTACCTAATTCAATGCCAGGTGGTCCATCCAGTTTTTTCATTTCTTTGTTGAGACTTCATAGCAACAAAGTAGCCTGCTAGGCCATTCCAGAGGGCATTTGAGAGTCAATCACATGCTGTGGACGACATTAGAAGACAAATTCAATATGACATTAAATTTCCATATTCAATAACTAGGATTCAGGTTATTTAGACAAAAAAGCTACAGAATCCATAGACCACTTTTTGAGCATACACATAAATAAGGGTTCCTGCGTGTTTTTTCAGATGGTGTGCCAGCAAACTGAATTGTTAAGTTAATGATTGCATCCACCTCCATTGAAGCTTCCCAGAAAGATTGGCTCAACAAACCAAAGATGTACAACATTGAAGGGATACTGAAGGATGGGGTGGCACGGTGGCTCAGTGGTTAGCACTGCTGCCTCACAGTGCCAGGGACCTGGGTTTGATTCCACCCTTGGCCGACCATCTGTGTGGAGTTTGCACATTCTCCCCATGTCTGCATGGGTTTCCTCCAGGTGCTCCAGTTTCCTCCCACTGTCCAAAGATGTGCAGGTTAGGTGGATTGGCCATGTTAAATTGCCCATGGTGTTCAGGGATGTGTAGATTAGGTGGGTTATAGGGGGATGGGTTTGGGTGGGTGCTCTGATGGTTGGGGTGGACTTGTTGGGCCAAAGGGCCTGTTCCCACACTGTAGGGAATCTATGATGGACATAAGTATGAAACAACCTTCACAGGTCAATGAAGATTACAAGTCCTGACTACAAACACAATGGTTGACGCAATCACTAGAACACTCAAACATAGCAGGATACGTGGAGGATATGGCTTACTGCATTTAACGAAGAAATGAGAAGCTTTCAATCAATTTTGCAAAATGTATGGCAGAAAGGGGCATTGGCTGCAGTTTTGCACTAGAGCAAAGGCAGATGCAGCCACAAAATATTGTGCACTGAACCAAAGAGACCTCACAGAAAGAGTACCTTAAAGGTACAGTAAAGATCATTTGGTATCCTGCCAGAGGTATATATAAAATAGAAGTGTTTGACAAACCAGAAAGAGTGGTGAACACATGTTACACACTGTCAACCTCATGGAAAACATTCATGTCATCATGCCATCTGCTGTGTGTGCAAAAGTTTGAATTATTTGTCCTTAGAAAATCAGTGATTATTTTTTATTGACTAAGATAGACGCAGAGCCAAATGCCAAAATACTACCCCTATGAATCCTGAAACAAATTTACCCTCAGACATGGAGAATCATGAGAAAATCTACAAATGTAAAACTTTCAGCATACAACAGTTCACCAGTTGCCTGTGAATGATTAATAGTGCTGGTGTGCAAGTAAAATCAATCTGTCTGGATGTCACTGATATTATATACCACTCTGTTGGATCAGCTTTCGGATGGATACCAGCATGCCATGACCTTGTATTAGTCACAATCTGTGGAAACAGGTAAATAACAGAGATGCAACAGAAACTGCAACAGACCAGTCTAAGAACACTGGCAGAACTCAATGTGACAAATGGATGAAATTCTTCATGTTCTTCAGAATTAATGGGGCTAAAATCTCAGAGCAGAGGCTCTAAAGAAAATAAGTAAAAATTCAAGAGAAAATCGCTGAATATTTAGCTCAGGATAAAACCTAACTTGAGAATTCCACTCCTGAGATAATGAAATCTTTAGGACGCTCGATTCAGCTCACAAAAATGAATGAAGAACTGAAATAGGGGGATGAACTACCAGCTCTGTATCATCAATTGAATGAAGAGATTACTGGTTTCCAACAAGATCTGAAGCAGCTCACAGTTAAAACGATCAAGCTTTGACAAGAGCAGCTACAGAAGCATCACTTTAAGCCCAAAGCAATACTAGAGGAAATGAAAGACCTACAAAAACAGGTGGAGATATACAGCACAGACAACAAGGAGGTGTAAATCACTTCTGAGACAGTCCTTTCAGAAATAAATTCAATGGTGCTCTAGTGAAAGAACTCAAGCAGGACATGGAGGATTTCAAACAGTCATTGTAACTGCAAGTGGAAGAGGTCCAGACTTAAAAGAAAACAAAAAAAATTGGGAAGGCTGCACAGCCTTTTTCATTCTTTCAGAGATAAAAGGTTTCACTGGATGTGGGTATCTCTGTCTAAGACAGCATCTATTGCCCAAAGGGCAGTTAAGAATCAAACACATTGCTGTTGGTCTGGAGTCACTCTGTAGGACAGACCAGGTAAGGATGGCATTGATCACACGTTCAATCAGTTCTTAAAGTTAACTTCTACTAAAGAACAGGAAAGCACAGAAAAAGCAAAGCAAAAATCTGTATTTGTTTCTGGCATAAAACAGAGTTTGCATGTATTTCAAGCATAACAGGTTTACCGTAAATGAATGATGAGTTCACCCAGCTCAGATCTTTTGGAAGTGGGAGTCAATTAAGTCCTCTCTGGTTCATTGTGTTAAAGTTGTGCCACCCTATCATGATGAAGATGATGTCTGTCCTACTTAAGGTCCTCATCTTTCCACCTCAGAGACTGCAAGGATATAGTTTTGAAGTCAGATACTCACCAGAAACCTGGATGATGGTGTTTGATGCACTGAGCAGATTACCTAACGCACACAATGACTAAAATGTCCTTCTTTTTATACACATGGATGCTCTAAGCTATGACAGTGAAGGTGTTCTTCAGGTGGATCTACTATACTTTGGCCAGAGTCAGTGTGAAGAATTGAAAAAAGCAACTGCTGTAGATGAGCAACTACAGTGGCTGCAAAAGACTATTGTCCAAGCATGATCTGACGGTATTAAGGAAGTTCCTGAGTACATTTGTGCATTTTTGCCATACAGAGACTGACTTGGTATATTATAGTGAGTCTGTTTCAGGACAAAAGATCCTAATACCAAAAGCTTGTGCAAGATATCATGTTCTTGTTAACCCAGGTACCACATGGGCATTGAACACAAAAGCCATCTTGCTTGAGAATCTGTACCCTGGCCTGGAATGAATCAGGGCATCTAGAAATTCAAGAATTCCTGTGAGGTGTACCAAACACACCAAACCCCAGCACAGAGAAAGCCTGTATATGCATAGGATGGACTATCCACTCCTTGGACAAAAAGCAATGGATATATTCACAATGTAAAGGGAAAATTACATCCTTGTGACAGGTTATGGATCATAAATATATCTTGTCACCTCATGACACCACTGTAGCCAAGGTGATGGTGAGAGTTGATAACACCCCACTACTTGTGTCCCCCCACCCTCACTGCAGTAACCTATGCCCTCCAGTATTCTATAATCTCCAACCATTGCCCCTCCCTCTCAATTATTGTTCCCTCTGCATCCCAGCCTGCTGCCTCCAATCCCCACAACTGACTTCTCCAACTTGCGCACCACAGCAATGACCCCTGATAACCTTCCCTTGCCTTTCAATGAACAGATCCCAGAATGGGATGTGGCCCACTGCCTGACCAACTTGGAATGAGAAAATGACTGGGCCCCTGACTGATTTCTACACAGCTCCCCAGCTGACTTACCACCAATCCCTGAACTTGTTGCACTGCATCTGGAGGACTGTGTATGGCTTACCCCCACCCCCCGCCCCGGTCTATAATGATATAGAATCTCTGACCATGAATACCCCATGCAGCCAACTGACTATGTGCAATACCCCTGCACTGATATCATGTGCTGCCCTAGACTGACTGTGGCAATGCCTCTTAACTGATGACATGCCCCCTTGACTTGATTAAGGACTTAGACCTTGAGATATGGTCATTTAGTTGAAGGACTTTGTTTGCCCATATGCAGCTGGCACATGGTGTGAATGTGAAATTGAAGTAGCACAGTGCTGTACAGAAACATGTCCACCCCCTTGACTGTTCATTGCTGGCAAACATGACAGGCTGCCTAGCTTTGGATCTGCACTGAAGTACAAGGAAAGGCAGAAGTACTGTGAGCCTGTAAGTTCCAAATGAGCCTGCAAAATGCAAACAAGAAAGGCAAGCCAAAGCAAAGATGTTGTGAGCATCCAAATAAAAGGTAAGTGCAAAGTGGGTGAGTTCAGAGGCAGCGAGGGAAGACCCCTGAGATGCACCCTGTTCTAATGCATGAGATGAGTGCCTGACCTTGTTTGCAAAGTGGCCTGGCAGCTGCATTGCAATGTAACATGTTGTTTAGCTCCAAAGTGCAGCGTTAAAGAAGCTGCCAAGTACCCACAGACTTGGATGTCAGGAATTGGCCCCATCTAATTTCTCTCCACTCCTGGGAAAATAGCAACTTACATATAAATGAGGTGAGATTAGGTAATAGTGAGATGTTAACGCATGCAAATAGGCCCCAAGCTGCTCATGAACAAGATTCTTATCTCTCTGTTAAAAGCCTTGGGTGGAAAATTGGACATATTTTCTGACAGCAAATACATAATTTTTCTGATCTCACCATTGCCTACATTGTTCAGGGGCTGGGAAGACTCTGGAGAATGTTATGACTCTGACCACTGTCATTCTGCTTTGGGTTTGTTCTAATGTCTATTTCCTAACTTATAATATGTGTTACTGTTTAAAATGAACTAGCACATGGAGTTAATCAATCTCTGACAAATAATTGATTATTGGACAATGATCATTAATATAACATGGTTGCCATATGTCCTACACCACAGCAAAGACCACATTTCAAATTTTTTTTTGTCATGTACAAAACATTCCTTGGCTAAAAATTTCAGCCTGTTTCTGCAGCTGACAAAAAGCTCTAAGGCAAAGCATTAACACATTGCTTCTGCTCACTTATCCAGTGGATGTAAAATAACTAAGAAGCAATTTGTATTATTTGACAGTAATAATTAACATAATACATCATTGTGAGCTCCCTTATACAACAACTCATTGATCATGTAACACTGTAAAGCAAAACTGTCCTGTGGGCATTTTTTTCACATATGTCATTCTATCTGAAGCAATAAAGTGGGGACGACTCCATAGCTGTGGTTTGGTGGCCCTGTGTCACAGACCTCAGTGACCGATACCAGCTGAACGCACTCAGGAAATCTGAATCCTGGTAGTGATTCCTAACACTGGATGAATTCATGGTGCTGTGTTACTTCAAATGAAAATCCCAACAGCCACATATGCATTACTGAAATATTTTGGAGAAGATCTGAGGCAGCATTTTCATCATGAGATGGTGTGATCAGCAACCCAAAGGCAAAATAGTAACTTGCAGCAAACCAGACACGCATGCATGTCACTGTTAGTCAGTACAAGCCACATAGGAGCAGGAGGACATTGTTCTGCCCCTTAAGCCTATTCTACCATTTAATCAAATTATGGCTGATCTGCAACTCATATCCCTCAACTTCCTTGTCCATGATGTGATGCTGAAGGGTTGTTTTTGATTCTACCCCTCTTGAATGGAGTAGGCATTTAAAATGCAGTGGGTTAAAAGGGGCTTCATGGGGGAACTCTCACTCACTCCTTCCTGCCTCAATCTGAGCCACATGCAAACTTAAATCATAGCTAAGGAATATACCTGTCCCAACCTGTGTAAATCAGATTCAAATTCAGATCAGGTTCCGGTTATGCCATTTGGATTGCAGCTGGTATTTTAACCCTAGGCTAGTGCAGGGGGAATGGTAATAGATCCCCCACTGAACCAAACTTGTAGGACCCTGGAGCCAAAGCTGGGAGGGGCCAGGCTAAGAATGAAATCATTGCGGTGTTTTTTTACATTGTTGATTATTACCTAGGAGGCATAAAATAGGTCCTTTAGGCCTCACAAGATTTTTAACCATTCATTGATTTAAGAACTCTTCTGACCAATTAGCCCTGAAAGCCTTCTTGAACCTTAATCCCGTTTCCAAACCTTCCATTGCATTGGTTTTGTGTTGGATGGTGGGGCCCATTTCTCCAGAAGTTCTAGTAGTGGCTCACTGTGATGTATAATTTTAAAAGACAAGCCATCATGTCCTTCCTAATATTTGAAGAAAATGGGGCTGGCCTGTTCTAACATTACTGCTTGCATCATCATTGTCCTTGGGTGATTTTTCTTTAAGTGCCACACTGAGACCATAAATTGTGGAACCATACAGCTGTTACCAACAGATGCTTAAGAATGAACAGAAAATTTTGTGCATTATACGCAAAGTTTTCTGACTTTTCTTCCCATCTGTTTGAAGTTCTGTGCTAGGGAGTAGAATTAGTAAAAACGGATGTTGATCATAGTACAAGCATATTGACACGGAAACCTCACAGATTTTCTGGTATAGTCCTAACCTCAGGGTCCAAATTTGATAACAAAATTTGCTTTTATAAAGTGCCGATAACATAGCAAAATACCCAATGTACTTCATCGGAATGTGAATCAAATGAAGACTGACACCAAGCCAAAAGCAATGATAGGGCAATTGTCAAATGTTTGGTCAAAAAGATAGATTTTAAGGAGCATCTTGAAGGAGGAGAACAACGCGAGAGGTATATCCTCTGTGGTCATTCCTGTAGTTGTACTCCTATGCCCTCCAGACTGTTGTGGTCATATGGTTGAATTATACTTTTAAAGCTATTGTGTCTCTTTTCTAGCTATCCGACTGGGTAGGTGTTAAAAGTAACTTTTACTTTCTATTTGGTAAATAGTGCCTTTCCCCGTGGCTGATAATGGAGACCCTCCCAATTCAGAGAAACCATTGCCTTCTGCAGTTTTTGTGCTATTAAATTAGAGTTTTCAAAATCAGCAGTTTTTGTTTTGCCACCTGCCCCGCATTACAGAATCAGAAGACTTATCTCGTGCCTGTTAAACTACTCAATGAGAGCCTCAGCTTCCCACCAGCTCAGCATGATGGTGTTACTGATTTGAAAACTACCTAGTTTAGATTGCATCAAAAGTGACAATGGCTCAAGGGTAAAACGTCTCCATCTCAGATCCAATGTACTGCTGGGAATAGCTTCAAGGAAAATTAAATGTTTTAAAATAAAATATTCATTAAATCCAAACCAATGCATTTTCTGTCATATAGTACAGCAACTCAATGCTAAAAGAAAACATTGTAATATGCTATTAATTATTTTGTTATTCTGGCATTCTGTAATAACTGTTAATGTGTTTCGATTAGTCAAGAGAGCTGGAAATTAAACATTTAATAGACTGTTAACATGGCAATCATCAGATTAATTCAGCAAAGCATGTATCACAATATTATACATTTTCTCAATCATTTGGAATGATAGCCTGTCTTTGTGCTAATGGCAGTCCGAGGATAAATTATCTGCACTGGTGATTATGCGATGTAATATGCAATATTGTGTTAGTACTTTCTTATTTGCCTTCCGACTGTACTCTGTAACAGAGATGATTGGAGTCCTGTGCCATTGTCCAAATAAAAAGTTGGGGTAACCTTTCGGGGATTTTACTTCCAGTATTGAGCCATACTCAAACGGAGCCCTGATTAGAGAACTGGACGCACAAATTTCATTTACATAACAGTTCATTTTCAGAAACAAATTTCATTTGTATAACATCTTTAATATAGTAAAATATCCTAAGGCATTTTGAAGAGCGTCAAAAGTTATAACTGTGCCATATAAGGAGATACTGGAGCAGATGGTCAAATGTTTGATCAAAGATTTTTAAGGAATACCTTACAGAAAGAACAAAAATATGGGGAGGCACAGGGAAAGAATTCCAAAGTTTAGTACCAAGGCAGCTAAAGACAAGCCTACCAACACCATGCAATGGGAATCAAGGGATGTTCAAATGTTTAGAGTTGGAGAAGACTGGGTGCTGAGTTCAGCTTGCACAAAAAATGGTCATTCCTAAATTAGAGATACAGCTGGTGGTCCCCTCTAGTCTTACTTTGCTCCACAGACGGAATCTAAAAAATAAGAATTGATTATTCCATTTCAGAAATCAGAACTGAAGAGGGTTAGAATTTGCCTCAACACATGAAGGATGAGTTATTTTTGCCCTGATGTTTCAGCTCATAAACTATCAATAACAGATGAACTGACTAACAGAGATCTCCTGTAATATAATGATGAACAATTTGTTAATGAACTAAACAAATTTGTTAATCGTGGAGAGCTGGGTGTTTTATACAAGCCTACAGCAGTAAACTGTCCAATTTCACTAGGCTTGAATATCAAATCCGCCTCAAATTATTAGTCCAATATTTGAGTGGCAATGGGGTTACCAACTACAAATAGAAATATTTCAAGATGTTTCACTGAGTAAGCCTTCTATCTCCAACCACTCTGCCCTCACACACCTGCAAATGGCAATCCAAGGTGCCCATCCTTGTGACACTCCACCTTCCCATCAGAACAGGAAAAGGTTTCATCACTCAAATAGAAATTCTTGACTGCAATTCCAAAAGCCTTAGCTTCCACCACCAATTTTCCTCTTGTCACTATGATCCTTATTCCAGGATTTTGCAGCAGTGACCAGGAAATAATCTACACTTCTCAGAGGTTCCAGGACAATTCAAGAAGTTTTGGCAACCCTAGTTATGCTAAAGGATGCAGAAACATACTCCTGAGGTTGGTATTACATTGAGGCAACAAATTAGTGTCCCTACATTGAAGATTAATGTTGCTTTACCTGGAGATTCTTCTCTTTATGTATTTGGAGGTTCAGGCATGAACTTTGCAAAGGTTTCCGTCAATTCAAGAAAGGAGTCTCCTCCTTACATGTAAATATTCAGTCAGCATTGTCTACAGATCAAGAAGGCCGTTAGCATTTATTAATTTCCAATGCCTCATAAGTTGAAGAGGTGATTGATTAATATGGCAACTCTTGGCTGATGAGCTGTAGATCAACTCCCTTAGGAAGACAGAAATGTCCACATCAGTCAAGATCACCATGGATTTGTCTGCCACTAATTCCTACTAGTCAGCGTTGGATTATTGTTATGATCCAAGCTGAGAATCCTACTGGGCAAGTTAAATCACAAAGTGAAATCTGGCATGATAGATCTCTTTTTTTAACGTGGTGATTTTTCACTGAAACATGAGTAGGCAAGACTGCAGATTTGTTCAACGAAAGCAATAAAGATAGTATAAAACAAATCAAACTATCTAAATATAACATAGTTTGAAAGATTTTGAAATGCATGGCAAAACTTAATCCCACCTACTCCCTAACACGATCACTTCACAGTTAATCAAAATCCATAGCAATGTTCCTTACCTACCAAATCTGAAGGTTTGTCTTAGCCTTCTCAGTTCTGATCCTGAGAGCTATGAAGCCTTTTTCCTTCAAAACTCATACAACTGAGAGCTGAAATTTTCTCACTTTTGAAGAATCTGCAAAGTTCAAACCAAACACTCTTGATCTTGAAGTTTTCACAAAGTACAACCCTTTCACTGAGGTCATTTATTTTGTTCACTGCTCTGAACAATCTCCTTTTTGAGGAGACACCATATGTCCTTCTGACCCCAATCAGGTCTCATAGAGTCATAAAGTCATGCTGTCATAGTTATATAGTCATATAGAATGGAAACAGACTCTTCGGTCCAACCAGTCCATGCCGACCAAAATCCCAAACTAAGCTAGTCCCACCTGCCTGAGCTTGGCCCAAATCCCTCCAAACGTTTCCTATTCATGTACTTACCTAAATGTCTTTTAATCATAGTAACTGCACCAACATCCACCACTTTCTCTGGCTGATCATTCCACACATGAACTACTTACATATTTGCTCCCATATCCTTTTTAAATCTTTCTCTTCTTACCTTAAAAATATGTCTCCTAATTTTGAACTTCCCCATCCAAGGGCTAAAGCCTTTGTCATACACCTTATCTATACGCCTCATGATTTTATAAACCTGCATAAGGTCACCCCTCAGCCTCCTGCACCTCAGCGTAAAAGCTCCCAAACTTTCCAGTCTATTTTTATATCTCAAACCCTCCATTCCTGGCAACATGCTGGTAAATCTTTTTTTGAACCCTCTGCAGATTAATAATATCCTTCCTGTAACAGGGCGACCAGAACTGCACACAGTATTCCAGAAGAGGCCTCACCAACATTCTGTATAACCTCAACGTGAAGTCATCCTTTGAACTGAACCCAATTCCTTTTGAACTAAATTGAAAATAAACTTCCTCATCCTAGGTTCTGTTACAGCTGTTGGTTTAATGTTTTCTCCTTCGTAACATAAACTCCCACAGTATAAACAAACTTCCATTAACACTTCAGCAGTTGTTACACACACTCTGGTTTAAAATCATGCTTCTGGAAGACTGACTTAATTTTTAAACCCCTTCACAAAAATAGACTAGTTTGAAATTGAAACACTAAAAAAATTAATATGAACATATATAAGTCACATACCTTTCATCACATTACATTTACCACACTAGTTAAGCAGCTATTCATAATTGCATCGAGAAAAGGACTAATGCTTCTAAGATGGTTGTTCAGTTTGTACCCTCCCCAGTGAAGCAGATAAAGTGAAAGAACTGTCCAAAGACTATTTGGGGAGGGGAGGGGGTAGAGGCTTCTGTTAACAGAATCCCTACAGTATGGAAGCAGGCCATTTGGCCCATTGAGTGCACACTAACCCTCTAAAGATCATCCCGCCCAAACCCACACCATGACCTTGCATTTCCCACGGCTAATCCAGCTAGCCTGCATATCCCTGGACACTATGGGCAATTTAACGTGGTCAACCAACTAAATTGCAGATCTTTAGACAATGGAAGGAAACCAGAGCATGCAGGGGAAACCCATACAGACATCGGGAGAATGTGAAAACTCTACACAGACAGTCACTCGAGGGTAGAATTGAACCAAGGTCCCTGATGCTGTGAGGCAGCATTGCTAACCACTGAGCTACCATGCTACTGTACCAGTTATGTCAACCATTTTATTCTGTTCCTGAATGGCACAAGTTTTCAGGAAGCTGGCATGATGCTTGAATTTTTTTTATTCATTAACACGATGAGGGCGTTGCTGGCTAGGCAGTATTTATTACCGATCCCTAACTGCCCAGAATCAACCACATTGCTGTGGGTCTGGAGTCACATGTAGGCCAGACCAGGTAAGGATGGCAGTTTCCTCCCCTAAAGGATATTAGTGAACCAGATGGGTTTTTCCCAACAATTGACAATGGATTCATGGTCATCATTAGATTCTTAATTCCAGATATTTATTGAATTCAAATTCCACCATCTGCCATGACGGGATTTGAGTGCAGGCCCCCAGAACATTATCTGGGTCTCTGGACTAACAGTCCAGTGATAATACAACTAGGCCATCGCTTCCCCTGTATGTGCTAATGTAGCAGAACAGTTGAATGGAGACTGTGCCATGTTTTTGTATTGGTGTTCAGGACTATCCCTTGACAGTCAGAATTCCCAAAAGGCTTCTGCAGACAGCAGACAACACCAGATATGAGAACACACTTGGCATGAAAAGTTCACAGTGTAACTTATAGGAAATACAAGCTTTGCTTGAGAAACCTGGTGAAACCCTGAATGTAGTAGAGAATCAATATAATTTGCTGATTTCTCCAGAATATCATCATAGATTATGGAATCCCTACAGTGTGGAAACAGACGCTTTGGCCGAACAAGTCCACACTGACCCTTGGACCATCCGACCCAGACCCAGACCCATCCCCCTATAGCCCACCTCATCCAGGCATCCCTGAACACTACGGGTAATTTAGCATGGCCAATCCACCTAGCCTGAACATCTTTGGACTGTGGGAGGAAACCGGAGCACCCAACGGAAACCCACGCAGACACGGGGAGAATGTGCAAACTCCACACAGACAGTCGCCTGAGGGTGGAGTTGAACCCAGTTCCCTGGCGCTGTGAGGCAGCAGTGCTAACCACTCAGCGACCATGCCACCCCAAAGAAGAAGCAAACCTTGCTGTTTCTGCCCAGTATCCAGGCCCAATGTCCTGGGGCCTCCAGTAGTAGGTTGGTGGGAGACAGTACATCAGTTTCTCTGGACCTGTTCCTGCAAGAGGACAGTGTCTTTGAAAAGCTGGGAAGTGATGATAGTGGAGCCAAAGCCATGGGCAAGGAATAAAGAGGAAGGCCGAGATTTGAGTAGGACCTTTCTAAATCTGGAAAAAGAAACAGGAAGAGGAAGAAACTTCTGGATACTTAGTTAGATTAACTGGTTCATCACTTAGCTAGAGAAGCGCCATGGACTGAGAGAGAAAGAGAGAGAGAGACAAAATAGGGCAGTGACTGAGAGTTGGTGAAGTTCTAGTATAGTGGGTCAGCATTGAATAGTTGGGTCTGGAAATCGTACACCTCATAGCCACTGATGGTGACAAGAAAGAGGGGACAGGGTAGTGCAGTAGGCCAACAGCTACAGGAGACTGAAGTCAACCCTCTGGGCAAAACCTCAGAATTCAAGAGGTCCCACGGTGAGAAGGATTCCTTTTGTGTCAGGGAAACTGGGTAATCAGTGTCCAATGGCCATGGGAAGTTACTCTTAGGACTCTCCAAATCAAATCATTACTGGCTGATTATGACAAAGTCTATATCAATACCCTAAAGGATCTGCAGCATTGGATGAATATACATTATAAACAGTTCATTCCTTTGGGTTTCATTCTTTCATGTTTACAAGGACTCATTGTCAGTTGAATAAAAGATCTCTCTTTTTACAATGCATGTGTGTAAACCCTCTTTTAAAAGTGTAAGGAAGGAAACCTTGCCGAATCTGAATGGAAGAAGCGATTGTAAAGGTGTGGGAAGAGCTATCCCTTCACAGTGTGGGCCTGGGAGGCTGTGTGTTGGTGGCAGCATTGCCTCTAATTTTCTTTCTGGCTGTGCGGGACTCCAAGACCCTCGGGACTTCCTGGACCAGAAGTTAATGACGCCATTGACATGCTGACACCAATCGCTGTGTGCAAACATCAGAGCGGCCGCACACACAACTTAGAAGAAATTTGGTTGATGGTGCATGGACAAGGGGAATAGAGTCAGGTCAGGCAGCATCCAGAGTAACAAATATACAGCCAAAATCCCAGAATTTTCAATATTTAAAGGTTCGCTTACCAAAAGCAATCATTTCCCACCCACTGAGGAAGGGTCACCGGACCCGAAATGTTAACTCTGTTTTCTCCTTCACAGATGCTGCCAGACCTGCTGGGCTTTTCCAGCAACTTTGTTTTTGTTCCTGATTTACAGCATCTGCAGTTCTTTTGGTTTTTATTTCCCACCCACATATTCTTCCCCTACATTCTCACAAAATCCCTCTGCATCAATGACTTCTGCTGATTTCCTTCAATAAGTAGAAGCCTATATTTCCCCTGCCACTATCTCAACCTCCAAAAATGAAATGCTTCCAGACAAATTAACTCAGATATCTGCGCACAAGCTACACTTACTTTGCAGAACATATGTCAAAACTGTTCCAGTCATCTGAAGTTTCATAATGTTATCAACGCCATGTCAGCCTTGAGCTTATGGTAAACCAGCTCTTCTCTGGGAGAGTACCTTTTCCAAATCCATAGCCCTCACCAATTACAAGGAGATGTGAGATAACAAGCATGGGGCTGGATGAACACAGCAGGTCAAGCAGCATCATAGGAGCAGGAAAACTCGACGTTTCGGGCCTAAACCCTTCATCAGAAAATCTTTTCTGATGAAG
>JAHRHZ010000077.1:25721303-25732249 GCA_024137785.1 Ginglymostoma cirratum | reverse complement strand
CTGCCACTCCTCGGCCTATTGGCCAACCTGACCTGCTGTACTCTGAGGTAACTTCCTTTGCTGTCCACTACACCTTCCATGTTGGTGTCATCTGCATACTTACTATCCATACCTCCTACGTTCACATCCAAATCATTTATATAAGTGATGAAAAGCTGTGGACCCAGCACCGATCCCTGTGGCACACCACTGGTCACAGGCGTCCAGTCTGAAAAGCAACCCTCCATCACCACCCTCTGCCTCCCACCTTTGAGCAGTTCTGTATCCAAATGTCTAGTTGTCCCTGTATTCTATGTGATCTAACCTTTCTAACCAGTCTGCAATGAGAACCTTGTCAAGCACCTTACTGAAGTCCGTACAGATCATGTCCACTGCTTTGCCCTCATCAATTCTCTTCACTAATTCTTCAAAAAACTCAAGTTAGTGAGACACAATTTCCCACGCACAAAGCTGTGTTGACTCCCTAATCAGTCCTTGCCTTTCCAAATACATGTAAATCCTGTCCCTCAGGATTCCCTCCAACTACTTGCCAACCACTGAGGTCACTGATGCCACTAGTCTATAGTTCCCTGGCTTTTCCTTATCAGCGTTCTTAAATAATGGCACCACGTTAGCCAACCTCCAATCTTCTGGCACCTCACCTGCGGCTATTGATGGAACAAATTGATCAACCATTCTGCACTTCTGGCTGAAGATTATTGCAAATGTTTCAGTCTTATCTTTTCCACCGATTATCTGGGCTCCAACATTATTGGGTACATCCTTCTTCAGTGAGTTGGTTAAGAGCCTATCATTCACATCTCGTTGTGTCAGGACCATAAAGGTTAGGTCCATTGGCTGAGTGGTTGTTTACCCCTGTCTATGCATCGCTGATTGCAAGCAGTCCTGTTTTGTAGCTTCCCCCAAGTTGGCACCTCATTTTTAGGTATGCCTGCTGCTTCTCCTGGCATAGCCTCCTGGCTTCCTGTTCATTTGTACTTGAAGTAAAATACTGATCAAAAGCTGTTATATGGTTGACAAATGTAATTGTTTTTCATTGACCTGTTGCCTATGTAACAGGTAAGCTGATGTTCTTCTCATGCAGCAGAGAGGTGTTCTAATCTGCTCTGCATTTAATTTAGTGTCCAATTCTAAAGCTTTTTGAAATCTTAGGAGTTGAACTTTACACATTTGCCAATTTGTGATCAATCAAATGGATCTGATAATGTTGGTTTTTCTGGTGGAAAGATCGTACAGGTGAATCTTGCTACATTGGCTAGCTGTTGGTAGGCACTTAAAGTTATTGATAATTTTCCTGATTTGAATTATCATTGTTAAGATTTCAGTCTCGTCGTACAACATTCATTGTGTTGTCTTGTTATATTCTTAGTTAATTAAAGTTGTCACTGAATCTTGTAGTAGAGATTAATGCTGTAGTAGTCATCGGAAGGCCATTAAAGTTTCTGCTGGTCTAAATGCTGTTTTCAATGTGAAGTTGTTGTTGTTGATAGAAAAGAACAAAGGTATTCCTTTTCCAAGATGTCTGAAAGATTTCTAAAAGACGTGAGTAGAAACTGCCTCAAAGTGAAATCGATCAATAAAATTCAATGCTGTTTTTAACAAAACAAACATAGCTACCCTGACATTGCTGGCACCAATAATTTCTGCATTTCATGTACATTCACGTCAAATTCCATGTCACATGATCAAATTAACGGTCTTTCTCTTCATCTCTAATTTGCTGTTTTTAGCAATTAAAATTGATAAATGTTTTGCTTTGGCAATAAAACTTGCATTTCTCACTCAACTTTTGAAATTGTAAAGATTTAACTAACTTC
This sequence comes from Ginglymostoma cirratum, assembly GCA_024137785.1. Taxonomy (NCBI): domain Eukaryota; kingdom Metazoa; phylum Chordata; class Chondrichthyes; order Orectolobiformes; family Ginglymostomatidae; genus Ginglymostoma; species Ginglymostoma cirratum. The sequence goes on along the minus strand of JAHRHZ010000077.1, from coordinate 25,730,432 downwards.
ACTGTTTAGACTCTGAAATTTCAAATTCCAATATATAATTTGCACTCTTGATTTTTTTCAAAATAATTCCATTCAATATGTTCCTGAAGAATTTTCTAAACCTGCTTGCTGTTAACTTGGTCTTGGGTCAATTGCCCAAAAGCTGTTAGATCACTGTTTGTAGTCTTAGAGATAGTAAGAACAGCAGATGCTGGAGAATCTGAGGTAACAAGGTGTGGAGCTGGATGAACACAGCAGGCCAAGCAGCACCAGAGGAGCAGGAAGGCTGACTTTTCGGGCCTAGACCCTTTTTCACAAATGGGGGAGGGGAAGGGGATTCTGAAATAAATAGGGAAACATGGGCAGGCAGATAGAAGATGGGTAAAGGAGAAAATAGGTGGAGAGGAGACAGACAGGTTAAAGAGACGGGGATGGAGCCAGTAAAGGTGAGTGTAGGTGGGGAGATAGGGAGGAGATATGTCAGTCCAGAAGGATGGACAAGTCAAGGGGGCGGGATGAGGTTAGTAGGTAGGAGATGGGGTTGGGGCTTGAGGTGGGAGGTAGGGGATAGGTGGGAGGAAGGACAGGTTAGGGAGGCGGGGACAAGCTGGGCTGGTTTTGGGATGCGGTGGGGGAGGGGATATTTTGAAGCTTGTGAAGTCCACATTGATACCATTGAGCTGCAGGGTTCCCAAGCGGAATATGAGTTGCTGTTCCTGCAAACTTCAGGTAACATCGTTGTAGCACTGCAGGAGGCCCAGGTTGGATATGTCACCTGAGGAATGGGAGGGGGAGTTGAAATGATTCGCGACTGGGAAGTGCAGTTGTTTAGTGTGAACCGAGCGTAGGTGTTCTGCAAAGCGGTCCCCAAGCCTCCGCTTGGTTTCCCCGATGTAGAGGAGGCCACAGCGGGAACAACGGATGCAGTATACCACATTAGCAGATGTGCAGGTGAACATCAGCTTGATGTGGAAAGTCTTCTTGGGACCTGGGATGGGGGTGAGGGGGGAGGTGTGGAGCTGGATGAACACAGCAGGCCAAGCAGCACCAGAGGAGCAGGAAGGCTGACTTTTCCGGCCTAGACCCTTTTTCACAAATGGCGGGGGGGGAAGGGGATTCTGAAATAAATAGGGAAACATGGGCAGGCAGATAGAAGATGGATAAAGGAGAAAATAGGTGGAGAGGAGACAGACAGGTCAAAGAGACAGGGATGGAGCCAGTAAAGGTGAGTGTAGGTGGGGAGATAGGAAGGAGATATGTCAGTCCAGAAGGACGGACAGGTCAAGGGGGCCGGATGAGGTTAGTAGGTAGGAGATGGGGCAGGTGTAGTACTTCCTGCGGTTGCAGGGAAAAGTGCCGGGTGTGGTGGGGCTGGAGGGGAGTGTGGAGCGGACAAGGGAGTCACGGAGAGAGTGGTCCCTCCAGAAAGCAGATAAGAGTGGAGAGGGAAAAATGTCTTTGGTGGCGGGGTCGGATTGCAGATGGTGGAAGTGTTGGAGGATGATGCGTTGGATCCAGAGGTTGGTGGGGTGGTATATGAGGACGAGGGGGATTCTATTTTGGTTGTTATTGTGGGGACGAGCTGTGAGGGATGAGTTGCGGGAAATGCGGGAGATGCGGTCGAGGGTGTTCTTGACCACTGAGGGGGGGACGTTGTGGTCCTTGCAAAACGAGGACATCTGAGACGTGTGGGAGTGGAATGCCTCATCCTGGGAGCAGATGCGGTGGAGGTGAAGGAATTGGGAATAGGGGATGGCATTTTTGCAGGAAGGTGGGTGGGAGGAGGTGTATTCTAGGTAGATGTGGGAGTCGGTGAACTTGAAATGGATATCGGTTTCTAGGTGGTTGCCAGAGATGGAGACAGAGAGGTCCAGGAAGGAAAGAGAGGAATCAGAGATGGTCCAGGTGAACTTAAGGTTGGGGTGGAAGGTGTTGGTGAAGTGGATGAACTGTTCAAACTCCTCGTGGGAGCACGAGGCAGCGCCGATACAGTCATCAATGTAACAGAGGAAGAGATGGGGTTTGGGGCCAGTGTGGGTACGGAAGAGGGATTGTTCCACGTAACCTACAAAGAGGCAGGTATAGCTTGGGCCCATGCGGGTATCCATGGCCACCCCCTTTGTCTGGATGAAGTGGGAGGAACTGAAAGAGAAGTTGTTGAGGGTGAGGACGAGTTTGGCTAAGCGAATGAGGGTGTCAGTGGAGGGGGACTGGTCAGGCCTGCGGGACAGGAAGAAGCAGAGGGCCTTTAGGCCATCTGCATGGGGAATGCAGGTGTATAGGGACTGGATGTCCATGGTAAAGATAAGGTGTTGGGGACCAGGGAATTGGAAGTTCTGGAGGAGGTGGAGGGCGTGAGTGGTGTCACGGATGTAGGTGGGGAGTTCCTGGACCAAGGGGGAGAAAATGGAGTCGAGGTAGGTGGAGATAAGTTCGACGGGGCAGGAGCATATGGAGACAATGGGTCGACCAGGGCAGTCAGGTTTGTGGATTTTGGGAAGGAGATAGAAGCGGGCGGTGCGGGATTGGGAAATGATGAGGTTGGAGGCTGTGGGTGGGAGGTCACCTGAGGCGATGAGGTTGTGGATGGTTTGGGAGATGATGGTTTGGTGGTTGGGGGTGGGGTCATGATCGAGGAGGCGGTAGGAGGAGGTGTCGGAGAGTTGTAGTCTTAACTCTGTTTCCCAGCTTAGCTTTTATGTGGAAACAAAAATTTTCTATTATTTCCTGAAAGGGATCTAATCTGCTTTAAGTGCCTAGTAATTGGCGTCTTTTTGTGAATGGTCAATCCGGGTTTATCACCTTGGCTGTTCATGGGCTTTGTTACACTCGTTTTTTTCAAAGGCTTTTTTCCCCAGGTACTGGCTGTAAAAGGCTTTTGTTCAGGCTTAGTTGTTTTTATTGGTTTCTCTGTAAGAGTTTTCTGTTCAGAGATTTTCTTTTCCCCCCACAACTTCTGTTCTGTGGCTTTCCTGTTGCTTTGACTTATTTGATTTATTTATCATTGCCTGTATTTTGTTACAAAATACAGTGAAAAGTGTTGTATAGTATAGTGCTGCCATTCTCTGGCTAACTGGTCTTAAATGGTATTTTTTAAAGTGATTTTTTGAGTCCTTCTTTTCTCCAAATGGTTTCAGGTATGTTTCTTGATCATCACTACTGCCATTACCTTCCAGATGGTTGTTCCCATCACTATCACCGTATATCGTTATGTGGTTTTATGCCTATATCAACAAGTTTGGGTTCAAAACAGACTGGTCAAGGAGAATGCTAAGTCAAGAATTGTCTTCGAGCTTGGATTTCTTTACAACATGATCTATTACATATTAAGACTAAAAACTATTTTAAAAAATTGTATTCAGAGAACCTGGGACCAGGCTCCCATCTTACTGTTACATTATTGGAAGATTATTCCATGAACTCTATCACCTAACACTAGTTAGCTGCGTCAACATTCTGAGAAATAAGGTACTGCAGATGCTGGAGAATCAAGCGTGGGGCTGGATGAACACAGCAGGTCAAGCAGCATCATAGGAGCAGGAAAACTTGATGTTTCGGGCCTAGACCCTTCATGAAGGTTGTCTCAACATTCTTCTCTGTATGCATTCTAATATTCATATTGCTGAACTTTAGGTATCTGCCAACTTTGCCATGTGTTTCTCGCTTTCTCCTTAACTCTGCCCACACTGTGTTATTTATGTCCAGTGAAGAGCTGATCCATAATATTATCACAAGGTTACTCCAGAGGCCAGAAGTCCATGCAAAACATTTACCACTTCACTAACAGTCCCAATTCCATATGCCGGCTTTGTGCCCACACCTCTTCATTTCATCTTTCTTTCAATCCATCTATTTAACCTGTTCTTAATATTGGCAAATTTAAACAGAAAATACAAGACAGAAACAGGACCAAATTGTGCTCGAGTAAAATAAAACTTTATTGGGACTAAATCCCGATGGTTATATTTCATTTTACCTATTATATTTATTTTTCATATAACCATTTCATTTCACAAAATGCTTGACCGGAAGATCTCATTTCTTTTAAGGATATTATTTGTTAGTCCAGCCACCCCCGGTTACCATAAATGAATGACACAGTCCATGCTGGCACTCCAGTTTAGTGCTGAGGGAATGCTATACTGTCAGAGGTGTCATCTTTGTAATGAGGTGGTAAATGGAGCCTTGGTGTGGTGTGTTTTGATGATTCCACAATATTAGTCAAGGAAGATCAAGAACTTGCTCTGGTCAGGATCTGCCTCTCAACCAGAAATACTTGAAATGGCTGAACTTTTTCTTGCCATTTGCGAAGTGTTGTTGCGTGTAAACAATGTGCTCTTCAAAGTAATTTTCTGTGAGCGCATGCCTTTTGTGATCATTTTATAAATGACTGCTTTTCTTTATAAAAATGAGCATCGCATATAAAAGCAAATAAGCTATGTTAAAGTTTAATTAATATCTGCTTTATACCTACTGTGTGGAAGCAGGCCATTTGGTCCATCCAGTCCACACCCGCCCTCCAAAGAGAATCCCACCCAGACCGAGCCCCCCCCCCACCCACTACATTTACCATTGCTCATCCACCTAATCTACATATCACTGGACTCTATGGGCAATTTCTAATGGCCAATCCACCTAATCTGTTCATCTTTGGACTGTAGGAGGAAACCGGAACAAAGCTAAACAGATACAGGGAGAACATGCAAACTCGACACAGACAGCCATCCCAGGCTGGAATTAAACCCAGGGAACAAAAACAAAATTGATGGAAATGCTCAGCAGGTCTGGCAGCATCTGTGAAGAAAAAAATCAGAGTTAACATTTTGGGTCTGGTGACCCTTCCTCAGAGCAGGTCACCTTGCTCGGAATTTTTTCTTCACAGATGCTGACAGACCTGCTGAGCTTTTCCAGCAACCTCTGTTTTTGCTCCCGATTTACAGCATTCGCAGCTCTTTTGATTTTTATTAAACACAGGGCCCTGGCACTGTGAGACAGCAGTGCTAACCACTGAGCCACCATGCCCTGAGCTGCAGTACTGTGTCCAACGCAGAACATCACACTTTCAGCTGGATTTTAAGGCTTGGGGATGTTTTCAGGGGAGGTTTTACCAGAAATATTCCCAGGGCTGAAGGACTTCAGCATGGAGAATCTGAAAACATGGGTTTGTTTGCAAAGAAAGAAGGCTAAGTGGTGATTTTAATGAAGTCATTCAAAATCATGAAGGGTTTTGCTAGAACAGGTTGGGAGAAACTGATTCCATTGGCAGATGTGTCTGTTACCAGTGAGGCACAAATTTAAAATCATTGACAAAACAGTCAGAGGGGAAATAAGAGGGTTTTTTTAAGCACTGAAATATAATGATATGCCATATACTGCCGGTGCTGCTCAAAATTCTCCTTTTGTATTGATCATTAACTATAACAGTGCTCAGGGGAAAGTGCGGAGAATGAATCATTACCTCTCTGGTCTCGATGAAACTGGAAAAGATGTCACATCAAAACCCACAAGCCAAATATCTGTTTTAGCTGTTTGTTGATGCAGGTAATTTTTATAGAACCAATGTTAGAGCCTTACATATATATACGCTTTCAGAAAACATTGAAGAATGTAACTCTGGCATGGCACTGTGAGAATATTGAACCAGATCCCTGAATACACATTACAATTCTTCAAAGCCAGTCAGTCCTCTGCCTCATTGCAGTAACTGAATGGGTTGAAGAGTGGAATATTCACCACAAGGTGTCAGGAAATCCATTCTCTGTTTAATCACAATTTGCTTTATTTTCTTGCAGACAATTATTGGTTGTTTTTAGAGGAAATAAATTTGCCAATATGGCAAATCAACAATCGTGCAGATTTACAATAAGTTTAGCGATGCAGAGTTACACTTTTAAGTCGCTTGTTAAAAGCATTAAATAAGTAATCAAAAAAGGTCTATTAATGGATCTATATTGATCATCAGGAACATTTTGCTTACAGCATGGCGTGTTTTTGTGATTGGGTATGTTGGTGACAAATTGGAGACAGTGAATGTGTTGAAATTGCATGAGATTGACAGAGTTGGGGCTGGTTGACAGCACCAATCCTCCTCCCCCCGTTCCCCCACCTCCCCCAAGAAGATACTAGATTCTAACTGATTAGCATTTAACTCATGCCCCTTAACCAGTTTAGGATGCAACAGATATGAAGTTACCAGTGAAGTAAAGCTGCCTCAGCACTGCATTACATGAGGTCATTCACAGTTAGAGCAGTAACAGCTCCATGTATCTGATATTATGAACGACAGTGCCACATGCAATAGTCATCAAACATCAAATTGTTAATTGGAGAGGAGATTTTAATAAAGCATTAAATGAAAATGCTACAGATGTTGAAGATCTTGCTTCAACCTTGCTTAAAATGTTACAACAGATGCCTTGTCCTGCCTAGTGAAACATTTATTTAAAAAAAACATTTGCTGTGACACTAATTAATTCCCCAAAGAATGTACAGTATTTACTAAATAGGAATGGTTGTCAAAATGGAATACTCTGCTTGTCACAGTATACTGTAATCAGTGGCTTCCATGCCATTTGTTCAAATTAAGTTAGCTGAGCTGAATGGTTTTGGAAAAGGATACTTTGTACATGCCTGACTGTGCTGCAATCTCAGGCAAATTTCTGCTCAGTCCCGAAATCATCCTGTGTTATTTTATATTTTCAGCACAGAACGATACTAATGGTGGTATAAGTTTCTGGGCATCTAATAATGTTGACATAGTTTGTAAGCTTGATCAGCTTCTGAAATTTGTCTTTTTTCTTTGTTAACTAATGAACCTCATTGAAGTGTTTGCATTTGTGCACCTTCTTAACACTTTATTTGCTGTCAGTGTTGTAGTACTCGGCTGCCATGTTGGTCTCCCGTTGGGGTATGGGTCCGCCTTTGGAACAGATTTCTTGCACATGAGTGCCTAACATCCCTCAGTACCACATGCTTTTGCAGATATCAAGAATATTGTGGGGAGGTGCAACAAATCACATCTGTTACAGATGTTGTTAGCTTGGTGCACTTGGCTGATTGTAGCATTGGTGTTTCCTGCACCCAAAGCATGTAACTGTTGTTGACCAGTCACTATGACTTCATACTTACTCCCAGTGCAGTTTACAGGGAATGCTGCTTACTTCTATCCCCAGGTAATGCACCGACGGTTATGGCCATTTTTCTTACCTAAAAGATCCTCCCTAAAGACTCTGATTGGTGTAGGGACGACGACTCAGTGGGCGACTCAGTCAGTTTCCCTTTAGAAAATTCACACTCATACCTTTCTGTGCAACATCTTCTGACAAGACTGTTCAGATAGCTGAATGGGTTGTAGCCTATTAATTCTGAAGTTAATTCTTAGCTTGTGCTTGTCTTTAGAACATTGCAGATCTTTTCTAGGCATTGTGGAAAGTTCAGATGTGTTAGTTCTGTGAAGACCTTCCTTTGCAATAGCAAGCAACATTTTTAGAGCTACTTTCATGGGGTGCTCTGTCATTTGGTCTGGAAAATAGAACTGCATGCATTGATCCAACAGTTGTGAATGTAAGGAAGTGGGAATATGGTGGTGAGATAAAAGATTAGCCATGATCGTACTGAATGGCTAAGTAGGCTCAAAAGACAAAATGGCTTATTTTTGCTTCTAATTTCCAGGTTTCTACTCACTAAATGCTCATTCCATATTGAGGTTTCTGTTATCCATGATTCCACTTTAAGACATTGAACTGTACCACCTAACACCATGTGTCACTGACTTTGTGTCAGTGAAAATTTAAAATTTAAGAAAGCAGACTCGGCCACAGCTATTATAACAAAACTTATTTATGTATTGACTGTCAGGAACAAGTTTTGTTCCAGCAAATGTGTTCCTGCATTTTCTATTTCACTTCCTTGGCTGTGTGTTTCAGCTCAAAAGTACACCACCATTTTCTTTTTCTTTCTGTTAATGAAGACAATCTTGTAAATTTTGTTTGTCTTGAAGTAATGTATATGCTAATCAAAGAGAAATTGATTCTGATTTCCTGGTCATTAATGCCTTATCACGAGACCTATACAGTTGTTTGTTCTCACAGTAAGTGACGCTACTTTATCTCTGATACTACTTAAGAATTCTCTTTTTGCTAAAAATATGGTCTGGTTGGTTTTCAATTAGATTTCTAAATATCAACCACCAAAAATAGTAGATACTATTATAGATGGCGCTGCTGTTACCATAGCATGAGTTTGATACCAATGGGATGTTTTACCTTGTGTAGTAATCCTTATATTATCTCCTGTAACATAAGAAACTGGGCATGGATATCGAGGTATTAAAGGATCCAACAGATATTTACCACAGCTAAGTATTAGGTACAGACATGACACTTCTTGGGTATACGTGCCTGGGTTAGTACATTACAGAGGAGCATGCTTCCAGTAGATTGTCACGCTTCAAGTGATGTGAAGTTAGGTGGAGTGTGAGATCTTTATACCTTCAAGTCAAATGTTATGATGCAGTGATGATATCACAGGCATGTGTCTTAAAGGCACACCAACCTACTGATCATGACACATAACACAACAATTACCAAGTAAAATCTGATACTGAGTTGCTTAAGGAAATATTAAGGCAAAAAACTACAAAAAAAAGGTTAAAGAAATAGGATTTGGGAGCTTTTTAAAGGAGACAAGATAAAAATTGGAGAAGCATAGGGTGGGAATGCCAGAGTTTAGGGCCCCAGCAACAGAAGACACAGCCAATAATGGCAGAGTGATTAAAATCAATGAACTGAATAGGACAGAACTAGGGAGTACACCAGTGAACACAGAGGCTGAGGAAATTACAGCAGTAGGGAGGGGTGAGGTCATGGCGGACTTTGAAAACAAGACTGAGAATTGTAAAATCAGGAGCCACTGAGGGTTTTGGAGGAACAGTAACTTTACCTGTGTATTTACAAAGGCCTGATTATTGCCTCAGTACTCAGAGAGCACTGTATTTAAAATTGATTTGAGCAAACAATTTTGAGAGGATGCAGAAGATGAAATTGAGCAAATGAGGTATCCTGGTCAATATGCATTCCTTAATCAATAGCTCCAAAAACAGAATAAAAGCACACTTATGTTAGTGGCAGTTTGGTGTGAACCAACAGGTTC
>JAHRHZ010000077.1:25698393-25721293 GCA_024137785.1 Ginglymostoma cirratum | reverse complement strand
AAGCACACTTATGTTAGTGGCAGTTTGGTGTGAACCAACAGGTTCCTGCATCTTCTTGTATTAAAAAAGAGACTCCATTGTTAGTGAAGCTTTTTGGGATGCCCCAAAGAAGACTACAGTGGGTATATAAATGTACATTCAATCTTTCTAAGAACTAGAGTCAATGTTAAATATTAATTATTGCTAATTTAACGTGTTTGTTAAAAATGATTTTTTTAAAAAATGGCAAGATATCCAAAGATCTCAAATAATTTCAAATAACTCATTGTCATGAAATAACATTATGCAAATTTGGTAAGATATTAATAGTTGCCATTAGGCTGCATTGGGTAGCAACAAAAATCATCACAGACCCTGTTACCTTGGAAACACTCATCTGTCGAGAATCCTTTGCGAGGTTTTGAGCTCTTTGCTTTCTCATTAATGAATAATTTTGAAATTTCTGAAAATGACAGTAATAACAACTTGTATTCATTAGAATCTTTAGTATAACAAAAATGACTGAAGATGTTCCACAGGAATGTTGTCAAATCTTGAGAGCCAAGCGACCAATTAGGACAAATGACCAGAAGCTTGGTCAAAGAGGTAGGTTTTAAGGAGCATCTTAAAGATTGAGAGGGAGAGTTGCAAGGGTGGAGAAGTTTAGGGCAGTAATTCCAGAGCTTGGGGCCTGGAGAGCTAAAAGAACAGCCAGCAAAGGTGAAGTGATAAAAATTGGGGATGGTGACAGAGGAGACAAAAGGTTACTGTCAGAGCTGGAGCAACGAGAACATGGGGGAATTTAAAAACAAGGATGAGAATTATAAATCAGAAAGCATTGTTGCACAAGGAGACAATGTAGGTCAGTCAGCACAAGGATGATTGGGACAGGATGATGAGAAAGGACATGGTACGGGTAGCTCAGCTCAGAGATAAATAGGACAGTGAGTTAGTGAAGAATGTGGTTCGGCTTCAGTCTGCATGGAATCATCCAGGATTAAGTGAGTTTATACTACAGGTTCTAACACATGGCATTGGGAATAAACATATGGTGTGTGTGGAAAATAGAAATGTTTGAAGTGGATTATGTTATAGAGCTGACTGACTGTGTTTTTATTATTGAGATTGCAAGTTGAGCGATCTGATTCGCAATGAGGTAAGCTGAATGAAATCACAGCTGTGACAATGATAAATCCTTTATTGCATTAAACATCCCATATGGTTACAGAAAGTGATACACAATTTCTGACTCCCACCCTGTACAATAGGACTGCGAGTCAAATTGATGAGCTCGGCAGTGGAATTTCCTGCACCCTCAGCATAACCCCAGGCCTTGCCACCTCAGACTCCAACAATCTCCTCATTCCCACACCTCCTTACACTCAACCACACTGCCTCCCTCATATGGGTGCACCCCACTCACTGTTACAGCTCACCAGAAAATGGGAAACCAGCAAGAGACTTGCTCTGAATCAATGACCATATCAGGGGTTGTAGGGAAGGATAGAATCAGGAGGTGAGGCATCGAATGGTGATGGTGTCAATAAATCTGAACTATCTTTCAGAGCCCAGGAGATGACTGAGACTGTTTTTTACGCGTGTGTGTGATTCCAGTCCCAGAGCAGTGTAGTTTACTCACAACTGACGCAAGTCTCTCACTTGTCGTTGATTGGTGAAGGATATTAATTGGTGGCCTTTCCCACAACAGCCTATATTCCCAAAATGGGGATAATTCTCAGTGAACATTTCCACATCTCCTGTAAGATTTCCTGTGGTTCCTGAGAGGCCTGTACAGACCCTTAGAAATATTTCTGTAATAGCACTTTAAGTATTGGAAATCTCATCTGACAATCAGTACATACCATTCCAATTGAACTTTCACTCAAATGCACCACATTTTACATCCTACCTGCATCCACCTATCATCATCCCAATTACCTTTCCCCAGTCGCACCCATCCTCCCTCCCGCCTCCTTGACCCGACGCAACCTCTCCATCATATCTCCTACCTTACCACCCCACCCATCCCACTGACCAATCCCCACCACTCCCTACCTGCATCCATCTATCATCATCCCAGCTACCTTTCCCAGCCCCACCCATCTCCCTCTATTTATTTCCCAGCCCCCAAAGGGTTCTGACCCAAAACATCAACTTTCCTGCTTGTCTGATGCTGCCTGGCCTGCTGTGTTCCTCGAGCTCCACATTGTGTTGTCTCCACATTTCACATAATTATCTGACAGATTTGTGTGTCTTTCTATTGACAATATTGCAAAAGTTTCTTCCTGACTAACGCTGAGTGAGAAATGTTAACCCTGATCAAAATGCCATCTATATCTAGGGCTGTGTGTGTACTCCTGCACAATACTGAGATCTGGACTATGTGTTATTGATACAAAGAGCTCTAGACAAATTCCATTGGTAATGTCACCACCTCACTCTCCACATTCAATGGGAGGATTGTCCTTCACGAAGCATTCAGACAAAGCTCCTCCAAAACCAACCATGATGGGCTGGAATGTGTCCACATGACCAAAAAGTGTCTCCCTCACGAGGTCTTGTTCTTTCTACTCTCAAATAGCTAGTATTCCAGGGGAGGACGAAGGAACTGCTACAAAGGCACTCTGTAGTTCTCTCCTGTCTCTGGTGTTGTGAAGGATGGGACTGACCTTGTTGCCACTGATTGCTCCAAGTGGTTTCACCCTTTAGTATCACCAGTCCTTTGTGCAGAAATTTGCAAAGACAAACACTTTTGACCACAAGTCCATCAGGAAGTGGTCAGCATGCACCGTCCTCGACACCCTGAGGGAAAAGGAGAGGCTGGATCCTGTCATGAAGTTTCCTGAGCAGACTGCCAAAGTCATTTAAGACCATAAGACCATAAGACATAGGAGTGGAAGTAAGACCATTCGGCCCATCTAGTCCATTCCGCCATTTAATCATGGCTGATGGGCATTTCAACTCCACTTACCCGCACTCTCCCCATAGCCCTTGATTCCTTGCAAGATCAAGAATTTATCAATCTCTGCCTTGAAGACATTCAACGTCCTGGCCTCCACTGCGCTCCGTGGCAATGAATTCCACAGGCCCACCACTCTCTGGCTGAAGAAATGTCTCCTCATTTCCATTCTAAATTGACCCCCTCTAATTCTAAGGCTGTGCCCACGGGTCCTAGTATCCCCACCTAACGGAAACCCTTTCTAAGCCATGCATTATCTTGTAAGTTTCTATTAGATCTCCCCTCAACCTTCTAACCTCTAATGAATACAATCCCAGGATCCTCAGCCGTTCATCGTATGTTAGGCCGACCATTCCAGGGATCATCCGTGTGAATCTCCGCTGGACACGCTCCAGTGCCAGTATGTCCTTCCTGAGGTGTGGGGCCCAAAATTGGACACAGTATTCTAAATGGGGCCTAACTAGAGCTTTATAAAGTCTCAGAAGCACATCGCTGCTTTTATATTCCAACCCTCTTGAGATAAGTGACAACATTCCATTTGCTTTCTTAATCACGGACTCAACCTGCAAGTTAACCTTTAGAGAATCCTGTACTAGCGCTCCCAGATCCCTTTGTACTTCGGCTTTATGAATTTTCTCACCGTTCAGAAAATAGTCCATGCCTGTATTCTTTTTTCCAAAGTGTAAGACCTCGCATTTGCTCACGTTGAATTTCATCAGCCATTTCCTGGATCAGTCTCCTAAACTGCCTAAATCATTCTGCAGCCTCCCTACCTCCTCTGTACTACCTGCCTGTCCACCCAACTTCGTATCATTGGCAAACTTCACCAGAATGCCCCCAGTCCCTTCATCCAGATCATCAATATATAAAGTGAACAGCTGCGGCCCCAACACTGAACCTTGCGGGACACCTCTTGTCACCGGTTGCCATTCCGAAAAACAGCCTATTATCCCAACTCTCTGCCTTCTGTCAGACAGCCAATCCTCACTCCATGCCAGTAACTCACCTCGAACACCATGGGCCCTCACCTTACTCAGCAGCCTCCCATGAGGCACCTTATCAAAGGCCTTTTGGAAGTCTAGATAGATAACATCCACTGGGTTTCCCTGATCTAACCTACTTGTTACCTCTTCAAAGAATTCTAACAGGTTTGTCAGACACGACCTCCCCTTACTAAATCCACGCTGACTTGTTCTAATCCAACCCTGCACTTCCAAGAATCTCATCCTTAACGATAGATTCTAGAATTTTACCAACAACTGAGGTTAGGCTAATGGGCCTATAATTTTTCATCTTTTGTCTTGATCCTTTCTTAAACAAGGGAGTTACAACAGCGATTTTCTAATCATCTGGGACTTTCCCTGACTCTAGTGACTTTTGAAAGATCACAACCAACACCTCCACTATTTCCTCAGCCACCTCCCTCAGAACTCTAGGATATAGCCCATCGGGGCCAGGAGATTTATCAATTTTTAGACCTTTTAGCTTTTCTAGCACTTTCTCTTTTGTAATGCCTACCATACTCAACTCTGCCTCCTGACTCTCGTTAATTGTTGGGACAATGGCTCATCACCAGAACGTTCCAACAAACACCAAGAGATTGTTTGGCTGTTGATGAGAAGGGCACTACCTGTGAGATCCTACATGTACACTGGTCATTTTTTGCCACTGCATGCTGCCCTTGAAATGGCTGTGGGGTGTTTCAGACGGTCACACACCTCCTGCTGGAATGTGCCATTGCAAAGGAAGTCTGGAAAAAGATGCAATGGTTTTTGTTGAGGTTCATCCTGAGCAGCTCTGACACAGGACTCTGTACTCTATGGGATGTTCTCCAGAATGCACAACAAGACAAACATTGACTGCGCCTGGAGGATTATCAACTTGGTGAAAGACGTTCTTTGGTCTCCCCAAAACTTATTGATCTTCCACAACAAGGAGTTGACCCTGACCGAATGTTGGAGATTAGCACATTCCAAGATCCAGGGCTACATGCTGAGGAATATGTTAAAATTTGGGGCAGCTGCTGCCAACGTGCAATGGGGAAAGACCACTGTCTGAGGTCTTCCTGCTGAACTTAAGTGGGGGTCCGTTCAGTTTTTGGACCTTCCTGGGGCCTCAAATGCATGTAAATACAGCCTGATTCAAGTGAGAGATACCTTTGGTTTGTTTGGATAGAGTCAAACTCCAATATTTGTTTAAAAACTGAAAGAGCTATGCATGCTGTAAATCAGGAACAAAAACAGAAGTTGCTGGAAAAGCTCAGCAGGTCTGACAGCATCTGTGAAGAAAAAAATCAGAGTTACCGTTTCGGGCCCGGTGACCGTTCCTTAGAATGTTCTGAACCGTATCTGAAATGGTAACTCTGATTTTTTCTTCACAGATGCTGCCAGACCAGCTGAGCTTTTCCAGCAACTTCTGTTTTTGCTCCAATATTTGTTTGTTTCCTTGATATGCTACTGTACAGAACCGAACTGTGTTTGTGATTATGTGTGTATATATAAAGATGTTTATTATGAATAAAGTATGCCTCACTAGGGTTTCCAGGGTAGCTCGGTGGCTCAGTGGTTAGCACTGCTGCCTCACAGTGCCAGGGACTTGGGTTCGATTCCACCCTCAGGTGACTGTCTGTGTGGAGTTTGCATATTCTCCCTGTGTCTGCGTGGGTTTCCTCTGGGTGCTTTAGTTTCCTCCCACAGTCCAAAGACATGCAGGTTAGGTGGATTGGTCATGTTAAATTGCCTGTAGTGTTTAGGAATATGTAGATGGGTCACAGGGAAAGGGTAATGGGTCTGGGTGGTGTGCTCTGAGGGTTGGTGTGGACTTGTTGGGCCAAAGGTCCTGTTTCCATACTCTTGGGATTCTATGATCTATATTTCAAAACAACTCTATAGCTCTCTTTGAAGTGCATCTGCATTGACATTAATGACTGGGAGGAGTTCGCTAGCAGTTATTCCAAATGGTGCCAATTTGTCTATCAAGCTGCATCACACTTTTGAGTCACATTGCCTTAGTGATGAGACAGAATGATGGTAGAGAAAGAGGGAAAAGGAAAATAATCTCGATTGCCACATCCCACCGTCTCATGGGATGTCCTACCTTGGGTACCAAAACTTCTGCCTATTATGAAATGACCTGCTCATTGGAGTAAAAGTCCCTTACCAAAACTCAAGACTCTGAGTAAATATAATCCTCACATCGGTCTTTGCTTTTCTTATATCTAAAAATCAGGTCTTAATTCTGAATGCACATGATGAGATGGTTAGTGTATTTTCAAAACATCTTTAACATCCCTGCCAAGGATTGAATCATGGACTCCCTAGAATGAGAAAGCAGGCCATTTGACCCATCGAGTCCACACCAACTCACTGAAGAGTATCCCACCTCGACCCGTCCCCGTACACTATAAGCCTGCATTTCCCATGGCTAATCCACCTAGCCTGCATATCTTTGGACTGTGGGAGGAAACCGATGCAGACACAGGGAGAATATCCAAACTCCACACAGACAGTTGCTCCAGTGTAGAATCAAACCCAGGTTCCTGGCACTGTGAGGTGGCAGTGCTAACCACTGAGTCACCATGCCAATAGGAAGACCTGATAATGAATTTAAGGAAGTCTTGCAGTTCAGCAGGTGGCACTTCAATCTCTGAGCTTGAAGCCCTGAGTTTAAGTTCAGTTCCAAGCCAAGCTGGTCAGAGGAGATAACAAGCATGAGGCTGGATGAACACAGCAGGTCAAGCAGGATGAAGGGTCTAGGCCCGAAATGTCAAGTTTTCCTGCTCCTCTGATGCTGCTTGACCTGCTGCGTTCATCCAGCCCCATGCTTGTTATCTCGGATTCTCCAGCATCTGCAGTACCTTTTATCTCTGGTCAGAGGAGACGTGTTTATCATGCAGCTTAATTTGATTGATAATGGTCCTGTTATTTTCCCAAAGTGAAACAAGTATATGTGAAGATACCATACATACATTAGTAAATAGAAGTGGATCTGATTATCTGAACTGGACTATCAAGCAATTTGCTGCTTATCAGTTTCATTTTTCTTACTAAAGTGTTCGGATTTCTTTCTTGTTAATGAAAGACGTTTATCTCACACCTTTTACAGCCTCAAAATAACCAAAGTATTTCACAGCCAGTAAGTAGCTTTGAAGTGCAGTCACATGTAAGTGTAGGAATTGCAGCAGCTAATTTGTCCACATCAAGCTCCCAGATGATCAGAGAATCTGTTTTAGTGATGGAACAAATATTAACCAGGATATCAGCGTGAACTCCCCTGCTCAACTTTGAATAGCACTGTGTAATGTTTTATGCCCATAAAAGAGCAGATGCAACCTTTGCTTAATGTTTTGTTTAAAAGATGTCAGCTCCAACAGTGCAAATTTCTTTCAGTTCTGAAAATCCCACAGCTCAGCACTTACTCAGAAACAGTGCAATGAATGTCAGAGATAGTACAAACTGCACATGCTGGAGTCAGAGATAACACAGTCTAGAGATGGATGAACACAGCAGGCCAGGCAGCATCAGAGGAGCAGGAAGGCTGACGTTTCAGGTCAGTTACTTCTTCAGAAATGGAGGAGGGGGAAGGGAGCTCAGAAATAAATTGAGAGACGCAAGGTAGGTAGGTGCGATGGTGATAGGTGAGTGCAGGTAGGCAGTGGTGGAGATTGGTCAGTGAGGTGGGAGGACCGGATAGGTGGGAGAGAAGATGGACAGGTTGTGTCAGGTCAAGGAGGCAGGGATGAGAGGGAGGGTTGGTCATGGGAGGAGGCCGGAGGTGGGGAGATTTTGAAACTAGTAAAGTCCACATTGAGACAATTGGGTTCTAGGCCCCCAAGGCGGAATATGAGGTGCTACTCCTCCAGTTTCCGGGTGGCGTCATTGTGACACTGGAGGAGGCCCAGGATGGACATGTCACCCAGGGAGTGGGAGCGGGAGTTGAAATGATTCAAATGGGAGGTGTTGTCGTTTGTTGCGAACAGAGCACAAATGCTCTACAAAGTGGCCTCCGAGCCTCCGCTTAGTCTCACCGATATAGAGGAGGCCACATCGAGAGCAGCAGATGCAATAGAGCATCTGTTCCCAAGATGGGGCCTTCCACTCCCGAGCATCCCAGATGTCCTCCTATTTCAAGGACTGCAACTTCCCCTCTGCAGTGGTTGAAAATGCTCTCGACCGCATCTTTTGCATTTCCTGCACCTCTGCCCTCACATCCCCTCCCCGCAACAACAACTAAAACAGAATTCCCCTTGTCCTCACATATCATTCCGCTAACCTCTGGATCCAACATATCATTCTCCGCCACTTCCACCACCTACAATCTGACCCCACAACTAAAGATATATTTCACTCCCCCCTCATCTGCCTTCCATAGGGACCGCTCTCTCCATGACTCCCTCGTCTGCTCTATACTCCCCACCAACCCCACTACCCCCTTTCCCTGCAACCGCAGGAAGTGCCACACCTACCCCTACACCTCCCCCCTCACCTCCATCCCAGGCACCAAACAAACCTTCCACATCAGACAGAGGTTCACCTGCACATCCGTCAATGTGGTCTACTGCATCAGCTGTTCCTGATGTGGTCTCCTCTACATCGGTGAGACCAAGCAGAGATTCAGAGACCAGTTTGTAGAGCACCTGCGCTCTGTTCGCAACAAACGACACCTTCCGGTCGCAAACCATTTCAACTCCCCCTCCCACTGCCCGGGGAACATGTCCATCCTGGGCCTCCTCCCGTGTCACAATGACGCCACCCGGAAACTGGAGGAGCAGCACCTCATACTCCGCCTTGGGGGCCTAGAACCCAATGGTCTCAATGTGGGCTTTACCAGTTTCAAAATCTCCCCACCCCCAGCCTCATCCCATGACCAACCCTCCCTCTCATCCTTGCCTCCTTGGCCTGACACAACCTGTCCATCTTCTCTCCCACCTATCCGCTCCTCCTACCTCACTGACCAACCCCTACCACTGCCTACCTGCACTCACCTATCACCATCCCACCTACCTTCCCCAGCCCTACCCCTCCTCTCTCTATTTATTTCTGAGGTCCCTTGCCCCCTCCCCCATTTCTGAAGAAGGGTCCTGACTCGAAACATCAGATTTCCTGCTCCTCTGATGCTGCCTGGCCTGCTGTGTTCCTCCAGATCCATACAATGAATGTCAACCCGTGTTCTGTACTCAATTCTCTGGAATGGGACTTGAACTCATGACTTTCTATCCTGAAGTTTAGCAGGCTACGCACTGAGTAACTTCCTTCTTGAAATCTGCTGGTAATTAAGATCCCCCTTTACTCCATGTACACAGTGAGCCAGTAATTAATTTGTTGGCTCAGTTTCTCAGGATAAGGTCACTAGATCAGAGTTGAGAAAGAAGATCAGCTATGATTGTGTTGAATGGGGGAGCAAACTTGGAAGAGAAATGGTTTCCTCTTTAGGTTCTTAATTGAAATGTCTTTGTGCACAATTTAAAACTGGAAGGAGAAGGTGAGATTTCTGTTAAAAAGATGAATAGCATCCATAACATTTTAAATAGAGGAAGAATAAAAATGCAGAGGCAAATAAATTATGCTGAACCTTTCTGAGATATTCGTTTGGTCTCAGCTGGACCATTGTATGCAATTCTGTACTGCACATGTTAAGAAAAGTGCGAAGGCTTTAAGCCACTGCAGGGATTTTTTACTGGAATGGCGCTAGGATGAGGGCTTTGTAATGGTTAAGAGGAGTTATTATATTTATGGATTATATATATGGATTATATTTAGGTCCACCCCTTCTTGTAATGTCACATTCAGTCTTTAATAAAGACAGTAAGTTTGACACTAGGCTTCAGAGGGTGCAGATGTTAGCAGTACAGTTCCCAAGAGTCTGGTAATCACAGAGAGCAAGCTAACGTTTTGAGTCAAGATTACTCTTCATCAAAGCTGAAGAGTCATCTAGACTCAAAACGTTAACTTACTCTGTCTCCATTATGCTGCCTGACCCATTGTGATATCCAGCATTTATTGTTTTCAGTGCAGATTCCAGCATCGACGGTAATTTGCTCCTACAGTCCAGTAATTATGTCTGATTAGCATTGTAGTTTTACTTTTTGCTATCATGCAATAAACCATCATATTAACTAACAACATTGCCCCTTTTACAGAGAAGTGCTGTATCTTCTGCCACTGATCTCTTGGCAGGAGCTAGACAAAGTAAGGTTGGTGGCAGTGAACTACCTCAAACAACTGAACCACATACTAGCAGAGATAGCACGTATCATCAATTGCCATTAGAGGCAGTCAGGGTTAGTGTGAGGGTTAGTGTTAGGCATCGGGTTAGGGTTTCATTGAGTAAATAAGGTCAAATCGTTTCCACAGGCAGATAGTTTGATAACCAGATCTCACTGATTGAAGGTGATTGGTTGAGAATGAGGGGGGATATGAGAGGAATTTTTTTTTCACACAGTGAATTGTGACCTGGAATGCACTGCCTGAAAATATGGTGCCAATCACTTCAATAGCAACTTTAAAAATGAAATTAGATAAATACATTGATGGGAAAACACACATACACACATATACACACACATATACACACACATACATACACGGCAACCCACGCACACACACACATAGACACATACTCCCCCGCACACACATACACACATGCACACGCAAAACACATGTCTAAGGATTCTTGATCACAAGGTGTTCACTTAAAAATAAGCTACTTTAGTCTTTTCCACTGCAGAAACCCCACGGTGAGTGGGCGGGTAAGTGGAGCTCAGTCTCAAAAAGATCAGCCATGATCTTATTAAATGGCGGGGCAGGCTCGAGGGGCCAGATGGCCTACGCCTGCTCTTAGTTCTTACGTTCTTATGTTCTTATTATTAGTTGGCTAAATTGACAAAACTACATGGAAGAAGTTATGGAGATAAGCATCATGTTGTCACTGCACGTTTCAGTATATTAATGGCCCAATACAATACATAATCATTTCAGCATCAGTTCGATATGGAGCAACTCATATTTCCACTTGCCCCAAAGAAGGATAAGCATCACTGGCAAAAATGATCAACTCTGTCCCGACTTTTTCCGAGGATGATACCCTGGCTCACAGTGGGAGAACTTGTTTAAACATTTTGCGTGAGGCTTACTTCACTGAGTAGATATTATATCAATTTCTGTCCGTTTCCTAGACTGTCATCCCTATAATAATTGTTATTTTAAGCTTTTGATGAGCGACCAAAAGATATGATTAACCTTGCATATTTGTGCTATAATTTTCAGATGTTTTTTTTTCACTGACATTTCAAGTTTCAAGATGAAGTGTTTTGGTACTTAATAAGATAGGAATTCATAACATCTTCACCAACCAATTAAATTATCCTTATCACTCTGTCACTACCATTTTTCCAGATGCGTTTTTGAAATAACCAACTATGATTATCATGAACATTTATTTATGTAATGACCAACGTATCTGGGGGTGAAATTGTGTAAATTATAATAATTAACTATTCCCTAATCATAGATTTCATTCATAAGGAGAAAACTGGAAATGGAATAATTATCTCGGCATTTCAAGAGAAAGGAATCATGAATAGATGAGCATTAAATAACTTTGATGACATTTTCTGTAATATCCACCTTTTTTTTTAATGAGTACACGTGATGTGGGTGTTGCTGGAATTTATTTCTGGTAAAATAAACTGGCTGTCCTTGGGTTTTAGGTATTCTACTGAAGAGAAAGTGTGACAGAACCTCTGCCTTTCCATAGTCCAAAGATTTCTCAATGTATTGTTTACACCCTCAAGATGTTCAGCTACCCAGGATCCAATCAGATGGTTGTCAAGCATTCACAACTGGTCACAACATCACAAACCAATCAGTAACCTGTTCCCTGCTTAGCACACACTATGTGGTATTGTCCCATCCACAAACAGTTTACCCCACTTCTTAAACAAAGCAGCAGTCTAAACATTGCACACAGTGTGGTTCAGTAAGAAGTTTTTAAATGTTCAGCAATTACATCTACAACTTTAAAAGCTATCACTTTTCCAATTCAGTCCAAAATTTAAAAAAACAGTAAAATAAAAAGATGCAGTTTTCACATTAGATTCTCTCTTTTTAGAGATGGTCATTGCCTTGTACTTCTGGGACGTGCATGTTATTTGTCACTTAGCAGCCCAAGACTGGATGTTGTCCAGGTCTTGCTGCATTTGGGCACGACTGCTTCAGTATCTGAAGTATCACAAATGGTGCTGCGCATTGTGCAATCATTCATGAACATCCCTACTTCTGACCTTATGATGAAGAGCAGGTCAATCATTTTTCCTGTTGCCATTTTGGATGACACAAGACACACATAGATTTATTTAGTTACAGGTCGTTGGGCATTGCTGGCAGGATTAACATTTATTGTCCTTCTTTAATTGCCCTTGAGAAGTTTGCAGTAGAACATAGAACATAGAACATTACAGCGCAGTACAAGCTCTTCGACCCTCGATGTTGCGCCTACCTGTGAAACCAATCTGAAGCCCATCTAACCTGCACTATTCCATTATCATCCATATGTTTATCCAACGACCATTTAAATGCCCTTAAACTTGGCGAGTCTACTACTGTTGCAGTCAGGGCATTCCATGCCCTTACTACTCTCTGAGTAAAGAATCTACCTCTGACATCTGTCCCATATCTAACACCCTTCAATTTAAAGCTATGTCCCCTCATGCTAGCTGTCACCATCCGAGGAAAAAGGCTCTCACTGTCCACCTGATCTAATGCTCTGATCATCTTGTATGTCTCCATTAAGTCGCCTCTTAACCTCCTTCTCTCTAACGAAAACAGCCTCAAGTCCCTCAGCCTTTCCTCATAAGACCTTCCCTCCATACCAGGCAACATCCTGGTAAATCTCCTCTGCACCCTTTCCAATGCTTCCACATCCTTCCTATAATGAGGTGACCAGAACTGTACGCAATACTCCAAGTGCGGCCGCACCAGAGTTTTGTACAGCTGAAACATGACCTCACGGCTCCGAAACTCAATCCCTCTACCAATAAAACCTAACGCACCGTACGCCTTCTTAACAACCCTATCAACCTGGGTGGCAACTTTCAGGGATCTATGCACATGGACACCGAGATCTCTCTGCTCGTCCACACTACCGAGAATCTTACCATTAGCTCAGTACTCTGTATTCCTGTTACTCCTTCCAAAGTGAATCACCTCACACTTTTCCGCATTAAACTCCATTTGCCACCTTTCAGCCCAGCTCTGCAGCTTATCTATGTCCCTCTGTAACTTACAACATTCTTCCTCACTATCCACAACTCCACCGACATTAGTGTCATCTGCAAATTTACCAACCCATCCTTCTATGTCCTCATCCAGGTCATTTATAAAAATGACAAACAGCAGTGGCCCCAAAACAGATCCTTGTGGTACACCACTAGTAATTGAACTGCAGGATGAACATTTCCCATCAACCACCACTCTCTGTCTTCTTAGAGCTAGCCAATTTCTGATCCAAACCGCTAAATCACCCTCAATCCAATGCCTCCGAATTTTCTGCAATAGCCTACCGTGGGGAACCTTATCAAACGCTTTACTGAAATCCATATACACCACATCAACCGCTTTACCCTCATCCACCTGTTTAGTCACCTTCTCAAAGAACTCAATAAGGTTTGTGAGGCACGCCCTACCCTTCACAAAACCGTGTTGAATAATTTGATTAGGGATAGTCCTTTCGAGATGATTATAAATCCTATCTCTTATAATCCTTTCCAACACTTTACCCACAACCGAAATAAGGCTCACTGGTCTATAATTACCAGGGTTGTCTCTACTCCCCTTCTTGAACAAGGGGACAACATTTGCTATCCTCCAGTCTTCTGGCACTAGTCCTGTAGACAGTGATGACATAAAGATCAAAGCCAAAGGCTCTGCAATCTCCTCCCTAACGTCCCAGAAAATCCTAGGATAGATCCCATCCGGCCCAGGGGACTTATCTATTTTCACACTTTCCAGAATTGCTAACACCTCCTCCTTATGAACCTCTATACCGTCTGGTCTAATGGCCTGTATCTCAGTATTCTCCTCGACAACATTGTCTTTTTCATGTGTCAATACAGACGAAAAATATTCATTTAGCACCTCTCCTATCTCTTCAGACTCCATGCACAATTTCTCACTACTGTCCTTGACTGGCCCTAATCTTACTCTAGTCATTCTTTTATTCCTGACATACCTATAGAAAGCTTTAGGGTTTTCCTTGATCCTCCCTGCCAAAGACTTCTCATGTGCCCTCCTGGCTCTTCTTAACTCTCTCTTTAGGTCCTTCCTGGCTAACTTGTAACTCTCAAGCGCCCGAACTGAGCCTTCACTCCTCATCTTTACATAAGCTCCTTCTTCCTCTTGACAAGAGATTCAACTTCTTTAGTAAACCAAGGTTCCCTCGCTCGACCACTTCCTCCCTGCCTGACAGGTACATACTTATCAAGGACACGCAGTAGCTGTTCCTTGAACAAGATCCACATTTCAATTGTGCCCAGCCCCTGCAGTTTCCTTCCCCATCCTATGCATCCTAAGTCTTGCCTAATTGCCTCATAATTGCCTTTCCCCCAGCTATAACTCTTGCCCTGCGGTATATACCTATCCCTTTCCATCGCTAATGTAAACGTAATCGAACTGTGGTCACTATCAGCAAAGTGCTCACCTACCTCCAAATCTAACACCTGGCCTGGTTCATTACCCAGTACCAAATCCAATGTGGCATCGCCTCTTGTTGGCCTATCTACATACTGTGTCAGGAAACCCTCCTGCACACATTGGACAACAACTTGACAAACACACAGTGAACTGCCTTCTTGAAATGTTGCAGTCTTGTGATATAGGTATCCCCAGGGTGCTGTTAGGAAAGGAGTTTCAGACTTTGATTCTATGTCGGTGAAGGAATGTCTAGACATTTCCAAGTCTGGGTGATCTGTAACTTGAAGGGGAACTTGCAGTTCCTGCTGTTCCCAGGTATTGCTGCCCTCGTCCTTCTAGATGGTAGACGTTGTGGATTTGAGAGGTGTGGGTGACAAACTCTTGCCAGTGGTGGACAGTGGGCCATTTAGGTGAGTTACTTCATGAACTGTTGATGTGTTGTTGGAGTTGGACTCATCCAGGCAAGTGAAGAGTATTTTATCGCATGCCTAACTCATGATTTGTTAATGGTGGACAACATCTGGTGAGTCAGTAAATTAGTCATTCACCACAGAATTCCCAGCCTCTGATCTGCTTATGTCCTAATAGTATTGATAAGTCTGGACAGGTTAAGTTTCTGGTCAGTTGGCAATCTCACAGGATGGTGGAGGTGGTGGGCGGCAATGCCGATGAAAATAAAAAAGCAATTATGAGATACACATAGATGTTACTTGCCATTTAACAGCTCAAGTCAGAATGTTGTCCCTGTCTAGCAGCATATAGACACTATGTCAGTAACTAAACAATTGCAAATGGTGTTGAGAATTGTGCAATCATCAGCAAATATCCCTGCCTCAGATCTGAAAATGGGGCAAAGGTTATTGATGAAGCAGTTGAAGACAATAGGGCCTAGAACATACTCTGACAAATACCTAGTATGATGATCAGGGGCTGAGATGAATAGTATCTAACAATCACAACCATCTTCCTTTGCGCTGAGCATGACTCCAGTGAGGAGTTGAGCTGGAGGAATACAGCAGGCCAGGCAGCATCAGAGGAGCAGGAAAGCTGACATTTCGGGTTTGGATCCTTCTTCAGAAATGGGGGAGGGGAAGTGGGCTCTGAAATAAATAGAGAGAGGGGGGAGAGCAGTGATAGAAGGTGGATAGAGGTGCAGATAGGTGGAGAGGAAACGGACAGGTCAAGGAGGCGGGGATGGAACTAGTAAAGGTGAGTGTAGGTAGGGAGTTGGGATGGGGGTTGGTCAGTGAGGAGGGAGGGGTGGGTAGGTGGGAGGGAAGATGGACAGGTCAATGAGGCAGGATGAAGCCAGTACAAAAACAAAGTTGCTGGAAAAGCTCAGCAGGTCTGGCAACACAGTTCTGAGGAAGGGTCACCGGACCCGTAACGTTAACTCTGTTTTCTCCTTCACAGATGCTGCCAGACCTGCTGAGCTTTTCCAGCAACTTTGTTTTTGTTCCTGATTTACAGCATCCACAGTTTGGTTTTTATGAAGCCAGCACAGGTGAGCATAGGTAGGGAGTTGGGATGAGGGTTGGTCAGTGCGGACGGAGAGGCGGGTAGGTGGGAGGAAAGATAGACAGGTCAAGGAGACGGGGATGAGGTGAGTGTAAGTAGGAATCGCAACCCTTTGGTAAAGATCCTACTATCTCTGAATGAGTTATAACCCCACTGCGAAGCCTCTTCTAGGGATGCCTACCTTGAAGAAGTTACCCTCCTCCCTCTGGAAAGACCTCAGTGGATCTCTCTCCCACTGCAACCCTCTGGTAACACTTCCTACCTACACTCACCTCATCCCTGTCTCCTTGACATGTCCGTCTTCCCTCCCACCTACCTGCCCCTCCCTCCTCACTGACCAACCCCCATCCCAACTCCCTACCTACACTCACCTTTACTAGCTTCATTCCCACCTCCTTGACCTGTCCGTCTTCTCTCCACCTGTCTGCTCCTTTATCCATCTTCTATCACCGCGCCCCCCCTTCTCTATTTACTTCAGAATCCCCTTCCCCTCCCCGATTTCTGAAGAAGGGTCCATACCCAAAATGTCAGCTTTCCTGCTCCTCTGATGCTGCTTGGCCTGCTGTGTTCATCCAGTTCCACACCTTGTTATCTCAGACTCCAGCATCAGCAGTTCCTACTATCTCCAGTGAGGAGTTAATTGGTCAAAAGAAGAACAAAGAACAAGAGAACCAGAGGCAAGCAAAACAGAAATTGCTGGAAAAGCTCAGCAGGTTGGTAGCATCCATGAAGAAAAAAATCAGAGTTAAAGTTTTGGGTCAGAGTTCTGAGGAAGGGTCAATGTACCTGAAACATTAACTCTGATTTTTTTCTTCACAGATGCTGCCAGACCTGCTGAGCTTCTCCAGCAACTTCTGTTTTTGTTCCTGATTTACAGAATCCGCAGTTCTTTCGGTTTGCATTTAAGAGAACCAGAGGAGTAGGGCAGTAGATGCAGAACTTGAGGGAGAGATAGAAACCATGGCAAACATGACTAAGAACAAAAACAGGGAGGGAAACACTGCTGGAAAGAGCAAGGGACGTGGTCTGAAATCCATGTGTTTCAGTACAAGTAGGCAAGGGAGATGGACCTAGAGCTTTGGTTAGTACTTGGAACTGTGAAATTATTGTCATTGCAGAGACTCAGCTGAGGAAGGGACAGGACTGGCAGCTGAGTGTCCCAGGATTTGGATGTTTCAGCTGCGATAGAAAGGCAGGTAAAAAGGAATAGGGGAGATGCATTACTGTAAAGGAGTATCTCACAGCTGTACTGAAGGAGGATACAAGGAGCACTCGGGCATTGAGGCAATATGGGTAGAACTCATTGATAGGAAAGGTGAAATCACAATGCTGGGGGTATACTACAGGCCTCACAAGGGCCAGCGGGAGACAGAGGAGAGAATATGTAGATAGATTTTTGGAAAGATGTAAAAACAGCAGAGTTGCTGTAGTGGGTGGTTTTAACTTCCCCTATATTGACTGGGACTCACTCCATGCTATGAGCTTGGATGGGGCAGAATTTGTAAGGACCATTCAGGATGGTTTCTTGACACAGTATGTAAACAGTCCAACCAGGGAGGGGTTATACTGGACCTAGTTTAGGGAAATGAGCCCGGCCAGGTGAGTGAAGTTTCAGTGGGGAAGTATTTCAGGAGTAGAGACCATAATCCTGTGAATTTTAAGATATTCATGGATAGGGATAACGGTAGTCCTCGGGTGAAGGCATTAACTGGGGGAAGGTGAACTACAACAGTATTAGACAAGAACTGGGGAATGTTGATTGGAAGTGGAAGTTTGAGGGTAAATCCACGTTGGAGATGTGGGAGAATTTCAAATGGAAGTTGGTATGAGTTCAGGAGCAGCATGTTCCTGTGAGAATGAAGGATAGGTATTGCAAGTTATGTGAACCTTGGATGACCAGGAATGTTATGAAGCCCTCAAAGTATGTAAGCAAAGTAGGAAAGAACTTAATTTGTCAATAAGTGGTGCTTGACAGTACTGTCAATGATCACTTCTATCACTTCACTGATGACTGAAAGCAGAGTGGTGAGGTGGTAACTAATTGAATCTGGCTTGCTTTTTGCAGATAGCATATATGTGGTAATTTTTCACATTACCAGATATGTACTAGTGTTGTCTTCAGTCATGTCTTCAGTGCTAAAACAGGGATATTGTTAGGTACCATTGTGTTTGCAGTATCCAGCTCCTGCACCTGTTTCTTGATACCACACAGAGTGAACCAAATTGGCTGAGGACTTCCATCTCAGATGCTGGGGACCCCAGGAAGAAGCTGTGATGGATCATCCAGTCAGTACTTCGGACTGAAAATTGCTGCAAATGTTTCAACCTTATCTTTTGAATTGATAGGAACATAGGAACAGGATTAGGCTGTTTGGCCCATCGAGTCTGTCTCACTATTCAGTGTCATCATGTCTGATCAAACACCTTAATACCTTCTACCCAGCCCATTTCCATAATCCTCTATGCTATTGGTAATGATAAAATCTATCCATTTCTATCTTAAATATATTCAAAGACTGAGCTTCCATAGTCCTCTGTGGGAGAGAATTCCAAAGATACAGAACCCTCTAAGTAAAAAAATTCCCTCATCTCAGACATGTGGTGCCCCCCCCCCCACCCCTCAACGCCCTGATTTATCCAATCTCTCTTCCTTAGGACAGTTCTGCCATCCTGATGAATCCTTGTTACACTCCCTCTATTAATAGTAATATGTTTCCTGAGATAAGAAGACAAAAATTGCACACAGTATTCCAGGTGTGATCTGATCAAGCTCCTATACAATTGAAGTGAGGCATTACCACCTCTGTACTCAAATCCTCTTGCAATAAAGGCTAACATTCCATTGGCCTTCCTAATAAATTGATACATCTGTATGTTAGCCTTCAGTGACTTTTTGACAAGGACACCTAGGTATCTTTCTGCACTTTCCAACCTCTTACCTTTTAAGAAATACTCAGCATATTTGTTTCTCCTGTCAAAGTAGATAACCTCATATTTTTTTCTACATTATATCCCATCTGCCAATTCACTAACCATGTCCCGATTATCCTGAGGATGTTTTACAACTTCTTCATGAATCATTTTCCTACTTTGCTTTACATTATCGGCAATGTTGGAAATATTACATTTGGTCATTGATATATATTGTGAACAGCTGGGGCCCCAGTACTGACTCTTGTGGTGTTCCACACATCACGGTTTGCCAGTGTGAGAATGACTCATTTATTCCTACTCTGTTTTCTGTCTGTTAGTTACTCCATGCCAGAGCATTACCTCCATTCCATGTGCTTTAATTTTTTTAACCAATCTCCTTGAGAGGACTTCATCAAAAGCCTCCTGAAAAATTAGGAATACTACATTCATCAACTCTCTTTTATCCAATTTACTAGAAACATCTTCAAAAGAATCTCCCACATGTTCATCAAACATGATTTCCCATTCACAATCCCATGCTAACCCAATCAAATCATTATCATCCAAGTGTTTACTTATGTCAGCCTTTATAAAACATTCTAGCATTTTCCCTACATCTTATATAAGGCTAAAAATCCTCATTTTCTCTCTTGCTCCCTTCTTAAATAATGGGGTGATATTTTCCACCTTCAATCCATAGGAATCAGACCTGAATCTATGAAACTTCTCCCTAGCCACTTGGGTCTCAAGTTCTGGGAGATTTTTTGACTCTTTCTCAGTTAAAACAACAGAAAGTTATCATTTAGCTTGTCTATCATTTTTCTATTTCCCACCATAAATATCTCAGATTCTGCCTGTCATGGATCCACATTTGTTTTAGCCAAACGTTTGTTTTTTACACATCTATATAGGTTTTTCACTCTGCTTTTTCTATTTATTTTCTGCAAGATTGCATTTATATTCTATTCCTTTCCTTATCACTTTCTTGATCCTCAGTTACTACATTCAAAAAAACCTCCCAGGCCCCAGATCTACAGCGATTTCTGGCAACTTTATAAGCTTTTTTCAAAAAATGTTATCCTAAACAATCCATTGAATATTTGCCTCCATGCAGCTATGTTTCTATAATTGCAAATAGCTCATACCATCGTATCTCAATCTATGTCTTTAAGTATCTCTCTTGTTGTGAATGTTCCATGCATCCAGGTACAATGCCTTTAACTTTGTCATTTTGAAATCATTCCGTTGTCAAAGGGCGCTCAATGCTTGCTTTGTTTCCGCTGTCTTCCAGTCTCCCTAGAATCTTTTTGATTTTTGATAGAAATGTTATCTATCTAGACTTCCAAAAGCCCTTTGATAAGGTGCCTCACAGGAGGCTGCTGAGTAAGGTGAGGGCCCATGGTGTTCGAGGTGAGTTACTGGCATGGATTGAGGATTGGCTGTCTGACAGAAGGCAGAGAGTTGGGATAAAAGGCTCTTTTTCGGAATGGCAACCGGTGACAAGTGGTGTCCCGCAGGGTTCAGTGTTGGGGCCGCAGCTATTCACCTTACATATTAATGATCTGGATGAAGGGACTGGGGGCATTCTGGCAAAGTTTGCCGATGATACGAAGTTAGGTGGACAAGCAGGTAGTACGGAGGAGGTGGGAAGGCTGCAGAATGATTTAGACAGTTCAGGAGAGTGGTCCAGGAAATGGCTGATGAAATTCAATGTGAGCAAATGCGAGGTCTTACACTTTGGAAAAAAGAATACAGGCGTGGACTATTTTCTGAGCAGCGAGAAAATTCATAAAGCCGAAGTACAAAGGGATCTGGGAGTGCTAGTACAGGATTCTCTAAAGGTTAACTTGCAGGTTGAGTCCGTGATTAAGAAAGCGAATGTAATGTTGTCATTTATCTCAAGATGGTTGGAATATAAAAGCAGCGATGTGCTTCTGAGACTTTATAAAGCTCTAGTTAGGCCCCATTTAGAATACTGTGTCCAATTTTGGGCCCCACACCTCAGGAAGGACATACTGGCACTGGAGCGTGTCCAGCGGAGATTCACACGGATGATCCCTGGAATGGTAGGCCTAACGTACGATGAACGGCTGAGGATCCTGGGATTGTATTCATTAGAGGTTAGAAGGTTGAGGGGAGATCTAATAGAAACTTACAAGATAATGCATGGCTTAGAAAGGGTGGACGCTGGGAAGTTGTTTCCATTAGGTGGGGATACTAGGACCTGTGGGCACAGCCTTAGAATTAGAGGGCGTCAATTTAGAACGGAAATGAGGAGACATTTCTTCAGCCAGAGAGTGGTGGGCCTGTGGAATTCATTGCCACGGAGCGCAGTGGAGGCCGGGACGTTGAATGTCTTCAAGGCAGAGATTGATAAATTCTTGATCTCGCAAGGAACCAAGGGCTACGGGGAGAGTGCGGGTAAGTGGAGTTGAAATGCCCATCAGCCATGATTAAATGGTGGAGTGGACTCGATGGGCCGAATGGGCTTACTTCCACTCCTATGTCTTATGGTCTTATGGTCTTATGGATTTTCTCTTACAAACTTTAGTTCCTTCCAATTTGAGTAACCTCCTATGTTCGCATTCCCCTGACAAGCAGGTTTATACCCACCTCAACAGCACCAGCAAATTTCCCTGTGAGGATATCAGTCTCAGTAAGGGAGTCACAGAGGTCGACAGCACAGAAAAAAGCTATTTTATCCATCATGTCTGCTCTGGTCAAAAACAAGTACCTATTCTATTTTCTTACACATGGCCCAAACTATTATATACCTTGGTATTGTACTGTACATCTAAATACTTCTTGAATATTATGAGGTTTCCTGCTTCTACCAGTACAGTTGACTCACTCGTGGTGCCATAGGCTTGGACCTGGCTGAGCTCCCCTGTGGAACCACTGCCCTCACCTGTAAGTGTGATTTACTATGATCTCCCATGGGAATGGAAATGGGAATATTCATTGATCTTCCTTCTCCAATTAGCTGCTCCTCATTGAGCAGCCCCCTTCACATCCACACGTGACGGAGTGACAGTTCATAATTCAGATTCAATTGTGTGTGGGATTCTTCAGTTACATTTATCAGACACTACTTCTGCTGCTTAACCTGCACTTAGTTCTGTGTTGCAGCTACACCAGGCTGGCACTTCATTTTCTTGGGTGCACTTGATGGTGTTCCCGGCATGCAGCTCTTCACTCCTTATTGAAGCAGGCTTAATCCCTTGGTTTATATAATAAAACATAGAACCGCAGGTGCTGAAGATCAAAATAAAAAACAGAAATAGTTGGAAAAAACGTGACAGGTTTGGCTGCATCTGTGGAGAGAAAGCAGAATTAATGTTTTGGTCCAGTGACCCTTCTTCAGTAATCTCTCAGCTGGACGGTAATAGAAGAGTGAGGGGCATGCTGGGCCATGAGGTAACAGGTTGTGGTTGAATATAATTCTGCTGCCGTTGATGACCCGCAGTATCTCCTGGATAGAGATAAAAGGTACTGCAGATGCTGGAGAATCCGAGATAACAAGCATGGGGCTGGATGAACACAGCAGGTCAAGCAGCATCATAGGAGCAGGAAAACTTGACATTTCGGGCCTAAACCCTTCATCAGAAATGGGGGAGGGGAAGAGGGTTCTGAAGTAAATAGGGAGAGAGGGGGAGGTGGATAGAAGATGGATAGAGGAGACGATAGGTGGAGAGGAGGCAGAGAAGTCGAAGAGGCGGGGATGGAGCCAGTAAAGGTGAGTGTAGGTAGGGGGGTAGGGAGGAGATAGGTCAGTCCAGGGAGGACGGACAGGTCAAGGGGGCGGGATGATGTTAGCAGATAGGAGATGGGGGTGTGGCTTGGG
>JAHRHZ010000077.1:25650430-25693393 GCA_024137785.1 Ginglymostoma cirratum | reverse complement strand
GTCCCCAAGCCTCCGCTTGGTTTCCCTGATGTAGAGGAGGCCACATCTGGAACAGCAAATACAGTATACCACATTAGCAGATGTGCAGGTGAGCATCTGCTTGACGTGGAAAGTCTTCTTGGGGCCTGGGATGGGAGTGAAGGAGGTGTAGGGGCAGGTGTAGCACTTCCTGTGGCTGCAGGGAAAAGCGCCGGGTGTGGTGGGGCTGGAGGGGAGTGTGGAACAGACAAGGGAGTCACAGAGAGAGTGGTCCCTCCGGAAAGCAGATAAGGATGGGGAGGGAAAAATTTATTTGGTGGTGGGGTCGGATTGCAGATGGCGGAAGTGTCCCAGGCCTCATGAAGACTTTCCACATCAAGCAGATGTTCACCTGCACATCTGCTGATGTGATATACTGCATCCATTGTACACATTGTGGCCTCCTCTACATCAGGGAAACCAAGCGGAGGCTTGGGGACCGGTTTGTAGAACACCTACGCTCGGTTCACAACAAACAACTACACCTCCCAGTCGCGAACCATTTCAACTCCCCCTCCCATTCCTCAGACGACATGTCCATCCTGGGCCTCCTGCAATGCCACAGTGATGCCACCTGAAGGCTGCAGGAACAGCAAATCATATTCAGCCTGGGAACCCTGCAGCCCAATGGTATCAATGTGGATTTCACAAGCTTCAAAATCTCCCCTCCCCCAACCGCATCCCAAAACCAGCCCAGCTCATCTCCGCCTCCCTAACCTGTCCTCCCTCTCATCTATCCCCTCCTCCCACCTCAAGCCCCACCCCCATCTCCTATCTACTAACCTCATCCCGCCCCCTTGACCTGTCCGTCCTCCCTGGACTGACCTATCTCCTCCCTACCCCCCAACCTACACTCTCCTTTACTGGCTCCATCCCCTCCTCTTTGACTTGTCTGCCTCCTCTCCACCTATCTTCTCCTCTATCCATCTTCTATCTGCCTCCCCCTCTCTCCCTATTTATTTCAGAACCCTCTTCCCCTGCCCCATTTCTGATGAAGGGTCTAGGCCCGAAACATCAAGCTTTCCTGCTCCTATGATGCTGCTTGGCCTGCTGTGTTCATCCAGCCCCACACCTTGTTATCTCGGATTCTCCAGTATCTTCAGTACCCATTATCTCTTTTAAAAATATCATTTTTCTTCATTTTCCTGTGTGTCCCTTACAACTGTAGCTCCACCAACACTATCTACGCAATGATTCAGCATTCTATATGCATGTTGTTTAAAGCTCAGGCATACTTTATTACACTGAACCAAATTGTGGATTCAATATAAACCCAAAGTGGACAATTTTGGGTCTTTTGAAAACTAACTCATTTTAAAAACATGTTCATATCTTTTTGATTTGTGATGTTATTTGCGCAGCTGATTTTTTAAAAAAAACTCACTGTTCCAGTTTAATCAAGACTTTGGGTCTAAGAGAGAGGAGGGAAAAAGAAAGATAGATTGCAGAGGGTTGGGTCATACAATGCTGCCTAGCCACAACATCAGCATTTTGTACTTTTGTTCAACTTTTCCTTCAACTTTGTATGTTTATCTATTGTAAAAATAAACAGATAAATGTAATCCTATCTACAAGTTTTTTTTAAAATTTCTTGCTGGATTCCAGAGAAAAATTCAAGGAAAAAGACTCAGAGATTTCATGTCACACTCTGTAATTGATGACCTGCACAAAATAAATTTTGTTTGCTTTGTGCTGTAGTATTGATCAAAATGACTTTATTTGATGTCTTTATCTGATTTTCCAAATAAATTTCATTGCATTTGAAATATTTTTCATTTATGTGAAATAAGGATGGCAGTATGTCATGTAACAATGTTCTAATTTTAACAGTAGGACTGCAAATAGTCCTTGTGTCTTTTTAATCAGTATTGTCATCAGGTACTTTTCTTTCTTGAGTGAGAGAGACAGAGCTCCCAGCAGGTATGCAGTGATGCATCCTTAGTTTCAGTATCTTGCTGCCAAAAGCAGTAGGATGAACCATAAGCTTGTTGAGTATTCTGCGTGCAGAAGTTATGTTTTTGGGCTTGTTAATTCTTTGAGAGGATCCACCCCCAATATGTGAACATTCTCTTAAAGGTGTAAATCAAAAAAGGAGATGAAGGCCTTTCTGCACCTCTTCACAGGACTAGCTGGCTAGTCTTGTTGCTTTTCAATAAAATGTTAAGTTTAGTTTAGCAGTCTGTTGTCAAATTCACATTGAAATTTAGTCCAAAACAAAAACACGAAGTGCTGGTGAAACTTAACATGAATAGCAAGAGAAACACAAGGTTAACATTTTGAGTCTAGGATGACTGTTCAGAAATTTGGCCACAAGTGGTACCCCAGCCACTTTAAATGTATTTGCTTTCAGTTTTAAAACATTTCAGTCCATGAAAGCCCCAAGTAAATTGGCAATTGAATGCAAAAATCAATTGTCCATATTTTGTATCATCATTACAGGGTAGGGCATAAAATTTGTTTTCAGGTAATTGAACTAATTGACAGGGCATAAGAATCCAAAACCACATGCTTCTAGTTTTATTAGTGCCAATTCAGTTGTGGATATATATGTATTTGCATTTATATAGCACCTTTAACAGAATAAAATGTTCCAAGTTGCTTCATAGGAGTGATTATCAAATAAAGAAAATGACACCGAGTTATATAAGGAGATGTTAGGACAGGTCAGAAGAGTGATCGAAAATCTACATTTAAAGGGTTGTTTTTTTCAAAGAGAGGGTGACAGAAGCTGAGGGTTAAGATGGAGTTCAAATGGTGGAGAGAAAGAAATCAAAGATGTGCAAGAGGCAAGAATTGAAAGAATGCAGAGATTTTGGAATTTATAGAATGTTATGGAGGAAATAACAGAGATAGGGAAAGGCCCTGCCCATTTTGGAATTTGTAAAGAAGAATGGGAAAATCCTCTTGCAAACATTCTCCCTGAATGAAAAGCAAATTCATCCTGCCTGCTCCAGAGGTGACTGGGAACATCTCTGACCAGATCTAGAAAAATGCCTAATCCGCTGTGCGAACAAGCTCCAGGACCAGTAGGTAGGGTTTGCGAAACAGAAACCGAAATTGCTGGCTGGAAACAAAGTCTCAGCGGCTCCCATTAACTCGTTTCGAAACCATCTCCTCTTCAGAACAAATGAAGATGGGAAAGTGACAAATCGACAAGGGGAAGGGGGTGGGAGGATTGTAAGACTGTGCCAGCTCAGTCCGGCTGCTATAGAACAAAATCACTGGAAAAGGCAAAGCGGAGAGTGGAACATCAAGATAAATGGAGGTCTGGTTATGTAAGTGTATGTGACTGTACTTAATAACTTGTGGATCAGGAGGTAATGGACTGTGCCCTGGTCAGGAGATTCGTAACTGAGGGGCAGTTGGAGAAAGCGAGACTGGAAATCATTCGATGGAAATAATTCCCAGTTCGGAAAATTTGAGAGTGTGGATTTTTAGTCAGGTATCTGTAGCAGGTGTTGGGAGATGTATCTATCGTTCTGCATTCCAGACATGGTTATAACTTCCCACGGGTTCCTTTCAGTTCGAGGTGATATTTTTCAATTAAATCCGCATGGAGGACGTGCAGGGAAATGTTGAAGCCGTTTGTTGGTGCTGGAGCCTATCATCAGTGTTTTTTTAATTCTCAAAAGTCAGTCTGTGTAGAACCGAGCTCATTCTGGAGATCCTGGAAGGGCTTAATCTTCACTGTATGCATTCTGTTCTGTCTAAGGCTACTGTTTTATCACTATCCTGTTTAAACCAATTACTCTGTCACACATCTTTCAACTTTGGTTATAAATGTGAAAAGATAGCTGTGTAATTGAATTCAGTTAAACATCCGGTCAGGTATCATTAGGTGGGGCACAGTATTATGCATCTAATTGATTACCAAAGTTTTTTTTATAAAAATAAATAGTTTATGCAGTTCTATATAAATGTTTTTGGAAGTCAGTGAGGAGAATGATACAGACACATCATCCTTAATGAATCTTTTTTCTAGTTGTGACTGATGGACTGATTGGTCCTTGTGTTCACTACAGTTCAGGACAGATGTGATAAATTGCTGATTCTGCTCAACAACAGCACCATCCCAGGAACACAGAGTGACAAAGCTTCAAGTGGCCATGGTGAACCTGACTTCCTACCATGAGGAGCATCTGAGGGATGGCTCTGGCAACAGGACAGAGCACAGCCGCGAGTACCAAGTAGCTAGCATGGCTCTCATCCTGCTGGTGTGTGGAGTCGGGATTGTGGGCAATATGCTGGTGGTCTTTGTGGTCCTCAGCACAAAACACATGCGAACCCCGACTAACTGTTACCTGGTAAGCCTGGCGGTTGCTGACTTGGTGGTGCTGATGGCTGCTGGCCTCCCCAACATCACCAACACCATCTATGGATCATGGGTCTATGGTTACATGGGCTGCCTGAGCATCACCTACCTGCAATACCTGAGCATTAATGTGTCTTCCTGCTCAATAATTGCATTGACTATCGAGAGATACATCGCTATCTGCCACCCTATGAAAGCCCAGTTTATCTGCACTACATCCAGAGCTAAAAAGATTATCCTGTTAGTCTGGGCTTTCATTTCTCTCTACTGCATGATGTGGCTTTTCCTGTTAGGTATCAAACACACCAGCTACAAGGATATGACCGTGGTGGTGTGTGACTACAGAGTCTCCCGAAAATTTTACCTGCCCATTTATTTTCTTGATTTCATTCTGTTCTACATTGCTCCCCTGGTCCTGGCCATTGTCCTGTACTGGATGATCAGCAGGATCTTGTTTCTGAATCCCATCCACAGTGATCCGACAGAAAGCAACAATCACCAGAGGGATGGATCCATTGGCCACCAACAAACAAGTGACACCTTAACACCCAACAGCACAGCCACTTCCAGGAAACAGGCAAGTACAATCAGCTATGGCCTGCCATTTCACTGGGATCTCCCTGGGTCTACCTTAGACTAGCCTCACTCTTGTCATGAGTTGGAAGATTCCCACAAGAATATCTATTGCTTCTTTCTTTCAACCACCTGCCCCACAGCAGCTAGCTTCAATATGAACACCGGGAAATGTTCTTAATACCCAAAGTGAAGCTAATTGATTGAAAATGCAGGAGTGAATTTTACCAGCTCCTTGATGGTGTGTGGAGTAAGAATCTGTCAGAGATATGGGGAACCAGGTTTAGAGAAAAGTGTGCCAGGACTGGTTTGTGAATGTTCCTGCTTGTACCAGGGCGGGTGCCAGTGACTTGCCAGTGTAGCTGGATAACTAGCAAATGAACTTCCAGCTTCCACCAACATTGTTTGGGTTCTCATGATGTCCATACCTTTTGGTCAGAAGCTCCAGATTCACCAGAAGGTTCTGCCTGGGAGGTGTGTCATAACATGTCTGAGCAGGTTGATGAAAGATCATTTCCATTAATGAAGCAACTTTCCCTGCGTTGCCCGGTCTCTGGCAGCTCACAAGATATCGGAGATCTTTCTAAACTTGTACAGTGCCCAATGGCTTGACTGCAATCTATCACTGGCTGAGACTTTCACAGCACCAAAAGCTTGCTGAAGGCTGATGTCTCTCAGGTGGCTGGAGATGTGACAATGACAGGCACTGCCATCAGAATGACCATATTTATCCAAAATTACCATAGTAGTCTCTCTCTATATATATCTCTCTCTCTCTCTCGTTCACTCTGTTGAGCACAATCAAAGCTGCTGTCCTTCCTTATAATGAGTTACACTGACCAGGTGACCTCAGGCCAGCACTGGACATGGTCATTCCACAGGTGGCTTCTCCTTTGACTGCCTTCCCGAAGGGTCATACTTACAGATTTCCAACATCTCCTGTATTTTGTTTCTCTGTTGCTCTTCAGTACCTTCAGTGGAGGTTGGAGAGAGGACCAGAACTCAGTGATCTTTCTGATCCCACCTGCACAATGCCAGGACAATACCAGCTCTTTAAAACTGAACATAATAAGATGTGAAAGGGTGGAAGACATCTAGCCTTCATGTAAATTATCATCCACCCTGCCACACTTGCGCTTTCTGTCTCACACTTTCTCCAGACACCAACCATGATGACCACACACTTATCTCACCATCACATACCTATCTATCCATCACAAACATATCTCTCATCACACACTTTCTCACTCCACAGCTCACTGCTTTTCTGTCACACACCACCCCTCTCTGTCACACCTGTTTTGTCACATTTTTCTACCTTAATATCTGCATCACTCACTCTCTATCACACATACTGTATGTGTTCCACATTCACTCTCTACCACACACCCTTCCCCCATTGTCACACACACTACCTCACTGTCAAACATTCTGTCTCACATTCCCTCATTCTGATATTTTCTCTCTCTCTCAGTCTGTAACACATTCTCTTTCCCTCACACATACTCTCTCTGCCACACACTCTCCGGCACAGACCCTCTCACTGTCACGTACCCTCCTTTAGAACATAGAACATTACAGTGCAGTACAGGCCCTTCGGCCCTCGATGTTGCACCAACCTGTGAAACCAATCTGAAGCCCATCTAACCTGCACTATTCCATTATCATCCATATGTTTATCCAACGACCATTTAAATGCCCTTAAACTTGGCGAGTCTACTACTGCTGCAGGCAAGGCATTCCACGCCCTTACTACTCTCTGAGTAAAGAATCTACCTATGACATCTGTCCTATATCTATCACCCCTCAATTTAAAGCTATGCCCCCTCGAGCTAGCTGTCACCATCCGAGGAAAAAGGCTCTCACTGTCCATCCGATCTAATCCTCTGATCATCTTGTATGTCTCCATTAAGTCACCTCTTAACCTTCTTCTCTCTAACAAAAACAGCCTCAAGTCCCTCAGCCTTTCCTCATAAGACCTTCCTTCCATACCAGGCAACATCCTGGTAAATCTCCCCTGCACCCTTTCCAATGCTTCCACATCCTTCCAATAATGCGGCGACCAGAACTGTACGCAATACTCCAAGTGCGGCCGCACCAGAGCTTTGTACAGCTGAAACATGACCTCATGACTCAGAAACTCAATCCCTCTACCAATAAAACCTAACACACCGTACGCCTTCTTAACAACCCTATCAACCTGGGTGGCAACTTTCAGGGATCTCTGCACATGGACACCGAGATCTCTCTGCTCATCCACACTACCAAGAATCTTACCATTAGCCCAGTACTCTGTATTCCTGTTACTCCTTCCAAAGTGAATCACCTCACACTTTTCCGCATTAAACTCCATTTACCACCTCTCAGCTGAGCTCTGCTTCTTATCTATGTCCCTCTGGAACCTGCAACATTCTTCCGCACTATCCACAACTCCACCGACTTTAGTGTCATCCGCAAATTTACCAACCCATCCTTCTATGCACTCACCCAGGTCATTTATAAAAATGACAAACAGCAGTGGCCCCAAAACAGTTCCTTGCGATACACCACTAGTAACTGAACTCCAGGATGAACATTTCCCATCAACCACCACCCCCTGTCTTCTTCCAGCTGGCCAATTTCTGATCCAAACCGCTAAATCACCCTCAATCCCATGCCTCCAAATATTCTGCAATAGCCTACCGTGGGGAACCTTATCAAACGCTTTACTGAAATCCATATACACCACATCAACCGCTTTTCCCTCAACCACCTGTTTAGTCACCTTCTCAAAGAACTCAGTAAGGTTTGTGAGGCACGACCTACCCTTCACAAAACCGTGTTGACTATCCCTAATCAAATTATTCCTTTCTGGATGATTATAAATCTTCTCTCTTATAATCCTTTCCAACACTTTACCCACAACCGAAGTAAGGCTCACTGGTCTATAATTACCAGGGTTGTCTCTACTCCCCTTCTTGAACAAGGGGACAACATTTGCTATCCTCCAGTCTTCTGGCACTATTCCTGTAGACAATGATGACATAAAGATCAAAGCCAAAGGCTCTGCAATCTCCTTCCTAGCTTCCCAGAGAATCCTAGGATAGATCCCATCCGGCCCAAGGGACTTACCTATTTTCACACTTTCCAGAATTGCTAACACCTCCTCCTTATGAACCTCAATCCCATCTAGTCTAATGGCCTGTATCTCAGTATTCTCCTCGACAACATTGTCTTTTTCCTTTGTGAATACTGATGAAAAATAGCGCCTTCATTTAGCGCCTTTCCTATCTCTTCGCACAACTTCCCACTACTGTCCTTGACTGGCCCTAATCTTACTCGAGTCATTCTTTTATTCCTGACATACCTATAGAAAACTTTAGGGTTTTCCTTGATCCTACCTGCCAAAGACTTCTCATGTCCCCTCCTGGCTCTTCTTAGCTCTCTCTTCAGGTCCTTCCTGGCTAACTTGTAACTCTCAAGCGCCCGAACTGAGCCTTCATACCTCATCTTTACATAAGCCTCCTTCTTCCTCTTGACAAGAGATTCAACTTCTTTAGTAAACCATGGTTCCCTCGCTCGACCACTTCCTCCCTGCCTGACAGGTACATACTTATCAAGGACACGCAGTAGCTGTTCTTTGAACAAGCTCCACATTTCAATTGTGCCCAGTCCCTGCAGTTTCCTTCCCCATCCAATGCATCCTAAGTCTTGCCTAATCGCCTTATAATTGCCTTTCCCCCAGCTGTAACTCTTGCCTTGCGGTATATACCTATCCCTTTCCATCGCTGAAGTAAGTCTCACACACTCCCTCTTTCTCTCTCTCTCTCTCTCTCCCCCACCTCTCTTTCTGTCTCTCTCTCTCTCAGACACACACACATACACACATTTTCCTTTTCATACACACATACTCTGTCTCTGTCACACACGCCCCCTTCACTGTCAAACACACTGTCCCTGTCTCTGCTTCATTCTCTGTGTGTCACCCACTCCCTTTCTTTCTCACACTCCCTCACTCTGATATTTTCTCCCTTGCTGACTTCCACTCTGTCACCTATTCTCCCTGTTACTCATCTCTCTCTCACTTTTTCTATCTCTCTGTAACAACCTTCTTCCCTCTCTCTCTCATTGTCACATTATCATACTCTGTCTCTTCTGTTATTCATACCTGAGCCAGCATTCATTGCCCACCCCTGTAGTCCTTTAGAAGGTGGTAGTGAACTGCCTTCTTGAACCACTGCAATCCATTTGCTGTAGGTCGACACAGTGCTGTTGGGAGAGAGTTCCAAGATTTTGACCCAGAGGCATTGAAGGAATGAGAATATATTTTCAAGTCAGGATGGTGAGTAGCTTGTTGGGGAAGTTGCAAGTGGCGGTGTTCCAATGTTTTTGCTGCCTCTCTCTCTGTCACAATCTCTCTCTGTCACACCCTGTCTCTGTCATACACTTTGCTTGTCACACACTCACTTGGGCACACACACCCTCTGTCACACACTCACTCTGTTTTAACTTATCCCTCTCTATCACAGTCTTGCTCTGTCCCAAATTCTCTCCTCACACATGTTCTCTCTAGCTGTCACACAGTTTATCTATCTTACACTCAATCCCTCTGTCACTCACACTCTCCCTGGCAATCTCTCTCTCTCTCTCTCTGTCACAAGCTCTTGCTTTCTGTGTCACATGCT
Organism: Ginglymostoma cirratum; assembly: GCA_024137785.1. Taxonomy (NCBI): domain Eukaryota; kingdom Metazoa; phylum Chordata; class Chondrichthyes; order Orectolobiformes; family Ginglymostomatidae; genus Ginglymostoma; species Ginglymostoma cirratum. The sequence continues at coordinate 25,683,826 of JAHRHZ010000077.1, read as the reverse complement.
CCCTCTGTCTCACTCACTCTCCCTCTCTATTATTCACTCTCTCGGCCTGTAACACATTCTCTTTCCCTCACACATACTCTCTCTGCCACACACTCTCCGGCACAGACTATCTCACTGTCACATACTCTCCTTTGTCTCACACACTCCCCCTTTCTCTCTCTCTCTCGCTCTCCCTCTCTGTCTCTTCCCCTCCCTCCCTCTCTTTCTGTCTGTCTCTCTCTCAGACACACACACACATACACACATTTTCCTTTTCACACACACATACAATCTGCTAAACTTATTCTCTGTGACACACACTATGTCACGTCTTTATCTGTACATCTCACACTCGCTCACTCTCAGTCTCATTCTCTCTCTCTTTCTCTCTCTGCCCTGGTCTCACACTTGTATCTCTCAGTCTCAAACTCTCCTCTGTCTCACACACTCTATCTCTGTCAAACACTCTCCGTCTCACACTTTCTCGGTCTCACATGCTGTCTCTCTGCCACACACATAGTTTCCCTCTGTCACACACCTTTCCTCTCTGTCACAAGATCTTTTTCTTTATTTCACATTCCCTTTATTCTGTCTCACATTCTCTGTCTGTCTCATACACTCTTCCTCTTTCTCACACTCTATCTATCTCACATGCTCTTCTCTCTCTTTCTACTACATTCTCTTTCACTCTGCCACACTCTGTTTCTCTGTCTTACCCTCACACTCTGTCTCACATGCTGTCTATCTCAAATGCTCTCTCTCTCTGCCACACACGCTCCCTCTCTGCTACAAAGTCTTTCTCTTTGTCTCACGTTCCCTCTTTCTGCCTGTCCAAATCTCTCTCTTTTCTCTCTCTCTCTATCTGTCTCTCCGTCTCAATCGCATGCTCTGTCTCTGTCTCACACCCTTTCCGTCACACACACTCTTGCTGTCACACTGTCACTCTCTTACCCAGTATCTCTCACTGTCAAATACTCTCACTCTGTCACACTCTGTTATATTGTCTCTGTCACAGTCTCTCTCTCTTTGTCTCACTCCCATAGGAACATAGAACATTGGACTTCGGCTTATTTGCCTGCTTGAACCTCTCAACCTTTCAGCAAAATATGCCCGATCTGATACTCCATTAACTGCACTTTTACTACCTGCTCCTGATAAGCTTTGACTCCCCTCCAGGTTAAGAATTGATCTAACTTTGCTTCATGACCCTTTGAGGTAATAAATTCTCCTCACCTCTAAGCCTTAAATGGAGAACCCCTTATTTTTAATCTTTCTCAGTTGGTACTAGATTCTCCCTAAATGGAGATATCCTTTCAGAATCTACCCTGTTAAGTCCCATCAAGATCTTGTGTGTTTCAATAAGTTCATCTCCCAGTCTTTTAAATTCCAATGAGTACAGATCCAGTCTGTTCCAGCTTTCCCAATATGATATCCCCTTCATCCCAGATATTAGTTAAGTGAACATTCTCTGAACTGCTTCTAACTTATTTAAATCCTTTCTTAAATAACAATGACCAAACTGTACACAGTACTCTGAATGCAACTTCATCAACACTGGATGCCAGGATGTAGTATCCTGAGTTCAGAAGTGGTTTAACAGATTGGTTCCAGGAAAAGCCATTTCAATTAGAAGGAGAATTCGGAGAAGCAGGAACTGTTTTCCTTAGAGAGGAGAAGATAAGAGAAAACTTGACAGAAGGTTTCAAAATCATGAGGACCAGACAAAACTGTTCCCACTAGTAAAGGGATCAAACCAGAGGGCACAGTTTTCAAATGTTTTGCAAAAGAAGAAAATGCGAGGTAAGAATTTTATCCCACACAGTGAATAGTAAAGGTATGGAATGCACTTCCTGGAAATGTGGTGGGGGCAAGTTCAATTGAGGTATTCAAGAGAGAATTAGATAATTATTTACATAGAAGCAGAATACAGGGTTATAGGGCACAGGCAGCAAACTGTTACAAAGTTAAAATGCGCAGGGAGTCATAATAGACATAATAGGGCTGAGTGGCTTTCTTCTGCACCGTAACAATTCTGTGGTTCTGTGATCTCTGACTCCCACTATTTAGTTTCAAGTCCTTTTCTACAGTTATATGGCTTACCAGAAAATTGACCCCAGCTCAGTTCAGGTGAAACCCATTCCAGTGGTAGAACTCCCACTGTCCCCAGTACTGCTACTAATGCTCCATGAATCCAAGCCCATTTCTCCCACACCACTCTTTAAAGTAAGCATTCATCCACATTTACCAAATTGCATGACAACTTATTTGTACTTCAGGTCATAATCTGGAGATGATTACCTGCGAGAACCTGGTTTTTAATTTAGTCCATAGTTATCATAATCATTAAGCAGAATCTTTTTCCTAGTCTGGCCCACATTACCACAACAACTGGAGCTTCATCGTCAAGCTCCAAGGTGCTCTTCTTCCCAGTTCAGATATTCTGAACCTTGGCACTGGACAAGCCTAACTGTTTTCTGGATTCTCATACTTGGCCAAAAAGGCCTGTGTCTATCTCCTTGACTGTACTTTCCCCTACTACCACAACATTCCTATTAACTTTCCTCACTTGAATGGCTTCCAATTCCATTACGCCATGGCCAGATTGCTGATCCTCCCTACAGCCCCTGTCACCATCCACAACAGCTTGCGAGAACCTTAGACCTGTTGAACATCTTCAAAGGTGAAGGTTCCTCTGCTTGTACCTCCTGGACCCCCATGCCTGCCTAACTCATATTCATATCCTCCTGTCAGTAAGCAAATCAACCAACCCCATGCACAAAGGTGGCATCACCTCCAGAAAAAATTGCACAGGTATCTTTACCCCTCCTTGATACATTCAAGTGTCTACAACTTGGCATCCAGCTCAGTGACTCTGAGCTAAAGCTTTCCTAGCAGCAGAACCTCATAGGCATGTTTTCCCTAGTTCACACTTAATGTCCAGAAGCTCCCATATTCTGTAGATGCAACACATCATCTGTCCTGCCTGCTTTATTTTTATATTAATTAATTTTTAACAATTAATTGATAATCAAGAAATCTGTTAAGCTTTTATTGCCACAAGCAAAGCTAACAAATAGCAATAAGCTGATATATACTAATACATTATCCAGTTTTTCAATGTAATGAACAAAAAACTCACCGACCACCGACCTTTTTCCCAGTGACTTCACATTGATTTTAATTAGTTAAACTGGACTGATGTCTTTTTATGCAAAAAATATACTGTATTCATAAAATCTGTAAAAGTATATTACAAACCCTTTTCACTTGTAAATTATATGAATTTACAACACAATTTAACTTGTCTCCTTATATCATGTTCCACTCTTAGGAGTCTCAGTACAATTGTAATGATCTTAATACTTACAATATACATTCCATGTCAGCCATACAGCCTGAGGATAAAACAATTTGAATTGAAAATTTTAGGTAGCACAATGGAAATAAACTTTTCACAAGAAACCTTGCTCCACTCTGAGGTATCTCAATACAAATTTCTGCTCTTAGATGTTTACAGTGTCAATTCCTTCTCAGGTACGCAGTCCAGAATTTCCAATTCCTTGGTACACAATAGCTGAAAGATCTTAAGCAGTGCCCTTTCCCCATTTTGTGGCTGCAGTGGCTATCCCAGGCTTTAGTGTATATCTCAGCACGTAGTCTTGGACGATGGAATGTGCCAGCTTGTAGCACTTGACTGAGGATAACTCTTTGCACTGGAAGACCAGCAATTTTCAGGGAGATTAAACTGCACCTTTGGCTGAGTTTATGGTTCCCCAGCCTCAGTTAATGTTTATTTTGGTGTACATTCCCTGGGCACAGCCCATCATGCACAAAGCCCTGCATGATGGAGCTGCTTGGGATGAACCTGAACAAAAATCATTACATCTCTCTCTTTTGCAAAGGCAGATTTCACAAGGAGGTGAACAGTGGTCTCTTTCCACAGCCACCTGAAGGACAGCCTGTGTAGGGGATGAGAATCCTGCCTTGTAGGAAGAATTTGATGGGCAGATCTTTCTCACCGCAGCCAATCTATAGCTTGCTCCTAGTTTGTTGGTTAATGCTGATGAGGAATTCTTTCAAATGACTTTGACAGTCTGCCCAGGGGACAACCCAACAGAATCTATCATCTCCTATTCTTGTCAGACATTACTTGCTGACACTGCTTAATGAACTTGTGTTTAAAAGTGTTTTTCCACATAAGTGTCTCCAGGAGGGATAGGTGGTATACTGAACTGAACTGACAACCTGTCTCAGGATTCTCCTCCTACCTATTCTTCTCAGTGCTGCCTTCAGCTCTTCCTCTTTTCCATTCGTCTGTGTTCTGATGACTACATGCCTTAGAATCCTTAAAATACTCATCTCGTCCACTCCTCTAGGTGCTGCTGACTGCCTGTATTGGGGTTCCTTCTTTCACCCACTTATACCTGTCGCATCTCTCACTCTTCCTGTCACACTTCCACTGATTCTCTGTCATACTTTATCACATTCTCTCTATTGCTCTCTTACTGTCACATAATTTCCTGTTCTCACAGTTTGCTGATGAATTTCTGTGCTATAATTAAGATAAATTGTTCATCCTTATCAACTAGAAACTCATTTCATTGCTGTTACATGTTTTACATAGTTTGTCAAACTGCTGATACAGTTCAATTATTTACTGTAAAAGCATTCATATTTCATGACTAGACATTTTTGTGGCTTACTATGGGGATTAGTATCAGAAATCTGCTTTAATCAATGAAATATATTATTTGTGCTGAGGCTTTTCATTTTCTAACCAGTAACATGTTTCTAAAATACGCTATCCAGCTTTCCACAATTTTGCAACTCTAATCTCAATGCTATAGATAACACAGTGTGGAGCTGCAGGAAAACAGCAGGCCAGGCAGTATCGGAGGAGCAGGAAAGTTGACATTTTGGGATTTTCGGAAGAAGGGCCCAGACCCGAAACGTCAGCTTTCCTGCTCCTCTGATGCTGCCTGGCCTGCTGTGTTCCTCCAGCTCCACACTATGCTATCTTTGACTCCAGCATCGGCAATTGTTACCATCTCTTTAATCTCACTGCTTCCTTTTTTACTCATCATCTGTTCTTAGAATATTGAAGGCTGAGATGGATAGATTTTTGATTTTTGATCAGTAGAATAATCAAGGGTTATGGGGAAAGTGCAAGAAATGAGGAATATTAGATCAGTCACAATCTCAGAGCAGGCCTAAGGGGCTAAGCAGACTACTCTGTTCCTGTTCCTTATGGTTTTCTGGTGTCATGGACAGTGTCCAGGTTTAAGGTGACAACTAACATCAGACAACGATCATTTCCAACAAGAGAGAATCTAACCATCGCCTTTACCATCACTGAATGCCCCAATATCAACATTCTGGGGGTTACTATTAATCAGAAAATGAACATGATCAAGCATACAAATACAGTGATTACACGACCAGTCAGAGGCTAGGAATCCTGCAGTGAGTAACTCACCTCCTGATTTCCAAAATGTATCTACCATCTACAAGCCAGAAGTCAGAAGTGATAGAATGCTCCCCACTTGCCTGGATGAGTGCAGTTCTGATAACACTCAAGAAATCTGCCACTATCCAAGACAAAGTGGCTGCTTGATTGGCACCACATCCACAAGCATTCATTGTCACTGACATTTACCATCTATTATATGCAATACTGAAATTATCCACGGGTTCTTAGACAACATCTTCTAAACCCAGGACCAAGGTAGCAGATACATGGGAATACTCTACCTGCAAATTCCCCTCACCATCCTGACTTGGAAAGATATTGTTGCTCCTTCCCAATGTGGCTGGGTCACCATCTTGGAATACCGTCCCTAACAGCATTGTGGATCAATCTACACCAAATGAATTGCAGCAGTTCGAGAAATAAGCTCACCATCACCTTCTCAAGGGCAATTAGGGATGGGCAATGAATGCCGACCCAGCCGGTGATGTCCACACCCCCGAATGAATTTTTTTTTTTTAAAAATCAATGATAATATCATACTGATTGTTGTTCCTATTCCATGGAACATAATGATTTCATAACCACCATAGTGACTGCTGTTTTGTAGGAAATGCAGCAACCATTTTCTACACAACAAACAACAATTTGATGGTCTGTTTTGTGATACTGACGCATATTTTTCAGGACCCTGGTGAGAACTTCATAGACTGCTGTTGTTTAAAATAGTCTTGTCATTTTTTTTTCATGGGATCTTTAACCTCTTCCTGAAAGAGCAGCAAGGCCTTGGTTTAACATCACATCTGAAAGATAGCATCTCCACCAGGAACCACTTTCTCAATGCTGCATTGAAAGTTTCAGCCTAAACATTAGGTTCAGGTCTTTGCAGTGGATCCTTGAATATAAGAGAATAAATGAACTCCAGTTCTGAACAGTTATGGCATCAAAATGTACATGCACTGATCTGCCCTGATTGCTATTCACCTGGCTATATGAAATGATGCGAGTAGGTCTCTTAGGTATGTTCTACCAGTTAAACAACACATTAGCAAGACCATTGGATAGCAGCAAATAGCTTAATATTAAAAGAAAATTAAAAATTGATAAAAGTTTGTATTTTTGTGGTTAGTATCAATGCTTACAAAATAATTCTTCCTGTTTCGATGCTTAGGTGACCAAGATGTTGGCTGTGGTGGTCATTCTCTTTGCTTTATCGTGGATGCCTTCCAGGACTGTTGTGGTCATCAACTCTTTTCTGAGCCAGCCCTTCACCAATCCCTGGATTCTGCTGTTCTGTCGAGTCTGTATCTACCTGAACAGTGCTGTCAACCCCATTATTTATAATCTCATGGCTCAGAAGTTCAGGGCTGCCTTCAGGAAGCTGTACAAGTGCGAGGCAAAACTGTTAGAAAAACAAGCCAGTCATGGTTTGGCTGTCAATTACAGTCTTAAAGAGCCTTCGATTGGAAGCCCTGATCACTTCAACACAGAGCTACAAGACATCACAGACCAGTTTCTACTGCATCACCGAAGGTGGTGTTCAGTCAAGCCTGAAATCCAGCTGATAAATAAGTTAGACATATAAACAGACCTACATGTTATTAATTGTAGATAATTAATGACAAAGACACAGAGGAAGAAATTAATACATGGTTGTACACGAGGCTCAAAAAAATCTCCCTGATGAAACATGGAAAACCACTTCATTTGTGTCACTGGGGAGGGTTGTCTTCCAGGGATATGGTTTTAAATCACACAATGGCAGATAATGAAATTTGAATTCATTAAAAAATCTGGAATAAAAATCTGGCCTAACAGTTGCTATTCAGCCACAAAAGATTATTGTAAAAACCCAGGGATAACAAGGTGTGGAGCTGGATGAACACAGCAGGCCAAGCAGCATCAGAGGAGCAGGAAGGCTGATGTTTCGGGCCTAGACCCTTCTTCTTTAAAAACCCATTTGGTTCACTGATGTCCTTTCCAGATGGAAATCTACCATCATTACCCAGTCTGGGCTACATGTGGGACCCATCGTGAAATTGTTCACTCTTAACTGCCTTCTGGAAATTGGGAAATAAAATCTCTAGCCAGTGATGCCAATATCCCATGAATGAGCAAAAGTAACTGTATTCATTATGAATTCTGTGTCAATATTTAGAGTATTGTCAATATGATTATGACTTGTGATGTGTTCTTCCAGGTCTTTTCCAGGGTATAGTGGTTATCCTATGCCAATAACAGTTATAACAGTTAGAATATTCAACATTTAAGATGTGTTCCAATAATTAAAAAGAAATAAGGATTCAGATTATTCAAACTGGGGAAACAACATAGCAAATTAACCTGGAAATCAGGGGACTGGTGTTATTGCTGTGCACTGGAACAGGGTTCAGTTCTTTCAGACACTATCTTGTCAAGATTTTTATCGTACCAAGATTTTATAGTTACTTATAAGTCAATCATCTGAACTCCAATTCTTAGTGCATATTTTAATTTTTGTAATGATTTGCACAACTCAGGAAGTCTTAACAGACCTAAAGAAAAATGGTCAATGTTTCCTAGCCCCCTTCTGGAGTACCCATGGTATGGGGTACAATAGACTGAATGTTCAGTGAACTTATTCCAAAATTATCTACTCGAATTTGCAAGTCTCAAAGTTTCTGCATACAATTTTGATAACAAGCCTGGCTTATTGGAGGCAGTAATGAAAGGTTCCCAGAATTCGAGAAGGAATGGAAGGTTAGAGTACAGGAAGAGTATTAGAGCCGTGAATAAGCAGCAGTGAGGATCAGAGTGTGAACACATTATGTGGAGGATTGTTGGTTGGCTCATTTGTCATTTTTATGGGAAGATGTGAGGGGCTAATCCAAGAGAGATTTTCCGATTTGTGAAAGGATTTGTGAGCGTGAATAATTACTTACAATTTCTATTGATTGAGGAATTGGGAACACAAAGACATACTCTTAGAATTATCACAACAGGGGAGGAGGTGGGAGCCAGAGAGAGATGGTAATGCTTCACAGTCAGCCTCCAGGAATCAAGGACTTCTACAAACATTCATGGAGGCAAATGAACAGGAGAATTCAAAGTAAATGAGTATTTCCTTTCCATTTCTTTTGAACACTGAGATTTATAAATTACTAAAATATGGAAATGGCAAGAAAAGATTTGAATGAGTGGTGTGGTTTGAAGTGAAAAGTGTTGTGATGAAACTTGCAGAAAATGCTCAAATTCTATGCCCTAAACGTCAGTTTTCCTGCTCCTCTGATGCTGCTTGGCCTACTGTGTTCATCCAGCTCTATACCTTGTTTACTCAAATTGCCAGCTCTGTGTGAAAGTTGAAGATTCTTGTTTCAGATTGAGTTTGTGCATGGTATTGACTTGAGGGTTTCTTTATGCTGCCATTGCCTGGGACTGACCGCCATCACACATCTTCCTTGACGTTATGGTAGTCTCCTTGCCTCTTGAGTGAGAAGATTGTAGGATCTAGTTTAATTTGAGAACCTAGAGATCTGACTGCCTTATCTCAGCTACCACCTGCTGAGGAAGCCCTGCACTGTCAGCAGTACTGACATTTGGATCAGAGGTTAACCTATGCTCCATTCAGTGAAGAGCAGGGAGTTCTGCCTGATCAATATTTATCACGTAGCATCATAAAGCTGATGAAATATGATTGAAGTGTAGACCTTGATGAAACGTAGGAAACATGTAAGGTTTCACAAACAATTGGAGAGATAAGGACCAGATCATCTGTTGAGTGACATTGATTTAGGACTCAATATTGGTCAAGGCATTGCTAGCAATTTCCTCTTCATTTTCTGATGTTGGCTGTGAGATTTCTCTGTCTGCTCCTCAGAGGACAGATGGGACCTCAATGTAACGTTTCATGCAAAAAATGGCACCTCGATAGTGCATCATGCCTGCAACCCTGTACTCAGAGGGTAAGCCAGGTTTTTATGTTCCAGTTGCTGGAGTGACATTTCAATCTATAACCTTCTGACTCAGAGGTGAGAGGACTCCCACTGAGCCATGACTGACACCTCACTGGAGAATGTTGTAATATTTAAATGTGATTTTGTTGACACTATAACTGTGAATTCACTTTACTGTTTGGTACTGGAGAGGATATTAGAAAAACAGCATTTTTGTTTGCTCAATTTTGCCTGGAAATTTTATTTATAGAGAATCATGGAATGATCATGACTGGTTATCAAAGTCTGTTTTCTGAAGTGAAGTGTTACAATTATATTCAAGTGCTAATAAATAAATTGGAGAATGACTGAAAATAATATCAATTATGTGGATTGTGTTACTGTCAAGTCCATAATATTGTGTTAGACAGAATAATAGCTGGAGATTGTTCTGGTTTGGAATCAACATGATATTAATGAATGTACACCTGGTTGTTATTGCACTGTAGTGCCTGAGAGATTGGCTGCATGTTAACAACAAAGACACACTCTGAATGTTTGCTCACCTGATAATATAAAAGAAAATCCGACAGTCATAAATCAGGCTAGTGAAAAACAGGAAAGTATCGAAAGAAACAAAGCATTGACTCAGGTACAGTGTGAAATTGGGCAGCTGTAAATTGAACTGGTGTAGATCTGGTGGGTGTAAACCTGTTAGATAGAAATTGGTTGGGTATAAATCTGATGGGTGTAAATTGGCTGGGTACAATTTAACTCTAGTGGGTTGCAAAGGAGTGGGGTCAAAATTAGTCAAGTGAAATTTTGAATGGCTGATGAAGACTCAATGGGTTCAGATGGTGCATTACATTAGAATGCCAGCTCATGCCTCTGAACTACTGTCTGGTGCTGTCGCTGTCCTGTCTCTTTTGCCAGAACCCACACACACGCCTAAGGAGCTGATATTTTTATTTATTCGTTTCTTCTTTGTACCCTGGTTCCCCTGACCTGACACAAACTATCAATCTTTGTTTTGAAAATTTCAATCGTCTCCTAACCCACAGTTTCTCTGGGAGAGAGTTTCAGATTTCCACTTGCCTTTGTGTGAAGTAGTGCTTCCTGACTACTGGCCAAAACAGACTTCTTAATCACACATACTTGCCCATAGAAAGTTATGATATTTACCTAGCTACTCAGGGAAACCTGGTTAGCTGAGTTGGCAGGGTCACTGGTCTCCAATGGTCACAAGGTGGGTTCAATTCTTGCATCAGCTGAGGTTACCATGAAGGACTTTCCCTCTCAAACTCTTCCCTTGCCTGAGGTATGGTGACCTTCAGGTCAAACCATTACTGCGCCATAGGGCGCTATGGTGCAGTAGGTGGCATTACACTTTACTGAGAGGGAGACTATACTGATATAGGATCAGTATTGAGGGGCTGTACACTGATGTATTGCTGCACGGGGATTTTAAACCAAAAGTTCACTTGCACTTGGAGGCAAATGTATAAGATCATATAGGACTGTTACAAATAAGAACAAAGTTGTTCTCTCCAGTGTTTTGATCAATATTTACTCCTCCATGAATATTACTAAAACAGGTTATGTGGTAATGAACATAATGCTATTTGTATGAGGTTACTGTACACAAATTGGCAACCACGTTTCCTGTATTATAACCGTGATTTCACTTTGAATAGTATTTAATTTATTGTAAAGCACTGAGACTTGCAAAGGTTCTGTCAGGCATTATATAAATACAGATTTTCCTCTGTTCTTAAAATATATGAGTCCACAATGCAATTTTATTCACAGCTACAGAGGAAACTGAAGGAGGTACAATATTGTGTCTCCTTCATCTATCTGTTACATTAACAGAGGCATCAATCCATTCATTTGAAACAGGTCTATGCCTCTCTTAAAACCACAAATAAATGAGTTTGCATAAGATAATTGTACAGCGTAATGTTATAAGCTTTAGTCTTTTTGAGATTGCTTCTTCACAATTAACGGATAAGAATTTGAAAAAAAAACATTTTTATCTCATTGTATCTGAAGCAGCTTAGAGGGGCACACTGTACTTTACTCTGAGTGCAGTCCATTGATCTCCATGGGGTATACTTTGAGATAAATGACATCTGCAGAGCTCAGTATATAACTGCAGGGAGACCCAGTGTGCAACTGGACAAAGCTATTGAGTAATGCAGAAAGCTAGCAGCGTGGGTTGAGCTAAATTACATACAAAACTTAGACCAGTCTTTAAAGATTCAATTAGCCTGACCCAAACTTTGAAATACATCAGCATACATTTCTGAGTTAACATTATAAAACAATTCCCCTACTGGCAGTTATACACAAACCAAGGAATCTTTTCCACAAGCTTATCATCTGCGATTATTAAACTTATGAACATGGTTTGAATTTTGAATAGATGTTTCATTGTCTGGATCTTTGTCTCAGAGAAAGAGTTATCAATGATTTCTTTCGAAGTAGAAAGGAGAGACCATTAAATATCGAACATGTGGATTGAGACTTTATCTAATTCTGTTGATAAAATCGATTCAATGTCACAGTGAGATCTAATAGAAAAAGAATTATTTGTGGATTGCAAGTCTGTACCAGCAGTTAGAACACCCCACTCTCATTCAGGAAATCAATGTTTTTCAAAGATCATGAAAATAGAAGAAATATAATCATGGAAATTGCTGTTGTTATTGTATTGTCGGGCACAGAGGATTTCTGGAAGAATGCCTTCCTGCTTTTTTTTAGCCTAAAATTGCAGCTTTAAAATGAAAGAGAACATTGCACAGTTTAATTCCTGCTCAACGCCTAAACTGTTCAATGTTGAAACCGATTTAACGCACAGCTGAGTTTAAAGTCCTGGTAGCTGTAGAAAAAATAGAAGGACAAAGGGTTTGCACATATTCCCCATAAATTAAGTCAAATGAAGCACTGACAACTCATCCTAATGCCAAAGAACAGGAATATTTGTTTATGAGGAGAATTGAAGGAAGCTTGTTGTGTACTGAACTGTCTGGTCTCATAGACTTCAGTGCATATTTCAAGGACATTAAGGTTCCTGAATTTTGTAATTCCAGTGGAAGATTGAGAAAAAAAGACTGTGGAGAAACAAGACAGGCAGGAATATGTTGCAGTTGTAAAGAGTTGTACGATCACACACGAATGTCTCATTAAGAGATCAACATAAAAATGAGTCAAATACCCAGATTGTCATATGACCACAGACTCCAGGCTCTCTGCACTGTAACATTTGAGGCACAGGCTATGTCTGGAGACTACTTCCTATAGTATATCGTTGTTCAGCTATAAACAAACCCATTTAGATCTCAAAGTAAAAAGAATCCAGGTACCCCATTTGTGTTACATTTAAATAACATGGGAACAATATTATGGAGAGAATCCCTATACCCCTATCCCCAGGCTCATGCTAACACCCCAAATCCAGCAAGAAATCATTGCATTAATCCAGGTAGAGTTGTGTCAGGAAGAGGATGCCTAAGCTCCAAGAAGCTGTTAAGTAGCAAGCAGCCATCCAACATACACAAGGTGTAGAGTGAGAAATAACAGGTACTGCAGATGCTGGAGAATCCGAGATAACAAGGTGTGGAGCAGGATGAACACAGCAGGCCAAGCAGCATCATAGGAGCAGGAAAGCTTGACGTTTCGGGCCGAGACCCTTCTCTGGGACAGGGTATCTGAAATCCAATGATACCCAGAAGGAAAAAGTGTTAAGATCAATGAATGACACATACTAGGCCAACTTGTATAGTTGTGTACTTAAAAATGGAGGTCTAGTAAATCCAATACATTCATTTCCAAAAGTTATTGCTGTCTCCCATGGGAATACTGCATAGGAATAATTTCCACAAAGAGGTTTGAAGCAGCTACATGCTCGATGAAGGAGGTGAGTCTCTCGAGGAATCATCTCAGAACATAGAACATAGAACATTACAGCGCAGTACAGGCCCTTCGGCCCTCGATGTTGTGCCGACCTGTGAAACCAATCTGAAGCCCATCTAACCTACACTATTCCATTAGCATCCATATGTTTATCCAATGACCATTTAACTGCCCTTAAAGTTGGCGAGTCTACTACTGTTGCAGGCAGGGCATTCCACGCCTTTACTTCTCTCTGAGTAAAGAACCTACCTCTGACATCTGACCTATATCTGTCACCCCTCAATTTAAAGCTATGTCCCCTCGTGCTAGCCATCACCATCCGAGGAAAAAGGATCTCACTGTCCACCCTATCTAATCCTCCGAACATCTTGTATGTCTCTATGAAGTCACCTCTTAACCTTCTTCTCTCTGACGAAAACAGCCTCAAGTTCCTCAGCCTTTCCTCATAAGACCTCCCCTCCATACCAGGCAACATCCTGGTAAATCTCCGCTGCACCCTTTCCAATGCTTTCACATCCTTCCTATAATGCGGCGATCAGAACTGTGTGCACTACTCCAAGTGCGGCCGCACCAGAGTTTTGTACAGCTGCAACATGACCTCATGGCTCTGAAACTCAATCCCTCTACCAATAAAACCTAACACACCATACGTCTTCTTCGCAACCCTATCAACCTGGGTGGCAACTTTCAGGGATCTTTGCACATGGACACCGAGATCTCTCTGCTCATTCACACTACCAAGAATCTTACCATTAGCCCAGTACTCTGTATTCCTGTTACTCCTTCCAAAGTGAATCACCTCACACTTTTCTGCATGAAACTCCATTTGCCACATCTCAGCCCAGCTCTGCAGCTTATCTATGTCCATCTGTAACCTGCAACATCCTTCTGCACTATCCACAACTCCACCGACTTTAGTGTCATCCGCAAATTTACTAACCCATCCTTCTACACCCTCATCCAGGTCATTTATAAAAATGACAAACAGCAGTGGCCCCAAAACAGATCCTTGCGGTACGCCACTAGTAACTGAACTCCAGGATGAACATTTCCCATCAACCACCACCCTCTCTCTTCTTCCAGCTAGCCAATTTCTGATCCAAACCACCAAATCACCCTCAATCCCATGCCTCCGTATTTTCTGCAACAGCCCACCATGCGGAATCTTATCAAATGCTATACTGAAATCCATATACACCACATCAACCGCTTTACCCTCATTCACCTGTTTAGTCACCTTCTCAAAGAACTCAATAAGGTTCGTGAGGCACGACCTACCCTTCACAAAACCGTGTTGATTATCCCTAATCAAATTATTCCATTCGAGATGATTATAAATCCTATCTCTTATAATTCTTTCCAATACTTTACCCACAACTGAAGTAAGGCTCACCGGTCTATAATTACCAGGGTTGTCTCTACTCCCCTTCTTGAACAAGGGGACAACATTTGCTATCCTCCAGTCTTCTGGCACTATTCTTGTAGACAATGACGACATAAAGATCAAAGCCAAAGGCTGTGCAATCTAATCCCTAGCTTCCCAGAGAACCCTAGGATAAATCCCATCCGGCCCAAGGGACTTATCTATTTTCACACTTTCCAGAACTGCTAACACCTCCTCCTCATGAACCTCAATCCCGTCTAGTCTAATAGTCTGTATCTCAGCATTCTCCTCGACAACATTGTCTTTTTCATGTGTGAATACTGACGAAAAATATTCATTTAGCGCCTCTCCTATCTCTTCAGACTCCACGCACAATTTCTCACTACTGTCCTTGACTGGCCCTAATCTTACTCTAGTCATTCTTTTATTCTTGACATACCTATAGAAAGCTATAGGGTTTTCCTTGATCCTACCTGCCAAAGACTTCTCATGTCCCCTCCTGGCTCTTCTTAACTCTCTCTTTAGGTCCTTCCTGGCTAACTTGTAACTATCAAGTGCCCTAACTGAGCCTTCACGCCTCATCTTTACATAAGCCTCCTTCTTCCTCTTGACAAGAGATTCAACTTCTTTAGTAAACCATGGTTCCCTCGCTCGACCACTTCCTCCCTGCCTGACAGGTACATACTTATCAAGGACACTCAGTAGCTGTTCCTCGAACAAGCTCCACATTTCTATTGTGCCCAGCCCCTGCAGTTTCCTTCCCCACCCTATGCATCCTAAGTTTTGCCTAATCACCTCATAATTGCCTTTCCCCCAGCTATAACTCTTGCCCTGCGATATATACCTATCCCTTTCAATCGCTAAAGTAAACATAACCGAATTGTGGTCACTATCACCAAAGTGCTCACCTCCCTCCAAATCTAACACCTGGCCTGGTTCATTACCCAGTACCAAATCCAATGTGGCATCGCCTCTTGTTGGCCTATCTACATACTGTGTCAGGAAACCCTCCTGCACACATTGGACAAAAACTGACCCATCTAAAGTACTCGAACTATAGCATTTCCAGTCAATATTTGGAAAGTTAAAGTCCCCCACAACAACTACCCTGTTACTTTCGCTCCTATCCAGAATCATCTTTGCAATCCTTTCCTCTACATCTCTGGAACTTTTCGGAGGCCTGTAGAAAACTCCCAACAGGGTGACTTCTCCTTTCCTGTTTCTGACCTCAGCCCATACTACCTCAGTAGAAGAGTCCTCATCAAACGTCTTTTCTACCATCGTAATACTGTCCTTGACTAACAATGCCACACCTCCCCCTCTTTTACCACCTTCCCTGATCTTACTGAAACATCTAAGCCCTGGAACCTGCAACAACCATTCCTGTCCCTGCTCTATCCATGTCTCCGAAATGGCCACAACATCGAAGTCCCAGGTACCAACCCATGCTGCAAGTTCACCCACCTTATTCCGGATGCTCCTGGCGTTCAAGTAGACACACTTCAAACCACCTTCCTGCCTGCCGGTACAGTCCTGTGACCTTGAAACCTTATTCATGACCTCACTACTCTCAACCTCCTGTTCACTGAAGCTGCAATTCAACTTCCCATCCCCCTGCTGAATTAGTTTAAACCCTCCCGAAGAGCATTAGCAAATTTCCTCCCCAGGATATTGCTACCCCTCTGGTTCAGGTGCAGACCATCCCGTTTGTAGAGGTCACACCTACCCCAGAATGAGCCCCAATTATCCAGGTATCTGAATCCCTCCCTCCTGCACCATACCTGTAGCCACATGTTCAATTGCTTTCTCTCCCTATTCCTCGCCTTGCTAACATATGACACGGGTAACAAACCAGAGATAACAACTCTGCTTGTTCTAGCTCTAAGATTCCAACCTAGTTCCTTGAATTTCTGCCTTACATCTCCATACCTTTTCCTACCTATGTTGTTGGTGCCTATGTGAACCACGACTTAGGGCTGATCCCCCTCCCCCTTAAGGATCCCGAAAACACGATCCAAGACATCACGGACCCTGGTACCTGGGAGGCAACACACCAACCGCAAGTCTCTCTCATTCCCACAGAATCTCCTATCTGTCCCCCTAACTATGGAGTCCCCAGTGACTAATGCTCTCCTCCTCTCCCCACTTCCCTTCTGACCAACAGGGACAGACTCTGTGCCAGAGACCTGTACCCCATGGCTTACCCCTGGTAAGGCATCCCCCTCAACAGTATCCAAAACGGTACACTTGTTATTGAGGGGAACGGCCACAGGGGATCCCTGCACTGTCTGCCTGTTCCTTTTCTGTCCCCTGACTGTAACCCATCTACCTTTTTCCTGTACCTGAGGTGTGACTACCTCCCTGTAACTCTCTCAATCACCCCCTCGGCCTCCCGAATGATCGGAAGTTTATCCAGCTCCAGCTCCAGTTCCCTAACGCGGGTTTTCAAGGAGCTGGAGTTGGGTCCACTTCCCGCAGATGAAGTCAGCAGGGACACTAGTGGTGACCCTTACCTCCCACATTCTACAGGAGGAGCATGGAACTGCCCTTGCATCCATTCCCACTTCTGAATTCCAAACGGACTATTGGGAAAAAAAACTAGTAACTTAACAAATCGGCACTCAGAACCTTTTTTTTTGGTTCGAGGAGGAGGATGGGTGGGAGACACTGCCTAAGTAGTGTTTCAGGTAAAGGAACCACCCAAATATATTACCTCACTGACTCAGCCGTCCCATGTCCGCTCCTACTAAACCTTCCCAGCAGTCCCCTCGCACTCTCTCCCGAATCCCGCCGTTGAACAAACAGAGGCTGCCAACTCCACAAGGTAAGCCTTTTAAAAGCTCACCTTCCCTTGATGTCACTCCCAGATGTGGAAGAGAATGACAAGGATTAAGAACTTGGAATCCCTACAGTGTGGAAACAGGCCATTTGGACCAACAAGTCCACACTGACCCTACAAACAGCATCCCACCCAGGTCAACCCTCCATGCTATTTCTGTAACACTGCATTTCCTAAGGCTAACACACATACCCTACATATCCATAAACACTATGGATAATTTAGCATGGCTAATCCATCTAACTTGCACATTTTTGTACTGTCGGAGGAAACAGGAGCAACTGGCGTAAACCCCACACAGAGAATGTGCAAGCTCCACACAGACAGTCACCCATTGGTGGAATCGAACCTGGGTCCCTAGTGCTGTGAGGCAGCAGTGCTAACCACTGAACCACTGTGCTGCCCATCTTTTGGAGGAGCATTAACACATCTTTTGAAGGAATGTTTTCAAACTCTTAGATCAAAGGCTGCTTTACTGTTTCATTCTGGATTAGGTGAATAAAACAAATTTTGCACAAACGTTATTTCTACTCTCCGGGGTTTTGAAGGTTGAGGGGCGATCCGACTGAAGTGTTTGAAAGGATTAAAGGATTTTGTAGGGCCTGTAGAAGGAAGCATCTTTCTTCTGCTAGGTCAGTCGGGAACAATGAGGGCATAGCATTAAAATTACATCCAGGTCTTTCAGGTGGAATGTTAGGAAGCACCTCCTCACACAAAGGGCATTGGAGTCTGGAAATCTCTCATCCAATTAGCCTATTGAGGCTGGTAATTATTTTGCTGGGAAGCAAGTTTTAGATAAGATTTTAAGGAATCTAGTGTAAAGACCAATGGAATTGAGATACGGAGCAGCTATGATCTAAATGAATGTTGGACATAGCTCAGAGAGCTCAATCTGCTTCAGTTGTTCCACTGACAAAGTGACAAGTAACAGTATTGGGATGGATATACTGCAGACAGTGAGAGAGGAACACATCAGCTAAAGAAATGAGAAAGAGAGAAGGAGGGATTCAAATGTGTACAAACACACACACACACACACACACACTCAGTCACTCATTTATTAGCATGAAGAGGCTCCACTTTAATATTGCATATTGCTCGGAGGACTTAAGTTTTGAAGTATTGAGGAAAATAGATTTATTTCAAAGTTTGTTGAAATATCTGGAGTGTTTGCTTTGAAAGAGGTCATTAAAAGTTTACGGTGAACATTTTAGATTTTTTTCAACAAGGTCCCCTGCTATTCACATGACTTGTGATACCTGTGTTTTCTGGTTCCTCTTTAAACACGTTACAGACAACTCCAACCAGAATGTTATGAATGAGTTTGCCCAGGTATCCTACAATACCGAAGTGGTCAAATCAATATGAACACAAGCCAGTACCAATACAAAACTGTCCCAACTTTATTAGGAACATAGTTACAATAATGTTTAATACTAAACTAATCTTTAATACTATTTGGCCTCTTAAGGTTACAATACTTCCTGAGTCTCTTGTAGATTTATGTAGTTGCTCTCCCTCTGGCTCTGGCTGTAGTCTGCGATGATGCTTTCTTCCTCTCCCTCTGGATGATCAGCTGGTCTCTGCCTTTTGCCAAGCTGGTCTCCTCAGGAAACCTCAGATGATTACAAGAGAGGTCCCAAAAAGAGATCAGCAGGTGAACCCTGTTTTTTACACATTTTAGATTTTTTTTGGTATTTTCTACAGTTCTGGTCCATCAGGGAGATACACTTAATAGTTTTGAACAAGAGTCAACCATTTAGATGGCATGCCACTGTTAGTTTCTTAGTGTAGCTGGACCCGGTGTCTTCCTGTCTGGGCTCTCCTTTGTTGAGTGGATAAGTTGTTGGGGGTATGTCTGTCCAGAATAATTGTTGCCTCTTACATTATGCTAATGATATTAGCACCTGGCTGCTGTGTTTTCACACCGTCTGGCATCTGAGTTTTGTAATTTCAGGGTATTACCTGGCCAATGTGCCCAGCATCCCTTGCTGTTTGTCAAAGTTAGCAATCTACACGTGTTTTAGCAGCCAGGAGGCTGCTACACCTGCTGGCTTTTCTGTAAACCCATGCTGGGTTTGTTTTGAACAGTGGTTGGCTTAGAAAGGTGCTTGTTTTATCTGGTTCAGTTGGAGAGAGGTCGGCCAAATTCAAGCCTGAATTCCAGGAAAACCTGCTAAGAACAAAACTGCCCAGCTGATTGCACAGATTTCTGAAATGAAAAGGCTCTTGGTGATTCAGGACAAGATATAAAAGAGGGGTTAAAGAAACATCTAAAGATTCTATTTCCTGAGCAAGTTGCATTTGCAAGACTTCAGTGATAATTGTGCATGATTAGTGACTTGACCACACATGCCAGAATATCAGAACAACAGACTCTGGATCATGAGATAACACTGTGTAGAGCTGGAGGAACACAGCAGACCAAGCAGCATCAGAAGAGCAAGAAAGTTGACATTACAGGTCAGATTTCTGAAGAAGGGTCCTGACCCGAAACATCAGCTTTCCTGCGCCTCTGATGCTGCCTGGCCTGCTGTGTTCCTCCGGCTCAACACTGCGTTATCTCTGACTCCAGCATGTGCAGTTCTTACTATCTCTGGAACATTCAGCGTTTTATCATTTTGCAATCAAGAATAACTCATCAACCAAAGCTTCTTTCTGCCAGAAGGCCAATCTCTTCAGAGCAACTTTCACATTACTGGGTATGTTAACCAATTTTTTGTTGAACAAGATTTATTGGAATAATAAACCGATACCTGTGTATTAAGAATCCTGGTTGATAGATCCTGCTGTTTAAGACATGACATAGGTAAGGTATGTAATTGGCTATGTTGGTATTTGGAGAATGTATTTTTATGCTGTGACCAGTAGAATAGTGGGACAAGAGCAGCAGTGCATTCCCCCAGCACTGGTCATCACAACACACAGGCAAGTCTTTTCAAAGGACAAGCATGTTCTACCTAATGTCTTACCAGGAGCTTCCAAAAGAGTGCAAACGGCTGACACCACTGTGTAGAATTTTGATTTAAACCACAAATAACATTCAGGTCATGAGGTGAGGGCATGTGAGGTATTGGTACGCCTGGGTGAACTAATGAATATTTCCAAAGCTTTCTGTTTGATGGCTGGGAACAAGGCAATTTAGAAAGGGACTTATTTAAATGCATGCACACTCACTCTTTCAAACTAACAATGTTAACAATTGCACTGCCTGCTGTCATTTAACAGGAAGAGTTTGTGAAGGAGAAGGACAAGTAGTCGAGATGTACTACTGAGTTCATTGCCACTGTCTGCTGAGACAACTGAGTCAACATTACCTGTTTCATATCATCATTCATGGGATGTTGATGTTGTTGCCAGAGCAACATTTAATGTCTATCCCTGTCACAGTTATGTGGGGTTGTTGTGGGTGGGGCTTTCTCTCCCAAACCAGAAGTGAAACTGAGTGTTCCCATTGCACAGATTTGTTCAGTCTGCCCTTTCTGAGTACATTGAGCCACTTCACACACGACAGTGTTCAAAAGGATTCTGGACTGACCAATATGGGAAATGGTGAGATTTCCTAAGCACCAATTGTGAATGGTTCTACTGCTTTGTCATAGTGACCACCCTCATGCACTTTCCCTTTCAGGGCAGTTAGCATCCATTTCTAACAACTCCTCTCGTAGAAGCATGGCGATTAGCTGAGAGCTCAACTTGTGATCGACATGCTCTGCATCACATTGCCAGTTTCACAGCAGAAGGGACCATAGGCTCATTCCTCACATTGACTAAAAACACTGCTAGACTATTAGGAAAAGATCCAAATAGTTCTCTAATATTCTCGTGGAGCATTAGCTGCCTAGCATCTCCTTCATGTGATCCCAGATTCAACCTAGATCATTGACATACACACCCAAAAATGATCCAGATATATGATGACTGGACTAACATCTTCACTGAAAATTACTTCTCTTTGGCTGATATTTAACCAGCTGGTTGTTGGAGACTAATTACTATCCTGGGTTTCAATCTGCAAAGTGTCAGAGGCTAGGTGAAATTATATAGTGGCCACTCTGATACTCCAATGAACACAAATTCAAATCTCACTAGAATTTGACAAAACTAGAAGTGAAATGGCAGTATTTAAAAAATAGTGATTGTTTATGAGTGATTGTGATTAAAGACTTATCTGGTTCATTAATGTTCTTTACTCCGAGCCTTACACCATCTGATCAATATAGCACTGTATATCCACAACAATATGGTCGACTCATAAAACCATAAGACCATAAGACACGGAGTGGAAGTAAGGCCATTTGGCCCATCGAGTCCAGTCCGCCATTTAATCATGGCTGATGGGTATTTCAACTCCACTTACCCGCACTCTCCCCGTAGCCCTTGATTCCTTGCGAGATCAAGAATTTATCAATCTCTGCCTTGAAGACATTCAACGTCCTGGCCTCCACTGCGCTCCGTGGCAATGAATTCCACAGGCCCAGCACTCTCTGGCTGAAGAAGTGTCTCCTCATTTCTGTTCTAAATTGACCCCCTCTAATTCTAAGGCTGTGCCACAGGTCCACCTAACGGATACAACTTCCCAGCGTCCACCCTTTCTAAGCCATGCATTATCTTGTAAGTTTCTATTAGATCTCCCCTCAACCTTCTAAACTCTAATGAATACAATCCCAGGATCCTCAGCCGTTCATCATATGTTAGGCCTACCATTCCAGGGATCATACGTGTGAATCTCCGCTGGACACTCTCCAGTGCCAGTATGTCCTTCCTGAGGTGTGGGGCCCAAAATTGGACACAGTATTCTAAATGGGGCCTAACTAGAGCTTTATAAAGTCTCAGAAGCACATCGCTGCTTTTATATTCCAACCCTCTTGAGATAAATGACAACATTACATTTGCTTTCTTAATCACGGACTCAACCTGCAAGTTAACCTTTAGAGAATCCTGTACTAGCACTCCCAGATCCCTTTGTACTTCGGCTTTATGAATTTTCTCACCGTTCAGAAAATAGTCCATGCCTGTATTCTTTTTTCCAAAGTGCAAGACCTCGCATTTGCTCACGTTGAATTTCATCAGCCATTTCCTGGACCACTCTCCTAAACTGTCTAAATCATTCTGCAGCCTCCCCACCTCCTCCGTACTACCTGCCTGTCCACCCAACTTCGTATCATCGGCAAACTTCGCCAGAATGCCCCCAGTCCCTTCCTCCAGATCATTAATTTATAAAGTGAACAGCTGCGGCCCCAACACTGAACCCTGCGGGACACCACTTGTCACCGGTTGCTATTCCGAAAAAGAGCCTTTTATCCCAACTCTCTGCCTTCTGTCAGACAGCCAATCCTCAATCCATGCCAGTAACTCACCTCGAACACCATGGGCCCTCACCTTACTCAGCAGCCTCCCGTGAGGCACCTTATCAAAGGCCTTTTGGAAGTCTAGATAGTTAACATCCACTGGGTTTCCCTGGTCCAACCTACTTGTTACCCCCTCAAAGAATTCTAACAGGTTTGTCAGACACGACCTCCCCTTACTAAATCCATACTGACTTGTTCTAATCCGACCCTGCAGTTCCAAGAATCTCATCCTTAACGATAGATTCTAGAATTTTACCAACAACCGAGGTTAGGCTAATGGGCCTATAATTTTCCATCTTTTGTCTTGATCCTTTCTTAAACGAGGGGGTTAACTGTCCTTTGAAATGATCTGGCAAGCCAGTCATCGGAGCAATTGAACAATGTAGAGAAGCCAACAACCCGAAAATAAAAGCTGTATAGGTATACATCAGTCAATTGGCAGGAGTGAAGTATTTTGCCAAGAAACTGACAGGTATCTAGGGAGTAGCAACCGATGTACGAAAATGATTGGTTTTCTAATTAACAATAACAATAGAGATAGGTTCACTCAACAGAACAGTGAGAATATTGACTTTCAGTCTCCATTAAAAAACTGGCTTAGGATGACAAGTGTAGACAACAGGATTTGGAGTGGGTGCTTAACTGTAATTTTTAAGCAGGTATTTGTAAAGGTCTTCCTTGCAGTTGATAGCCAGTGCAATCTAGCACTCTCAACTCCCATGTAGAGTCTAATGAATTTTTATGCAAAAATCATTGTAGAAAAATGGTTTGTATCTCACACGTGTGTCAACATCTGGTGGGAATATTCCCTTATGTGGCATTGAATATTGAAACATGTCTGTCAATTCATGAGAGCACTGAGATGTTAAGAAAAGATCTGTGAAGTGCTATTTAAGTTAATGGTATGAAATACAGTAGTTGTCAATTGCTGCACTTGGTTAGATACAGTGCCAGGATAAAAATGAACAGTCTCAGGGAGAGCATCCTAATCAAAAATCACAATGCAGCTCACGTTGCATTGACAACTCTTTTTTTTAAAGCTTTAGATTATTGCATTACTGTATATCATTGAGCCAAGATTAATCTCTCACAGGCTGCTCCTTTTTCCAGCTCATTCATAACAGGTTATATGTCAAAGTTCTTAACCGTGTCTGAGTAACAAAGAATGACTGAAGACAACTGCCAAGCTAATGCATTTAAAAGAAACAAAATAAGTTCATAAGAAACAGAGTATCAGTAGGCTGTTCAGCCTCTTTAGGCTGCACTTGCAATAAATCATGGCTGATCTTCTACCCCAACTCTACTTTCTTGCCTGATCTCTATTTATGTTGATTCCTCCACAGTTGAAAATACATCAGTCTCTGCCTTGAATATACTTACTGGCAACTCTTTAGTGAAGACCATTCCCCAAAGTTTCATTCGAAGTCTTTGCCTGAAGAAAAATCCTCCTTGATCAGCTCTAAATGGTCAACCTTGTATTCTGAGGTTCTGTACCCTATTAATTGACTCGCCAGTCAGGCAGAAACAGTCTGTCATAATCTACCATATCAAACTGACTCCGAAACTTACAATGTTCAATGATATCAGTTCTCACCTTCTGAATTTCAGGATTAAACCTAGATTGCTCAATCTCTCTCACTAGGACAGCCTATCATCTCAAAAATTAATCTGGTCAATCCTTGCTGAATTGCCTCTAAGGGAAGCATATGGTTAGCTAAAGACAGAGCAAACCACTGCACAGTGCTCCAAGTGTATTCTCACCAAAGCATGGTATAATTGTACAGAGATTTTGTAACTCTAATACACCAACGCCTTTGCAATAAAGTCCAATGGACAAATTGCTTTCCAAATTTTGCTTTTCCTGCATGTGAAAGTATTTCAGGATTCAGGCTTTATTCTCCACATTACACCACTTCTGAAATATCTGAAAGAAAAACAGAAGATGCTGGAAATATTCAGCAGGTCAGACAGCATCAATGGGATGAGAATCACTGTTCATATTTCAGGTAATTACCATTCTTTAGAAAGAACATTTCAAAATAGATTTTGAGCAAGTCAACAACATCCTGGACGTTACAGCTGACCATAACCGGATGAAACATATAAATAATATGGCTGCAAGAGTAGGTCAGAGGCTAAGTGAGGAACTCACCTCTTGCCTCCCCAAAGCCTGTCCATGAACAAAGCACAAGTTAGGAGTGTGATGGAATACTCCCCACTTGCCTGGATGAGTGCAGCTCCAACAACACCCGAGAATCTTGACAATCCAGGACAAAGCAGCCCACTTGATTGGTACCACATCCACCACCACGTCCCTCCACCACCAGTCACAGCATTTACAATCTCCATGGTACCATCTACAAGAAAATATCTTGGGAAAGGGATGAGTGCTGGGAGCTACTGAGGAATGGACCAGGATATCACCGAAGTAGGTTCAGAATGTTGAAAGGGGTGTTAAGGCATGGGCAGGCATGTTTGGTAGGGCAGTGATGGCAGAGGGTAATCCGTTGAACATGGGGGCCTGTGGTGTGGAAGGTGAAGGCAAGGTTCTGGGGGACGGGGGAAGGCATGAGGACAGAAATGGAAGATCCAGCTAGTAATGTGCATTATTTTCCTGGCGACTATAATGGAGGCCTGTTTAACCACCGACTGCATAATCATGTCTCTAGGCCATGAACTATATGGACCTAGTTGAAGTCTACACTGTCCTCCATGATTAATAATTAATTTCATTGATAGCAGTGACAGATAGCCATGAAACTTTTGCACTTCTTATTGATGATGGTTATTTTCTTTACAGGTTATCTTTCTTTTAATCATTCTTATTCATCTTAAGCATTTTATTTTATCCACCTGACACTCTTGAGGTAGGTGCTGAGATGAATGGCTTTAGATTGTAGAATCATAGAACCTACAGTGCGGAAGGAGGCATTTCAGCCCATTGAATCTGAACCAACCCTCCGAAGGGCATTCCACTCAGACCAACCCATTCCCCACCCTATTCCTGTAACCTTGCATTTCTCAGGGTTAATCCACCTGGGCTGCACATCCCTGGACCCTATGGGCAACTTAACATGATCAGTCCATCTTACCCGCATGTCTTTGGACTGTGGGAGGAAACCAGAG
This sequence comes from Ginglymostoma cirratum, assembly GCA_024137785.1. Classification (NCBI taxonomy): domain Eukaryota; kingdom Metazoa; phylum Chordata; class Chondrichthyes; order Orectolobiformes; family Ginglymostomatidae; genus Ginglymostoma; species Ginglymostoma cirratum. The sequence continues at coordinate 25,657,854 of JAHRHZ010000077.1, read as the reverse complement.
CATCCGGAGAATGTGCAAACTCCACACTGACAGTCACACGAGGCTGCAATTGAACTCGGGTCCCTGGTGCTGTGAGGCAGCAATGCTAACCAGTGAGTGACTGTGCCACCCCCAAATGATGATTGAATTGAAAATGATCTCTGTAAGCATAGATCACCACTTAAATAAGAAAGTTATTGCCTGGAAGACAATGAATTGAATGTGAAAATATGGACATGATTCATATAGTCGATTGTTAAAAGCATCTTCATTCTAACTTAGAACTAGATGCAAAATGTCCCTCAATCGATCACAAGGTGCTCCCTCAGGATCATGTGCTGCCTCTGTGTCTAAAGTTTTGTAGTGAATGAAAGGGAAGATTTGAAGAGTAAAATGGCTTTTTACTTTAGCAAGCTTTCAAATCAATTACACACAAAGTGTCTCAGGAAACCATGCTCACATTCACTCAATATACAGGCCAGAATCTTGAGCATGGCATTAATATACAACTTTGAGTCAGTAGAAGGCTTTGGTATCTATCTTTGTGGTCAATTCCATACACGCCCAACGTTAGAATTACTTCTGCATTGCTGCCACTGTTGAGTTGTACACAGAAAGATCCAAAAAACAGCAGAGACATGAAGGATTATTGTGCTGTTGGTTGAAAGATAAATGTTGGCAGACACACTGGGAGAAATTCCCTGCTGTTCTTTGCAGGGTTACTGGGAAAATGTAGGGGGGAGTGAGAGCAGCACAGTCACAATGGGCTGAACGGTCTCTTTCTGCCCTGTAACTGTTCTTGATTTGTGAATGGTGCCATGGGCTCAAATATAGCATTTAGAAGGTATATGGCATAGAAGGAACTGATTCTGCCCATTACTTCCTCATCACCATCACTTGAGAATACCTGAGAATAATTAGACTTTCCATACTTACAGACCACAACAACATCACCCACTCTCCCAACAGCTGAGATAAAAAAAAAATGATTTTGGGAAAACGATTTTAAAAATTGTAAACCATTGTAGGGTTTTCCTCAACTCGCATTGCGTCTGTCGCAGTCTCATAGATTGATTGGTCAAGAAGTCCATTGTCAGTGTATCATGAGATTACCAGAATGGAAAAGGTGAACAAGATAGACGCTTGTCTTTCTAGTAGAAAGTTATCATTACTTCTGAAGGTGTACGGTGCTCTATTGGGTAATATTAAACTAGAGAAAAGGGAGAGACTGAATAAAAACAAAGTACGGTTTCCCCCCGATTGCTTAGACGATGGCTCTTTTTCACCTGTCTGGTTTGAATACAGCGAAAGGTAAAACTTTGAAAATTTAGTCATTCTGTTGTCTCTGATAGTGTAATTTCTTTTATTCTACAAACAGATAATATCTGTGAATTGTTATTTGTTGAGCCATAAATCAACATCCTTATTGTGTAGTCAGTTATGTTATTAATAACACCTATTGACCTTTACTACATATAACTGGCATGTGACAAACAACTAGTGGCATTGATATGAAGACATCTGCTGTTTATTAACAACAGGTTCTAACTGATGCTGAATGAAAGGATAACAACAACCTCCCTTTTACAACTAGAGCTCGGCTTGCTTTGAGATGAGGTATTCCATTTTATTTGCATCCTAAAGAAGCTTTCTTTCCTGTTCATTTGTGGGATGTGGGTGTCGCTGGCTGGGCCAGCATTTCTTGCCCATCCCTAGTTGCCCTTGAGAAGGTGGTGGTGAGCTTCCTTCTTGAACTGCTGCAGTTCTCCTGCCGTGGGTTGACCCACAATGCCCTTAGGAAGGGAATTCCAGGATTTTGACATAGCGACAGTGAAGGAACGGCAATATATTTCCAAGTCAGGATGGTGATTGACTTGGAGGGGAACTTGGAGCAGCTGCCCTTGTCTTTCTAGATGGAAGTGGTCATGGGTTTGGAAGGTGTAGGCTGAGGATCTTTGGTGAATTTCTGCAGTGCATCTTGTAGATAGTACACACTGCTGCTATTGAGTGTCGGTGGTGGAGGGAGTGGGATGTTTGTAGATGTGGTGCCAATCAAGCAGGCTGCTTTGTCCTGGATGGTGTCAAGCTTTTTGAGTGTTGTTGGGGCTGCACTGATCCAGGCAAGTGGGGAGTATTCCATCACACTCCTGACTTGTGCCTTGTAGATGGTGGGACAGGCTCTGAGGAGTCCTCAGCTCCATTTGTTCAGTGGCGGAAGTTGGAAGGGAGCACGAGAGGACTGCTGCAAAGGTGACCTTTTCATTTTAAAAGACTTACCTCATGGAATCTGCAGGCTCCACTTTTGCAGCAGCAGTGGGAGCGGGGAGAGCGAGGACCAGGGGGCTGCCAGGAAGGCAAGTTCTTCATTTCGGCAGCGGGGCTGAGTGGGAGCAGTCGAATTGTGCTCTGGGAAGGTGAGTGAACTGATATATTTGGGCAGTGGCTAAACCCGAGACACTACACGTGTCGTGTTGATAAGGCAAGTGTTTTTCTTTTTCTTTTTTTCAATCGTGCGCTGCTAAGTAGAGCGATTGGTAAAATTTTTTTCATTTCATTTATCTATTATTTGATATTATAGTAGGACTAAACTAAGCTTAACAGTCAAAATGGCAGGAGATCCCAGACCCGTGTTATGCTCCTCTTGCTCAATGTGGGAGCTCAGGGACGCGGCTGATGTCCCTGACTCTGACACGTGCAGGAAGTGTGTCCAGCTGCAGCTCTTGTTAGACCGCGTGACGCTCTGGAGCTGCGGATGGACTCACTTTGGAGCATCCGCGATGCTGAGGAAGTCGTGGATAGTACGTTTAGCAAATTGGTCACACCGCAGATTAGGATTGCTGAGGGAGAAAGGGAATGGGTGACCAAAAGGCAGAGAAAAAGCAGGAAGGCAGTGCAGGTGTCCCCTGCTGTCATCTCCCTCCAAAACAGGTATACCGTTTTGGATACTGTTGGGGGAGATGGCGCACCACGGGAAGGCAGCAGTAGCCAGGTTCATGGCAGCGTGGCTGGCTCTGCTGTACAGAAGGGCGTGAAAAAGAGTGGAAGGACTATAGCCATATAGGGGATTCGATTGAAGGGGAGTAGATAGCTGTTCTGTGGTCAAAAACGAGACTCCCGAATGGTATGTTGCCTCCCAGGTGCACGGGTCAGGGATGTCTCAGATCGACTGCAGGACATTCTGAAGGGGAAGGGTGAACAGCCAGCTGTCATGGTGCATATAGGCACCAATGATATAGGTAAAAAACGGGATGAGGTCCTACAAGCAGAATTTAGGGAGTTAGGAGCCAAGTTAAAAAGTAGGACCTCAGACGTAGTAATCTCAGGATTGCTACCAGTGCCACGTGCTAGTCAGAGTAGAGATGAAAGAATAGGCAGGATAAATGAGTGGCTTGAGAGATGGTGCAGGAGGAAGGGGTTCAGATTTTTGGGACATTGGGACCGGTTCTGGGGGAGGTGGGACTATTACAAATCGGACGGTCTACACCTGGGCAGGACTAGAACCAATGTCCGAGGGGCTGGTTTTGCTAACGCTGTCACAGTTGAACTCCCAGCATATACTGTTTGTGCAGTGCTAAAGGTGAAGTTTATAAAATGATATCCTCATGTTCACCCCTTCCAATGTCACCAACCACAAATAACACCCTCATACACATAAATTAATGGATGCAGAAGAGGTCAGCTACTTGATGAAGTTGGATATTGCGCATTGTCTGCAAAATCATACTCTAACGTAGCACCATTAATGAAAGATGGCATGCTGAAGAGCTACACAAGCAACAGGGGAAGGAGGTTGAACAGTGTGTCAGAAGGAGATTGATCAAACAAATGGCAAAACCCTTTAAGATGGGGAGAGAGATGCAGACATTCAAATAGAGAGTGATAAACAGGAGAAGAGAGATGGCTAAAGGATTTGAAATCAATGTGTAATGAAGGATGGGCAGAAAGTGGAAAAAAGGATTGGAGGATGGGAGAGGAAGTAGAGCTGGAGATATCAGCAATAGAGTGGGGCCAAAATCAGGGACGGATTCATAGGCCAGGATATGTCCCTGTGGGGAGGCGGTGGCCTCATGGTATTATTGTTGTGTTGTTAATAGAATCCTGCCACGGCAGATGGTGGAATTTGAATTCAATAAAAAATACCTGGAATTAAGAGTGTAATGATGATCATGAATCCATTGTAAATTGTTGGAAAAACCCATCTGATTCACTAATGTCCTTTAGGGAAGGAAGCTGCAACTCATCCCTCACACCCCGTCCCCGCAATAATAACCAAAAAAGAATCCCCCTCGTCCTCACGTACCACCCCACCAACCTCCGGATCCAACGCATCATCCTCCGACACTTCCGCCATCTGCAAGCTGACCCCACCACCAAAGACATTTTTCCCTCCCCACCCTTGTCTGCTTTCCGGAGGGACCACTCTCTCTGTGACTCCCTTGTCCGCTCCACACTCCCCTCCAGCCCCACCACACCCGGCACTTTTCCCTGCAACCACAGAAGTGCTACACCTGCCCCGACACCTCCTCCCTCACCCCAATCCCAGGCCCCAAGAAGACTTTCCACATCAAGCAGATGTTCACCTGCACATCTGCCAATGTGGTATACTGCATCCGCTGTACCCGTTGTGGCTTCCTCTACATCGGGGAAACCAAGCGGAGGCTTGGGGACCACTTTGCAGAACACCTGCGCTCAGTTCGCAACAAACAACTGCACCTCCCAGTCGCAAACCATTTCAACTCCTATTCCTCAGACGACATGTCCATCCTTGGCCTCCTGCAATGCCACAGTGATGCCACCCGAAGGCTGCAGGAACAGCAAATCATATTCAGCCTGGGAACCCTGCAGCCCAATGGTATCAATGTGGATTTCACAAGCTTCAAAATCTCCCCTCCCCCAACCGCATCCCAAAACCAGCCCAGCTCAGCCCCGCCTCTCTAACCAGTCCTTCCTCTCACCTATCCCCTCCTCCCACCTCAAGCCCCACCCCCATCTCCTATCTACTAACATCGTCCCGCCTCCTTGACCTGTCCGTCCTCCCTGGATTGACCTATCCCCTCCCTTTCTCCCCACCTACACTCACCTTTACTGGCTCCATCCCCGCCTCTTCGACTTGTCTGCCTCCTCTCCACCTATCCTCTCCTCTATCCATCCTCTATCCGCCTCCCCTTCTCTCCCTATTTATTTCAGAACCCTCTTCCCCTCCCCCATTTCTGATGAAGGGTCTAGGCCCGAAACGTCAAGCTTTCCTGCTCCTATGATGCCTGCTCCTATGATGCTGCTTGGCCTGCTGTGTTTATCCAGCTCCACACCTTGTTATCTCGGATTCTCCAGCATCTGCTATGCCTATTATCTCAGCTGCCATCCTTACCTGGTCTGTGACTCCAGACCCACAGCAATGTGGTTGATTCTTAACTGTCCTCTGGACAATTAGGAACAGGCAATAAATGCTGGCCTAGACAGTGATGCCCTCATCCCGCGAATGAATAAAAGACAAGTGATAGATTGAGAGATGGGCGTATTCAGAGGGAATAATGCAAAAGAAATGAGATGACCAAGGTATGTGCTGGAAGACAAAGAATTGGGGAAGATAATAGCAGGTTCAGTTTCTACCTGGGCGCAGACTTGTCTGAGTTACTCACTTCACTTTTCACTGTTGTCCTTCTTTAAGTGCTTTTTAATGTAACCACTTTGGAATGAAATAAGAGACACAAAGCATTTTTATATATCCACTGGAGAGCTGATCATTTGAAAAATCGACCATTTTCATTTTTAATATTGTACCAAGTGATCATTTACATGCTGTATATACTTAGGAATAAACACCTACCCTGCTGACAAAACCACTAAAGCTGCAACAAGGTGTGGGGCTGGATGAACACAGCAGGCCAGGCAGCATCAGAGGAGCAGGAAAGCTTGACGTTTCGGGCCTAGACCCTTCATCAGAAATGGGGGAGGGGAAGGGTGTTCTGAAATAAATAGGGAGAGAGGGGGAGACGGATAGAGGAGAGGATAGGTGGAGAGAAGACAGACAAGTCAAAGAGGCGGGGATGGAGCCAGTAAAGGTGAGTGTAGGTGGGGAGTTAGGGAGGAGATAGGTCAGTCCAGGGAGGACGGACAGGTCAAGGAGGCGGGATGAGGTTAGTAGATAGGAGATGGGGGTGGGGCTTGAGGTGGGAGGAGGGGATAGGTGGGAGGAAGGAGAGATTAGGGAGGCGGGGACAAGCTGGGCTGGTTTTGGGATGTGGTTGAGGGAGGGGAGATTTTGAAGCGTGTGAAGTCCACATTGACACCATTGGGCTGCAGTGTTCCCAAGCAGAATACGAGGTGCTGTTCCTGCAGCCTTCGGGTGGCATCGTTGTGGCATTACAGGAGGCCCAGGATGGACATGTTGTTTAACGAATGGGAGGGGGAGTTGAAATGGTTCACGACTGGGAGGTGCAGTTGTTTGTTGCGAACTGAGCGCAGGTGTTCTGCAAAGCGGTCCCCAAGCCTCCGCTAATTTCACAAGCTTCAAAATCTCCCCTCCCTCAACCACATCCCAAAACCAGCCCAGCTCGTCCCCGCCTCCCTAACCTGTCCTTCCTCCCACCTATCCCCTCCCCCCACCTCAAGCCCCACCCCCATCTCCTATCTACTAACCTCATCCCGCCCCCTTGACCTGTCCATCCTCCCTGGACTGACCTATCTCCTCCCTACCCCCTCACCTACAATCACCTTTACTGGCTCCATCCCCGCCTATTTGACTTGTCTGTCTCCTCTCCACCTATCCTCTCCTCTATCCATCTTCTATCCGCCTCCCCCTCTCTCCCTATTTATTTCAGAACCCTCTTCCCCTCCCCCATTTCTGATGAAGGGTCTAGGCCCAAAACGTCAAGCTTTCCTGCTCCTATGCTGCTGCTTGACCTGCTGTGTTCATCCAGCCCCACACTTTGTTATCTCGGATTCTCCAGCATCTGCAGTACCTATTATCTGTCATTCCAGCATAAAGGCTGTTACTTTCCAAAAGTTTGAAACTCATTGACAGATGTTCACTCTTACAGTCAAAAGATTTATTAATAAAAATTGCTCATACAGACAAGGTCACATGCGGTGTTTGTAGTGACTCAGTGGTTAACTTCCCTACCTCTTCAGCCAGAATGTTGGAGTCCAAATCTTATTCCAATGATATCGGTGGGTGATGCAGTGCTGTACAGAAGGAGTGCAATACCTTAGGGTTCAGTTTCTTGCTGACATTCCGTATCCAACTGTCTGAAGGAAAATGGGAAGGATTTCCTAGACAGCATTGTTCTTCAAGCAAAAGATGTTTGGTGAAGGACTTAACAGGCAGCACCAACGTTCTTAAATTCTCTCAGAGATAAAAGGTACTACAGATGCTGGAGAATCCGAGATAACAAGGTGTGGAGCTGGATGAACACAGCAGGCCAAGCAGCATCATAGGAGCAGGA